>OU342743.1:76366270-77566270 GCA_910589775.1 Avena eriantha
ACATCATAAAAAATCCTTCACAAAATGACCTATCATGTTCGAGGTCTCATGGCATTTAGGTCAAACCACAAATGTTATGGCTAGAATCAGGGCATAGTTTGTGATAATGTGCCCATATTGTGCACGCATGTGCATCTTGGGATGGCTTACGATGTTGCAGGAGGAAGTTTTCCTTTTCGACGCATGAAAATGCCAATTTCCATTTTTGAGGTGCCAAAATCAGGGTGTTCTGTGAAGCAACCACCAAATTAAAGTTTGGCATTGGTACCAACCCATTTTTCAAAAATACTAGACCACCTTAGATGGAAAATTTTCCAACCGGTGTATCTGGAACTTTTTCGGCCATCCCTCATCAAAAAGAAAAATTCCTGCCGAATCGGAAGGAGGTTGCCCAGATTTGAACTACAAGTACATGATATAATGCTTGTGATTTTATTTTAAAAATCATTTATAGGTTCACAGCATGCTATTTCATCAGAGATCCACTTCAAGTTCAGCGAGGTTCGGCCACGGGCTAGGAAGCTTCATGCCCGCCGTTTTGAATATAGTTTGAAACGGGCATAAGAAATTCAAAAATGATCCAAACAATGTGAAACCTTCGCGTGGTGTCACATTATGTGTCATAGTTGCAAGGAAAAATACTAAACTTGAAAAACTACAAACATCATAAAAAATCCTTCACAAAATGACCTATCATGTTCGAGGTCTCATGGCATTTAGGTCAAACCACCAATGTTATGGCTAGAATCAAGGCATAGTTTGTGATAATGTGCCCATATTGTGCACGCATGTGCATCTTCGGATGGTTTACTGATGTTGCAGGCAGGATGTTTTCCTTTTCGACGCATGAAAATGCCAATTTCCATTTTTGAGGTGCCGAAATCAGGGTGTTCTGTGAAGCAACCACCTAAATTAAAGTTTGGCATTGGTACCAACCCATTTTTCAAAAATACTAGACCACCTTAGATGGACAATTTTCCAACCGGTGTATCTGGAACCTTTCTGTCCATTCCTCATGAAAAAGACAAATTCCTGCCGAATCGGAAGGAGGTTGCCCAGATTTGAACTACAAGTACATGATATAATGCTTGTGATTTGATTTTAAAAATCATTTATAGGTTCACAGCATGCTATTTCATCAGAGATCCACTTCAAGTTCAGCGAGGTTCAGCCACGGGCTAAGAAGCTTCATGCCAGCCGTTTTGAATATAGTTTGAAACGGGCATAAAAAATTCAAAAATGATCCAAACAATGTGAAACCTTCGCGTGGTGTCACATTATGTGTCATAGTTGCAAGGAAAAATACTAAACTTGAAAAACTACAAACATCATAAAAAATCCTTCACAAAATGACCTATCATGTTCGAGATCTCATGGCATTTAGGTCAAACCACCAATGTTATGGCTAGAATCAGGGCATAGTTTGTGATAATGTGCCCATATTGTGCACGCATGTGCATCTTCGGATGGTTTATGATGTTGAAGCAGGAAGTTTTCCTTTTCGACGCATGAAAATGCCAATTTCCATTTTTGAGGTGCCGAAATCAGGGTGTTCTGTGAAGCAACCACCAAATTAAAGTTTGGCATTGGTACCAACCCATTTTTCAAAAATACTAGACCACCTTAGATGGACAATTTTCCAACCGGTGTATCTGGAACCTTTCTGTCCATTCCTCATGAAAAAGACAAATTCCTGCCAAATCGGAAGGAGGTTGCCCAGATTTGAACTACAAGTACATGATATAATGCTTGTGATTTGATTTTAAAAATCATTTATAGGTTCACAGCATGCTATTTCATCAGAGATCCACTTCAAGTACAGCGAGGTTCAGCCACGGGCTAAGAAGCTTCATGCCCGCCGTTTTGAATATAGTGTTAAACGGGCATAAGAAATTCAAAAATGATCCAAACAATGTGAAACCTTCGTGTGGTCTCACATTATGTGTCATGGTTGCAAGGAAAAATACTAAACTTGAAAAACTACAAACATCATAAAAAATCCTTCACAAAATGACCTATCATGTTCGAGGTCTCATGGCATTTAGGTCAAACCACCAATGTTATGGCTAGAATCAGGGCATAGTTTGCGATAATGTGCCCATATTGTGCACACATGTGCATCTTGGGATGGCTTACGATGTTGCAGGAGGAAGTTTTCCTTTTCGACGCACGAAAAAGCCAATTTCCATTTTTGAGGGGCCGAAATCGGGGTGTTCTGTTAAGCAACCACCAAATTAAAGTTTGGCATTGGTACCAACCCATTCTTCAAAAATACTAGACCACCTTAGATGGACAATTTTCCAACCGGTGTATCTTGAACCTTTCTGTCCATCCCTCATGAAAAAGACAAATTCTTGTCGAATCGGTAGGAGGTTACCCAGATTTGAACTACAAGTACATGATATAATGCTTGTGATTTGATTTTAAAAATCATTTATAGGTTCACAGCATGCTATTCCATCAGAGATCCACTTCAAGTTCAGCGAGGTTCAGCCATGGGCTAAGAAGCTACATACCCGCCGTTTTGAATATAGTTTGAAACGGGCATAAGAAATTCAAAAATGATCCAAACAATGCGAAACCTTCGTGTGGTGTCACATTATGTGTCATGGTTGCAATGAAAAATACTGAACTTGAAAAACTACAAACATCATAAAAAATCCTTCACAAAATGACCTATCATGTTCGAGGTCTCATGGCATTTAGGTCAAACCACCAATGTTATGGCTAGAATCAGGGCATAGTTTGCGATAATGTGCCCATATTGTGCACACATGTGCATCTTGGGATGGCTTACGATGTTGCAGGAGGAAGTTTTCCTTTTTGACGCATGAAAAAGCCAATTTCCATTTTTGAGGTGCCGAAATCGGGGTGTTTTGTGAAGCAACCACCAAATTAAGGTTTGGCATTGGTACCAACCCATTTTTCAAAAATACTAGACCACCTTAGATGGACAATTTTCCAACCAGTGTATCTGGAACCTTTCTATCCATCCCTCATGAAAAGGACAAATTCTAGTCGAATCAGTAGGAGGTTACCCAGATTTGAACTACAAGTACATGATATAATGCTTGTGATTTTTTTTAAAATCATTTATAGGTTCACAGCATGCTATTTCATCAGAGATCCACTTCAAGTTCAGCGAGGTTCAGCCATGGGCTAAGAAGCTTCATACCCGCCGTTTTGAATATAGTTTGAAACGGGCATAAGAAATTCAAAAATGATCCAAACAATGTGAAACCTTCGCGTGGTGTCATATTATGTGTCATGGTTGCAAGGAAAAATACTGAACTTTAAAAACTACAAACATCATAAAAAACCTTCACAAAATGACCTATCATGTTCGAGGTCTCATGGCATTTAGGTCAAACCACCAATGTTATGGCTAGAATCAGGGCATAGTTTGTGATAATGTGCCCATATTGTGCACACGTGTGCATCTTGGGATGGCTTACGATGTTGCAGGAGGAAGTTTTCCTTTTCGACGCACAAAAAAGCCAATTTCCATTTTTGAGATGCCGAAATCGGGGTGTTCTGTTAAGAAACCACCAAATTAAAGTTTGGCATTGGTACCAACCCATTCTTCAAAAATACTAGACCACCTTAGATGGACAATTTTCCAACCGGTGTATCTGGAACCTTTCTGTCCATCCCTCATGAAAAAGACAAATTCTTGTCGAATCGGTAGGAGGTTACCCAGATTTGAACTACAAGTACATGATATAATGCTTGTGATTTGATTTTAAAAATCATTTATAGGTTCACAGCATGCTATTTCATCAGAGATCCACTTCAAGTTCAGCGAGGTTCAGCCACGAGC
Source organism: Avena eriantha (assembly GCA_910589775.1). NCBI lineage: Eukaryota > Viridiplantae > Streptophyta > Magnoliopsida > Poales > Poaceae > Avena > Avena eriantha. Next base: position 76,370,091 of record OU342743.1, read on the forward strand.
TAAGAAGCTTCATACCCGCCGTTTTGAATATAGTTTGAAACGGGCATAAGAAATTCAAAAATGATCCAAACAATGCGAAACCTTCGTGTGGTGTCACATTATGTGTCATGGTTGCAAGGAAAAATACTAAACTTGAATAATTGCAAACATCATAAAAAATCCTTCACAAAATGACCTATCATGTTCGAGGTCTCATGGCATTTAGGTCAAACCACCAATGTTATGGCTAGAATCAGGGCATAGTTTGTGGTAATGTGCCCATATTGTGCACACATGTGCATCTTGGGATGGCTTACGATGTTGCAGGAGGAAGTTTTCCTTTTTGACGCATGAAAAAGCCAATTTCCATTTTTGAGGTGCCGAAATCGAGGTGTTTTGTGAAGGAACCACCAAATTAAGGTTTGGCATTGGTACCAACCCATTTTTCAAAAATACTAGACCACCTTAGATGGACAATTTTCCAACCGGTGTATTTGGAACCTTTCTATCCATCCCTCATGAAAAGGACAAATTCTAGTCGAATCGGTAGGAGGTTACCCAGATTTGAACTACAAGTACATGATATAATGCTTGTGATTATTTTTAAATCATTTATAGGTTCACAACATGCTATTTCATCAGAGATCCACTTCTAGTTCAGCGAGGTTCAGCCACGGGCTACGAAGCTTCATGCCCGCCGTTTTGAATATAGTTTGAAACGGGCATAAGAAATTCAAAAATGATCCAAACAATGTGAAACCTTCGCGTGGTGTCATATTATGTGTCATGGTTGCAAGGAAAAATACTGAACTTTAAAAACTACAAACATCATAAAAAATCCTTCACAAAATGACCTATCATGTTCGAGGTCTCATGGCATTTAGGTCAAACCACCAATGTTATGGCTAGAATCAGGGCATAGTTTGTGATAATGTGCCCATATTGTGCACACATTTGCATCTTGGGATGGCTTACGATGTTGCAGGGGGAAGTTTTCCTTTTCGACGCACGAAAAAGCCAATTTCCATTTTTGAGGTGCCGAAATCGGGGTGTTCTGTTAAGCAACCACCAAATTAAAGTTTGGCATTGGTACCAACCCATTCTTCAAAAATACTAGACCACCTTAGATGGACAATTTTCCAACCGGTGTATCTGGAACCTTTCTGTCCATCCCTCATGAAAAAGACAAATTCTTGTCGAATCGGTAGGAGGTTACCCAGATTTGAACTACAAGTACATTGATATAATGCTTGTGATTTGATTTTAAAAATCATTTATAGGTTCACAGCATGCTATTTCATCAGAGATCCACTTCAAGTTCAGCGAGGTTCAGCCATGGGCTAAGAAGCTTCATCCCCGCCGTTTTGAATATAGTTTGAAACGGGCATAAGAAATTCAAAAATGATCCAAACAATGCGAAACCTTCGTGTGGTGTCACATTATGTGTCATGGTTGCAAGGAAAAATACTGAACTTGAAAAACTACAAACATCATAAAAAATCCTTCACAAAATGACCTATCATGTTCGAGGTCTCATGGCATTTAGGTCAAACCACCAATGTTATGGCTAGAATCAGGGCATAGTTTGTGATAATGTGCCCATATTGTGCACACATGTGCATCTTGGGATGGCTTACGATGTTGCAGGAGGAAGTTTTCCTTTTCGACGCACGAAAAAGCCAATTTCCATTTTTGAGGTGCCGAAATCGGGGTGTTCTGTTAAGCAACCACCAAATTAAAGTTTGGCATTGGTACCAACCCATTCTTCAAAAATACTAGACCACCTTAGATGGACAATTTTCCAACCGGTGTATCTGGAACCTTTCTGTCCATCCCTCATGAAAAAGACAAATTCTTGTCGAATCGGTAGGAGGTTACCCAGATTTGAACTACAAGTACATGATATAATGCTTGTGATTTGATTTTAAAAATCATTTATAGGTTCACAGCATGCTATTTCATCAGAGATCCACTTCAAGTTCAGCGAGGTTCAGCCATGGGCTAAGAAGCTTCATACCCGCCGTTTTGAATATAGTTTGAAACGGGCATAAGAAATTCAAAAATGATCCAAACAATGCGAAACCTTCGTGTGGTGTCACATTATGTGTCATGGTTGCAAGGAAAAATACTGAACTTGAAAAACTACAAACATCATAAAAAATCCTTCACAAAATGACCTATCATGTTCGAGGTCTCATGGCATTTAGGTCAAACCACCAATGTTATGGCTAGAATCAGGGCATAGTTTGCGATAATGTGCCCATATTGTGCACACATGTGCATCTTGGGATGGCTTACGATGTTGCAGGAGGAAGTTTTCCTTTTTGACGCATGAAAAAGCCAATTTCCATTTTTGAGGTGCCGAAATTGGGGTGTTTTGTGAAGCAACCACCAAATTAAGGTTTGGCATTGGTACCAACCCATTTTTCAAAAATACTAGACCACCTTAGATGGACAATTTTCCAACCAGGTGTATCTGGAACCTTTCTATCCATCCCTCATGAAAAGGACAAATTCTAGTCGAATCGGTAGGAGGTTACCCAGATTTGAACTACAAGTACATGATATAATGCTTGTGATTTTTTTAAAATCATTTATAGGTTCACAAGCATGCTATTTCATCAGAGATCCACTTCAAGTTCAGCGAGGTTCAGCCACGGGCTAAGAAGCTTCATGCCCGCCGTTTTGAATATAGTTTGAAACGGGCATAAGAAATTCAAAAATGATCCAAACAATGTGAAACCTTCGCGTGGTGTCATATTATGTGTCATGGTTGCAAGGAAAAATACTGAACTTTAAAAACTACAAACATCATAAAAAATCCTTCACAAAATGACCTATCATGTTCGAGGTCTCATCGCATTTAGGTCAAACCACCAATGTTATGGCTAGAATCAGGGCATAGTTTGTGGATAATGTGCCCATATTGTGCACACATGTGCATCTTGGGATGGCTTACGATGTTGCAGGAGGAAGTTTTCCTTTTCGACGCACGAAAAAGCCAATTTCCATTTTTGAGGTGCCGAAATCGGGGTGTTCTGTGAAGCAACCACCAAATTAAAGTTTGGCATTGGTACCAACCCATTCTTCAAAAATACTAGACCACCTTAGATGGACAATTTACCAACCGGTGTATCTGGAACCTTTCCGTCCATCCCTCGTGAAAAAGAAAAATTCCTACCGAATCGGAAGGAGGTTGCCCAGATTTGATCTACAAGTACATGATATAATGCTTGTGATTTTTTTAAAATCATTTATAGGTTCATAGCATGCTATTTCATCAGATATCCACTTCAAGTTCAGCGAGGCTCAGCCCTGGCTAAGAAACTTCATGCCCGCTGTTTTGAATATAGTTTGAAACGGGCATAAGAAATTCAAAAATGATCCAAACAATGTGAAACCTTCGTGTGGTGTCATATTATGTGTCATAGTTGCAAGGAAAAATATTGAACTTGAAAAATTGCAAACATCATAAAAAATCCTTCACAAAATGACCTATCATGTTCGAGGTGTCATGGCATTTAGGTCAAACCACCAATGTTATGGCTAGAAATCAGGGCATAGTTTGTGATAATGTGCCCATATTGTGCACACATGTGTATCTTGGGATGGCTTACGATGTTTATAGGAGGAAGTTTTCCTTTTCGACGCACGAAAAAAGCCAATTTCCATTTTTGAGGTGCCGAAATCGGGGTGTTCTGTGAAGCAACCACCAAATTAAAGTTTGGCATTGGTACCAACCCATTTTTCAATAATACTAGACCACCTTAGATGGACAATTTCCCAACCGGTGTATCTGGAACCTTTCGTCCATCCCTCATGAAAAAGACAAATTCCTGCCGAATCGGAAGGAGGTTGCCCAGATTTGAACTACAAGTACATGATATAATGCTTGTGATTTGTTTTAAAAATCATTTATAGGTTCATAGCATGCTATTTCATCAGATATCCACTTCAAGTTCAGCGAGGCTTCAGCCCTGGCTAAGAAACTTCATGCCCGCCGTTTTGAATATAGTTTGAAACGGGCATAAGAAATTCAAAAATGATCCAAACAATGTGAAACCTTCGCTGTGGTGTCATATTATGTGTCATAGTTGCAAGGAAAAATATTGAACTTGAAAAATTGCAAACATCATAAAAAATCCTTCACAAAATGACCTATCATGTTCGAGGTTTCATGGCATTTAGGTCAAATCCACCAATGTTATGGCTAGAATCAGGGCATAGTTTGTGATAATGTGCCCATATTGTGCACACATGTGCATCTTGGGATGGCTTACGATGTTACAGGAGGAAGTTTTCCTTTTCGACGCACGAAAAAGCCAATTTCCATTTTGAGGTGCCGAAATCGGGGTGTTCTGTGAAGCAACCACCAAATTAAAGTTTGGCATTGGTACCAACCCATTTTTCAAAATACTAGACCACCTTAGATGGACAATTTCCAACCGGTGTATCTGGAACCTTTCCGTCCATCCCTCATGAAAAAGACAAATTCCTGCCGAATCGGAAGGAGGTTGCCCAGATTTGAACTACAAGTACATGATATAATGCTTGTGAATTTTTTTAAAATCATTTATAGGTTCATAGCATGCTATTTCATCAGATATCCACTTCAAGTTCAGCGAGGCTCAGCCCTGGCTAAGAAACTTCATACCCGCCGTTTTGAATATAGTTTGAAACGGGCATAAGAAATTCAAAAATGATCCAAACAATGTGAAACCTTTGTGTGGTGTCATATTATGTGTCATAGTTGCAAGGAAAAATATTGAACTTGAAAAATTGCAAACATCATAAAAAATCCTTCACAAAATGACCTATCATGTTCGAGGTTTCATGGCATTTAGGTCAAACCACCAATGTTATGGCTAGAATCAGGGCATAGTTTGTGATAATGTGCCCATATTGTGCACACATGTGCATCTTGGGATGGCTTACGATGTTATAGGAGGAAGTTTTCCTTTTCGACGCACAAAAAAGCCAATTTCCATTTTTGAGGTGCCGAAATCGGGGTGTTCTGTAGAAGCAACCACCAAATTAAAGTTTGGCATTGGTACCAACCCATTTTTCAATAATACTAGACCACCTTAGATGGACAATTTCCCAACCGGTGTATCTGGAACCTTTCGTCCATCCCTCATGAAAAAGACAAATTCCTGCTGAATCGGAAGGAGGTTGCCCAGATTTGAACTACAAGTACATGATATAATGCTTGTGAATTTTTTTAAAAATCATATATAGGTTCATAGCATGCTATTTCATCAGATATCCACTTCAAGTTCAGCGAGGCTTAGCCCTGGCTAAGAAACTTCATGCCCTACCATTTTTGAATATAGTTTGAAACGGGCATAAGAAATTCAAAAATGATCCAAACAATGTGAAATCCTTTGTGTGGTGTCATATTATGTGTCATAGTTGCAAGGAAAAATATTGAACTTGAAAAATTGCAAACATCATAAAAAATCCTTCACAAAATGACCTATCATGTTCGAGGTTTCATGGCATTTAGGTCAAACCACCAATGTTATGGCTAAGAATCAGGGCATAGTTTGTGATAATGTGCCCATATTGTGCACACATGTGCATCTTGGGATGGCTTACGATGTTGCAGGAGGAAGTTTTCCTTTTCGACGCACGAAAAAGCCAATTTCCATTATTGAGGTGCCGAAATCGGGGTGTTCTGTGAAGCAACCACCAAATTAAAGTTTGGCATTGGTACCAACCCATTTTTCTAAAATACTAGACCACCTTAGATGGACAATTTCCCAACCGGTGTATCTGGAACCTTTCTGTCCATCCCTCATGAAAAAGACAAATTCCTACCGAATCGGAAGGAGGTTGCCCAGATTTGAACTACAAGTACATGATATAATGCTTATGAATTTTTAAAAAATCATTTATAGGTTCACAACATGCTATTTCATTAGAGATCCACTTCAAGTTCAGCGAGGCTAAGCCCTGGCTAAGAAGCTTCATGCCCGCCATTTTGAATATAGTTTGAAACGGGCATAAGAAATTCAAAAATGATCGAAACAATGTGAAACCTTCGCGTGGTCTCATATTATGTGTCATAGTTGCAAGGAAAAATATTGAACTTGAAAAATTGCAAACATCATAAAAAATCCTTCACAAAATGACCTATCATGTTCGAGGTTTCATGGCATTTAGGTCAAACCACCAATGTTATGGCTAGAATCAGGGCATAGTTTGTGATAATGTGCCCATATTGTGCACACATGTGCATCTTGGGATGCCTTACGATGTTGTAGGAGGAAGTTTTCCTTTTCGACGCACGAGAAAGCCAATTTGCATTTTTAAGGTGCCGAAATTGGGGTGTTCTATGAAGTAACCACCAAATTAAAGTTTGGCATTGGTACCAACCTATTTTTCAAAAATACTAGACCACCTTAGATGGACAATTTCCCAACCGGTGTATCTGGAACCTTTTCGGCCATCCCTCATGAAAAAGACAAATTCCTGCCGAATCGGAAGGATGTTGCCCATATTTGAACTACAAGTACATGATATAATGATTGTGAAATTTTTTAAAAATCATTTATAGGTTCATAGCATGCTATTTCATCAGATATCCACTTCAAGTTCATCGAGGCTCAGCCCTGGCTAAGAAACTTCATGCCCGCCATTTTGAATATAGTTTGAAACGGGCATAAGAAATTCACAAATGATCCAAACAATGTGAAACCTTCGCGTGGTGTCATATTATGTGTCATAGTTGCAAGGAAAAATATTGAACTTGAAAAATTGCAAACATCATAAAAAATCCTTCACAAAATGACCTATCATGTTCGAGGTTTCATGGCATTTGGGTCAAATCACCAATGTTATGGCTAGAATCAGGGCATACTTTGTGATAATGTGCCCATATTGTGCACACATGTGCAACTTGGGATGGCTTACGATGTTACAGCAGGAAGTTTTCCTTTTCGATGCACGAAAAAGCCAATTTCCATTTTTGAGGTGCCGAAATCGGGGTGTTCTGTGAAGCAACCACCAAATTAAAGTTTGGCATTGGTACCAACCCATTTTTCAAAAATACTAGACCACCTTAGATGGACAATTTCCCAACCGGTGTATCTGGAACCTTTCCGTCCATCCCTCATGAAAAAGACAAATTCCTGCCAAATCGGAACGAGGTTGCCTAGATTTGAACTACAAGTACATGATATAATGCTTGTGAATTTTTTTAAATATCATTTATAAGTTCATAGCATGCTATTTCATCAGATATCCACTTGAAGTTCAGCGAGGCTCAGCCCTGGCTAAGAAACTTCATACCCGCCGTTTTGAATATAGTTTGAAACGGGCATAGGAAATTCACAAATGATCCAAACAATGTGAAACCTTCGCGTGGTGTCATATTATGTGTCATAGTTGCAAGGAAAAATATCAAACATCATAAAAAATCCTTCACAAAATTACCTATCATGTTTGCGGTTTCATGGCATTTAGGTCAAACCACCAATGTTATGGCTAGAATTAGGGCATGGTTTGTGATAATGTGCCAATATTGTGCACACATGTGCATCTTGGGATGCCTTACGATGTTGCAGGAGGAACTTTTCCTTTTCGACGCAAGAAAAAGCCAATTTCCATTTTTGAGGTGCCAAAATCGGGGTGTTCTGTGAAGCAACCACCAAATTAAAGTTTGGCATTGGTACCAACCCATTTTTCAAAAATACTAGACCACCTTAGATGGACAATTTTCCAACTGGTGTATCTGGAACCTTTCCGTCCATCCCTCATGAAAAAGACAAATTCCTACCGAATCGGAAGGAGGTTGCCCAGATTTGATCTACAAGTACATGATATAATGCTTGTGATTTTTTTTTTAAAATAATTTATAGGTTCATAGCATGCTATTTCATCAGATATCCACTTCAAGTTCAGCGAGGCTCAGCCCTGGATAAGAAACTTCATGCCCGCTGTTTTGAATATAGTTTGAAACGGGCATAAGAAATTCAAAAATGATCCAAACAACGTGAAACCTTTTTGTGGTGTCATATTACGTGTCATAGTTGAAAGGAAAAATATTGAACTTGAAAAATTGCAAACATCATAAAAAAATCCTTCACAAAATGACCTATCATGTTCGAGCTTTCATGGCATTTAGGTCACACCACCAATGTTATGGCTAGAATCAGGGCATAGTTTGTGATAATGTGCCCATATTGTGCACACATGTGTATCTTGGGATGGCTTACGATGTTATAGGAGGAAGTTTTCCTTTTCGACGCACAAAAAAGTGAATTTCCATTTTTGAGGTGCCGAAATCGGGGTGTTCTGAGAAGCAACCACCAAATTAAAGTTTGGCATTGGTACCAACCCATTTTTCAATAATACTAGACCACCTTAGATGGAGAATTTCCCAACCGGTGTATCTGGAACCTTTTCGGCCATCCCTAATTAAAAAGACAAATTCCTTCCGAATCGGAAAGCGGTTGCCCAGATTTGAACTACAAGTACATGATATAATGCTTGTGAATTTTTTTAAAAATCATTTATAGGTTCATAGCATGCTATTTCATCAGATATCCACTTCAAGTTCAGCGAGGCTTAGCCCTGGCTAAGAAACTTCATACCTCCCGTTTTGAATATAGTTTGAAACAGGCATAAGAAATTCAAAAATGATCCAAACAATGTGAAACCTTTGTGTGGTGTCATATTATTTGTCATAGTTGCAAGGAAAAATATTGAACTTGAAAAATTGCAAACATCATAAAAAATCCTTCACAAAATGACCTATCATGTTCGAGGTTTCATGGCATTTAGGTCAAACCACCAATGTTATGGCAAGAATCAGGGCATAGTTTGTGATAATGTGCCCATATTGTGCACACATGTGCATCTTGGGATGGCTTACGATGTTGCAGGAGGAAGTTTTCCTTTTCGACGCACGAAATAGCCAATTTCCATTATTGAGGTGCCGAAATCGAGGTGTTCTGTGAAGCAACCAGCAAATTAAAGTTTGGCATTGGTACCAACCCATTTTTCAAAAATACTAGACCACCTTAAATGGACAATTTCCCAACCGGTGTATCTGGGACCTTTCTGTCCATCCCTCCTGAAAAAGACAAATTCCTACCCAAGCGGAAGGAGGTTGCCCAGATTTGAACTACAAGTACATGATATAATGCTTATGAATTTTAAAAAAAATCATTTATTGGTTCACAACATGTTATTTCATTAGAGATCCACTTCAAGTTCAGCGAGGCTAAGCCCTGGGCTAAGAAGCTTCATGCCCGCCATTTTGAATATAGTTTGAAACGGGCATAAGATATTCAAAAATGATCCAAACAATGTGAAACCTTCGCGTGGTCTCATATTAAGTGTCATAGTTGCAAGGAAAAATATTGAACTTGAAAAATTGCAAACATCATAAAAAATCCTTCACAAAATGACCTATCATGTTCGAGGTTTCATGGCATTTAGGTCAAACCACCAATGTTATGGCTAGAATCAGGGCATAGTTTGTGATAATGTGCCCATATTGTGCACACATGTGCATCTTGGGATGCCTTACGATGTTGTAGGAGGAAGTTTTCCTTTTCGATGCACGAGAAAGCCAATTTGCATTTTTGAGGTGCTGAAATCAGGGTGTTCTATGAAGCAACCACCAAATTAAAGTTTGGCATTGGTACCAACCTATTTTTCAAAAATACTAGACCACCTTAGATGGACAATTTCCCAACCGGTGTATCTGGAACCTTTTCGGCCATCCCTCATGAAAAAGACAAATTCCTGCCGAATCGGAAGGATGTTGCCCATATTTGAACTACAAGTACATGATATAATGATTGTGAAATTTTTTAAAAATCATTTATAGGTTCATAGCATGCTATTTCATCAGATATCCACTTCAAGTTCATCGAGGCTCAGCCATGGCTAAGAAACTTCATGCCCGCCATTTTGAATATAGTTTGAAACGGGCATAAGAAATTCACAAATGATCCAAACAATGTGAAACCTTCGCGTGGTGTCATATTATGTGTCATAGTTGCAAGGAAAAATATTGAACTTGAAAAATTGCAAACATCATAAAAAATCCTTCACAAAATGACCTATCATGTTCGAGGTTTCATGGCATTTGGGTCAAATCACCAATGTTATGGCTAGAATCAGGGCATAGTTTGTGATAATGTGCCCATATTGTGCACACATGTGCAACTTGGGATGGCTTACGATGTTACAGGAGGAAGTTTTCCTTTTCGATGCACGAAAAAGCCAATTTCCATTTTTGAGGTGCTGAAATCGGGGTGTTCTGTGAAGCAACCACCAAATTAAAGTTTGGCATTGGTACCAACCCGTTTTTCAAAAATACTAGACCACCTTAGATGGACAATTTCCGAACCGGTGTATCTGGAACCTTTCCGTCCATACCTCATGAAAAAGACAAATTCCTGCCAAATCGAAGGAGGTTGCCCAGATTTGAACTACAAGTACATGATATAATGCTTGTGAATTTTTTTTAAATATCATTTATAAGTTCATAGCATGCTATTTCATCAGATATCCACTTCAAGTTCAGCGAGGCTCAGCCCCGGCTAAGAAACTTCATACCCGCCATTTTGAATATAGTTTGAAACGGGCATAGGAAATTCACAAATGATCCAAACAATGTGAAACCTTCGCGTGGTGTCATATTATGTGTCATAGTTGCAAGGAAAAATATCAAACATCATAAAAAATCCTTCACAAAATGACCTATCATGTTCGCGGTTTCATGGCATTTAGGTCAAACCACCAATGTTATGGCTAGAATTAGGGCATGGTTTGTGATAATGTGTCCATATTGTGCACACATGTGCATCTTGGGATGCCTTACGATGTTGCAGGAGGAAGTTTTCCTTTTCGACGCACGAAAAAGCCAATTTCCATTATTCAGGTGCCGAAATTGGGGTGTTCTGTGAAGTAACCACCAAATTAAAGTTTGGCATTGGTACCAACCCATTTTTCAAAAATACTAGACCACCTTAGATGGACAATTTCCCAACCGGTGTATCTGGAACCTTTTCGTCCATCCCTCATGAAAAAGACAAATTCTTGCCAAATCGGAAGGAAGGTTCCTAGATTTGAACTACATGTACATGATATAATGCTTGTAAATTTTTTTGAAAATCATTTCTAGGTTCACAGCATGCTATTTCATCAGATATCTACTTCAAGTTCAGCGAGGCTCAGTCCCGGGCTAAGAAGCTTCATGCCCGCCATTTTGAATATAGTTTAAAACGGGCATAAGAAATTCAAAAATGATCCAAACAATGTGAAACCTTCGCGTGGTGTCATATTATGTGTCATAGTTGCAAGGAAAAATATTGAACTTGAAAAATTGCAAACATCATAAAAAATCCTTCACAAAATGACCTATCGTGTTCGAGGTTACATGGCATTTAGGTCAAACCACCAATGTTATGGCTAGAATCAGGGCATAGTTTGTGATAATGTGCCCATATTGTGCACACATGTGCATCTTGGGATGCCTTACGATGTTGCAGGAGGAAGTTTTCCTTTTCAACGCACAAAAAAGCCAATTTCCATTTTTGAGGTGCTGAAATCGGGGTGTTCTGTGAAGCAACCAGCAAATTAAAGTTTGGCATTGGTACCAACCCATTTTTCAAAAATACTAGACCACCTTAGATGGACAATTTCCCAACCGGTGTATCTGGGACCTTTCTGTCCATCCCTCATGAAAAAGACAAATTCCCACCCAAGCGGAAGGAGGTTGCCCAAATTTGAACTACAAGTACATGATATAATGCTTGTGAATTTTTTTAAAAATCATTTATAGGTTCATAGTATGTTTTTTCATTAGAGATCCACTTCAAGTTCAGCGAGGCTCAGCCCCGGGCTAAGAAGCTTCACACCCGCCATTTTGAAAATAGTTTGAAACGGGCATAAGAAATTCAAAAATGATCCAAACAATGTGAAACCTTCGCGTGGTGTCATATTATGTGTCATAATTGCAAGGAAAAATATTGAACTTGAAAAATTGCAAACATCATAAAAAATCCTTCCCAAAATGACCTACCATGTTCGAGGTTTCATGGCATTTAGGTCAAACCACCAATGTTATGGCTAGAATCATGTCATGGTTTGTGATAATGTGCCCATATTGTGCACACATGTGCATCTTGGGATGCCTTACGATGTTGCAGGAGGAAGTTTTCCTTTTCGACGCACGAAAAAGCGAATTTCCATTTTTGAGGTGCCGAAATAGGGGTGTTCTGTGGAGCAACCACCAAATTTAAGTTTGGCATTGGTACCAACCTATTTTTCAAAAATACTAGACCACCTTATATGGACAATTTCCCAACCGGTGTATCTAGGACCTTTCCGCCCATCTCTCATGAAAAAGACAAATTCCTGCCGAATAGAATGGAGGTTGCCCAGATTTGAACTACAAGTACATGATATAATGCTTGTGAATTTTATTAAAAATCATTTATAGGTTCACAACATGTTATTTCATTGGAGATCCACTTCATGTTCAGCGAGGCTCATCTCGGGCTAAGGAGCTTCACGCCCGCCATTTTGAATATAGTTTGAAATGGGCATAAGAAATTCAAAAATGATCCAAACAATGTGAAACCTTTGCGTGGTGTCATATTATGTGTCATAGTTGCAATGAAAAATATTGAACTTGAAAAATTGCAAACATCATAAAAAATCCTTCACAAAATGACCTATATGTTCGAGGTTTCATGGCATTTAGGTCAAACCACCAATGTTATGGCTAGAATCTGGGCATAGTTTGTGATAATGTGCCCATATTGTGCACACGTGTGCATCTTGGGATGCCTTACGATGTTTTAGGAGGAAGTTTTCCTTTTCGACGCACGAAAAAGCTAATTTCCATTTTTGAGGTGCCGAAATCGGGGTGTTCTGTGAAGCAACCAGCAAATTAAAGTTTGGCATTGGTACCAACCTATTTTTCAAAAATACTAGACCACCTTAGATGGAAAATTTCCCAACCGGTGTATCTGGAACCTTTCCGTCCATCCCTCATGAAAAAGACAAATTCCCACCCAAGCGGAAGGAGGTTGCCCAGATTTGAACTACAAGTACATGATATAATGCTTATGAATTTTTAAAAAAATCATTTATTGGTTCACAACATGTTATTTCATTAGAGATCCACTTCAAGTTCAGCGAGGCTAAGCCCTGGGCTAAGAAGCTTCATGCCCGCCATTTTGAATATAGTTTGAAACGGGCATAAGAAATTCAAAAATGATCCAAACAATGTGAAACCTTCGTGTGGTGTCATATTATGTGTCATAGTTGCAAGGAAAAATATCAAACATCATAAAAAATCCTTCACAAAATGACCTATCATGTTCGCGGTTTCATGGCATTTAGGTCAAACCACCAATGTTATGGCTAGAATTAGGGCATGGTTTGTGATAATGTGCCAATATTGTGCACACATGTGCATCTTGGGATGCCTTATGATGTTGGAGGAGGAACTTTTCCTTTTCGACGCAACAAAAAGCCAATTTCCATTTTTGAGGTGCCAAAATCGGGGTGTTCTGTGAAGCAACCACCAAATTAAAGTTTGGCATTGGTACCAACCCATTTTTCAAAAATACTAGACCACCTTAGATGGACAATTTTCCAACTGGTGTATCTGGAACCTTTCCGTCCATCCCTCATGAAAAAGACAAATTCCTACCGAATCGGAAGGAGGTTGCCCAGATTTGATCTACAAGTACATGATATAATGCTTGTGATTTTTTTTAAAAAATAATTTATAGGTTCATAGCATGCTATTTCATCAGATATCCACTTCAAGTTCAGCGAGGCTCAGCCCTGGATAAGAAACTTCATGCCCGCTGTTTTGAATATAGTTTGAAACGGGCATAAGAAATTCAAAAATGATCCAAACAACGTGAAACCTTTTTGTGGTGTCATATTACGTGTCATAGTTGCAAGGAAAAATATTGAACTTGAAAAATTGCAAACATCATAAAAAAATCCTTCACAAAATGACCTATCATGTTCGAGCTTTCATGGCATTTAGGTCACACCACCAATGTTATGGCTAGAATCAGGGCATAGTTTGTGATAATGTGCCCATATTGTGCACACATGTGTATCTTGGGATGGCTTACGATGTTATAGGAGGAAGTTTTCCTTTTCGACGCACAAAAAAGTGAATTTCCATTTTTGAGGTGCCGAAATCGGGGTGTTCTGAGAAGCAACCACCAAATTAAAGTTTGGCATTGGTACCAACCCATTTTTCAATAATACTAGACCACCTTAGATGGAGAATTTCCCAACCGGTGTATCTGGAACCTTTTCGGCCATCCCTAATGAAAAAGACAAATTCCTGCCGAATCGGAAAGCGGTTGCCCAGATTTGAACTACAAGTACATGATATAATGCTTGTGAATTTTTTAAAAAATCATTTATAGGTTCATAGCATGCTATTTCATCAGATATCCACTTCAAGTTCAGCGAGGCTTAGCCCTGGCTAAGAAACTTCATACCTCCCGTTTTGAATATAGTTTGAAACAGGCATAAGAAATTCAAAAATGATCCAAACAATGTGAAACCTTTGTGTGGTGTCATATTATTTGTCATAGTTGCAAGGAAAAATATTGAACTTGAAAAATTGCAAACATCATAAAAAATCCTTCACAAAATGACCTATCATGTTCGAGGTTTCATGGCATTTAGGTCAAACCACCAATGTTATGGCAAGAATCAGGGCATAGTTTGTGATAATGTGCCCATATTGTGCACACATGTGCATCTTGGGATGGCTTACGATGTTGCAGGAGGAAGTTTTCCTTTTCGACGCACGAAATAGCCAATTTCCATTATTGAGGTGCCGAAATCGAGGTGTTCTGTGAAGCAACCAGCAAATTAAAGTTTGGCATTGGTACCAACCCATTTTTCAAAAATACTAGACCACCTTAAATGGACAATTTCCCAACCGGTGTATCTGGGACCTTTCTGTCCATCCCTCATGAAAAAGACAAATTCCTACCCAAGCGGAAGGAGGTTGCCCAGATTTGAACTACAAGTACATGATATAATGCTTATGAATTTTAAAAAAAATCATTTATTGGTTCACAACATGTTATTTCATTAGAGATCCACTTCAAGTTCAGCGAGGCTAAGCCCTGGGCTAAGAAGCTTCATGCCCGCCATTTTGAATATAGTTTGAAACGGGCATAAGAAATTCAAAAATGATCCAAACAATGTGAAACCTTCGCGTGGTCTCATATTAAGTGTCATAGTTGCAAGGAAAAATATTGAACTTGAAAAATTGCAAACATCATAAAAAATCCTTCACAAAATGACCTATCATGTTCGAGGTTTCATGGCATTTAGGTCAAACCACCAATGTTATGGCTAGAATCAGGGCATAGTTTGTGATAATGTGCCCATATTGTGCACACATGTGCATCTTGGGATGCCTTACGATGTTGTAGGAGGAAGTTTTCCTTTTCGACGCACGAGAAAGCCAATTTGCATTTTTGAGGTGCTGAAATCAGGGTGTTCTATGAAGCAACCACCAAATTAAAGTTTGGCATTGGTACCAACCTATTTTTCAAAAATACTAGACCACCTTAGATGGACAATTTCCCAACCGGTGTATCTGGAACCTCTTCGGCCATCCCTCATGAAAAAGACAAATTCCTGCCGAATCGGAAGGATGTTGCCCATATTTGAACTACAAGTACATGATATAATGATTGTGAAATTTTTTAAAAATCATTTATAGGTTCACAGCATGCTATTTCATCAGAGATCCACTTCAAGTTCAGTGAGGCTCAGCCCTGGCTAATAAACTTCATGCCCGCGGTTTTGAATATAGTTTGAAACGGGCATAAGAAATTCAAAAATGATCCAAACAATGTGAAACCTTCGCGTGGTGTCATATTAAGTGTCATAGTTGCAAGGAAAAATATTGAACTTGAAAAATTGCAAACATCATAAAAAATCCTTCACAAAATGACCTATCATGTTCGAGGTTTCATGGCATTTAGGTCAAACCACCAATGTTATGGCTAGAATCAGGGCATAGTTTGTGATAATGTGCCCATATTGTGCACACATGTGCATCTTGGGATGCCTTACGATGTTGTAGGAGGAAGTTTTCCTTTTCGACGCACGAGAAAGCCAATTTGCATTTTTGAGGTGCTGAAATCAGGGTGTTCTATGAAGCAACCACCAAATTAAAGTTTGGCATTGGTACCAACCTATTTTTCAAAAATACTAGACCACCTTAGATGGACAATTTCCCAACCGGTGTATCTGGGACCTTTCCGTCCATCCCTAATGAAAAAGACAAATTCCTGCCGAATAGGAAGGAGGTTGCCCAGATTTGAACTACAAGTACATGATATAATGCTTGTGAATTTTTTTAAAAATCATTTATAGGTTCATAGTATGTTTTTTCATTAGAGATCCACTTCAAGTTCAGCGAGGCTCAGCCCCGGGCTAAGAAGCTTCACACCCGCCATTTTGAATATAGTTTGAAACAGGCATAAGAAATTCAAAAATGATCCAAACAATGTGAAACCTTTGTGTGGTGTCATATTATTTGTCATAGTTGCAAGGAAAAATATTGAACTTGAAAAATTGCAAACATCATAAAAAATCCTTCCCAAAATGACCTACCATGTTCGAGGTTTCATGGCATTTAGGTCAAACCACCAATGTTATGGCTAGAATCATGTCATGGTTTGTGATAATGTGCCCATATTGTGCACACATGTGCATCTTGGGATGCCTTACGATGTTGCAGGAGGAAGTTTTCCTTTTCGACGCACGAAAAAGCGAATTTCCATTTTTGAGGTGCCGAAATAGGGGTGTTCTGTGGAGCAACCACCAAATTTAAGTTTGGCATTGTTACCAACCTATTTTTCAAAAATACTAGACCACCTTATATGGACAATTTCCCAACCGGTGTATCTGGGACCTTTCCGCCCATCTCTCATGAAAAAGACAAATTTCTGCCGAATAGAATGGAGGTTGCCCATATTTGAACTACAAGTACATGATATAATGCTTGTGAATTTTATTAAAAATCATTTATAGGTTCACAACATGTTATTTCATTGGAGATCCACTTCATGTTCAGCGAGGCTCATCCCCGGGCTAAGGAGCTTCACGCCCGCCATTTTGAATATAGTTTGAAATGGGCATAAGAAATTCAAAAATGATCCAAACAATGTGAAACCTTTGCGTGGTGTCATATTATGTGTCATAGTTGCAATGAAAAATATTGAACTTGAAAAATTGCAAACATCATAAAAAATCCTTCACAAAATGACCTATCATGTTCGAGGTTTCATGGCATTTAGGTCAAACCACCAACGTTATGGCTAGAATCTGGGCATAGTTTGTGATAATGTGCCCATATTGTGCACACGTGTGCATCTTGGGATGCCTTACGATGTTTTAGGAGGAAGTTTTCCTTTTCGACGCACGAAAAAGCTAATTTCCATTTTTGAGGTGCCGAAATCGGGGTGTTCTGTGAAGCAACCAGCAAATTAAAGTTTGGCATTGGTACCAACCTATTTTTCAAAAATACTAGACCACCTTAGATGGAAAATTTCCCAACCGGTGTATCTGGAACCTTTCCGTCCATCCCTCATGAAAAAGACAAATTCCTGCCGAATGGGAGGAGGTTGCCTATATTTGAACTACAAGTACATGATATAATGCTTGTGAATTTTTTTAAATCATTTATAGGTTCACGGCATGCTATTTCATCAGAGATCCACTTCAAGTTCTGTGAGGCTCAGCCCTGGCTAAGAAACTTCATGCCTGCCGTTTTAAATATAGTTTGAAACGGGCATAAGAAATTCAAAAATGATCCAAAGAATGTGAAACCTTCGCGTGGTGTCATATTATGTGTCATAGTTGCAAGGAAAAATATTGAACTTGAAAAATTGCAAACATCATAAAAAATCCTTCACAAAATGACCTATCATGTTCGAGGTTTCATGGCATTTAGGTCAAACCACCAATGTTATGGCTAGAATCAGGGCATAGTTTGTGATAATGTGCCCATATTGTGCACACATGTGCAACTTGGGATGGCTTACGATGTTACAGGAGGAAGTTTTCCTTTTCGATGCACGAAAAAGCCAATTTCCATTTTTGAGGTGCTGAAATCGGGGTGTTCTGTGAAGCAACCACCAAATTAAAGTTTGGCATTGGTACCAACCCATTTTTCAAAAATACTAGACCACCTTAGATGGACAATTTCCCAACCGGTGTATCTGGAACCTTTCCGTCCATACCTCATGAAAAAGACAAATTCCTGCCAAATCGAAGGAGGTTACCCAGATTTGAACTACAAGTACATGATATAATGCTTGTGAATTTTTTTAAATATCATTTATAAGTTCATAGCATGCTATTTCATCAGATATCCACTTCAAGTTCAGCGAGGCTCAGCCCCGGCTAAGAAACTTCATACCCGCCATTTTGAATATAGTTTGAAACGGGCATAGGAAATTCACAAATGATCCAAACAATGTGAAACCTTCGCGTGGTGTCATATTATGTGTCATAGTTGCAAGGAAAAATATCAAACATCATAAAAAATCCTTCACAAAATGACCTATCATGTTCGCGGTTTCATGGCATTTAGGTCAAACCACCAATGTTATGGCTAGAATTAGGGCATGGTTTGTGATAATGTGCCCATATTGTGCACACATGTGCATCTTGGGATGCCTTAGGATGTTGTAGGAGGAAGTTTTCCTTTTCGACGCACGAGAAAGCCAATTTGCATTTTTGAGGTGCTGAAATCAGGGTGTTCTATGAAGCAACCACCAAATTAAAGTTTGGCATTAGTACCAACCTATTTTTCAAAAATACTAGACCACCTTAGATGGACAATTTCCCAACCGGTGTATCTGGGACCTTTCCGTCCATCCCTAATGAAAAAGACAAATTCCTGCCGAATAGGAAGGAGGTTGCCCAGATTTGAACTACAAGTACATGATATAATGCTTGTGAATTTTTTTAAAAATCATTTATAGGTTCATAGTATGTTTTTTCATTAGAGATCCACTTCAAGTTCAGCGAGGCTCAGCCCCGGGCTAAGAAGCTTCATGCCCGCCATTTTGAATATAGTTTGAAACGGGCATAAGAAATTCAAAAATGATCCAAACAATGTGAAACCTTTGTGTGGTGTCATATTATTTGTCATAGTTGCAAGGAAAAATATTGAACTTGAAAAATTGCAAACATCATAAAAAATCCTTCCCAAAATGACCTACCATGTTCGAGGTTTCATGGCATTTAGGTCAAACCACCAATGTTATGGCTAGAATCATGTCATGGTTTGTGATAATGTGCCCATATTGTGCACACATGTGCATCTTGGGATGCCTTACGATGTTGCAGGAGGAAGTTTTCCTTTTCGACGCACGAAAAAGCGAATTTCCATTTTTGAGGTGCCGAAATAGGGGTGTTCTGTGGAGCAACCACCAAATTTAAGTTTGGCATTGGTACCAACCTATTTTTCAAAAATACTAGACCACCTTATATGGACAATTTCCCAACCGGTGTATCTGGGACCTTTCCGCCCATCTCTCATGAAAAAGACAAATTTCTGCCGAATAGAATGGAGGTTGCCCAGATTTGAACTACAAGTACATGATATAATGCTTGTGAATTTTATTAAAAATCATTTATAGGTTCACAACATGTTATTTCATTGGAGATCCACTTCATGTTCAGCGAGGCTCATCCCCGGGCTAAGGAGCTTCACGCCCGCCATTTTGAATATAGTTTGAAATGGGCATAAGAAATTCAAAAATGATCCAAACAATGTGAAACCTTTGCGTGGTGTCATATTATGTGTCATAGTTGCAATGAAAAATATTGAACTTGAAAAATTGCAAACATCATAAAAAATCCTTCACAAAATGACCTATCATGTTCGAGGTTTCATGGCATTTAGGTCAAACCACCAACGTTATGGCTAGAATCTGGGCATAGTTTGTGATAATGTGCCCATATTGTGCACACGTGTGCATCTTGGGATGCCTTACGATGTTTTAGGAGGAAGTTTTCCTTTTCGACGCACGAAAAAGCTAATTTCCATTTTTGAGGTGCCGAAATCGGGGTGTTCTGTGAAGCAACCAGCAAATTAAAGTTTGGCATTGGTACCAACCTATTTTTCAAAAATACTAGACCTCCTTAGATGGAAAATTTCCCAACCGGTGTATCTGGAACCTTTCCGTCCATCCCTCATGGGAGGAGGTTGCCTAGATTTGAACTACAAGTACATGATATAATGCTTGTGAATTTTTTTAAATCATTTATAGGTTCACGGCATGCTATTTCATCAGAGATCCACTTCAAGTTCTGTGAGGCTCAGCCCTGGCTAAGAAACTTCATGCCTGCCGTTTTAAATATAGTTTGAAACGGGCATAAGAAATTCAAAAATGATCCAAAGAATGTGAAACCTTCGCGTGGTGTCATATTATGTGTCATAGTTGCAAGGAAAAATACTGAACTTGAAAAATTGCAAACATCATAAAAAATCCTTCACAAAATGACCTATCATGTTCGAGGTTTCATGGCATTTAGGTCAAACCACCAATGTTATGGCTAGAATCAGGGCATAGTTTGTGATAATGTGCCCATATTGTGCACACATGTACAACTTGGGATGGCTTACGATGTTACAGGAGGAAGTTTTCCTTTTCGAAAATTATATAATGTGAAGGAACCAGCAAATTACATTTTGGCATTGGTACCAACCTATTTTTCAAAAATGCTAGACCACCTTAGATGGACAATTTCCCAACCGGTGTATCTGGAACCTTTCCATCCATCCCTCATGAAAAAGACAAATTCCTGCCGAATCGGAGGAGGTTGCCCAGATTTGAACTACAAGTACATGATATAATGCTTGTGAATTTTTTTAAAAATTATTTATAGGTTCACAACATGTTATTTCATTAGAGATCCACTTCAAGTTCAGCGAGGCTCAGCCCCGGGCTAAGAAGCTTCGTGCCCGCCGTTTTGAATATAGTTTGAAACAGGCATAAGAAAATGAAAAATGATCCAAACAATGTGAAACCTTCGCGTGGTCTCATATTATGTGTCATAGTTGCAAGGAAAAATATTGAACATAAAAAATTGAAAACATCATCAAAAATCCTTCACAAAATGACCTATCATGTTCGAGAGTTCATGGCATTTAGGTCAAACCACCAATGTTATGGCTATATTCAGGGCATAGGTTGTGATAATGTGCCCATATTGTGCACACATGTGCATCTTGGGATGGCTTACGATGTTGCGGGAGGAAGTTTTCCTTTTTGACGCACGAAAAAGCCAATTTCCATTTTTGAGGTGCCGAAATCGGGGTGTTCTGTAAAGCAACCACCAAATTAAAGTTTGGCATTGGTACCAACCCATTTTTCAAAAATACTAGACCACCTTAGATGAACAATTTCCCAACCGGTGTATTTGGGACCTTTCCGTCCATCCCTCATGAAAAAGACAAATTACTGCCGAATCGGAAAGAGATTACCCAGATTTGAACTACAAGTACATGATATAATGCTTGTGAATTTTTAAAAAAATCTTTTATAGGTTCACATCATGCTATTTCATCAGATATCCACTTCAAGTTCAGCGAGGCTCAGCCCTGGCTAAGAAGCTTCATGCCCGTCGTTTTGAATATAGTTTGAAACGGGCATAAGAAATTCAAAAATGATCCAAACAATGTGAAACCTTCGCATTGTGTCATATTATGTGTCATAGTTGCAAGGAAAAAAATTGAACTTGAAAAATTGCAAACATCATAAAAATCCTTCACAAAATGACCTATCATGTTCGAGGTTTCATGGTATTAAGGTCAAACCACCAATGTTATGGCTAGAATCAGGGCATAGTTTTTGATAATGTGCCCATATTGTGCACACATGTGCATATTGGGATGCGTTACGATGTTGCAGGAGGAAGTTTTCCTTTTCGACGCACGAAAAAGCCAATTTCCATTTTTGAGGTGCCGAAATCGGGGTGTTCTATGAAGCAACCACCAAATTAAAGTTTGGCATTGGTACCAACCCATTTTTCAAAAATACTATACCACCTTAGATGGACAATCTCCCAACTGCTGTATCTGGAACCTTTCCGTCCATCCCTCATGAAAAATACAAATTCCTGCCGAATCGGAAGGAGGTTGCCCAGATTTTAACTACAAGTACGTGATATAATGCTTGTGAATTTTTTTTAAAATCATTTATAGGTTCACAACATGCTATTTCATCAGAGATCCACTTCAAGTTCAGCGAGGCTCAGCGCCGGGCTAAGAAGCTTCATGCCCGCCATTTTGAATATAGTTTGAAACCGTCATAAGAAATTCAAAAATGATCCAAACAATGCGAAATCTTCGCGTGGTGTCATATTCTGTGTTATAGTTGCAAGGAAAAATATTGAACTTGAAAAATTGCAAACATCATACAAAATCCTTCACAAAATGACCTATCATGTTCGAGGTTTCATGGCATTTAGGTCAAAACCACTTGTGTTATTGCTAGAATCAGGGCATAGTTTGTGATAATGTGCCCATATTGTGCACACATGTGCATCTTGGGATGGCTTACGATGTTGCAGGAGGAAGTTTTCCTTTTCGACGCACGAAAAAGCCAATTTCCATTTTTGATGTGCCGAAATCAGGGTGTTCTGTGAAGCAACCACCAAATTAAAGTTTCGCATTGGTACCAACCCATTTTTCAAGGATACTAGACCACCTTAGATGCACAATTTCCCAACAGGTGTATCTGGAACCTTTCCGTCCATCCCTCATGAAAAAGACAAATTCCGCCCGAATCGGAAGGAGGTTGCCCATATTTGAACTACAAGTACATGATATAATGCTGGTGATTTTTTTAAAAATCATTTATAGGTTAACAGCATGCAATTTCATCAGAGACCCACTTCAAGATCAGCGAGGCTCAGCCCTGGTTAAGAAGCTTCATGCCCGCCGTTTTGAATATAGTTTGAAACGGGCATAAGAAATTCAAAAATGATCCAAACAATGTGAAACCTTCGCGTGGTATCATATTATGTGTCATAGTTGCAAGGAAAAATATTGAACTTGAAAAATTGCAAACATCATAAAAAATCCTTCACAAAATGACCTATCATGTTCGAGGTTTCATGGCATTTAGGTCAAACAACCAATGTCATGGCTAGAATCAGGGCATTGTCTATGATAATGTGCCCATATTGTGCACACATGTGCATCTTCAGGTGCCATACGATGTTGTAGGAGGAAGTTTTCCTTTTCAACGCACGAAAAAGCCAATTTCCATTTTTTTAGGTGCCGAAATCGGGGTATCTTGTGAAGCAACCACCAAATTAAAGTTTGGCATTGGTACCAAGCCATTTTTCAAAAATACTAGACCACCTTAGATGGAAAATTTCCCAACCGGTGTATCTGGGACCTTTCCGTACATCCCTCATGAAAAAGCCAAATTCCTGCCGAATCAGAAGGAGGTTGCCTAGATTTGAACTAGAAGTACATGATATAATGCTTATGAATTTTTAAAAAAATCATTTATAGGTCCACAACATGTTATTTCATTAGAGATCCACTTCAAGTTCAGCGAGGCTCACCCCCGGGCTATGAAGCTTCATGCCCGCCATTTTGAATATAGCTTGAAACTGGCATAAGAAATTCAAAAATGATCCAAACAATCTGAAGCCTTCGCGTGGTGTCATAGTATGTGTCATAGTTGCAAAGAAAAATATTGAACTTAAAAAATTGCAAACATCATAAAAAATCCTTCAAAAAATGACCTATCATGTTCGAGGTTTCATGGCATTTAGGTCAAACCACCAATGTTACGGCTAGAATCAGGGCATAGTTTGTGATAATGTGCCCATATTGTGCACACATGTGCATCTTGCGATGCCTTACGATATTCTAGGAGGAAGTTTTCCTTTTCGATGCACGAAAAAGCCAATTTCCATTTTTGAGGTGCCAAAATCGGGGTGTTCTATGAAGCAACCACCAGATTAAAGTTTGGCATTGGTACCAACCCATTTTTCAAAAATACTAGACCACCTTAGATGAACAATTTCCCAACCGGTGTATCTGGGACCTTTCCGTCCATCCCTCATGAAAAAGACAAATTCCTGCCGAATCGGAAGGAGGTTGCCCAGATTTGAACTACAAGTACATGATATAATGCTTGTGAATTTAAAAAAAAATCATTTATAGGTTCACAACATGTTATTTCATTGGAGATCCACTTCATGTTCAGCGAGGCTCATCCCCGGGCTAAGGAGCTTCACGCCCGCCATTTTGAATATAGTTTGAAATGGGCATAAGAAATTCAAAAATGATCCAAACAATGTGAAACCTTTGCGTGGTGTCATATTATGTGTCATAGTTGCAATGAAAAATATTGAACTTGAAAAATTGCAAACATCATAAAAAATCCTTCACAAAATGACCTATCATGTTCGAGCTTTCATGGCATTTAGGTCAAACCACCAATGTTATGGCTAGAATCAGGGCATAGATTGTGATAATGTGCCCATATTGTGCACACATGTGCATCTTGGGATGGCTTACGATGTTGCAGGAGGAAGTTTTCTTTCTCGACACACGAAAAAGCCAATCTCCATTTTTGAGGTGCCGAAATCGGGGTGTTTTGTGAAGCAACCACAAAATTAAAGTTTGGCATTGGTACCAACCCATTTTTCGAAAATACTAGACCACCTTAGATGGACAATTTCCCAACCGGTGTATCTGGAACCTTTCCGTCCATCCCTCAGGAAAAAGACAAATTCCTGCCGAATCGGTTGGAAGGTGCCCAGATTTGAACTACAAGTACATGATATAATGCTTGTGATTTTTTTAAAAATTATTTGTAGGTTCAAAACATGCTATTTCATCAGAGATCCACTTCAAGTTCAGCGTGGCTCAGCCACGGGCTAAGAAGCTTCATGCCCGCCGTTTTAAACGGGCATAAGAAATTCAAAAATGATCCAAACAATGTGAAACCTTCGCGTGGTCTCATATTATGTGTCATAGTTGCAAGGAAAAATATTGAACTTGAAAAATTGCAAACATCATAAAAAATCCTTCACAAAATACCCTATCATGTTCGAGGTTTCATGGCATTTAGGTCAAACCACCAATGTTATGGCTAGAATCAGGGCATAGTTTGTGATAATGTCCCCATATTGTGCACACATGTGCATCTTGGGATGGCTTACGATGTTGCAGGAGGAAGTTTTCCTTTTCGACGCACAAAGAAGCGAATTTCCATTTTTGATGTTCCGAAATCGGGGTGTTTTTTGAAGCAACCACGAAATTAAAGTTTGGCATTGGTACTGATGGCTCAGTGTCGGCGCCAGGAAAAATGCTGGTGGGATGTTGATGTAGGGCTCGTTGGGAAGCCCAAGAGGAAGGTATGATGAGCGTAGCAGCAAGTTTCCCTCAGTTATGAAACCAAAGTTTAATCAAACCATTAGGAGCAAGGAAACACCCAAAAGGTGTTGCTAGCTAAGCCTTGGCAGGGCGCACTACCGGTGCTAGTAGCAACATGGAGACCTGCACAACACAAACATATAACTTTGTCCCCAACTTGCGATGAGGTTGTCAATCTCACTGTGTTTTGCGGAAAACAAAGGATTAAACGTGTCGAATGGAAAGAAGTAAAAGTTTGCAGAAAGTAAACACAAAGCAGTAAATAGATTGTAGATAGTATGTAAAGAAAAAGGACCGGGATCTATAGTTCACTAGAGGTGGCTCTCCTTAAGATAGATAACATGCTGGGTGAACAAATTACAGCGGGGCATATGACAAACATCGAGAAAGCAATACATGCATATACTAATCATCTTGTCTCCTTTGAGATTCGATTGGGCATTACAACATTATACATAGACCGCCATCCAACTGCATCTATGACTAATAATTCACCTTCAGGTTATCATCTGAACCCCCTCTAGTATTAAGTTGCAAGCAACAGATTATTGCTTTACGAACTGTGTGTAAAGTAAACAATACGATTGTTCTATGAACAAAGGATTGTTGTTTTCTCCCTAGTAGCAACAGCAAATCTAGTACCTTAGAGATTTCTGTCATTTCCCTAGATTACGAGAGGCATGAACCCACTATCGAGCATAAATACTAACTCTTGGAGTTGCTAGCATCTACTTGGCCAAGATAGCTACTAACAACGGAAATCATGCAAGATCACAAATAACAAAGACATGATAGAATCAATAATCAATCTGAAATAGGATCTCAATATCCATCGGATCCCCGCAAACACAACATGCAGAATTACAAATAGATGATCTGGATCATGAACGGAGCTCACAAGATCTAAACATGAAAGCACAAAGGAGGAGAACCTGCCATATAGCTACTACATGGATCCGTAGTCCAAGGATGAACTACTCACGCATCACACTAGAGGCTTGCATGGTGATGAAGAAGGCCTCCAGGGTGAATTCCCCTCTCCGGCAGGGTGCCGGGAAGAGCTTCAGATCCCTCCCGACCTAGGGATGGAGATGACGGCGGCTACAGACTCTTTCATGGATTTTTGATCGGGCCCTTAGGGTTTTCGTCCCGAGGGCATCTTATAGGCGGAAGGAGAGGCCGAGGGGGTGCTGCGGTCGGCCAGACCACCCCTGGCGCGGGCCAGGCCTGGCCGTGCGGCCAGGTGGTGTGGCCGGCCCCCAGCTCTTCTCCGTCTCGTATTCTGGCATTTGATGACTTCCGGAAAATAGGCACTTTGGTTTTTGTCCCGTCCAATTCCGAGAATATTCATTTTCTGACTTTCCTGGAACCAAAAACAGCAGAAAACAGGCAGCTGGCACTGTGGCTCTTGTTAATAGGTTAGTCCAAGAAATCATATGAAAAGTACTCCAAAGTGTGGACAAAACACAATAAATTGGATAAAACCAAGCATGGATCATAAGAAATTATAGATACATTTGCAATGTATCAACATCCCCAAGCTTAACTCCTGCTCATCCTCGAGTAGGTAAGTGATAAAAAGAAAGAATTTTTGAGGTGACATGCACCATCAAAGACTTGATCAAAGTATTTGTAAAACATTCAAAGATGGGATCATAGTATTTCAATCATAACATGAAAGACAAAGTTCTAGCAATAAGAATGGCCACTATGCTCTCAAAGTAGGTGCATAAAGGTAGAAGGTGGAGACTCAATATAATGGTGGAATAAAGGCCTTCATATAAGGAAGTAGGGATTGAAGTCTCATAAAGAGCTTCCAATAATTATGGTACTTATAGCTTTCAGCTCTCATTGCCCCTATCATAAGCATCTTGAAGTGATTAAGGTTAAAGTGAACAAACTATGGTGTACATGCTTGACGAAGTATAAGTTAGAAATCTCATGTCCCTTTTATACGAGGTTCGCTCCTCATGCTACTCAAGTTTAGTTACCGGTAAGTTCTTTTCATTGTAAGTACATGTGTATCATAGAGAACCGCCAACGGGGTATCCCTTGCTCGATGATACGGAAGAATCCCCATATCAAAATGACAAGGCAAGCAGACAACGAGCATCTCAACAATCTTCTTATTTACCATGGGAATATGGTGCTTTTTCTCTCTTTCCTCTTTTCATAATCTCTTTTTTCTCTTTTCTCTTTTATTCTCAATATATGACTCTTTTTTTATAAGAAGAATGCTTCATAGACAGCTCATTATGGTTACGCTACAGGTTTCCACCATGTCAGCATGGATTAGAACAGCGGCCCAGGCATTTCTCTAACAGATATACATAACTCCATGGACTTACAAGCTCCCCTTTCATTTCACACCGACGACATCCATATACAAAAGAGCATGATATCAACTAGGTACAAGTACCAAGTGCAATGTTGAAAGCGTTCCCCATGAAAGCATGGTTCTGCTAATTCCCAACAAATAAGTGCAAGCATATACAACATAGACGACACAATGGTTCAAGTTTATTAAGGGCAAGAGAAGTAAAGTGTGTCATCAAGTTCGTGAGAGCTTTAATCACTAGTTTTCTCATAACAAGTTTAATTTGGAAGGTAAACAAAAGCACCAATATACTTGGAATAGCATAAGCTAGTAGGTAGGTATGGTGGACTCTTTGGAATAACTTGGTTTAGGGAGTTGGATGCATGAGTGGAACTCATACTTGGTTGTGGAGGCTAGCAAAAGACTGGGAGCAACAAATTAAGAGAGCAATAATGGCCATAATCATGTAGAGCGACAAAACATCATTGATCAAAACATAAAGTGATACTACAAGTTGAAAACTAAAGGATCATAAAGGCTATGGTGACTTGAGATAGTCATAACATGGTGTGAGCATGCGCCAAGTCAACCCAAATAAAGCATCAAAGGAGAATACCACTATACTATGCTTTAATATGCTAAAACAACGCATGATTCATCCAAGGAACATTAAGCAATCTAAATTGTTTATAACAAGTCACGCTATAGCAAAGAATACTAAGCATAAAGCCAAAACAATATCAAGCATGGCATGACAGAGCAAAGGCCACAGTCAAAAATGAGCTCTTTTTACCACATAAGCATGAACTTTCCTACTCTTTTCCAAACCAAACCAAACTATTTGAAAACCAATGCATGAAAGAGGGGGTCCAACCAATTTATTCAGAAAACTAACCAAACAAAAACAAATGAAACCAAAACGAAAATGAAAAAGAAGACGCTCCAAGAACAACACAACTATGCATGAAACAATAAAAATGAAGCGTTTGGAAGAAACCTGGGATTTCTATTGATGAAGAAGGGGATGCCTTGGGCATCCCCAAGCTTTGACGCTTGTACTTCTTGGATATTTCTTGGGGTGACACGCGTGGCATCCCCAAGCTTGAGCTTTAGTCCATCCTTCATCTCATTACTCATTCCTTACATACACCTGAAATTTTTCCTTCATACAAAACTTCACACAATCTTTATTAGCAACATTAGTGCACTCAAGATAAATAAGTCTTAAGGTTCTGTTCTAAAACCAAATAAACTTCCATTAGAACACTAGCTACTGTATCACTTCCCTCAAAAATCTCAATTCCCCAAAAGAACTCAAAAAGGAACCAACAAGAAGCAAATGCAGAAAATGGCAGAAATCTGTCAAAACAGACCAGCAGGTAAAGACGAATTTGTTCGAAGACCTTCTGTTGCTCAAATCAAAAAGTGTTGAACTAACAAAAGTTATATAACAACCTGGGGCAGCAGAACAAAAATTCATGCCTCAAAAAGACGTACAGAGATTTTACACGAATTTTTATGGTGAAGCACAGAAATCTGTTTCGGTACAGCAACTTTCCCAATCATTACTCTCTCTCATTAGAGGTTACTCTTGGTACAAAAAGCAAATAAAAAGGATAAGGAGAGGTTATTACAGAATTAATAACTTCCAAGACTCATCTAAAACTTTTGGGTTATCTCCCAATAAGTACTTTTCTTTAACGCCTTTAAGTTAGGCATAAGAAGCAAGAAAAAGAATCAAGTGTTCTCAAATGAAGAAGCATTAAGATTAATACCAGAAATATCTTCAACAAGGCAAGGTATATAATCCAAATAAGTTCTAGAGGATCCTCTCTCAATGCTCTTAGGTTCACTATTCTCATCAAAAGGGTTTACAGGAACAATCCAATCAAGATTCTTTTCTATGGCATCATGTATTGCTACTAGTTTAAAGGGTATTGGTATCTTAGCTTCCTCACCATTAGGTTCGGTTTTGTTCATCGTTTCTCGTGTACCAACAACATCTACACATGAGCCTAGCATATTGAAACGTTCAAAGACTTTTCTAGCTTCCTTGGCAACATCATAGAACTCCTTAAACAAAGTTTCTAGAATAAAATCCCTCTTTTCAGGGTCCTCAATTTCTTTAAGCTTAAGAAACATTACTTGCATTAAGGGGTTGAGGTTAACAAACCTAGATTCTAACATGTGCATTAAAGAAGCTGCAGCAATCTCATAATTTGGAGCAAGTTCTGCAAGGGATCTATCCTCAGTATCTTCATGCTTACTAACATGATTAAAGAACTCTTCAATATTATCTTTCCCAATTATAAAACCACTACCAATTGAAAGGTCTTTCAAGGTGAATTTAGGGATCAACATGGTGAGCTAAGGAAGAGGTGACAACTAAAGGAGACTTAATTTTTTTGTGTTTTTGATAAAGAAAGCAAACTAGTAAAACTACTTTTTTGTGTTTTTGATAACAAAACAAGAAAACAAAGCAAAAAGAAACTAAGAAAAACAAAAATAACAAAGTAAATAGATTGGTTATGAGGGACTCCCCTTGTGAAGATGTCCTTGACTCCCCGGCAACGGCGTCAGAAAAATGCTTGATGGCTCAGTGTCGGCGCCAGGAAAATAATAGAATCAATAATCAATCTGAAATAGCATCTCAATATCCATCGGATCCCCGCAAACACAACATGCAGAATTACAAATAGATGATCTTGATCATGAACGGAGCTCACAAGATCTAAACATGAAAGCACAAAGGATGAGAACCAGCCATCTAGCTACTACATGGATCTGTAGTCCAAGGATGAACTACTCACGCATCACACCGGAGGCTTGCATGGTGATGAAGAAGGCCTCCAGGGTGAATTCCCCTCTCCGGCAGGGTGCCGGGAAGAGCTTCAGATCCCTCCTGATCTAGGGATGGAGATGACGGCGGCTACAAACTCTTTCGTGGATTTTTGATCGAGCCCTTAGGGTTTTTGTCCCGAGGGCATCTTATACGCGGAAGGAGAGGCCGAGGGGGTGCTGGGGTAGGCCAGACCACCCCCTGGCGTGGGCCAGGCCTGGCTGCGTGACCAGGTGGTGTGGCTAGCCCCCATCTCTTCTTCGTCTCGTATTCTAGCATCTGATGACTTCCGGAAAAATAGGCAGTTTGGCTTTTGTCCCGTCCAATTCCGAGAATATTCATTTTTTGACTTTCCTAGAACCAAAAATAGCAGAAAACAGGCAGCTGGCACTGTGGCTCTTGTTAATAGGTTAGTCCAAGAAATCATATGAAAAATACTCCAAAGTGTGGACAAAACACAAGAAAGTGGATAAAACCAAGCATGGAACATCAAAAATTATAGATGCATTTGCAATGTATCAGGTACCAACCCATTTTTCAAAAACACTAGACCACCTTGGATGCACAATTTCCCAACCGGTGTATCTGGAACCTTTCCCTCCATCCCTTATGAAAAAGACAAATTCCTACTGAATCAGAGGAGGTTGCACATATTTGAACTACAAGTACATGATATAATGCTTGTGAATTTTTTTTTAAAAATCATTTATAGGTTCACAACATGCTATTTCATCAGAGATCCACTTCAAGTTCAGGGAGGCTCAGCCACGGGCTAAGAAGCTTCATGCCCGCCGTTTTGAATATAGTTTGAAACAGGCATAAGAAATTCAAAAATGATCCAAACAATGTGAAACCTTCGTGTGGTGTCATATTATGTGTCATAGTTGCAAGTAAAAAATATTGAACTTGAAAAATTGCAAACATCATAAAAAATCCTTCACAAAATGACCTATCATGTTCGAGGTTTCATGGCATTTAGGTCAAACCACCAATGTTATGGCTAGAATAAGGGCATAGTTTGTGATAATGTGCCCATATTGTGCACACATGTGCATCTTGGGATGGCTTACGATATTGCAGGAGGAAGTTTTCCTTTTCGACGCACGAAAAAGGCAATTTCCATTTTTGAGGTGCCGAAATCGGGGTGTTCTATGAAGCAACCACCAAATTAAAGTTTGGCCATTGTACCAACCCATTTTTCAAAAATACTAGACCACCTTAGATGGAAAATTTCCCAACCGGTGTATCTGGAACCTTTCCGTCCATCCCTCATGAAAAAGACAAATTCCTACTGAATCGGTAGGAGGTTTCGTAGATTTGAACTACAAGTACATTATATAATGCTTGTGAATTTTGTTAAAAATCATTTATACGTTCACAACATGCTATTTCATCAGAGATCCACTTCAAGTTCAGCGAGGCTCAGCCCCGGGCTAAGAAGCTTCATGCCCGCCGTTTTGAATATAGTTTGAAACGGGCATAACAAATTCAAAAATGATCCAAACAATGTGAAACCTTCGCGTGGTCTCATATAAAGTTTTCATACATCACATAAAGTTTCCATACATTACATTGATTTACATAGGGTTTAGGGTATGAATCCTTCGTCGCGTATGTCGATCCCTTGCCTATGATCGCTTCTTAGGCCGTAACCATGGATCATCTTCTTTGCTTAACGGGATGCTTTGGTCAGTTTTCACGGTGAAGGGCTGAATTTCATCAAACTTATCATAATCTGCTGACATGTCTGCCTTGTCCTTGACTCCCGCAATGTTTCTTTTCCTTGAAAGAACTATGTGACCCTGGGCTCATCGTCTTATGTATTCGTTTCCTTATTTTTTCTTTTTTCGGTCTAGAGTACATGTCCTTCACATAAAAAACCTGAGCCACATCATTGTCTAGGATGGAAGGTTCATCTCTGTAACCAAGATTCTTGAGATCCACTGTTGTCATTCCATACAGCTGGTCTACCTTTACCCCTTCTCCATTCATGTTGACCCAACTACACCGAAACAAAGGGACCTTCAAAGTAGGTCCACAGTCAAGTTCCCATATCTCCTCTATGTAACCATAGTATGTGTGCTTTTTCCCATTCTCGCATGTTGCATCAAATCGGACACCACTGTTTTGGTTGGTGCTCTTTTTATCTTGGGCAATCCTGTAAAATGTATTCCCATTTATCTCGTACCCTTGGAAAGTCAATATAGTCGCAGATGGTGTCGCGGCCAACAAGTAGAGCTGATCTCCAATAGTGGTGTCATTCATGAGATGTAATTGCAACCAAGTGCCGAAAGTCTACATGTGATTTTCTTTAATCCAGTAGTCATCCTTCCCCGGGAACTTGGAGCATACAATATTCATGTGTTCCTCGATATACAGAGCCACGAAGGTAGAACTTTGTAGAACTATGTAGTGTGATTGATTCAAAGAATGCCCGTCCCTAAATATCATTGCTTTCTTTCCTAGCGTGCCTTTTCCACTCAGTCTCCCCTCATACCGTGATTCAGGAACACCAATCGGCTTAAGGTTAGGAAGTAAGTCTACACAGAACCCAATGACCTCCTCTATTCCATAGCCCTTTGAGATGCTTCCTTCTGGCCTAGCACGGTTATGAACATATTTATTGAAGACTCCCATGAACCTCTCGAAGGGGAACATATTGTGCAGAAATACAGGACCGAGAATGGAAATCTCTTAGACTAGGCGAACTAAGGGATGCGTCAAAATATTGAAGAAGGACGGGGTGGAACACCAACTCAAAACTGACAAGACATTGGACCACATCCTTCTGTAGCCTTTCCAGACTTTCTTGATTGATTTCCTTCTGAGATATTGCATTGAGGAATGCACATAGCTTCACAATGGGTACTCGAACATTTTCTGGTAGAAGCCCCCTCAATGCAACCGGAAGCAACTGCGTCATAATCACGTGGCAATCATGAGACTTTAGGTTCTATAATTTTTTCTCTGCCATATTTATTATTCCCTTTATATTTGACGAGAAGCCAGCCGGGACCTTGATACTTCTCAGGCATTCAAAAAAGATTTCCTTCTCTCCTTTGGTAAGAGCGTAGCTGCTTAAGTATTGATGGCCTTTATCAGTATGCTTGGTGTATGGGTGTTTGATACGTTGCTGGTCCTCCCGTGCTTCTGGTGTATCTTTTGTCTTCCCAGACATGCCCAGGAAGCCTAGCAGGTTCACGCAAAGATTCTTCGTCACGTGCATCATGTCGATTGAAGAACGGACCTCTAGGTCTTTCCAATACTCAAGCTCCTAAAATATAGATTTCTTCTTCCAAATGGTCGTGTGTCCGGTAATGGGGTCTTTCGGAAAAGATTGACCGTCAGGACCCTTCCCAAAGATTACTCCTAGGTCCTTCACCATACCAAATACATCAGCACCTTTAGGGAGCTTAGGCTTCTTCCAGTAATCTGCCTCACCGTTGAAATGCTTGCCTTTCTTTCTTACTTGATGATTGGTCGGAAGAAATTTACAACACCCCAGGTACACAACCTTCTTACATTTATCCAAATATGTACCTTTAGTCTTATGTAAACAGTGTGTACATGCATTGTATCCCTTGTTTGACTGTCCTAAAATGTTACTATGAGTAGGCCAATCATTGATGGTTACGAACAACAATGCTCGTAGGTCAAATGGCTCATGTTTGTGCTCATCCCACACCTTTACACTTTGTTCTGCCCACAACTGCAAAAGTTCATCGACTAATGGCCTTAGGTACACATCAATGTCGTTGCTGGGTTGCTTCGGTCCTTGGATGAGCACTGGCATCATAATGAACTTTCGCTTCATGCACAACCAAGGAGGAAGGTTGTAGATACATAGAGTCACTGGCCAGGTGCTGTGACTGCAGCTCTGCTCCCCAAAACGATTCATGTCGTCTGTACTTGGACCAAACCATAAGTTCCTCACATCACCTGCAAAGTTCGAGTACTTTCTCTTGATGTTTCTCCACTGCGACCCATCGGCGGGGTGTCTTAGTTTCCTGTATTTCTTACGCTCTTCTTTGTGCCATCGCAACAACCTGGCATGCTCTTTATTTCTGAACAAACGTTTCAACTGTGGTATTATAGGAGCATACCACATAACCTTAGCAGGAACCCTCTTCCTGGGGGGCTCGTCGTCGCCCTCAACATCACTAGGGTCATCTTGTCTGATCTTGTACCGACATGTAGTGCATATCGGGCATTTATCCATATTCTCGTACTTCTCACCGTGTTACAGGATGCAGCCATTAATGCATGAATGTATCTTCTCCACATCTAATCCTAGAGGGCAGGTAGTCTTCTTTGCTTTGTACGTTGTCTCGAGCAGCTCATTATCCTTTGTAGGCTTCGGCTTCATTATTTTCAGTAACTTCTCAAATCCCTTGTCAGATAAACCAGTCTCTGCCTTCCATTTCAGCAGTTCAAGTGTGGTACCGAGCTTTGTGCTGCCATCTTCACAATTTGGGTACAACAACTTTTTGTGATCCTTTTGCATGGCCTCCAACTTAAGCTTCTCCCTTTCTATATGGCATTGTTGCTTTGCATCAGAAATGACCTGACCAAGACCATCATCGGGCTCATCCGATGCCCGTTGTTCTTCTTCATTGTCGCCTCCCTCTTCTTCATTGTCTTCCATTGCAATATCATCGTATTCTTCAGGGGACATAGGATAGCTGTCATCATCCTCCTCTTCTTCATTTGCTTCCAGCCTAACCCCTCTTTCTCCATGCATGGCCCAACAATCATATCCGGGCATGAAACCTCTCCGAAGCAGATGGCTTTGAAGGATTCTCGGGGCAGAGTGCTCCGCCATGTTTCGACAGTCGATGCGGGGACAAGGCATAAAATTATCCACTTTGTTTGCCTTAGCCACATCGATAAATTTATGTAGGCCTGCAATAAAATCGGAATCACGTCGGTCGCCGTATATCCATTGCACCCGCGCATGAATAGTGAAATGACCACCCTACATGGACATATGCAATATTTTTGTATCAGTTATAGATAAAGAAGATAAGGTTGCTAACCTCGGACGAGGATACCGTGTTGTGCGCACTTAAGTATGGTTTGGACATTTCGTCAAACACCTTGTGTGCAATCAAAGGAAAAAAATCTAGCACCCACACCTCACACACAATCCAGCAAAAATTTGGTGGCAAAGCGCAAGGGGATGGGCTTATTTATAGCCAGGGGAGGATTTTTGGTCCCGGTTCGTGGTATGAACCGGGACCAATGCTCCACAGAGCGCCACGTCTGCATCGTAGGGGAGGGTTTTGCAGCATGAACCGGGACCGGTGCCTGGCATTGGTCCCGATTTGCGAGCCGAACCGAGACTGATGGCATTTGGGTGCTGGACCAAAGACCCTTTTTCTACTAGTGCTTGTTCTCATGATAAATATCCATGTCATCCTCACTATCATCTGCCATATCAGCTGCCTAACCTTTCGAAACCTTGAACCTCGGAAATTTTCATACCGACATTCAAAAAATTAATGTAGTCATCACAAGGGTATGGTATAAAATCATTTTTACATGCATGTATTCTCTGAACTTACACTGCCAATGGAAACATAATCCATTTATCTTTGTAAAAAAATTCTGGCATGTGACTTGCTTCTGCAAGGAAGTCTTGTAAGAATAGTAACAACTTGGTTATACTCTTATCTGACCAACCAAGCATTTGATTCATTTGCAACACTTCAAGCATAGTAGCTAACTTTGTGTAGTGCGGCTTACACCCGTGGCACATTGGTTTCTCGGGGTCTTTCGATCATGAAAACATATTTATCGTACATTTTCTAATCCTCGTAGTTTTTCTAAACTCTCGCAACATATGACTCATACCATCTTCTTGAGCATGTGTCATGTTCCCTTGCGATGATGTATTGTGTTGCTAGTTTGTTTTACCAACCTCGTGAGAATATGGAAATATGCTAGTAATCTCAACATCACGCATTATGGCATCCCTTGGACTGATATTCTCCTCATAAAGCATCACCCTCCTCATATGTACTTTGTTATTCTTCTCCATGGTGGCTCCAACATTCGTACCCCGCCACAAATCCCCATTTGACTAACTGTGTCTAGATTTGTGTAGTGCTTGTAAAACTCTTTGGGCGCGTTTGGTAGCCTGCATCACATTTGGGGCTCGCCAGGGCATGTCTACAGCCAGCAGTGCCACACACATATAGGCGCTAAGCCACCTTTGGCATTCTATTTGGTAGCCTGCATGGAGAGTTTGTGCATGAGGAAGATACGGAACTCAGGTGTTTGGTTGCATGCACATGTTTCACTATCACATTGACACACACACTAAGTGAAGGGAATATGCCCGAGAGGCAATAATAAAGTGGTTATTATTTTATTCCATGTTAATGATAAATGTTTATTTTGCATGCTATAATTGTATTAATTGGAAACGTTAATACATGTGTGTTTAATAAACAAATAAAGAGTTCCTAGTTATGCCTCCCATATAAACTAGCTCGTTGATTAACAAGATGATCAAGGTTTCTTAATCATGGACATTGGATGTCGTTAATAACAAGGTCACACCATTGGTGGAATAATGTGATGAACATTCATCCAAATTATAGCAATACGATCAAAGTCATTGTGTTTAAATTGCTATAACATCATATAAAGTAATTCTAGTCCTTAGACCATGAGATCATGTCAATCACTAACACTGGAAGAATAACTTGATAACATCAAAGGTCACACCATAACATGGTGACAATAAAGGTCGGTTCAGATACTCTGAAGGTGTTATAAAGAGGCTCATGGATCTAGAGTGGGATTTTTCCATCCCGATGACAGATAGATATACTCAGGGCCCTCTCGGTGATATCACATTGAGATAGCTTACAAGCAAGTGATATGATCACTAGAATGTTATATCACGGGAACGATAAAAGAGTGTATGTCGATAACAAATGATCGAATCTCGGAGATATAACATATCGCGAGACAAAGGGATTCATTTATGATGTTAAAGGTTCACTTGATCACTAGAGTCATCGTTGAATGTGTGGGAGTCAGTACGGATCTCCAGCTCCCGCTGCTGATTATTGATCGAAGAGGGGTCTCTATCATGTCTGCATTATTCTTGAACCATACGGTGACACACTTAAGGGACACCGACACCATTTAGGAGAAAATGTGTTTCAGATAAATATTGTGAAAGCGCTAGGATCATTTTGATGGAAACCGGAATTGTTTCGGGTGAAATTACAGAAACTAGTTATGCATCTGATTTTGAAATGTTGTAGGGGTTTTATGTGATTTTTTTAATTAAAGTAATTAACGAAATTCTGAATAAAATAAATAAAATAGTTTTATTTAATGATAGCTTGCATTAAATTTAGTGGAAATTTAATGCATGTGAGCGGACATGAGTGCAGATGTGTTTATGTGAGTGGGAGCTCTACCCACATGAATGAGGGAGAGGTAGGGGAACCCACTATGGCCGGCGGCCAAGCCCCTTGGGCAGCCCCCTCCCCTATATAAGGAGCACCTACTCCTTCTGCACTCTCACATCTCCTCGTGAAGGATCTCTGTCCCCCTCTAGATTTAATCCCCCATGGTCTCGGATTAGCGAGATACATGTTCCTAGTGGCTTGGTCTGAAAGGAGTAGTTGCTTCCGCTACATCACTAGAGTGAGGACACGGAGGTTGTCAGGGTACCGGATGTGTGTGTGATCAAGGATGCACCACTTCTTTGTGGTGATGGACTTGCTAGTGTTGAACCTTCTAGACGTGCTGGTGCTGGACCTGCTGGCCTCACTAGACTTCATCACGATCTTGTGATCGGCAAGTGTACAACTACATCATCAACGAGTACAACCTCATAACGCTTTGTCGCTCTTCAAGGGTATGTTCTCTATGGATGTATATCCACCCATTGATTGTATCTAGGTAGATAGATCTTGGTGCTTAGATGTTCACATCGTAAGAAATTATTAGTTTTCTATGCTGTGAACCCAATAGTGGTATTGGAGCCTGGCCTATGCGTAGATGCTTTGCACGGGTAAAACACATATGATTATGCGGGTGTTGATGATCATTTTTTGCATCTTCTATGTATTTTGGGTATTGGTGGCATAGTGGGATGAAGCGGCCTAGACTAACTTTACCTGTCCTCGCACATGATACATGTTCCACGCTTGATATGCAACTAGTTTTGCATAAGTGCCCAGTGGGTGTCTCTCTCTCCTACTATAGTCAATATCTGATTTACAACGAGTTGCTAATAATTTGGTTATCATCATTGTGGTTCCATGTTCATAGGTAAGACCAGTTCTATCTTCGGAAGCCCTAAGACACGTAAAACATGCAATTGATAAATTAGAGGCATCTAGTTTAGTTTTTGTTGGGCGACTGTCATGATATGGTAATGTTATAATTTAAAGTATAGTTTATACTCTTGGAAATTATAGCATACCTAATGTATAAGTTCCATAGACCTTGGCCTTACACATAAACTAATGATATAGATCATACCACGATGCACATGATAGTGATCAAGTGCAAGAACCATATCATTTCACTTTATGCATATGATGTTTTGTTTGCATCTTATATTGCTTGTATGGCACTTTAGTAGAATTATAAGAGGATCCCTCATTTAAATATCAAGATGAAATGTGTTCTTCCTTAAGTATGCACCTTTAAGAAATTTCATCATTTCGAGACATCACGTGATGATCGGGTGTACTTGACTCTATGCTTTCATACAACGGGTGTAAGACAATTTTACACACGCGAGTACTAAGGTTCTTACTTGGCGAGCCTAGCATGTACAAACATGGCCTCGGAACACGGACCGAAAGGTTATACATGAGCCATATGGTAGATATGACGCCCATATAGATGCTTCTTTTTGAAGCTACACTGACTCACGTGATGATCGGACTTGGTGTAGTGGATCTGGTTCATGTAATCACCAAAAAGACACGAGGGATGTCATTTTTGAGTGGGAGTTCATTTGTAATTTGGATTAGACGAACTCAATTTGTCTTAAACTAAAATCGAAGTGAATTTTCATAATTTGTTGTAGACATTGGCATCCGTTTACTACCTTATGCTTAGTTTTAATTGAGATAATAGAACTATAGAATTCTGGGTATTTACTTTACGAAGTGGTGTCGTATTGTTTTAAGTGTCAATTTAAAGTATAGAAGTCATATTGTAGACTTTCAGCAAACTCTATTTACTCCATGAAGTTTAATAAAAAGTATTAAATCAAGAGTAACAATTCCAGTGTTAGTATCTAAAGTATCATGTTTGCCTCCATGATTCTTGATATTCAAAAGTTATTTTTATATCGAGGTTATCTAGGAGCTCAAAGAATTGTTTCAGAAACCATCATGTTTGAAAGATATTGAGATATCTGAAACAATGTTTAGGTTGCAACATGATAGAGTATACTTTGACAAAATACATGTTCTCATATTGTATTAGAATTTGCGAAGGTTGGAGACAATAGATGTCCTAATCTCCCAAAAAGGTTTTGCGAACTGAAGTCATACTCGTGATTCGTCCTTATAGGCTATAGTAGCTGGCAGGACCTTGAAACCATTCTGGATGCAGGCCTTCTTGGTCCTTCATACGTTGCTACTCATGTCATGCTTCCGGTGTATCTTTTCCTACCCATACACGCCCAAGAAGCCTAACAGGTTAATGCAAAGATTGTTCGTCACATGTATCACGTCAATTGCATAGCTGACCTCTAGGAATTTCCAGTAGGGTAGCTCCCAAAATATAGATTTCTTCCTCCAAATGTATCACATTCTTTCCTTTCTTTCTTACGGGATGCTTGGCCAAAAGAAATCGACGATGCCCCTGGTACACATTCTACCTACAATGTTCCAATACTTTCACTCTCATCTAAACAGTGCGTGCATGCATTGTATCCCTTATTTGACTGTCCTAAAAGGTTACTAAGAGTAGGCCAATCATTGATTGTTACAAACTGACATGGGTATACCCTGCTGGTACTCAAGTTTAGGATATACGGTCTCGATACGGTGGAACCCCACGACGTTGCCACGGCCCGATGAACACTTCCAGTGGCCCACAGACTCTCGATTACTTGCGAGACAAGAAGAAATTTAAAGATAGAAAGTTTAAAGGGAAAACCCTCATCTGTAACTGACTCGACCTGCTACCTGAGACCTAGCCTATCTATATAAAGGCCTGGAGGGGGCGGCGAGGAGGACACACGCAACCCTGGTTTCCACAACTCTCGCCAGATTACATCTGCGCGCCCCTGTAATCTTCGATTCCTCCATTAATTCCAAGAGCAGACAAGTAGGAGTAGGGACCTCTATGAGGCCTGAACCTGGATAAACCTTGCGTCCCTGTGTGCTTGTTTGCTAGCCGATTGATGCTTCCAGCGCTCCCTCCTTCTCCAAAACCCAAGTCCATAACAATGGGCATTGATGAGTTAAACCCTCATCAATTGGCGCCATCTATGGGAATTGGGAGTGCTAATGTTGCGGCTTCTTCGGCCCCATCATCCGCGGTCTACAACCCCGCAACAGCGGAGATTCGCTAGGTCTTCGGCGCGTTCGACTTCATCGTCCATACGCCGGCTAGTCGCCTGGCTTTCGAGTCCGTAGGCGATGGAATGAAAGTTGGTCAGGAGCCTGGCGATCGGGACCTTCCACTTCCAAGTTGGTCAGATGGGCACGCTTCACATGCCTGACTAGCCAACGGCATCCGTGATTGCTCCAGCATCATGGTCCCCGCCACCAATTGGCACCCTCAGCGAGCTCAACACCTCAGCAACAGCTGAGAACACGGACAGCGACAATAGTCGTGGATCCGCTCTGGGTGACCTAGCGACGGAAGATGGAGCCTACGACTCTGGATCCGAAAGTTGCGGAAGCAATAGCTTCCCCAACCACTTCATGTGTGCCGTCATCAATGCCAGCGAAAACAGCGCCAATCGCAAAAACGGTGGCAACGGTCCTGATCCACCCAAAGGTAGCATACCTAATGGCGGTCCACCCAACGACGTCCCCGCCAACGGTGGTAATGGTGTGCCCGTCAACAACGGAGGGCCAGTCAAACCACCAACCATGGTGAACAAACACACCGGCGAACACGTCGTGATAAGGCTCAACGACAACGAATGGGCCCATTGCCGAGAAGCTCCACGAGGCAATCCTCTGCCCCCCGGCACACTGCAGGATATGCCGATGGGCTACCATTGGCTACTAAAGGAGGAGTATAGATGCCAGCTGCAAATGATCGCGCAACTTGAAGCACGTAAAAAGGTGGCGGACGAGTCGAGTCTTCGATGGGTCGGGCTCTCCTCCCATGGAGGATCCTCCTCCAAGGGCAATGAGTACGTGGCCAACAAAAGGCGACCTCGAATGGCCCACCTCACCGAACAGGAGCGCATAGAATCTGCGAAAGTCCTCGACTTCGGTTCTATGACAGTCGACACACGGGGCAACATGGTCCCAAAGACACCACAAGCTGCGGTCACGGCGGCACCATGTACCTCCTCAACAATCAGCCGTCAACCGGAGATCCCCGAGCCGCCATGCACCGATCTACGATCACGGGCTTGGGGTTAATCGAAGCTGCTCTCGACAAAGAGCCAATGCCAGAGCCAAAAAAGCAAGGC
This sequence comes from Avena eriantha, assembly GCA_910589775.1. Classification (NCBI taxonomy): domain Eukaryota; kingdom Viridiplantae; phylum Streptophyta; class Magnoliopsida; order Poales; family Poaceae; genus Avena; species Avena eriantha. The sequence continues at coordinate 76,412,323 of OU342743.1, forward strand.
TCTAGCAAAACACTATTCCTCACCCTCATCCAGTGACGACAGTCATGATCTGTCTCGACGCCGCCACTCATGGCGGCACGATCACGATTACGATGCACGTGATGACCTCACACAATGCAAAATCGATAAATCAAGGGCATGACGTGCCCGTTCAACTGACTCAGAGGATGAAGACGTGGAGCTATGTGGCGCCAGATGCTTCAGCAGAGCTATCAGGCAGAATGGAATGCCCAAGGGGTTCAAGCTCCCATCGGAGAACCCAAAATTTGACGGTTTGCAGGACCCTAAAATCTGGTTGGAGGACCACATCTCCTCCGTCAGGCTCCATGGCGGGAGTCGAAGCATGGCCATGCAATGCCTGCAGCTACAGCTGCAGGGCGCCGCCCGAGCATGGCTCAACAACCTCCCGTGCGGATCCATTCGCAGCTGGGAAGAGCTGGTCTACAGCTTTGTGCGCAACTTCAAGGGCACTTATAAAAGGCCCGCATCAATCGAAGAACTGAGGATCTGCCAGCAAAGGTCGATCGATTCTCTACGCTTGTACATCCAAAGGTGGACCATCATCAAGAACTCCACAGAAAACATCTCGGAGGATCGCGCAATCGATGCATTCAACGGCGGCGTTCGCCGCATAGAGCTCAGGGAGGAGTTGGGTCACTCGAAGCCCAAAACAATTGACCACCTGATGGAAATTGCGAATCGGTGGGCTGATGGAGAGGATTCGGTGAAAAACCACACCTACTCCGACGACGACAACCTCGGGCGCAGACGCGACCGTCGAGGCAAGCGGCGAATGCGCGTCTACGATAACCATGATGATGTCAATATGGTTGCAGCAGGCTACACCGACAAACACGACGACAACCGCAACAGTGGCTATCGCGGCGGTGGATACCGCGACTCCGGGAAAACCACGCAGGTGTGGCAGCGCCGCACTCGCGAAGAGGCACTCGTAACAACTATCGAGGACAAACTGTCCGGGACGTGCAACGTGCACTTCTACATAGACAAGCACGACGGCAAGAAAAAATCCAGCCACCTCCTCAAAGACTGTCGCGAGTTCCTCAAACTCCATGAGGGCCTGGCTAGGATGAATCGCGACGCAATCAACAAGGGGCTACGGAACCACCCCAGGCGCTGTGGTACATGTTGCTCCTCCACCACCGTCCAGACTACCACCGCTCGTGGGTGCCCTAGACCAGCACCACATAGGAGAACCATACCCACAGGCCATAGGAAATATGATGATCCAAAAGGGACGCCCCTCAAATCGGGTCCAGAAGGCCATCACTCGCCAGGTCAACTTGGGGACAAACTCCCCGCCCTCCACCATTCAGTACCTCAGCGGAAGCGACTCCTACATCACCTTCGACAAACGCGACCACCCGCGCCAAGTCCCTCGTCCAGGCCACTGTCCCCTCGTACTCGAGGTGCAGATCGGAGGCTTTGACATGAGTCGCATCTTCATGGATGGCGGGAGCGGCATCAACCTCATGTTCGCAAGTACCTTGCGAACAATGAGGATCCCTTTGACGTGTCTAGAGGTCTCGGACACGACGTTCCATGACATCGTCCTAGGGAAGGGCATATACCCCCTGGGAAAAATCAACCTCGACGTCATCTTCGGCACACCGAAAAACTTTCGACGCGAACGCATAGACTTCGAAGTCGTCGACTGGCCCTCACAGTACCACTGCATCCTCGAGCGTGTCGCGTTCGCTAGGTTCATGGCAGTGTCGCACTACGCCTACCTGCAGATGAAAATGCCAGGCCCAAACGGCGTCATCACAATCAACGGGAGCTTCGAGAGGTCCGATAACTGCGACAGGGAATTCAACAGAATCTCCCAGTCCTTCGGCATGCAGTAGGAGCTCGCAAGATTGAAAGAGTCGACAAACAATAGTCTGCCTCCCCTGAGCCGGCCAAGTTCACCCGACATGTCCTTCGATTCGTCGGTGCACACGAAGAAAGTCTAGGTCCACCCATCCGACCCGACCAAGACGGCCCTCATCGCCAACAACTTGAGTTCCGCATAGGAACTCGCGCTCATCGAATTCCTCCGTGAGCACTGGGAAATCTTCGCCTGGTATACAACGGACATGCCAGGGGTTCCTACGGAATTCACCGAGCACGCACTCAACGTCAACCCATACGCCAAGCCAGTTAAGCAGACAATTCAGCGACTGTATGAACCAAGAGCAAAAGCGGTCAGAATGGAGATCAACAGACTCCTCGATGCCAAATTCATATGCAAGATCAAGGAAAGTACTTGGCTGCCCAACACGGTGTTGGTACCTAAAAAAGGACACGGATATCCTGTGGATGTGCGTGGATTTCACCTCCCTGAATAAGCACTGCCCAAAGGATCACTTCCTGCTGCCGCGATTCGACCAAATCAACGACTCCACCATGGGATGTGAGCGCCTCTGCTTCCTCGACGCCTACTCAGGCTATAATCATATTCGAATGAAGGAGGAGGATCAAGAGAAAACGGCGTTTACAACGCCTTTTGGTGTGTTCTGCTACAACACAATGCCTTTCGGGCTAAAAAATGCAGGAGCCACCTATCAACGGTGCATGCAGGCTTGCCTCAAAGATCAACTTGCTTGCAACATCCAAGTCTACATTGATGACATCATCATCAAAACAAAGGAGGAAGCCTCGCTAATCGACGATTTACGCAAGACCTTCGCCAACCTCGACCGCTACCGGATCAAGCTCAATCCAGACAAGTGCACCTTCAGTGTACCATCCGGGCAACTACTCGGATATCTCATCTCCGTGAGAGGGATTGAGGCGAACCCGAAGAAAATAAAAGCCATACTAGCCATGGAGAAGCCGAAAAATGTAAGAAGCGTCCAGCAACTGGCTAGGCGAAATCGCGGCGCTCAGTCGATTCATCAGTCACATGGGTGAAAAGGCACTGACCTTCTACCAACTTCTCCGCAAAACTGACAAGTTTGAATGGACCGACAAGGCACAGGAAGCATTCGAAGACCTCAACCGTCTACTATCTACCTCGCAAGTACTGGTGACTCCATGTGAAAAAGAACCACTACTGCTCTACATCGCCGCCACCAACCAGGTGGTTAGCACGGTGCTCGTGGTGGAACATGCCGAGGAAAACAAGGTCCATGGAGTGCAGTGCCCAGTCTACTATCTCAGCGAGGTGCTCACGCCAACAAAGCAGTGGTACCCGTACTACCAGAAGCTGGCATACGGCGTCTTCATGATAGCCAGGTGACTACGACACTACTTCCAGGAGCACCCAATCGTGGTGGTCAATGACGCCCCACTTGGGCATATTATCAACAACCCCGAGGCCACCGGACGAGTCGCGCTATGGGGAATCGAGTTGTCTCCATGAGACATTACATACGAGAAGCGCGACGCGATCAAGTCGCAAGTCCTCCCTGATTTCCTCATACATTGGATGGAGAACCAGCTCCCTGAAAAGCCAGATATGTCTTACCTCTAGACGATGCACTTTGATGGGTCCAAGCGTAAGGACGGGGCTGGCGCTGGTGTCATACTGACATCGCCCCAAGGAGATAACTTGAAATACATTATGCGAATGCAGTTCACCGCCTCCAACAATGAAGCTGAATACGAGGCCCTATTGCACGGGATGGGGATGGCAAAAGCTTGCGGCGCCAAGAGGCTCATCATCTACGGCGACTCCAAGCTGGTCGTCAACCAGACAATGCACGAGTATGACGCGCTGAATGACAATATGATCACTTACCGTGACCTCTACGACACACTCGAAGGGGACTTCGACGGCTACGAGTTGTGGCACGTAGGCCGCGAAAGCAATGAATAGGCGGACGCACTCACCAACATTGGCTCCACCTACGCCCCCATACCACCTGGGTTATTTCTCGAGTGTATCTGCGAACGCTCCATCAAGCCAAAGGCCGCAGAGAAGAAAAAAAGCGCAACAACGGACTCGGGGGCTACGCCACCGAATGAGCCAATGCCACTCGACGACTCGGAGCTTGACATAGGACTCGAGGGACCAATGGGGGTCATGATGATCGAGCCATCTTGGACTCAACCATACATCACATATCTTCTCAGCAAGAGGCTGCCAGACGACATGACTGACGCGCGACATATCGCATGGCGATCCAAGGCATTCACCGAAATCAACGGTGAACTATACAAGCACAACATCACAGGAGTACTCCAATGGTGCGTCTCCAACGCAGACGGAAGGGTTGTCCTCCTCGACATCCATGAAGGGACTTGTGGGCACCATGTTGGCAGTCGCGCCCTCGTCGCCAGAAGGGCCAACAGGCTTAAAGGGACATCGTCTAGTGGAAACATCGTCTGATAGATGTGCCTCAGGCATGATTGCGCTTTCTTCAGAAAATGAAGCACTCGAGAAGCACGATCATACAGGGTTGCAAGTGTAATTGCATGGTCATGATCCACTCAAAAGTACCCACTCGCCTGCAGTTGCTCCTGGGTCAAATCATTCATTCGAACAACGATCCGACCTTTTTCATCCTGTGGATGGCGAGCACTGATAACTACACCACACAAAAAGCAAAGTGTGAAAGATAGGCATCGCTGCGACTAACTAAAGGAAAAGATAAGAGGATAGAAGGCTAACACTTGAACCGCTCACTCAGCTGGGCCACCTCCTCCAATAGGTACTTCTCACGAGCAGAGGCTTTCTCCGCCTTCGACTTCCATACATCAGCGCTACCATGGAGGATGGGCAACTCACGCTCCAATTGTTCAATACGGTCGCACAGTCGCGAAAGAAACGACAACTCCTCCACCTTCAAATGAGGTTGTGCCAAGTTCTCATCGGCAGAAGGAGGATCACAAGGATCACTCGAAGGAGCACTCGATGTACCCTACCACGAATCAAGAAAAAGCAAATAAGAGACCAAGAATACATTTGGCAAAGGACATATACGCATTTAGATACAGGAAAAGTTTTGATTGGACACCCACAAAAATCATTGTTCCCTAAAGCAAAAGGCTAAACCACTGTAGCTATTACAGACGAAGACTAAGGCGTAGCATGTTTCTTCGACTTGGACTTCGGCCTCGGGGGCTTCATCGCATCCGTAGCAGTCTCCGATGCCAAGGAATTGCCGATAGTACCCCCAGAAGCCACAGCCTTCGCTTGACGCCGCTCTTCGGAGTACTTGGCGAGTGTCTCGATAAGCTGGGGACCGTAATTTTTGCATTTACCAGCATAGGGAGCAAAAACTACTTGCTGGCCTCCAGCGTCGATAGGCATCGCCTCATAGATAGCTGCAGGATCCATCTCCACGCCATGGGCCTACACCATTGCGAGTGCCATGGTGGCACCAATAGAGCGCTGCGAATATTTGAAGTCCGCGGGGATTCCACCAGGTCACCGAGGTTGTCGATCATCCCAGCCTTGGGAGTCAAGTACTCACAAATGTGACTGAGCACGTCCTTGGCCTTCCCCAGCATCTCCTGGAGGGAAACGTTGTGGTCCTCGACTGTGGCGATGGCACTAGCCAAAGAATCCGCACGGCACAGAGATTGGGCATCAAAATTCAAGCTGCTAGCATCTGTATACAAAAAAGCATTAGTACAACAATCATACATCAAAGCACAGAAGAGCAAGACATCCAGATGAAAAGTTCATACCTGAGAAGGACTTGGCAATCGAGAGAAGCTGCTCCTCGAACATCTTCTCCCTCTCAGCAGTGGAGGCAAGGAGATCCTGCTCTCGCTTCCGCGCCTCCTCCAAGGCAGCGACTGCCTCGTCACGATTCTTCGTCATCACGGCCAATGTATTCTCTAATGCAGCAACATGGTGAAGTAATTCATTGTGCTCAGCTGCAAAAAACAGAGAGTGTTACCAAATCGAATCAATAATATTCGCAAAAGACAAGGACGAAGTCAAAACTTACTTTAGACAATACGATGGCGATTGTCCAGTCGCACGTGCTATCGACCCATGTTAAAGACCTGCTCTGCCAAGCGGGCGGCTTCCTTCACGATGAGCTGCATCAGAGAAATTCCAAGTTCAAGTAAAAGCACGCCAAGAATAAATTCGACTGCCAACTACAAGATACTTACATGATCCTCCACAGACTCCAAAGAAGGTTGTTGCATAGTCATCCGGGTAACCATCTGATGCTCCCCAGTATGCGGGGAACTCGATGAGTTATTTCCAGAGTGGGCCACCAATGGAGGAGAAGGAGACCGCGAGGTCACCTTCTTAGACTTGGAGTCCGCGACTCCGGACTCTTTTCAAAAATTGGACGTCATCAGAAGACGACGCCGCCACTTGACTGAAACACACAATCAAACAAGAGCTTCAAGACAGATGACAACTCAAAGAAGAAACCAAAACGAATTCGCGAATACAGGACTTACCAGTCAAATCTATCAAGATCGAAGGACTGCTCCTCTAACTCTGATGATTCCTTTGGCAGTCGAAGCTTCTTCCGGGCAGGAGGAGCTATAGAGCGCACATGAATGGCGGGTATTGGCTCCTCTGCACTGATAGATGGGACCTTTGGAGTCGAAGGAGACGAAGCATCCGAATCCTCGCTGCGCGAACACTTGCGATTGTCCGGACTGCTTGACTCAAGGACTTACTCCTCCTCCTCAAGTGGGATGGTCGATTCCGACTCATCCTCTTCATCTACTTCACGAGGAATAACCCCCTCAGGAAGAGGGGCAAACTGGGAGAAACCTTCCAATCCTGCATTTAGAAAATAACTCATTATACATCAAGAAACTAGAAGCAATCGACAAATCAAGCTACTTCGTAGCACAAATCTACCTCAAGAGGAGGGTTAGAGGCGCCGAAGGGAGGTACGACTGGCCAGCAGAAACCCTATTGGACGCGTGGCGTACATCGTGGTTGACACGTGGAGAGGCCAAAACACGAACCGTCCCCCACTATCTCCATTATTCGCGGAAATCGAGGAGGCGCAGTTAAAACGAAAGATTACGCACGCCCGGTCAAATCAAAGTCAGAAAATGGGACCCACCGCTCTTCACGTCCTATCAAAGCCGCTCACGCGGGCAACTGAGGTCATCACATCGTCAACACTGATGTCATCAAGTTGAGCACTAGAAGACTTCGACTACTTTAGTCCTTGCTCGAGTCTTCGACTCCACCAAACACTCGGGGGCTACTCCCATAGGGAGCGCTGGTCGCGCACCCTACGATTTTCTTTTTATGCAGGAATATGGACATTCAAAGCTTACCCAACCACTCGAATCTACGATTCGACTATGGATCATGGGTTACTCCCATAGGAAGCGTCGGAAGCAAATTCGATTGTAACAAGCAAACAAAAGAAGACAACAGTCGCAAAAGTTCTTTAGTCCCTGCCTGAGTCTTCGACTCAACCAGGCACTCGGGGGCTACTCCCATAGGGAGCGCTGGTCGCGCACCCTATGATTATTCGTACGTTGTACTGTGTGTTGATAACATCCACACTCGAAGTCTATGGCGACACCGCCTCATACTTTTCCCTACAAAGATACTGTGTCTCCTGGGTCATCCGAATGATCTCCGTGATGACAAAAATTCGGATGTTGTGCTTACAGCGTGAAGATAAGACCTGAATAAGGCCTGGCAACGCATCTGCTGCGCACTACCAGAAATATATCCATGCCTACAGGTACGATGAACATGCCTTGACGGACGCGTCGAGTGCTCACACCCATATACTGGAATTCAACTCCTGTAAGACCTCCGCGGCTTGAGTCGAATTACACCAACACTTTTCCGAATTCGAGTCCAAGGACTCGAGTTCGAGTAGATTGCGTTGTTTTTCCCTAAGGCAGTTAACTGATACCGACACATCGGTTAAATCAGACACGCATATCAACAATCCCTATGACATAAATAGAACACTTGAAAAAATACTCAGTCATGCATTAGAAAGGCTTCATAAAGTCGCCAGTCGAATCTACAATTCCACTGGACACTCGAGGGCTACTGACATGGGTATACCCTGTAGGTACTCGAGTTTAGTATATACGGTCCAGATACGGTGGAAGCCCACGGTGTTGCCACGGCTTGATGAAGACTTCGAGTGGCTCACGGACACTCGATTACTTACGAGACAAGAAGAAGTTTAAAGATAGAAAGTTTAAAGGAAAATCCCTAATCTGTAACCGACTCGACCAGCTACCCGAGACCTAGCCTATCTATATAAAGGCTAGGAGGAGGCGGCGAGGAGGACACATGCAACCCTAGTTTCCACAACTCTCGCCAGATTACATCTGCACGCCCCTGTAATCTTCGATTCCTCCATTAATTCCAAGAGCAGACAAGCATGAGTAGGGACCACTATGAGGCCTGAACCTGGGTAAACCTTGCGTCCCTGTGTGCTTTTTTGCTAGCCGATTGATGCTTCTAGTGCTCCCTCCTTCTCCAAAACCCAAGTCCATAACAATGGGCATTGATGAGTTAAACCCTCGTCACAAACAGTAACGCTCGTCGGCCAAATGGTGCCTGTTTATGCTCATCCCACACACGTACACCTTTGGGTGCCACAACTGTAGAAGTTCTTCAATTAATGCCCTTAGGTACACATCAATGTCGTTGCTGGATTGCATCGGGCCTTAGATCAGCAGTGGCACCATAATAAACTTCCGCTTCATGCACAACCTAGGAGGAATATTATCGATACATAGAGTCACGGGCCAGGTGCTATGACTGGAGCTCTGCTCCCCAAATGGATTCATGCCATCTGTACTTAGACCAAATCTTAAGTTCCTTGTGCCATCTGCAAAGTCCGGGTACTTTCTATCTATTTTTCTCCACTGCGATCCATCAACGCGGTGTCTCAACATCCTGTCTGACTTACATTCCTCTTTGTGCCATGGAAACAACTTGGCATGCTCTTTGTTCCTGAACAAATGTTTCAACCGTGGTATTATAGGAGCATACCACATCACCTTGGCAAGAACCCTCTTCCGGGGGGCTCGCCCTCAACATCACTAGGGTCATCTCGCCTGATCTTATACCGCAATGCAGTGCATATCGGGCATGCATCCAAATTCTCGTACTCCTCACCGCGGTATAGGATGTAGTCACCGCGGTATGAAACCAGATCGAAACAGCTGGATGTGAAGGATCTTTTAGTCAGAGTAATCCTTCTGATTCTTATAGACACTACATGGACATGATACAAAACCATTCCGCTTGTTTGCATTAGCCATACAGAGGAATTCATGCACACCATTAATGAACTCACAGCACGTCGGTCTGTACCCGGACCATCTGCATTATTGTATAAGTATATCAAAAACCATTACACAACATCATGAATAGAGATTAGTGACCAATTTACTACAAGTTGTTCATCACATTAAAATAACAATAGAGTATAGTGGACCAAATGTTATTATTGCAAAAATAAAAAACTCTGCACTAATTTAAAAAAAATTGTACTCCATATTCTTTGATCAGTTACTAAGTAAACAACATCTACACATATGCAAACTAACAAGTTAATGTGAGCTTCTAGAGCATTAAATGAGCAACACTATTTAAATAAAAACCCTATTTCCTCACTTCATTTACTTGTTGAAATCTAAAAATTTGAATTTTGAAAATTCTACATGCATAAATTTTTGAATTGGACAAAACTATTAACATGAAAATGTGGAGTTTTTAATTATTAATGTGCTAGTGAAAACCTCATTCCATTCTGAGCTCTAAAACTCTAAAATTACACATCAAAATTTGCCTAAAATTACATATAAAAAATTCCCTCTAGTTCTGAGCATGAAATCCCTCCCTACTTCTAGATTATTGAGCTAAACTAACAATGAAAGATGAATGGATGAAATTCCTAACCTTTTAAAACCTTGGATTTAGGGGTTGCCAACAAATCTTAACATATCTTGGAGAAAAAATGGGCATGAACTCGGATTGCTTGGAGGAAAAATGGCCATGGGCTCGGGCCTGGACGAAGTGAATTATATAGAGAAACCGATAGTCCCGGTTTGTGTTACGAACCGGGGCTACTGATTAAGCTCTAGTCTCGGGCCATGATACCAACCGGGACTACAGGCTCCCGCACATGGGGCTAGCTAGTGCAGACCCTCTAGTCCCGGGCCGTATCATGGACCCGGACTAGAGATCCGGAGCGACCCGGGACTAGAGCTGCCCTGGCCTCCTAGCCGTTGGAGCCAGGACAAACCGAGACTAGTGGTCACACTAGTCCCAGAACAAAACCCACCCAGGACTAGACCCAGAATCTGCTCCAAACTTAAGCCCTTGTTTCTACTAGTGCGCGTCCTCCAAATTCTTTTCAGAGGCGTTGTCCGAGAACAACTAGCTGGAGTACAAGGGGTGGACCCGACATAGAAGCTCAGCGACGGTATTTTCCCCGCTCCAGAAACGCGTGCCCAATACGACATATGTTGCACCGACGGGCACTATCACACACAAGAGAGGCAAGTGGTAGTTTCACTGTACCGTTGCCAATGCGTGGCACACGGGAGAGGAGAAGGTGAGAAACTTGCCTATTGCAACATGCATCAAACAAAAGCCCATGAGGCAACTTGGCGGGAACTACACACACGACCAAATGTATCCTGCTCATCTAAGAAGGCGCAATGAAACGGAAACACTTCAAACATTGTAACCATAGCATAATAATCACACACGTTTGTTATAAATGCGATAAGAAGATAACGAAGAATGAAAACAAAATCACAGCAGTGGCACAAGATTTAGCATGAAAAACCTCTCCAATATAGAAACAACCACGGGTGCTAGCTAGCGAAACTTCACTATAATAGGGAATATTTACACAACGCCAGGAATTTTGTAGATACAACTTATCTGAGTCGGCGGCTTACAACTATATATATAATGTTGGAAACCTAAATCTTTAACGATCCGTACCGCGGGGGCTATCACCAACCCCCACCTCACCCAACACCTCAGGAATATAGGTTGGGCAAGATATGGGCTAACTTCAGACATCAATAGTGTTCAACCTCAATTAAAGTGGTGTGTGATGTGTGATTATAGGGCTGGTGATTTTCTTCTAGAAAGCCGCGTGGGAGAATTTGTGATAATTTATTTTTTAACATATGTACAATTTGCAGGTGAGTTGGCTTGCCTGATCCGCGGAACACAAAGAATAGCTTAACCCGTAGGGAATCGTTCCAACCGCATATAGAACACACCTTCCGTGCATGGTGTGGGGCCTTAATAGGTCTGATTTGTATTAGGCTGATCATAGTGGTAGTATCATTCTACTCGCATCATGCATATGATACAAGTGTATGATACTATCTGTAAGTGGTTGAATTCATTGTCTACATATAAGTTATTCAGTTTTTCAGTTGTTCTATTCATTGCATGTAATTTTCCTCATTATATCCTTTTGTACTCTATTATTATGCAGAATGAAGATCCAGGAATATAAAAGAAGGTCACTCTATAGTGTTGGGTTCATTGACCCAGATAAATACATATAAAGACACTAACGGATAAACCCGAGGAGACACAGGAAAACCTTCTAAGGTTTCTAACGGAGCAAAATTTCTGTGACCACATACTGTTTCCTTACAATTTCAAGTGAGGGTTTTACTCTATTTTACACATTCACTTTTTCTTACTCGATGTTAAGTGTAATTGATGAGTTACATATGTATATATAAACGTGTGCAGGTTTCACTAGATTCTGCTAAACATTCAACTTGATAAGGGAATAGTTGAAGTCATGGACCCATTAAAGAGACACCTGAAGAGTTTAGGGACATGCAATACATGCTCCGGAGGTAATCTTCACGCTATATCGGTCTCTTTCATTAATTTCCTGAGATATCGGGTAATAAATAACTCATTCATTCATTTTCTTTACTGGACAGGGTTTGTAACCTATTCAAGAGTGTGGTTACGGGTTCCTTTAGTAAGAAGCTGATATTTAATACGGTATCGGTAAGTAGTACATGATTTGTCCGCGCATCTCTTTACTTCTAGTTTCAATACAATTATGATGCTAGATTATTATTTTGATTAAATTATATTCTCGTAAAGTGCGCGAGGCAGCCACCGAGGACGAATATATGTGGATTCTACGTTTGCAAGTTCATTCGCACGTTTACCACTGAGCACAAATATTATAGAGTCGATGTAAAAAATCTGTTCACAACATTATTTTATAATCGTCATTTTTTGTTATCATGATTGATATTCATATTGATCTCCTTTTCTTATATAGTTCGAGAGCATGCGGGATCAGCTTCTACCAGAGCAACGCATACTAGGAATTGCAGAAGAACTAGCAGGTTTTTGTTAAAAGAGATGGTAGATGACGCCAGAGAATTTAGTGTGAATATGCGCTACCGATGATCCCTGGTCGTGTAATCGAATAGACGGGATCTAGTCCCGGTAATTGTGATCTCCATGTAACTATCAAAATTGTATATATTTGTATACTCGATCGTAAGACAAGTTATCTTATATATGCACGAATGTTTACAGTATGTGGTAGCGAAGAAATATTTAAAAACTATTTTGAAATGAAAAAACAAAATAAATAAAGAATACAAAATGAATTCTCTGTGTGGCAGAGAAAGTGCCCAAAATGTTGCTGCGGCAGAGAACCATTTGTCCCGGTCCGTAAGAGGAACCGGGACTAATGGGGGCACCCCGTGCGCGCCGCGGCGGCCACGTGGAGGACCATTTGTCCTGGCTTGTAACTGTGTCGGGACTAATGCCTGAGCGTTTAGTCCCGCTTTATTGGGACAAAAGCCCCTTACGGACCAGGACTACAGGCGCCTTCTCCACTAGTTATAGTGCATGGTATCATATGATAGTATCCTAATAATACTATATTTAATAATTTATAGAATCTTAGTGTAAACTTGTGTAAAGATTTATTTGCATTAGGATTTTTAGTTTTATGTGCTATGATACGGCATCTATCTATGATAGTTTACTCTTTATTTATTAATTTTTGTGTCATATTAGATTTTAGCCATGATACGATACTCCCACTACCTATCCCTTTGTAGCGGCTCCTACAAAATAGAACATGCATTTCAGATAGATACTATCGCGACATAGTGCCATATTAGTCTCCAGACGTGGATGTTTCTTAATCTTACAGTGGATGCCGCCGGTCTCCACCTAAGCCTGCAATAAGCACCTAGGAGATAGGTTTTGATAAATATTTTCATAATCATCTCAAGCAAGTCAACACTCGAGCCGTGCTGTGTGAAAACAACTTTTGCCGTCCATTACACAATGGTCTACTAGATCCAGGTATCGATCTGTACACTGAATCCACTGATCGCGTCCACCGTCCATATGCGACTGCATGAGACAACGGTTCCACACTACTACTGCAACAAGGTGATCCTAGCCGGGGCGCGGCCTCGTTGGATAAGGCTCAAGCTGCACGGAAATTACTGCCCAGAGACAAAGGAAGGCTTAATTAGAAGCGACAATCACTACCAGTATAGCTCCATGGCTAGCTAGTGCACCCAACTGTATCTTCAGCAATCATCAACATGAAAAGCTGCTTGCTGGCTGTGTGCAGTTTGGCCATTATATTTGTGACGAAAAATAAAGGTAATGACAAGTGGGGGTCGCGACCTATTTTTTTCATGTTTTTTCTTTTCTGCTATGTGCATCCTTATTGTTTGGACAAGCACGGACATTTGCATTGTCGCAAAGGATGAGTGTATGTGATACTCCTTCCTATCCATATTAAATGTCGCTGAATTGGATGTATCTCGACATGTTTTAGTGTTAGATATATCCGACAACTAATATGAATCGCAGGGAGTATGTTCTTGGTATTATTATATTCTTTTTAACGAAAATGCTGAGAGAAGATAGGAAGAGCGATATATATAAAAGTAAACTCTTTTGTCTCGAACTGACCTATTGTACGTGTAACCGTGTTGGCCAGACGTTGTTCCGTCGCCACAAACGTGCGCGACGTCGCCCGTTCACACTACACTAGCCGGCTCCACCATCTTTGATCCCAGTCGAGGCCCTTTAGGTTAGGTGCAGAACGTGCTAGCTGTTTATTTAATAGTATCCATCAACATTTGCTTAGCACCACAATTTTGGCAGGCGCTCTCGCTCCCTCTCTCACACACTAAACCTGTGTAACTGCAATGGAACAACAGCTAAACGGTGAGCGTATGCTAGAGGACGAGCTCGATCTCACCCTCTCGCTCACCGTCTCGCTCACCGTACACACCTCGCCGGAGCCCCGCGGCTTCTTCCTCTGCGTCTACTGCGACCGAAAGTTCCGCAGCTCGCAGGCCCTCGGCGGCCACCAGAACGCGCACAAGCAGGAGCGCAGCCTCGCCAAGCGCCGGCGGGAGGTCGCCACCGCCACGCGCGCGCACAAGGCGGCGCACGGCGAGAGGTCGCCCGCCGGCCGCGGTGATGATCTCTTCCTGTCTGCGGCTGGGAAGTCGAGGAGGATGGAGGCGCGGAAGGCTGCTTCTGCTGCCCTGGTGCCTCATGGCATGCCGCGCAAGAGCTCGTCGCAGTACGGCTACGGTTCCGTCGACCGCGATGACGAGGTGGACCTTTCTCTCAGGCTCTGATCGGCATCTGCTAATTCCTTGCTTTCCAACTTTACTTGAATAAAATAATCATCCGTTAGCTAGTTCCTTCGGTATGTCAGAGTGGAATGGATTGTTTGTTTCCAGCTCCTGTGTGTGTGTTGGATTGACCTCCTGTTCTTAGCTAGTTGAGTCTGTCAGAAACACACGGTGGTTTACTTTACCTCAAGTGATTAAAGTACTCCCTCCATCTAGACAAATCTGTGACATCCTTTTTAGGATCAAGGGAGTACAAATTAATAATTTGCAGATTCGTTTCGACTTTCGAGCATTTTTTTATTGAAGTTTTGGGAGGATTCCTGAACCTCGAGTTTTTTATTGAAGTTTTTGGGAGCATCAAACTGTGGTATATTCTATGTGAAATTTCTCGTTTCAAAAACGAATACATATGCTCCCGAATCCCGATCGATCAAACTGAATCTATATGCTTTGACGCCTATAATTTTTACACCAACCACTTTCAGCAACTCTACTATATGCTTGTACATCCCAAACGCGCCCTTAAATTCAATATATATGCTGAGATAGAGAAAGAATGTAGTACGTCCGAGTCTAAGATAAGAGACAGGCTATGGAAATGCAGAACTTCTGTGCACACAACACATACAATCGAATGCTTGTACGTCGACTAATCTAGTGTTTTCCTATGCCTCCATTACACCAGCCTGTTAATGGTTGGATGGTGCGTGTCGTGTGCAAATCGTACAGACAACATCTCGTGATGTGTAGTGCTGCTCGCTCATGAAAATGCTACCGGAAGAAACAATGGTTAGTGAGTGGACTGCATATGCAGGTATCCTACCAGATAGTACTTCGACATATTGTCTTGGATCCACACCTTATAAAAATTGGATATTTTCTTTGATTTAGGAACAAGAGAAAATACTAAGGTAAATATGGGCGCTGCTGGTATATATGATGATCATGATCCCATTTCTAAACTTACCGTACATGGTCACATATTTCAATTTTAAATTTATGAAAAATCATATACGTATAGAATGCATGCACAGAAATATGCTAGACTATGTATTTGCTACAAAAGAATATAACTCTTTGTGAGATGCCCAAGAATCATTAGATTGTTTTTTCACATCTGTCATGTGTGGTCATTTATTTATTTTTGCCAAGATGCACAAGCAGAAGCCCGTACCCATTATATACATGTATAATGTCTTCCATAATAATTTAAACATATGGATGTGATTCTATTTAGGAAAATGGATCATATGTGTATAGCTTCTGAAATTCCCCTCCAAAGGGTGAGTCATGTCTTTATTGTTACTCCAGACATAGGATCGATACATTTTTTCTTCTATAAATAGGTCAAAGTACATGAACCCTCATTGTAAGGGATTAGCATTTGCAAGGTTAAAAATGCACATACAACAAGGTTTGCAGACTCGTCTAAGGTCTGTAGTAGATTTGCAGCCATTTAACGGACTAGGAGAACAATTGACCTATGAAACGAGGTAAACAATATCACCCCCTGTCTCCCCAACCATTGGATTATCAGTTGGAGAAGCCACCACCCATTGACCACATCATTGCTAATGTGGGTCATGACCATCGACACGATCAAGTATGCTCACACTACAGGCTTGCTCGCCAATGCAGCGGGGAAGGAATAAGACATCTCATGTCACGTGGATGGCGGTTAGGTTTCCCCACTTCATATGACATGGCCAAAATAAGTTGGCTATAGGAGTTCGACATCCCGAAGATTGGCGTGCGGTTGACAAAAGACATTCCATACATAAGATCTAGTACATATCCGGAGCACCATGAGGTGGTTATGGGGGCATATATGCAAGTGGAGCAGATGATCAAGGAAGTGTTTACCTAACACATCTTACTAATACTTCTCTAGTAAGATAAAACTTCGCATACTATAATTAAGAATAAACAAAGTATTTATTTAGGAAATTGACATGATGTTGAATATAAAACATGCTACCTCGAAAAAACGAGATCATGTTTGTTGTCCCTAGATGAAAGTAACACATGTACTCATTTATCCATAGTAGGTCCAATTTTTCTGTTACTGTTTAGTTGCTACATACTAGTTTCTCCATCTAACACACAAGTTCCCCCTCCTGCGTACTCGCATAATCCTCTAATCAGAATATGTATATATGAACAAGGTAGTAATATGTATCTACAAATACACAAACACACGGAAAATTGCAATCCTGTACTCATCACATAATTAGAAGATTCACCATAAGGAAATTACATATATGACCATAATCATGTAGGACGGCTCATATGGTTCTAAAAATATATAATACATAGATAGAGACACAAATCAAACTACTAGCACAAACCCATAGTCCGGGGTGAACTACTCTCTCTTTATCATGGAGACAATAGGGATGTCGTTGCAGGATTTGAAGGAGAAACAAAGGTGGCTACAATGTCATTTCCTCATGTGATCTCTGGTGGTTCTGCCTCTATTTCTGTGTTCTATATGTTTAGCTCCTAACTATGTGACTACAAAAGGGATATATTTATAGTCGGTTTTAGGTGAATACAGAGAGGAACACAAGAGAATCGACAACATCGGAGCTTCGAGGCTCCCAAACCTTCTCATGGTGTGGCCTAGAAGGCACGTCACACAATAGAGTGGTTCTGGACCTTCCCGTGGGCTTTGCACTCCCCTTTTGCCGCGGTCTATCTTCTGGTGAAAAAGATCCATGGAAAAAAATTAGGTCTTTTGAGTTTCTGGAAGGTCCTTTTAGTCAAAAATACACAAAACAATGTTTTCTGTCATGTAGAGTTATAACCAAAATAAATGGGATCTTTTGAAAAAAACAAATTATTATAAATTTAGAAAATAACTATAGATATGATGTGAATAGGATGGAGTATAACACAATAAATTACAATGTTCATGGATATGTTTTACATGTATCAACATCACCAAGCTTAACATATACTTGTTATCTAGCATAAAAGTGACTTTGGAGTTTGTTGCGAAATAGATAAAATGTTTTAGTTATGATCATTGCTACTCAAAGTATAATAATTCATTGCAAGTAGAATAACGTCAAGCAATCATCATATAAAGTAAATACATAACATAAATTTCAATAATGTAGAAGAATAAATAAACCATGCACTACATTAATCTATCAAAGCACTATGGTCAATGATGCAAACTGTCGTGCAAGTGAAAGACATGCATGTGTGCTAAGCAAGCTAATGCAAGAAATAATTGTTCATAACATTTGTATTTAGAAAATAGTTTTGAAAAATCATTTGTCTCCTGACTGAAAAATAAGTAAAAATGATCTCTTCGCAAAGGGAAGCGCCTATTAACCATGTACTAGAGCTTTGATTATTAAAAACATATTTTATTGAGAGGTCTAGATGACATCAATCTTTTATCGCAAGTATGAAATTTCATCTTTCATTAGCATATTTATTTGGCACCTTTTTGCCATATTGATATATGTCCTACAAACTAAATATGATCTACTGGTCTATTGATTCATTGTTTATAATTTGGCTTAAGATGTTGGCTTCTGCTACTATGATCCTACTACTGTGATGCCCCCTTGGAGTGTACACAATAAAATGATTATATTTAGGATGATCTGTTTCCATTTGAGTTGGCTGTGCTAGATGGAATCATCTTTCTAGATGATCAGGTGGTGTAAAATAATTTTGAATAGTCCTTTGCCTATGATGCAAAAGGCCGAGGCTCAAAATTTAGACGATAACAGATACTAGATGTGCCCTATAACACTGTGATGAGGCTTCCATAATATCTTCTATGCAAGACTGAGAGTTTTCCCTTTACAAAAATATTACTCTATCTGAATTGATAAGAACATATGTTATGTTATGATCTTAGCGTTGAAACTGCTATTGTGGAGTAGCTTCTTGATATTCTATATCTTGGTGTAATAAGCTTATTTGTTGCGGTGTCAGATGATAAAATTGTTGTGGCACCACAAATGCCGTAATTTAGGATGCGATCCCGGGATGGCGCCAATGAGCCTTGCAATATGCACATATAAAATCTTAAGCATCCCTTGGCTCAATGGCTCCATCTCTGGGATTTGTGTGTCCACCGTATGTATGAGGCGCTTTGTTCTTGATTTAGCCCTACTTGATGTTCATTTTTGTTCTTATTTGTTGCAATGGCCGATTATTAAAATATTGGGCACTAGAGGTAATGCAATCCTAGGGTGGTGTAAGTGAGTCATGTGATATGCATATTTGTGCATATCATATGGCTCGCTTAGTCCATCCCTGAGATTTGTGTGCCCAATGTAAGTATAAGGAATGTTCTTGATTTGGCTCTACTTGATGTTTGTTTTGCTTCTGCTTCGTTGTAATGGCCGATAATTATACTCTGGCACCATCTAATGAGAAAGGGGGCCCATAAGACCTTATCATATGTCCATGCACATTTGTTTGCGCATTTAATTTGTTCTTGCAGTCACGCTTTTTTCCTCGTGTATTTATATCGATACTACGCTTTGTGTGTCGAATCTAAGTATGAGGCTTTTTTTACTTGGCCCTACTTGGCGACATCGACACTTGACTGCGGCAACGACTACGGCGGCATTGACACGGGGTTGCGGCAATGGCAACGGCGACATCAATACGAGGATGCAGCGCAGCGATGGCGTCGACATCAACACGATGCTGCAGCGTTGTTCTCGTATTTGCAATGGGTGTACTCATATTTGTACCATATTGTGTATTTTATAGTCGTATTTGCAACCTAATTAGCTGTATATGTATGGACTGCTGTATGTATGACAGGTTGTACTGTATGTATATTGACCTTATTTTAAATCCTATCCTATTAAATACTAATGGTACGCTCCATTAGTAGATACTGGTGGTGTACATATTTTTATGTGACCAATATCTAATTTACTATTCCTTTCGTCCCAAAATAATGACTTGAGTTTGTCTAGATTCACATGTATCTAGATACTAAAATATGTCTAAATACGTACAAATCTAGACTAACCCAAGTAACTTATCTTGGGAGAGAGGGAATGTTTTGATACGCCACAAGGAAGCCTTTTCCTGCACACTAACCCTACCAGCCTAGCACACTCCTGCATCAGTCAGATCCGGGCACCGACATCCTTTGGACGATAAGGCCGAGGCTGCTCAAAAATTACTGCCGAGAGACAAGGGAGGCTTTGATTAGAAGCGACAAAAAAAGCGACAATCGCTGCCAGTAGTTGTAGGTCCATGGGGCTAGCTAGCGCAGCCAACCACATCCTCATCACCATGGAAACTGCATACTGGCTGCAGGCACGTACAGTAGATCCCAGGAAGGATAATCATTTTTCCCGGGGTGGCTAGAGCTAATTCGTGCAGTTTCGCAGAAATTCATGCTGCATGAATCTCCTATTTGCAGAAATTCGTGCAGTTTCGCAGAAATTCAGGCCCTGTTTCTACTAGCGCTAGCGGGAATGTTTCCGTAGAAGTTTCATGCGCGACCTGCTATTTTAGATCAATGGTGGAAACGGAAAATCACTCCGGGTCGAGGTCGAAAGTGAAATTACATGTAACAATGGTGATTTTACCATGCCTGAAAACCATAATTCGAGCAACCATACGGTGATGGAGCATGATGATGGCAACATGGTGTTTGCATGGTGCACGCTAGATGGCGTGCATGTCTCGTTTGTAGATCTGGTGCTTTACGATTTTTGCCGAACTGTTTCATCTAGTTTAGTTTGGTTATCCTTTAAACTGCACGGATTGGCATAGAGAAACATGGTGACACCGTGCACGTACCTAGCTTGCATAGTAGAATCACATTTCTCACGACAATGGTTGCTGTGAATATATGACAAGGAAAGATGTGAAGATGTTTCCCTGTGTGGTTTGGATGCTGATGATGCCTTCAATCCTGGATGATGATCGTCATGTTACAGGTGTTTTTTGGGTTGGCATGTGCCTTTCGTCCGTGGTTGAGAAAAACTTATATATGTTGTTCTATTTTTTCCGTAAGTCAATAGAACAATAGTAGTAGGCCTTCTGGTTGAGTTTTGTTATTGTTGTTCCATTATCAATGATAGTGGAATCCTGCCCCTTTTTCGGTTTGTATGAAAAGGTGTTTTACGTTCCTCCATGAGGGCAGTGGTACTCCTAGCCCACCAGAGTTCAAACCCCTGGTTTGACGCTTTGGTGTCTCATAAAGACAGAATATTATTTCAGTGAGAGGCGACGTTCCCGTCGATAGCGAGACGCCTGCGGTGATTTCGTCAATCTCAATACCCGCCGGCTCAGTCTCTCGGAGGTGCTTATAGGGGTAGTGTTTGTGTGTGCATGTGTTCATAGGGGTAAGTGTATGTACGCATTGTGAGCGTCTGCGTTTGTACTGTGTTTCTCAAAAAAAATGACAAGCATTGACGGACACAATTAACAAAGTACAAAACATGTCATAACAAGGAACTTCATACTTCATAGAGGTACACGTTTGCCATAAACACTTCAAAATTCAAGTCCTATATAAGCCATACAAGTCTGTCATACAACACTTCAAATGCAAGCAGTACAGTAAAGCCATACAAGTATGGTATTAACACTTAAAAGGAACTTGTTCCTTATTCAGCTTCACTTCTTGATCTTCCTGTGGCAGGCGCCTTTTTTTTGCTTTTTCAAAGCAGCACACAACACTTCAAAATTCAAGTCCTATATAAGCCATACAAGTCTGTCATACAACACTTCAAATGCAAGCAGTATAGTAAAGTCATACAAGTATGGTATTAACACTTAAAAGGAACTTGTTCCTTATTCACCTTTACTTCTTCATCTTCCCGTGGCAGACGCTTTTTTTGTACTTTTTCAAAGCAGCACACAACACGTTGAACACCTAATATGAACAATGAGTTGTACATAACTGCAAAATTATGCTTTCTAAGTTACAAATTGTGAACATATGTATCATGTGATATAGCTCTTTTAACTAAACACGTATTACTCAACGGAGTATAAAGTATCTAGGGAAAATTGCTTGTTTCTTCAAGCACCCAGCACCTGGTTTAAATGGTAGAAGGACATTAAATAGTAGCAAAATAGTGGGGTGTCATGGGTATAGGGGTTCACCCCTATTTAACCATTGGATCTCCTATAAGGTATATCTAACCATAGATTTTAGTTAACAGTGTTAGTGCAACCATTCCCATCAACGAAAAGTAGCCATGTCCGTCCCCAATTAACGAAAAAGGAGTCGTGTCATACTTTGTTAACGAAAAAAGAGCAACAATTGCTTGGTTCCATGCATAATTTGTTCACTTCCAAGCAAAAATACACAAATCTATCAACGAAAAGTAGCCACGCCCGTCCCCAACTAACGAAAAAAGAACCGTGCGGTTCTTTATGAACGGAAAAAGAGCAACGGATGTTTAGTTCCATGCATGATTCGTTTACTTCCAAGAAAAGATACACAAAGCTATCAATGATAAGTAGCCGTGTCCGTCGCTAATTAACGAAAAAAAAAGTTATACCATTCTTTGTCAATGAAAGAGAGTAGCACGTCCTAGTTCTTTTTATTTGAAAGAGTGTCGTTCTTTTGTTTTGTTTTCGTTATTAGGACAATGGCCCGTGGATGGAAGGAGTTCTTGCAAAAAGAAATAGCGGTCATGATAAACGGACGTGAATTGAGCCAAACGGCAACACGAATCACATCCAATGACACTGAGCGCGTGTGCACGTGTCACCGTAGTCACCAAATCCGCGTCTATGCATAGTTATACCTAAAGAAATTGGCAGAAGAAGCAACTGACGGGTGATGAGTATGTTTTGATGCACTACGTTCCACCTAAACAACAATATAACCTCATCAATTCATGACATCTAAAATTTTCAAACAAATGCCATTTCAGAAGCTTAATTCCCATAAATTTTGTTTTCGTGTATTGCTCATGAATATACAAAGAAAATTGCACAACCACAGCAATAGTACATATCAGCATGATGGCATGATCTATCGTCTACCTAACGAGAATAAAGCAAAGCACATCTTGGTTGTAATACTATATATATATGGCCCAGTACAGGGAATATAGACACATGACAATAGGGAGACATACGATGCGTACGTTTACCTTGTCTGATGGAAGGGGCAAACAGCCAGCGTGGCAGAGGACAATGTCATCGGGAGCATATGGGCCGTCGAGGTCCACTGCCTTCAGGGCGCAAGCGGCGTCGCCCAGGAAGGTCCTAGTAGTCTAACTAAGCGCCACAGAACAGCCTGGGCAGCTTGGCCATTATACCCTGTACAAGATAGGAAAAGACATATACGGAGTAGATAGATACTAGACAACAAAACAAATCTGAATTTCAGGAGAGTTGATATTCCGTCGCCACAGACGTCGTAGCAATTGGTCGGAAACGTGCGCGGCCGTCCACACCACACCGGGCCGGCCGGCCGCACACCACCTTGATCCCAGTCGAGGAACAGTACTATTAATACGTGCAAGTGCAACAACCCGTTAGGAGCAGTAGTAGTATGTGGTAGCTGTTTATTTATTTATTTATTATCCCTTCTTTGCTTGGCACCACAGCTTCAATATAGCTACCGAATCATTGGTTCTCTTTCTCTCTCACACGCACGCACGAGGAACATACTCTTCCGACTATAATGGAGCAGCTAAACAGTGAGCAGGAAGATGGGCTCGACCTCAGCCTCTCGCTCGCCCTCAACACCTCGCCCGAGATCGGCGGCTTCTTCCTCTGCGTGTACTGCGACCGCAAGTTCCGCAGCTCGCAGGCGCTCGGCGGCCACCAGAACGCGCACAAGCAAGAACGCAGCCTCGCCAAGCGCCGGCGGGAGATCGCCTCGGCCACAGGCGCGCACGGGGTGGCGCTGGACCAGAAGCCGCCAAGATACGCCGCCAGCAGCGGCGCTGACAGTTCCTTCTTGCCTACGGCGGGCAAGTCAAGGAGGACGGACGCGCCCAAGGCTGCCTCTCTGATGCCCGACGGCATGGCGCGATGGCACGGCGGGAGCTCGTCGGCGTATGGCTACGAGGCCGCCCGCAGCGCTCATGACGTGGACCTGACTCTCAGGTTATGATGGCTCCACTGATTCCTTCCTCCATCCGCACACCTACCTTAATTGACTGTACCAGCTGATCTAGGGAGCTGTTTCGGATGTCAACGTGTGTTTACTTACTCTTGCTTTCTTCAAGCTCGATCGATCGTGTGTGTCAGAACGGGAATGTTCTTCTTCTACTAGTTGAGTTTGTCTGGTCGACGGAAACACAGGCTAGTGATTTTCATTCACGACAAGGGTGCCCGAGATTTTCGTGTTTTCTTTTTCTTTTTTATTTGCTCTAATTGGCCTGTATGATCTTCCATTCAAGAGTTTAATTTTGGGTAGATTGGTGCCCAAATTGCGCATATTCCATGTGAAATTCTCTCTGTTCGAGTATCTACTCCCTGATGGATCCAACTGAAGGCGTATGAGCTTCGCCGGCTATCACTTGTGCAATAGCTAGCCACGCTGCTTTCAGAAACTCTACTTTCCTGTGAAATGTATGCATATCAAATGCGTCCTTAATTTAGTACTACCTTCGTCTCGAAATTGATATCGTAAATTTAGATGTACTTAGACATCTGTTTTAAGACATAGGGAGTACTATAGTTTAAAAGAGAGATAGAGAGAGAGAGAGTTGAAGGATTTCCATAGCAACTTATTAGCATTTTAATTTGTATGAATTTTCTTGTATACGAGATCCAACGAATGAGAAACAATTACATGATTTATGCAAGAGGTTAGACCTCATGATAAATTTATTTTAAGACTTGCATGGACTTCCTTCCTCTTCAACTTCCTGCAAAATTCTAGTGGAGGACACCTAGAATCAGTTTTTCCTTCTTCTGAAATGGATGTGATACCTTGGCCTCTGCATTAAAGTGACGTACACATTATTATTCAAAAACCTTACAAAGATAATACAGAGATCAACTCAAAGCCACCTCTCTAGTGGCAAAGTCGTGCTTCCTACAACTTGATGAAGGGGTGGTCATGTCCGAGCCAACACTCAGACTGCACACTACGCACATCATCACAAAACTAGAGGCCCTATAACCGCCCAACGACGAGCCAGGATTACAAACCGGTCCAGCTAATCCTCAACGCACACCAACGTGCATGCTCAAACTGTTGTTGCGGCGTCTTCCACCAACCCATCTTCAGGAGGATCAAAGTAATGACCTTACCAGGCCTACCGTCCACGCCACAACGACGCCATACAACGCCACCACCCTGCACGTGTCCATCAACATGCACACATTGTCTCCTCCAAGACCCCTCGGCACCATGCCGACGAGTCCCTCCATCAGTCACATCTTCAAACATCCAAAATATCTATCATGCGTAGCACCTATCGAACCAGGCATGACTGAGCAAGACTAAGACTCTGTTCAAGATGAAGCCGCTCAACATTGGGCCAGCAACTTCTCCAAAGACGATGCCCCCATGAGGGAAAACGATGTTGCGTGCCGCCATCGTCCCATCCTGAAGACCCAGATCTGGGGTTTCCCGTGAGCAGCCCCAACAAGAAGACGAGAGCTGCAACAACGATGCCTTCAACAAGGTAACAATGCCAAGACCTAGCCATGACCAAAGTTGGCACTGTTTTCACCAGCAGCCTCGCATCCTATCGTTTGTCGGCTAGAACGCCATCAACCAAGAGGATGGTGGCGCCACCATCTCTGATCTGCAGGCCTGGGGGGTCATGGCTCTCCCGCATCCAGCACCTTTGATGTCGGACAAAGCTCTGACTGACAGGCGCCTCATGCGATGAACCTAGGCTCGGGATCCCGTGATCTATCGCCCACGGGCCCCGCCACAAGGAGCCGCCTGCTAGCCGAACATCCCCGGTGGAGGGGGTGCCGCCACCATGCCTAGATCCGCCGCTCCGAGATCAATGCACCCTAGATCGATCAACACTCCTTGCTGAGACCGTTGTCCCCGTGAAGCCACGCCACCGGAGAAGCATCCGCAGTAAGTCTTGTCGTCGCTCCAAAACACCGTTGAACGCTTCCCCTCATGTTGTGCCACAGCCCCGGCGACCCCTCCACGAGCAACGTGATTTCCCAACGGCCGCCACTGGGGACGATGAGATGAAGGGGAAGCGAGGAGGTGGCGGCGGTTGGAGGTGCCTAGGGTTTCTCCCCCAGTCCCCCTAGAGGGAGGCAACACGAGGGAGCTTCCATAGAATAAGTTTAATTTGAATATTCTTTGTGTATTTGCTTTCTGTAAAGCCTATGTTTCTCTACTTCTAGAAGTTAGTATCATTCAATCAAAAGACACCTTAAATTAATGTGACAAGTAGATATCAAAGTGTTGTGGAATAAATAAAGACCGTGCTTTATAGGGCACGCGCCTTTGGAAAGGTTCTTGTACATCGCCTATACTTGGTAAGATGATTTTCTTTCGTGCCCACGACTCTTCCTTCCCGCTCGCCTGACGCTACTGTGAAAAGGCACAAGATCTCTTCTGGCGAACAGTGTAGTGCACAGTGACCTTTTGTTACAATAGCTGCCACAGTGACTCTACAAAGTGAGCAACAAAGTAAAAATGCTACACTAGTAGAAAACAGGGCTTTCGTTTAGAGCTGCCAAGAGCATCAGTCCCGGTCGCGTTACGAACCGAGACTAATATGAGCATTAGTCCCGATTCGAATGCCGCATGGGAAGGGTCGGCATCGGTCCCGGTTCTAATAGGACCTTTAGTCCCGGTTGGAGACACGAGCCAGAACTAAAGTGGACCTTTAGTCCTGATCGGTGTCTCCAACTGAGACTAAAGATAGACGTTTAGTCCCGATTGGAGACACTAACCCGGACTAAAGGTAAACGTATATTTTTTTCTCTCATGTCTTACCCCATCCCCGCGCGCAAAAAAAGTCTAAAGAAATAAAAAAAAAAGATAAAACTTCAAATTTCAAAATCCTTTGACATGCATGTACCTCACTCAACCAACTTTTAGGGAAAATTATAAAATTTGAATTTTGTTTTTTTAGCAAAAAATGTTGTTCCAAATTAAAACGGCTATAACTTTTGTGTACAAACTCGGAAAAAAATGTGTAATGTATGAAAAAGTATCTACGCGAAAAGTTACATCCGATTTCAACTGCCTAGGGCCATTTCCACAAATGACAGATTTTCAAAATTTCAAAGGAAAATATGAAAGAAGGAAGATTTTAGGTTTTGCCGAGTGGCGAGGGTTTAACTCGTCAATGCCCATTGTTATGGACTTGGGTTTTAGAGAAGGAGGGAGCGCTGGAGGCATCAATCGGCTAGTAAACAAGCACACATGGACGCAAGGTTACCCAGGTTCAGGCCTCGTAGAGGACCCTACTCCTGCTTGTCTGCTCTTGAAATTATCGAGCGAGTCGAAAGTTATAGGGGTGCGTAGATGCAATCTGGCGGTGGTGTGGAAACTAGGGTTGTGATCGTCCTCCTCACCATCCCTCCTAGCCTTTACATAGAGATAGGCTAGGTCTCAGGATAGTAGGTCGAGTCGGTTACAAGTTAGGGTTTTCCCTTTAAACTTTCTATCTTGAGCTCGACGTGTGCCGCAAACAGTCGGAGTCTCCTTTGGTCACCTGAATCTTTGATTGGGCCCTGGTAACGTCGTGGGATTCTTCTAGATTGGACCGTATATGCCAAACTCGAGTACCTGTAAGGTATGCCCATGTCAGTAGCCCATGAGTGTCCGGTCGAATCGTAGATTCAAGTGGAGACTTATGAAGCCTTCGAGTGCTCAGTCGAACGTGTCTTTTCGAGTGATCTAGTTTGTTTTATAGGGATTGTTGATATACGTGCCTGATTCATCCGATGTATCGGGATCAGTTAATTGCCTTAGGACAAAACAACGCAATCTACTCAAACTCGAGTCCCTGGACTCAAATTCAGAAAGTGCTAGCGTAACTCGACTCAGGCCATGGAGGTCTTATAGAGTCGAATCCCGGTGTATAATTGTTACACTCGGCGCGTCTGTCAAGGCTTATTTCATCGTGCCTATAGGTACGGATTATTTTTGGTAGAGCGCAGCAGGTGCGTTGTCAGGCCTTCTTCAGGTCTTATCTTTACGCTGCAAGCGAGGCATTTGAATTTTTGTCATCGCGGAGATAATTCGGGTGACCCAGGAGACGCAGTCTCTTTGTAGGAAAAACATGAGGCGGAGTCGCCGAAGATTTCGAGTGTGGACGTAGTCAACATATAGTTATGTATAAGAAAAATCATAGGGTGTGCGACCAGTGCTCCCTATGGGAGTAGCCCCCGAGTACTTGGTCGAATCGAAGATTCGAGTAAGGACTAGAGTAGTCAAAGAGTGCTCCTGCTGGAGTTAGTGATGTTAGTGCTGACGATGAGATGATCTCAGTTACCCGCGTGAGCGGTTTTGACGGGATGTGACGAAAAGTGGGTCCCATTTCCTGACTTGGACTTGACTAGACATGCGTAATCTTTGTTTTAACTATGCCTCCTCGATTCTCGCTCGTAATGGGAGGAGTGGAGCGACGGTTCGTGGTTTACTCTGCCACGCGTCGACATTGATTCGTGCCACGGATCTGGTTGATTTCTTCCTAGCCGTTGGATGGCATCCTCGATGAGGTTAAGTAGAGATCTTGTTGTGCGGTAATTTCTCCACAACGCATCTTCTTCCTCGCGCATTGCCTCCATTGCTGCTCCTCGCTGCGCCATTTCTGTCACCCCCTTTACAGCGCTGGATGACCTTCGCACCTTTCCCAGTTACTTTCTGCGCTCGCACCGCAAGTAACTCCTACGGCCACGACACCGGCCAAAGCATCCGAGCGTGTCAAAGCCTGGGAGTCGAAGCCCACGTCACCAGCATCTACAGAATATACACTTGAGCACAGCAAAATAAAGGCAAAGTACATGACAAATACGAATGAGGTAGTATCGCACCTGAGAGCTCTTTCGTGACAGAGAAAAGCTATTCTACGAACAACTTTTCCCTTTCAGCAGCGGAGGAACGCAAATCTTCCTCGCGTTTTTTCGACTCTTCAAGAGCCTCGAGTGACTCGTCACGTTTCTTCTCCGCCGCTACAAGTCCCTTTTAGAGGGAGTCGACGTTATGAACAAGATCGTTATGTTCATCTGTAAAGGATAAAATGAACAAACTTGAGCCCATGCATCAACTCTTACACAAGACAGATGAAGGAAAAATGTAAATTAACCTTCA
This sequence comes from Avena eriantha, assembly GCA_910589775.1. NCBI lineage: Eukaryota > Viridiplantae > Streptophyta > Magnoliopsida > Poales > Poaceae > Avena > Avena eriantha. Next base: position 76,441,100 of record OU342743.1, read on the forward strand.
AAAGCATGATGGCGGGTTTCCAGCGAAGCATGGTGGCCACCCAAGGACATGATCCATTTGGAGAGGCTAGCAGATACCTTCAAAACAGGCTACAAGAAAGAAAAAGTGTGAGCATCAATCAAAATTTCCTCTCCGAAGTTTCTTTGTGAAACGACGTCCGGTCAATCATCTGGTGCCCCCTAGTGTGGGGAGAACTCGAAGAATTGGCCCCGGAGTGTGCCGCCACCGGAGGAAAAGGAGATCGCACCGCCACCTCCTTGTTTTTGGAGTCCACGACTCTAGTATCCTTGAGAAATCGACAGTCGTCGGAAGAAGACGACGCCGTTTGACTATAAAAATATCCAGAACTACTTCAGATGAATAGATTTTGGGAGGACAATGCAAGCTCACAAGAATATAGAAACATACCCGTAAAAATTGTCGAGGTCGAAGGAATCCCCAGACGACTCCTTTGGTAGCCTCAACTTCTTCCGCGATGGAGGAGCCATGGCGCGCAGAGGCACGACAAGGATTGGATCCTCTATTACAGCAGGAGGGCCTTCCGGCGTTGTCGACTGTAACATCCCAAAACTCTAATCCAAGTGATCAAGATCCAAGTCATCAAAATTTAGAGTTAACAAAAACTTTTCCAATTAAAATTATTAAAGCATTCATATGTGTGTGCATTTAAATAGGAGTTGTTTTGAATTGCCTTGATTACGTGGTCCATTTCTTGTAAAATGATTCTTAGGTGAAATAAACACCATCTAGATCATTCCCAAACAAATCCCAAAGAAAAACAAATCAAAAAGAATAAAATAACCAAATGGTCATTTGTGCCATTTTAACTACCATGCCTACTTTGGCTATTCCTAGAACTCACAATCTAACAGAAACAAATGTGGGTCTTTTCATCCTTGCTAGTACAAGTAATGATGTACCAAGGCCCACTTTGTGATCTGCCAAAAACTTTCAAACACTAAATTTAAATTGCTTTTGAAAATTGAATCTAGTGTAGGTATCTAGATCACACTTATTCAAAAACCACTCAAATGAACTCCATTTTCAAATCCCAAGAAACCACAGATGCTTAGCCACAGCAGCAGTGGAGCGCCGCCACTTTGTGGTCACCGCCGGCCGAACATGGGCAAGGCGCCACAGACAGCACCGTGTGGTTCTAGCACCACCACTAGCTCCGCCTAATCCTACTGCACCTCCCTACCCCTTCCCTAAGTCCAGCCAGGCCCTGGACCACTCCCCAGCACCGCCGCCCATTCTCTCTGTGAGCTCGCCAGAGCGCGTTAGCCGCCAGCATGCCACAGACCGCCACTCGACCCAATACCATGCACGCCGCTCCGCCTCGACCCCAGCACCCCGCCAGTCACGGCCGTGCGCCGCCGCGCGACCCATAGTGGCCGTGCGCTGCGTCGAGCACCGCCTCTGTCTCCCAGAGCGTGGGACGCTCCCGACCAAACTCCATCGCCCCTAGCCGCGCATTTAAGCTGTAGATGACCTCAGGAGGCAGGCCACCGTCCGCCTACGCCGCCCATACCTCTAGCCGCCTGTATCAATGTCACCGACGAGCTCACCGTCGTGCCATTCGGTCCCCTCGTCGCCCTATAAAAGGAGCCCTCCCCAGCACACACTACTCCACTCCCCTCTCATCACTGATCCTTCCCCACCTCTCGCCGGAGCCGCTCGAGCCATAATTCACCAGAATTGCACCGGAGGAGCCCGCTGCAGAGGAGGAGAAGCTGCCGTTGATCCCGTCCACCGCAGCCCCTGCCGCGACCTCGCCTGAGCTCGTCGTCGTCCACCAGTTCGTTTGCCCGCCTCGCCGCAGTAGCTGGAGCCCTGGTACGTCCCCGGTAGACCCCCGCTGGCCGTTTCAGGTTCGGTCTCGCCGGCGATGAGTCCGTCGTCGACGACGACTGTGGGCCGTCGATCTCTGTTCTAATTGTGTGGCCCAAATGGATAGATACCGTTTCGGGTTTTAACTCTCGCTGACAAGCGGGACCAACCTATCAGCCACCCTCTGCGCCGCTGAGCATCACTAGGCCGGCCCATTTCCTTTCCCGTGCTAGCCCGTGAATTCAAATATAGGTTTTTCTATTTTAGTTTGAACTCACTTCTGTCCCTTAGTTAGAAATCAATTCCAGAAGATCTACTGAACCAAATTGAGTGATTCAAATTTCGTTAGAAATCTACTGAGAAGATCTATCCAAGCCCGTTGGATTTAATTCATTTAGAGTTAGAGATCTCTCCTAGTAAAAATAACAAGACAGAAGCTTTTGGACATTCAAACATTTTTATAAAATCAACCATAATAGCTTTTGAGTTGTTTCCAACTCTCAAAAATCACATTTAACCATACCTATCTAAATATGTAATAATATTAAGGTTTTCATGAAGTGACTTTGTACTAGTACCAAAATAATGCTATATAGGCATTTTTAGTCACTTTAAATCATTAAATAATAAACTTAAGCTTAATTAAAATGTGACCAACATTTAAATCACATTCCCATATGTTAGAATATGTGGTGATGACCTGTGTCCATATGATCCCATATTTTAATTGGTGAATATTAAATCTTAGTTATTTTTCAATGAGTAGAAATTACTTTTCTTAAATAAAAAGAATGAAGCTAGTTAATAAAACTTTGTGATGCTTGTGATGATAATAGATCATGAAAATGTGTGCCTTAGTATGCTAAGTAGACTAGTTAAGCTTTGTTTGGTGATTGTGTACTCCGTATGTATTTATAGATGATAGTACCGACCAAGCTTTCGAGGAGGAGGAGTGCTATCAAGAGGAGGAAGAAAACTTCAACCACTGCACCAACCAAGGTAAGCTATTGCTAGCCAGCTAGAATTAAGCTAGATGACTTAAGCAAGATGCATTAGGAATGGTTTGGTTACACCACTTTGACTAATACCTATTCCAAGTTTATTTTCAAGCTTTTACTTTCTTTACTTTACCAAAGTCCTTTACTTGTTTTGAAGGTAGCATAAAAAGTATAAAACTTGACCTATCTAGATAACCTTAGATGTCATTCTATGGCATGAGATTGATCTTAGCATTCCACCTTAGTGAACACTCTTAACTTAGTAGCTTAGAGCTAGATCAAAACTTGAGTCACTTTAGATGGGAACACTTGGTGAAAACGAATTACGCAAACCTTGGAATGATGAGTCATTCTATTGAGATTTTTTGACATGTGTTGAGAAACACAAATGGTTTATGTGGATGAAAATGTTGAGGCATGAGCCTTAACCCTTTTACAAAACTGATGGTTGGATTCGGATGTGATACCATTCCAATTTTACCATACAATCAGAATACCTGAATTGGGTAAGGCTTAGCCTAAAGTTTATATGCATTAGTATTAGTTCCCTCACGGGAGAGGTTTGAGCTGAGGCTACCTCTCAATGTTGTCCACCTATGTAGTGCCCAAGATGACAGATGGTCATGGTTGGTAGGCCATACTCATAGGAAAGGTTCTTATACTAGGGTCTGTACAGGAAAGGTTATGTTTGATTATCTGCATACTAAGTATGATGATTCAGGGTTATCCCTGACAGATGTATTGAATCCTATGGTGAATGTGTACCACCTCTGCAGAGTGTTAAACTATTCGAATAGCCGCGTCCGCGGTTATGGACAGTTGGAGTGGCCATACTGTTTCGTTGTAAGATATTTTCAAAATGACTTATGAAATGAATTATGAATCTTGACTTGACCACAACAGGGTCGTGACTATGACACTAGCTTCCCAACTTAAGTGATTCTAGAACTTTACTTTATCTTCCTTTGTTTCTGAACTCAGCTTAGGTTTCCAACTTAACTTTATAGTTAAACTTAGAGTTAGCACTTTACATTAGAACTATACTACTTGTTAGTGGTAGTTTGTGAGTACTTAAAGAGTACTCATGGATTTTGTCCCTGGCTATTCCTATGGCCAGACTAGGAAGGAGACTACCAAGATGATGGCCAGCATGATGGCTATGATAACTAGGACCATCTTCCTTCGTCAACATTGCCTGTGCCCCTGAAGATGGAGCCCACTGCTACGCTTATTATTTATTCTGTTGCTTGTTGTACTAAGACTGGATCATGAGATCCTTATTTGTGTAAGACCTTATTTATGGTTTGTAATGGAGGATGTACTGTGATATCCAATCTGTTATGTCTTGCAAAATGGTAATCCTCAGATTGCGATGAATGACATAATAGGCATCTGGGATTAAAAATCCGGGTCTTGACAAGATGGTATCAGAGCCATCCTGACCATAGGAGACCCTAGTTAGAATGGACGGCCAAACAAAAAAAACTTAATTTCAAAACCAAAGTGAGTATTTATGAAAAACTATTTCCTCTCTTACCTTTGGGAATTCATTCTTTCTCAAAAATTCATGTTCCTCAAATTCATACATTACTGCCTAAAATTTGACACACTTGATCACTTCACTAACTTCCTCATCCTTAATTCTTGTAGATGGAGACTCAGTTCAGAAAGTTCTACCAGTTGGTCAACGGAGGCCAACTGATCTTCGAGAGGGATCTAGATTCACTATCGGAGTTACTAGGACGCCCGCATCTGGAGTTTCTTGGAGCTCAACTTCCAGGACCCCTAGGAGGATATTTACGGTGGCTAGTCACCGTAAATCTTCGAGGAAGCATAGAAGCACCAACGTCCGGGAGAATCCAGTTCTCCGTAAGGGAGAACAACTGGCTAGATGGGTTAGCCAGGGCAATGCATGAAGCTCTCGCCCGTCTATGTGCCCTCAGTGTCAACCAAATCCAAGGAACCCGTTTTGCTCACTATGCAAGACGTGACTTCATGGGAATGCCGATGGAGATGCCAAGTCACCTGGAGTTGAAGCGTCAAGTGGAGAACCTTGACTTCCTGATGTACAATCGCTAGAAGGAATTGGCCAATGCTAGGGAGTTTGCCAGCCACAACCATGCCATTGCTGGCCAGAAGGCCCAAACTTTCTCACTGCTAGTCTAGGACCGTCAGTCTCTTCGCCTCTAGTGCGAGAAGAAGGATCGCACCATCGCCCGTCTTTGCAAGAAGGTGGCCGACCTTGAGAAGACCTTCAAGGAGTAAGAAGCTCAGCTTGTAGCAAAAAGGAGGAAGAAGAGGAAAGTGAAGACATCCTGGGAGACATGGATTCTTACCTCAGCAATGATGATGACTTTCTGAAGGAGGATGCCGTGGACTTCTACACTGACGATGAGGACTCTGACTTCATCGACGATGAGCAGATGCACTAGAGCACTGTCGTAGCATGAGATGTATCGGTCCCATTGTATCGTAGCTTGCAGAATGGTTCTTAAAACCATCTGTTTTCCTTTGTTGTTGTGGTGTGCGTGTTTGTATCGTGTGCTTTGCTTGAATGAATGAAATGAAGTTAGTTGCAAAACTTGAGTTAAACTCAAAGTTTTATCTTGAAAACCAAAACCATGAACCTTAGAACTTTCCCACTTACCCCTTTATCTACCTCAATCTTTAGATGACTCGTGGAAACCAAGGAGGAAGCAGCTCGTCACAAGACCTAATGCTGCAGATCCTGCAGAATCTCATCGCTGATAGAGAAGCAAGCAGGGCAGAGCGCCAAGCTAATCTAGCAACACTACAACAGATCGCCCAGATGGCTCTCAACAACCAAGGGCATGGAAATCAGGATCATCAAGGATCCAAGCCGAAGAACTTCTAGAATACCAATCCCCCAATCTTTAGCACTTCAGAGAACCTGTCAACACCCGGTTTTTTAATCCCAGATGCCCGTTATGTCATACCTCGCAATCCCAGGATTACCATTTTTGCAAGACATAACGGATTGGATATCACAGTACATGATCCATTACAAACCATACTTAAGGTCTTACAGAAATAAGGATCTCATGATCCAGTCTTAATACAACAAGGAGCGGAAATAAAAGATAAGCGTAGCGGTGGGTCCATCTTCAGGCGCACAGGCAATGCTGACGAAGGCAGATGGTCCTAGTTATCATAGCCGTCCTGTTGGCCATCATCTTGATAGTCTCCTTCATAGTCTGGCCATGATAATATCCAGGGACAAAAGCCATGAGTACTCTTTAAGTACTCGCAATCTACCACTAACAAGTATTATGAATCTAAGTTAAAGTGCTAAATCTATGCTTAACTATGAAGTTAAGTTTGAAACCTAAGCTGAGTTCTGAAGCAAAGAAAGATAAGGTAAAACTCTAGAATCACTTAAGTTGGGGAAACTATCGTCACAAACACAACCCTGTTGTGGTCAAGTCAAGATTCATCATTCATTTCAAAGTATTTAGAAAACATCTGACAACGAAATAGTATGGCCATTCCAACTGTCCATAACCGCGGACGCGGCTATTCGAATAGTTTGACACTCTGCAGAGGTGGTACACTTTCACCACAAGATTCGATACATCTGTCAGGGATAACCCTGAATCATCATATTAGTATGCAGATAATCAAACATAACCTTCCCTTTACACACCCTAGTATAAGCACCTCTCCTATGAGAATGGCCTCGCAACCATGACCATCAGTCATCTTGGGCACTGCATAGGTGGACATCATGAGAGTTAGCCTCAGCTCAGACCTCTCTCGTGAGGGAACTAATACTAATGTATATAAATTTCCAGCTAAGCCTTACCCAATTCAGGTAATGTGGTTGTACGGTAAATTTGGAATGGTATCGCATCTGAATCCAACCATCAGTTTTATAAAAGGGTTAAGGCTCAGGCCTCAACATTTTCATCATCATCAACCATTTGTGTTTCTCAAGACATGTCAAAACATCTCAATAGAATGACTCATCATTCTAAGGTTTTCATAATTCATTTTCACTAAGTATTCCCATCTAAAGTGACTCAAGTTTTTACATCTACTCTAGACTACTAAGTTAAGAGTGTTCACTAAGGTGGTAAATATGGGTTCAATCTCATGCCATAGAATAACATTTAAAGGTTTCTAAATAGGTCAACTTTTATACTTTTTATGCTACCTTCTAAACAAGTAAAGAACTTTGTATAAACTAAGAGGGTAAAACTTGTAACTAAGACTTGGGGTACCAATAGGTAAAGGGGGTGTGATCAATGCATGCCTAAGGCATCTTAGCTAAACCATCTAGTTGATCCTAGCCTGTTAAACACTAAACTTGCAAGTGTTAACTTGCATTGCAAAAGGTGACTTGCACTTAATTAGTGCTAGCTTGCTAATAGTAGCTTGCCTTGGTTGGTGAAGTGGTTGAAGTTTTCTTCTTCTTCTTCTTGGTAGAACTCGTCCTCCTTGAAAGCTTGGTCGATGCTATCATCTATAAATACATAGGGAGTGCACAATCACCAAACAATACTTAACTAAGCTAAGTAGCATTCTAAAACACACATTTGATGATCTATTATCATCACAAGCATCACAAGTTTAATTCCATAGTTTCATTCTTTTTATTTTAGAAAAGTAATTTCTACTCATTGAAAAATATACTAAGATTTAATATTCACCACCTAAATATGGGATCATGTGGACACATGTCATCACCACATATTCTAACATTTGGGAATGAGATTTAAAGGTTGGATCAATATTACTTTGGTTTAAGTTCATTATTTAATGATTTAAAGTGACTAGGAATGCCTATATAGCATTATTTTGGTACTAGTCCAAAGTCACTGCATGTAAACCTTAATATTATTACATGGTTAGATAGATATGATGAAATTTGATTTTTGAGAGTTGGAATCAACTCAAAACCTAACTTGGTTGATTTTATAAAAATGTTGCAAGTTGCAAATGCTTCCGTCTTCTTATTTTTACTAGGAGAGATCTATAAGTCGAATTGAATTAAATCCAACGGGCTTGGATAGATCATCTTAATACCTTTCAGGCAAAATTAGTTTCATGCTATTTGGATTTGTAAAACTCCCAGAATTGAATTTTAAAATAGCGGAGAGAAACTAGATTTAACTAAAAAGAAAAATCCAGATTTGAATGTGTGGGCTAGCGCGGGAAACGACTTGGGATGGCCTAGTGGCGCTTCGCGGCGCGGGGCTCAGCTGAGAGGGGGTCCCGTTTGTTAGCGTCACTTAACACGCGAAAAGGTACGCGCGCTGTGGGCCGTAGGATTAGAAGACAGATCTACGGCTGAGGATCGTCGTCGACGACGAACAGGTCGCCGGCGAGCTTGAACCCTAGCGGCTCGGTGAGGGTCTGCTGGGGACGTACCAGGGCTCCAGCGGGGTCGGCAAGGCGGGCAAACAAAGTGGAAGATGACGGCGACACGAGGCGCGGTTGCGGCGGAGCTTGGGGTGGTCGCAATCAGCGGCGCCCTTCTCCTCCTACCGCGGCTGCTCCGGCACCAATTCCGGCGAGGCAGAGCTCGCCTTGCTCCAGCGAGGGGTGGGTGAGGTTCAGAGAGGTGAGTGGAGTGGAATGGTGTGCAGAGAAGAGGCTGGGGAGGCCTCCTTTTATAGGCCCGACGGTGAGACCGAGGGGGATGGGCAGTCGACGGTGGAGACATGGCTACGGCGGGGTAGAGGCATGGCTAAGGGTGGCGATCGACGTGCTATCCCCTGGCGGTGCTCTAAGAATTGAATGCAGCCGTAGGGGCGGTGGCACACAGTCTGGGTGAGGTGGCGCTCTGCGCGGCAGAGGCGGCGGTGGCCACGGCGAGTGGTGGCTATGAGGCGTTGGGCGGCTAGCGGGGGTGTCTGGGGTGTTCTCCAGGTTGAGGCGGAGCGGTGGGCACGGGCTGGTGCCGAGGGGCGGTCTGGGCGAGCGGGGACAGGGCGTGCTCTGGGGTCGGCGTCGGCATGCTCGACCAGCTCCGGGCGCGGCGGTTCCTGGCCGTTCTGCTCTCTGTCTCTGGCCTGGGGCTGGTTAGGCGGTGGAGGTGGACCACTGGCGATGTGCTAGCCATGGCGAGAGGGGTTGGCGGCTGCTGTGGCGCGATGTCGCCGGTGGGGGTGCTCATGGTGCTCGGCCTTAATGGCCATGACCATTTGGTCGTGTGCACAGGGTGTGGCTGGGCTAGCAAAGGGTAGGGCTTGTACTGAGGGAACAAGGGGACAAGGTTAGGCACAAATGGTGACCAAGATCACTGCTCAAAACAGTGTTTTAAATTTGGCCAGATTTGTGCACACAAGCTGTTTGATGAAATGGCCGAAAGAGAAAAAGTTTTGAAATTTGGTTTCAAAATTTTTGAGTGATCTCCACTAGTGATAGGTAGTCTCTGGTTGCAAGGGTTTTGAAAGTGGAGCTCAAAGAGATGGTTTTTGAAATAGGGGTGATCTATGCATATGCATTAGATTCAATTTTAAACTGTCATTTAAAATAGTTAACAGAAGGTTTTTAGCAGATCAAAAGGTGGGCCTTGGTACCTCATTATGTGTAATAGCAAGGGGTGCAAAGATCAAGAATTGTTTCTGTTAAGAAATGAGTGCTGGAACACTGAAAGTAGTGTAGTGGATTAAAATGGCCAAAAGGACCATTCCTCCTTTTTAATTCTTTTTTATTTGATTTTCTTTAGGAAAAGTTTGGGAATGATGTAGATGATGTTTAAATCACCAAAGAAACATTTTAGAAACAAAGGATCACACAATCATGGAAATTCGAAACAACTCCTATTTTAAATGCACACATATATGAATGCTTTCATATTAAATTTGGAAAAGTTTTTGTTAACCCCAATTTTGATTGATTTGATCTTGATAAGCTTGGATTGAAGTTTTGGGATGTTACAAACCTTCCCCCCTTAAACAAAATCTCGTCCCGAGATTTACAAAGAAAACTAGGAACTAAAGAGATTTGGGAACTCTGTCCTAATGTAATCTTCTCGCTCCCAAGTAGCTTCCTCCTCGGTATGGTTGCTCCACTAAATCTTGAGAAACTTGATACTCCTGGTCCTGGTGGTTCTGTAGGCTTCTTCTAAGATACGGATGGGTACTTCTTGATAGGTTAGGTCCTTGTTGATTTCCATAGCTCTGTGATCGATGTTCTTGAAAACTTCTGTCTTTTCGGGCACTTCCAGACATTTGCGAAGTAACGAGATATGGAACACATTGTGGATGGCTGACATCTCTTCAGGCAGTTCCAGCTGATACGATACTTCTCCTCGGCGGTTCAGAATCTTGAAAGGTCTGATATATCTGGGCGATAACTTTCCCTTCAGACTAAAGCGTTGAGTTCCTTTCAAGGGTGAAACCTTGAGATATACAAAATCTCCGACATTGAAAGTCAGGTCTCTCCTTCTCTTGTCAGCATAACTCTTTTGTCTGGACTGGGCAGTCTTGAGGTGCTCACGGACTTTGTGAACTTTCTCTTCCGCTTCACGGAGAATATCGGGTCCGAAGATCTGACTCTCTCCTACTTGCGACCAATTCAAAGGGGTACGACATTTTCTTCCGTATAGGAATTCAAATGGTGCCATCTGCAAACTAGCTTGATAACTGTTGTTATATGAGAATTCTGCGAAAGGCAGGCAGTCTTCCCATTTTGATCCATATTCCAACACACAGGCTCTAAGCATATCCTCTAGGATCTGGTTGACTCTTTCAGTCTGTCCATCAGTTTGCGGGTGATATGCGGTGCTGAAGTTCAACTTGGTTCCTAATCCTTCCTGAACTTTCTTCCAAAATCTCGAGGTAAACTGAGTTCCTCGATCTGATACTATGGTTTTGGGGGTTCCATGCAGACTAACAATCCTAGAAATGTATAGCTCTGCTAACTTTGCACTCTGGTAAGTGGTCTTGACAGGTATAAAGTGGGTTCCCCCTGACAGTCTATCAACTATGACCCAGATTGAGTCATTTCCCCTACTAGAAGTAGGTAAACCGGTGATAAAGTCCATTCCGACGGAATCCCATTTCCATTCCGGAATCTGCAAGGGTTGCAATAGTCCTGGAGGTCTCTGGTGCTCTGCTTTGACTCTTTGACAGATGTCACATTTGGCGATGTAGCTTCTGATCTCTCTCTTCATCTTGTGCCACCAAAATTGCTCTTTCAAATCCTGATACATCTTTGTTCCTCCGGGGTGGATAGAATAAAGAGTATCATGACCTTCCTTCATGATAACTTCCTTCAGCTCCGAATCTGCTGGAACACAGATACGTCCTTTGTACCACAGTACTCCTTCTTCATCTTCAGTAAATCCAGGTACCTTTCCTGTACAGATACGACGTTTGATTCCGTCGATACTCTCATTTCCCTTCTTGGCTTCCTTGATTTGGCAAATCAACGTGGGTTGAAGTTCAATGCTAGCTAGGAATCCTTTGCTAACTAATTCAGTCCTGAACTGCTCCAACTCTTCATACAAACTGGGTTGCTTTTCCTTGATCATGGTGTTAAGCCTATACGGCAATCTGCTAAGAGCATCCGCTACCACATTGGCTTTGCTGGGGTGATAGTGAATGTCAAGGTCATAATCCTTGATTAAATCTATCCATCTCCTTGCTCCTTGTGAGTGAAGATATACTTCAAGCTCTTATGATCTGAGTAAATCTCACAGTGATTACCCATCAAATAATGACGCCATGTCTTCAGTGCTAGAACTACAGCTGCTAGCTCAAGATCGTGGGTCGGATAGTTCTGCTCATGCTACTTCAGTTGTCGAGACAGATACGCGATGACTTTGCCTTCTTGCATCAATACACATCCTAGACCAATCTTGGATGCGTCACAATATACATCAAAGGGCTTCTTAATGTCTAGCATGACCAAAATTGGGGCTGATATCAATCTCTTCGTCAGCTCCTGAAAACTGGCTTCACACTTGTCTGTCCATTCAAACTTCTTGTCCTTCTTGAACAATTGGGTCATGGGTCTGGCGATGCTAGAGAATCCTTCTACGAACTTGCGGTAGTATCCCGCTAATCCAAGAAATGCACGGACTTGGGTTTGAGTGGTTGGGGCTTCCCATGCTTCGACATCGTTGTCTTGGCAGGATCAACAGAGACTCCTCCGGCAGACACAATATGTCCTAGGAATCCTACTTCTTTCAGCCGAAACACACACTTGCTGAACTTGGCATATAACAGATGCTCTCTCAGGGTTTCTAGGATGATTCTTAGATGTTGCTCATGCTCTTCTTCTGACTTGGAGTAGATAAGGATATCGTCGATAAACACAACTACAAACTTATCTAGGAAGTTATAAAGATCTTATTCATGAGATTCATGAAATAAGCAGGGGCATTGGTTAATCCAAAAGACATAACCGTATACTCGTATAAACCATAACGAGTAGTAAAGGCGGTCTTCGGAATATCTGTTGCACGAATCTTAAGCTGGTGAAAACCAGTCCTAAGATCAATCTTTGAGAATACCTGAGCTCTAGTCAACTGATCAAATAGATCCTCTATCTTTGGCAAAGGGTACTTGTTCTTGATGGTGACATCATTCAACTTTCTGTAATCTGTGCACAGACAGTTGCCTCCATCTTTCTTGTCGACGAATAACACTGGTGATCTCCATGGCGATGCACTTGGTTGAATCAAGCCTTTGGCTAGCATAACATCCAACTGCTTCTTCAGTTCCACTAACTCTGAGGGGTTCATGTTATAGGGTCTTTGGGCTATAGGTCCGGTTCCAGGGATTAGTTCGATAATGAACTCAATATCCCTATCTGGGGGCATACCTGGCAATTCATCTGGGAATACGTCGGGGTATTCACAGACTACTCTGACTTGGTCAATGGTGGGCAAGGCTACACTCTGGTTGCACTTGAATTGACGGGGTAAGGTTTCCGAGATATGCTCTACTATTACTCCAGAACTACTGGTCATGGTGATGGATTTCTTAGCAGAGTCTATCAATCCTTTATGCCTTGACATCCAGTCCATACCTAGTACTACTTCCAATCCTTTGGTTCCAAGTACAATTAGGTTGGCATAAAAATCTATCCCATGTATTCTGATAGGTACAGCTTTGCAAATTTTTCTAGCTTTGGTTGTTGAACCGGGGATTTGAACTATCATGACATGCTTCAGGTTGGTTGGAAAAATCTTACTAGTGCATGCAAATTCTTTGGTAACAAATGAATGCGATGCTCCCGAATCAAACAATACTCTTGCTAAAACTGAGTTGACAGAAAACATACCCAAGACTACATCTGGCGCTTCCTCAGCTTCTTCTACATTCATGTGGAAGAGACGGCTGTTGCGGTTGTGAGGGTTCCCTGGGGCAAATCTCCTTCCTGGTTGAACAGGACGTTGCTGCTGAGCTGGGGCATTCACATTGGCATTGGCTGCAGTCTTCTTGGGACACTCATTGGAGTAGTGACCTTTCACTCCACACTCGAAACAAGTGATTTGGGACTTGTCCTTGACTGCAATAGGCACATCATTGCTGCCAGTTCTGGGTGTAGTGTTGTTGTTGTTGTTGTGGTTCTTGGGAGGTGCACAGTTGAAATTGTTGGCATTACCGGAGTTGTGATTTTTTCCTCCGGACTTCACATTGCCTCCGCTACGGTTGGGGTAGCTTGGGCGAGAATTTGGGGGTCAGTTGTTCCTTGGTGCATATCCCGGTGAAGGGTTAGGACGGTACTTCTGGTGACTGTTGGATCCAGACTGCTGCATCATACGACGCTTGCGGTTGTCGTTTGCCTGGTTAATCTTCCCTTCCATCTAGATGGCAGAGTCGACTAGCTCTTCGAGATCCTGGAAGCGGATGTTGACGAGGACAGTCTGCATCTCATCATGCAGTCCGTTCAAGAATCTCTCCTTGTTTTTGGTCTCCGTGTTGATCTCATCAGGTGCATATCTGGCAAGTGACAGGAATCTGTCACGGTACTCCACCATAGTCATTCTTCCTTGCTTCAATTCACGAAACTCATCTCTCATTCTGTTGACTAGACCTTGCAGCACATGGGTGCGGCTGAACTTGACTTTGAATGATTCTCATGTCATCACTTGACCATGGTTCATATTGCGGATGCTATTCCACCAAGCTCTTACATCTCCTGCCAGATAGTGGGTGGCGAAGAGAACTTTCTTATTTTCATCCACTCTGGCAACTTCTAAGTTGTTTTCCATGGTCTATAACCAGTCATCAGCATCTAATGGGTTCTCAGATTGGTTGAAGATTGGGGGATTAGTGTTCTGAAATTTTTTGAGTTTGGATCCCTGGTGATCCTGATTTCCATGCCATTGGTTGTTGAGAGCCATCTGGGCGATCTGTTGAAGTGTGGCTAAGTTGGCTTGGCGTTCTGCCCTGCTTCCTTCACGGTATGCAATGAGATTCTGCAAGATCTGCAGCATTGGGTCTTGCGACGAGCTGCTCCCTCCTTGGTTTCCACGAGTCATCTGAAGATTGAGATATATGGGTAAGAGGGAAATTCTAAGGTTCAGGGTTTTGGGTTTTCAAAGATAAACTTTGAGTTAGACTCAGGTTTTTCAACTAACTTCATTTTCATTCATGCAAGCAAGCACACGGTACAACACACACCACAACAATTAAAGGGAAAACAGATGGTTTGAAGAACCATTCTGCAAGCTAAGATACAGTGAGATCGATATATCTCATGCTACGACATTGCTCTAGTGCATCTACTCATCGTTGATGAAGTCCGAGTCCTCATCGTCAGTGTAGAAGTCCACGGCATCCTCTGTCAGAAAATCATCATCGTTGTTAAGGTAAGAGTCCATGTTTCCCTGGATGTCTTCAACTTCACCTTCTTCTTCCTTTGCTGCAAGCTGAGCTTCCTACTCCTTGACGGTCTTCTCGAGGTCGGCCACCATCTTGCGAAGACAGGCAATGATGCTATCCTTCTTGGCACGCTGGCGGCGAAGATACTGACGGTCTTGGACAAGCAGTGCGAAAGACTGGGCCTTCTGGTCGGCAATGGCACGGTTATGGTTGGCTAACTCTCTGGCATTGTCCGTTTCCTACTGTGTGTCGTGCAGCAAGAAGTCAAGGTTATCCACTTGACGTCTCAACTCGGGGTGGCCCGGCATCTCCATTGGCATTCCCATGAAATCACGTCTTGCATAGTGGGCAAAACAGGTTCGTTGGGTGTTGTTGACGCTGAGGGCACGTAGACGTGCGAGAGCTTCATGCATTGCCCTGGCTAATCCATCTAGCCAGTTGTTCTCTCTTACGGAGAACTGAATTCTCCCAGAAGTTGGTGCTTCAATTCTTCCTCTAAGATCTGCGGTGACTAGCCACTGTAAGTCTCCTCCTGGGGGTCCTGGAAGTTGATCTCCAAGAAACTCCGGGTGCGGGCGTCCAAGTAACTCTGACAGTGAATCCAGATCCCTCTTGAAGATCAGCTGACCTCCGTTTCCCAACTTGTAAAACTTACTGAACTGAGTCTCCATCTACAAGAATTAAGGATGAGGAAGTTAGTGAAGTGATCAAGTGTGTCCAATTTTAAGTAGTAGTGGAAGAATTTTGAGGAACATGAATTTTTGAGAAAGAACCCACAAGGATAAGAGAAGAGATAGTTTTTTGTAAATACTCACTTTGGTTCTGAAACTAAGTTTTTGTTTGACGTCCATTCTAACTAGGGTCTCCTATGGTCAGGATGGCTCTGATACCAACTTGTCAACACCCGGATTTTTAATCCCAGATGCCCGTTATGCCATACCTCGCAATCCCAGGATTACCATTTTTGCGAGACATAACGGATTGGATATCACAGTACATCATCCATTACAAACCATACTTAAGGTCTTACAGAAATAAGGATCTCATGATCCAGTCTTAATACAACAAGGAGCGGAAATAAAAGATAAGCGTAGCGGTGGGTCCATCTTCAGGCGCAGAGGCAATGCTGACGAAGGCAGATGGTCCTAGTTATCATAGTCGTCCTGTTGGCCATCATCTTGATAGTCTCCTTCATAGTCTGGCCATGATAATATCCAGGGACAAAAGCCATGAGTACTCTTTAAGTACTCGCAACTACCACTAACAAGTATTATGAATCTAAGTTAAAGTGCTAAATCTATGCTTAACTATGAAGTTAAGTTTGAAACCTAAGCTGAGTTCTGAAGCAAAGAAAGATAAGGTAAAACTCTAGAATCACTTAAGTTGGGGAAACTATCGTCACAAACACAACCCTGTTGTGGTCAAGTCAAGATTCATCATTCATTTCAAAGTATTTAGAAAACATCTAACAACGAAATAGTATGGCCATTCCAACTGTCCATAACCACGGACGCGGCTATTCGAATAGTTTGACACTCTGCAGAGGTGGTACACTTTCACCACAAGATTCGATACATCTGTCAGGGATAACCCTGAATCATCATATTAGTATGCAGATAATCAAACATAACCTTCCCTTTACACACCCTAGTATAAGCACCTGTCCTATGAGCATGGCCTCGCAACCATGACCATCAGTCATCTTGGGCACTGCATAGGTGGACATCATGAGAGTTAGCCTCAGCTCAGACCTCTCTCGTGAGGGAACTAATACTAATGCATATAAATTTCCAGCTAAGCCTTACCCAATTTAGGTAATGTGGTTGTACGGTAAATTTGGAATGGTATCGCATCCGAATCCAACCATCAGTTTTATAAAAGGGTTAAGGCTCATGCCTCAACATTTTCATCATCATCAACCATTTGTGTTTCTCAACACATGTCAAAACATCTCAATAGAATGACTCATCATTCTAAGGTTTTCATAATTCATTTTCACCAAGTATTCCCATCTAAAGTGACTCAAGTTTTTGGATCTACTCTACACTACTAAGTTAAGAGTGTTCACTAAGGTGGTAAAGATGGGTTCAATCTCATGCCATAGAATGACATTTAAAGGTTTTTAAATAGGTCAAGTTTTATACTTTTTATGCTACCTTCTTAACAAGTAAAGAACTTTGTATAAACTAAGAGGGTAAAACATGTAACTAAGACTTGGGGTACCAATAGGTTAAGGGGGTGTGATCAAGGCATGCCTAAGGCATCTTAGCTAAACCATCTAGTTGATCCTAGCCTGTTAAACACTAAACTTGCAAGTGTTAACTTGCATTGCTACAGGTGACTTGCACTTAATTAGTTATAGCTTGCTAATAGTAGCTTGCCTTGGTTGGTGCAGTGGTTGAGGTTTTCTTCTTCTTCTTCTTCTTCTTCTTCTTCTTGGTAGAACTCCCCCTCCTCGGAAGCTTGGTCAATACTATCGTCTATAAATACATAGGGAGTGCACAATCACCAAACAGTACTTAACTAAGCTAAGTAGCATTCTAAAACACATATTTGATCTCTATTATC
Organism: Avena eriantha; assembly: GCA_910589775.1. Taxonomy (NCBI): domain Eukaryota; kingdom Viridiplantae; phylum Streptophyta; class Magnoliopsida; order Poales; family Poaceae; genus Avena; species Avena eriantha. Next base: position 76,458,303 of record OU342743.1, read on the forward strand.
ATCACAAGCATCAGAAGTTTAATTCTAGTTTCATTCCTTTTATTTTAGAAAAGTAATTTCTACTCGTTGAAAAATTTACTAAGATTTACTATTCACCACCTAAATATGGGATCATGTGGACACATGTCCTCACCACATATTATAACATGTGGGAATGAGATTTAAAGGTTGGATCAATATTACTTTGGTTTAAGTTCATTATTTAATGATTTAAAGTGACTAGGAATGCCTATATAGCATTATTTTGGTACTAGTCCAAATTCCCTACATGTAAACCTTAATATTATTACATGGGTAGATAGATATGATAAAATGTGATTTTTGAGAGTTGGAATCAACTTAAAAGCTAACTTGGTTGATTTTATAAAAATGTTGCAAGTTGCAAATGCTTCTGTCTTCTTAATTTTACTAGGAGAGATTTATAACTCTAATTGAATTAAATCCAATGGGCTTGGATAGATCATCTTAATACCTTTCAGGCAAAATTAGTTTCATGCTATATGGATTTGTAAAACTCCCAGAATTGAATTTTAAAATAGTGGACAGAAACTAGATTTAACTAAAAAGAAAAATCCAGATTTGAATGTGTGGGCTAGCGCGGGAAACGACTTTGGCTGACCCAGTGGCGCTCCGCGGCGCGGGGCTCAGCTGACAGGGGGGTCCCATTTGTCAGCGTCACTTAACACGCGAAACGGTATGCGCGCTATGGGCCGTAGGATTAGAAGACAGATCTACGGCTGAGGGTCATCGTCGACGACGAACAGGTCGCCGGCGAGCTCGAACCCTAGCGGCTCAATGGGGGTGTGCTGGGGACGTACCAGGGCTCCAGCGGGGTTGGCGAGGCGGGCAAACGAAGTGGAAGACGACGGTGAGGCGAGGCGCGGTTGCGGCGGAGCTTGGGGTGGTCGCAATCAGCGGCGCCCTTCTCCTCCTACCGCGGCTGCTCCGGCTCCAATTCCGGCGAGGCAGAGCTCGCCTTGCTCCAGCGAGGAGTGGGTGAGGTTCAGAGAGGTAAGTGGAGTGGAATGGTATGGAGAGAAGAGGCTGGCGAGGCCTCCTTTTATAGGCCCGATGGTGAGACCGAGCCGGATGGGCAGTCGATGGTGGCGACATGGCTACGACGGGGTAGAGGCATGGATGAGGGTGGCGATCGACGTGCTGTCCCCTGGCGGTGCTCTAAGCATTGAATGCAGCCGTAGGGGCGGTGGCACGCGGTCTGGGCGAGGTGGCGCTCTGCGCGGCAGAGGCGGCGGTGGCCACGGCGAGTGGTGGCCGTGAGGCGTTGGGCGGCTAGCAGGGGTGTCTGGGGTGTTCTCCAGGTCGAGGCGGAGTGGTTGGCGCGGGCTGGTGCTAAGGGGCGGTCTGGGCGAGCGGGGACAGGGCGTGCTCTGGGGTCGGCGTCGGCATGCTCGACCAGCTCCGGGCGTGGCGGTTCCTGTCTATTTTGCTCCCTGTCTCTGGCCTAGGGCTGGTTGGGCGGTGGAGGTGGACCACTGGCGATGTGCTAGACATGGCGAGAGGGATTGGCGGCTGTTGTGGCGCGATGTCGCCGGTGGGGGTGCTCATGGTGCTCGGCCTTAATGGCCATGACCATTTGGTCGTGTGCAAGGGTGTGGCTGGGCTAGCAAAGGGTAGGGCTGGTACTGAGGGAACAAGGGGACAAGGTTAGGAATGGTGACCAAGGTCACTGCTCCAAACAGTGTTTTAAATTTGGCCAGATTTGTGCACAGAAGCTGTTAGATGAAATGGCCGAAAGAGAAAAAGTTTTGAATTTTGGTTTCAAAATTTTTGAGTGATCTCTACTAGTGATAGGTAGTCTCTGGTTGCAAGGGTTTTGAAAGTGGAGCACAGAGAGATGGTTTTTGAAATAGGGGGTGATCTATGCATATGCATTAGATTCAATTTTAAACTATCATTTAAAATAGTTAACATAAGGGTTTTAGCAGATCAAAAGTTGGGCCTTGGTGCCTCATTATGTGTACTAGCAAGGGGTGCAAAGATCAAGAATTGTTTCTGTTAAGAAATGAGTGCTAGGAACACTGAAAGTAGTGTAGTGGATTAAAATGGCCAAAATGACCATTCCTCCTTTTTAATTCTTTTTTATTTGATTTTCTTTAGGAAAAGTTTGGGAATGATGTATATGATGTTTAAATCACCTAAGAAACATTTTAGAAGAAAAGGATCACACAATCATGGCAATTCAAAACAACTCCTATTTTAAATGCACACATATATGAATGCTTTCATATTAAATTTGGAAAAGTTTTTGTTAACCCCAATTTTGATTGATTTGATCTTGATAAGCTTGGATTGAATTTTTGGGATATTACAGAACCCATTAGATGCAGATGACTGGTTGTAGACTATGGAGAACAATCTAGAAGTAGCCAGAGTTGATGACAACGAGAAAGTTCTCTTTGCCACCCACTACTTGGCAGGAGATGCAAGAGCCTGGTGTAACAGCATCCGCCTGATGAACCATGGTCAAGTGATGACATGGGAAGCCTTCAAAATCAAGTTCAGCCGCACCCACGTGCCGCAGGGTCTAGTCGCCCGAATGAGGGATGAATTCAGAGAGTTGAAGCAGGGCAGAATGACTGTGATAGAGTACCATGATAGATTCCTGTCGCTTGCAAGGTACGCCCCTGATGAGATCAACACGGAGGCCAAGAAGAAGGAGAGATTCCTAAACGGACTGCATGATGAGATGTAGACTGTACTCATCCACATCCATTTCGAGGATCTCGAAGAGCTAGTCGACTTTCCCATTCAGATGGAAGGGAAGATTAACCACGCAAACGACAACCGCAAACATCGTATGATGCAGCAATCTGGATCCAATAGTCACCAGAAGTACCATCCCAACCCCTCACCAGGATATGCACCGAGAAACAACCGACCCCCAATGTCTCGCCCAAGCTAGCCCAACCGTAGCAGAGGCAATGTGAAGTCCGGAGGAAACAATCACAACTCTAGCAACACCAACAATTTCAACCGTGCACCTCCCAAGAGCAACAACAACAACACTACACCCAGAACTTGCAGCAATGCTATGCCTGTCGCAGCAAAAGACAAGTCCCAGATAACTTGTTTCGACTGTGTAGTGAAGGGTCACTATTCAAATGAGTGTCCCAAGAAGACTGCCGCCATTGGCAATGTGAATGCCGCAGCTCAATGGCAGCGTCGTGTTCAACCAGGGAGAAGATTTGCCCCAGGGAACCCTCACAACCGCAACGGCCTTCTCTTCCACATGAACACCGAGGAAGCCCAAGAAGCGCCAGATGTAGTGCTGGGTATGTTTTCTGTCAACTCAGTTTTAGCAAGAGTGTTGTTTGATTCAGGAGCATCACATTCATTTGTCACTGAAGAATTTGCATGCACTAGTAAGATTCACCCAACTAACTTGAAGTTTGTCATGATAGTTCAAATCCCCGGTTCAACTACAAAAGCTAGAAAAATTTGCAAAGATGTGCCTATCAGAATACATGGGATAGATTTTTATGCCAACCAAATCGTACACGAAACCAAAGGATTGGAAGTAGTACTAGGTATGGACTGTATGTCAAGGCATAAAGGACTGATAGACTGTGCTAAGAAAGCCATCACCATGACCAGTAGCTCTAGAGTCATAGTAGAGCATATATCTGAAACCTTACCTCGTCAATTCAAGTGCAACAAGAGTCTAACCCTACCCACCATAGACCAAGTCCGAGTAGTCTATGAATACCCTGACGTATTCCCAGATGAATTGCCAGGTATGCCCCCAGATAGGGATATTGAGTTCATTATCGAACTAATCCCCGGAACCGGACCCATAGCCCAGAGATCCTATAGCATGAACCCCTTAGAGTTAGTAGAATTGAAGAAGTAGTTGGATGCCATGTTAACAACATGCTTGGAGATCACCATGGAGATCACCAGTGTTATTCGTCGACAAGAAATATGGAGGCAACCGTTTGTGCACAGATTACAGAAATTTGAATGACGTCACCATCAAAAACAAGTACCCCTTGCCAAAGATAGAGGATCTATTTGATCAGTTGACTAGAGCCCAGGTATTCTCAAAGATTGATCATAGGACTGGTTATCACCAACTTAAGATTCGTGCAACGGATATTCCGAAGACCGCCTTTACTACTCGTTATGGTTTATACGAGTATACGGTTATGTCTTTTGGATTAACCAATGCCCCTGCTTATTTCATGAATCTCATGAATAAGATCTTTATAACTTCCTTGATAAGTTTGTAGTTGTGTTTATCGACGATATCCTTATCTACTCCAAGTCAGAAGAAGAGCATGAGCAACATCTGAGAATCATCCTAGAAACCCTGAGAGAGCATCGGTTATATGCCAAGTTCAGCAAGTGTGTGTTTTGGCTGAAAGAAGTAGGATTCCTAGGACATATTGTGTCTGCCGGAGGAGTCTCTGTTGATCCTGCCAAGACAACGATGTCAAAGCATGGGAAGCCCCAACCACTCAAACCCAAGTCTGTGCATTTCTTGGATTAGCGGGATACTACCGCAAGTTTCGTAGCAGGATTCTCTAGCATCGCCAGACCCATGACCCAATTGTTCAAGAAGGACAAGAAGTTTGAATGGATCGACAAGTGTCAAGCCAGTCTCCAGGAATTGAAGAAGAGATTGATATCAGCCACAATATTGATCATGCCAGACCTCAAGAAGCCGTTTGATGTATATTGTGATGCATCTAAGATTGATCTCGGATGTGTGTTGATGCAAGAAGGCAAAGTCATTGCATATGTGTCTCGACAACTGAAGCAGCATGAGCAGAACTATACGACCCGTGATCTTGAACTAGCAGCCGTAGTTTTGGCATTGAAGACATGTCGTCATTATCTAATGGGTAATCGCTATGAGATTTACTCAGATCACAAGAGCTTGAAGTATATTTTCACTCAGAAAGAGCTGAATATGAGGCAAAGGAGATGGATAGAGTTAATCAAGGATTATGACCTTGACATTCACTATCACCCTGGCAAAGCAATGTGGTAGCGGATGCTCTCAGCAGATTGACGTGTAGGCTAAACACCATGATCAAGGAGAAGCATCCAAGTTTGTATGAGGAGTTGGAGCAGTTTAGAACTGAGCTTGTTAGCAAAGGATTATTAGATAGAATTGAACTTCAACTCACTTTGATTAGCCAAATCAAGGAAACCTAGAAGGGAAATGAAAGTATCGATGGAATCAAACATCGTATTGGTACAGGAAAGGTACCTGGATTTACTGAAGACGAAGAAGGAGTTCTATGGTATAAAGGTCGTATCTGCGTGCCAGCAGATTCGGAGCTGAAGCAAGTTATCATGCAGGAAGCTCATGATACTCTTTATTCTATCCACCCCGGAGGAACAAAGATGTATCAAGATTTGAAAGAACAATTTGGTGGCACCAGATGAAGAGAGAAATCAGAAGCTACATCGCCAAGTGTGACATCTGTCAAAGAATCAAATCAGAGCATCAGAGACCCACAGGACTGTTGCAACCATTGCAGATTCCAAAATGGAAATGGGATTCCGTCGGAATTGACTTTATCATCGGTTTGCCTACTTCTAGTAGGGGAAATGACTCAATCTGGGTCATTGTTGATAGACTGTCCAAGGTAGCTCACTTTATACCTGTCAAGATAACCTACCAGAGTTCGAAACTAGCAGAGCTGTATATTGCTAGGATCATTAGTCTGCATGGAACCCCCAAGTCCATAGTATCAGATCGAGGAACCCAGTTTACCTCGAGATTTTAGCAGAAAGTCCAGGATGGATTAGGCACCAAGTTGAATTTTAGCACCGCTTATCACCCGCAAACTGATGGACAGACTGAGAGAGTCAACCAAATCCTAGAGGATATGTTGAGAGCTTGTGTGTTGGAGTACTGATCAAAATGGGAAGACTGCCTGCCTTTCGCAGAATTCTCATATAACAACAGTTATCAAGCTAGTTTGCAAATGACACCATTTGAGTTCCTATACGGAAGGAAGTGCCGTACCCCTTTGAATTGGTCTCAAGTAGGAGAGAGTCGGATCTTTGGACCCGACATTCTTCGAGAAGCCGAAGAAAAGGTGCACAAAGTCCGTGAGCACCTCAAGGTCGCCCAGTCCAGACAAAAGAGTTATGCTGACAAGAGAAGGAGAGACCTGACTTTCAATGTCGGAGATTTTGTATATCTCAAGGTTTCGCCATTGAAGGGAACGCAACACTTTATTCTGAAAGGTTAGTTAGCCTCTAGATATATCGGGTCATTCAAGATGCTGAATCACCGAGGAGAAGTATCGTATCAACTGGAACTGCCAGAAGAGATGTTAGCCATCCACAATGTGTTCCATATCTCGTTACTTTGCAAATGTCTGGAAGTGCCGGAGAAGACTGAAGTTTTCAAGAACATCGATCACCGAGCTGTTGAGATCAACAATGACCTAACATATCGCGATGTGCCCATCCGTATCTTGGAGGAAGTTTACAGAACCACCAGAACCAGGAGTATCAAGTTTCTCAAGATTCAATGGAGCAACCATACCGAAGAGGAAGCCACCAGGGAGCGAGAAGATTACATTAGGACAGAGTTCCCAGATCTCTTTAGTTCCTAGTTTTCTTTCGTAAATCTCGGGACGAGATTTTTTTTAAGGGGGGAAGGTTTGTAACATCCCAAAACTCTAATCCAAGTGATCAAGATCCAAGTCATCAAAATTTAGAGTTAACAAAAACTTTTCCAATTAAAATTATTAAAGCATTCATATGTGTGTGCATTTAAATAGGAGTTGTTTTGAATTGCCTTGATTAAGTGATCCAGTTGCTTGTAAAATGATTCTTTGGTGAAATAAACACCATCTAGATCATTCCCAAACATATCCCAAAGAAAAACAAATCAAAAAGAATAAAATAACCAAATGGTCATTTGTGCCATTTTAACTACCATGCCTACTTTGGCTATTCCTAGAACTCAAAACCTAACAGAAAAAAATGTGGATCTTTGCACCCCTTGCTAGTACATGTAATGATGTACCAAGGAGTGTAGGTATCTAGATCACACTTATTCAAAAACCACTCAAATGGACTCCATTTTCAAGTCCCAAGCAACCATAGATGCTTAAGCATGTGACAAACAACTCCACCTAAAATCAGCCCAAAATTCAAATAAAACTTTCATGCGTCCATTGTGTCGAACATGTGGCAGGCAAGATTTCTCTGCCTAACTTATACTGTTTGTAGATCAATCCATTGTCGAGTTTTTAGCCCACATTTGGTTCCCATGTTCCCCCTGAGTCCAACCAAGTCCTCACTGGCCTACCCCTTAGCCACAACAGAAGTGGAGCGCCGCCACATAGTGGTCGCCGCCGACCGAACGTGGGCAAGGCACCATAGACAGCGCCACGCAGTTTCAACACCACCACTAGCTCCGCCTAACCCAACCGCACCTCCCTGCCCCTTCCCCAAGCCCAGCCAGGCCCTGGACCACTCCCCAGCACCGCCGCCCATTCTCTCTGTGAGCTCGCCAGCGCTCTTTAGCCGCCAGCATGCCACAGACCGCCCCTCGACCCAATACCGTGCACGCCGCTCCGCCTCAACCCCAGCACCCCACCAGACACGGCCGTGCGCCACCACGCGACCCACAGTCGCCGTGCGCCGCGTCGAGCAACGCCTCTGTCTCCCAGAGCGCGGGACGCTCCCGACCAAAAGCCACCGCCCCTAGCAGCACATTTAAGCCGCAGATGACCGCCAGGAGGCAGGCCACCGCCTGCCTACGCCGCCCATACCTCTAGCCGCCTGTATCAACGTCACCGACGAGCTCACCGTCGTGCCATTCGGTCCCCTCGCGCCCTATAAAAGGAGCCCTCCCCAGCACAAACCACTCCACTCCCCTCTCATCACTGATCCTTCCCTACCTCTCGCCAGAGCGGCTCGAGCCATAGTTCACCGGAATTGCGTCGGCGGAGCCCGCTGCAGAGGAGGAGAAGCTGCCGTTGATTCCGTCCACCGCAGCCCCTGCCGCGACCTCGCCTGAGCTCGCCGTCATCCACCAGTTTGTTTGCCTGCCTCGCTGCAGTAGCTAGAGCCCTGGTACATCCGCGGTAGACCCTCGTTGCCGTTTCGGGTTCGGTCACGCCGGCGACGAGTCCGTCGTCGACGACGACTGTGAGCCGTCGATCTCTGTTCTAATTGTGTGGCCCAGATGGATAGATACCGTTTCGGGTTTTAAGTCTCGCTGACAAGCGGGACCAACCTATCAGCCGCCGTCTGCGCCGCTGAGCGTCACTAGGCCGGCCCATTTCCTTTCCCGTGCTAGCCCGTGAATTCAAATATAGGTTTTTCTATTTTAGTTTGAACTCACTTATGTCCCTTAGTTTAAAAATCAATTCCAGAAGATCTACTAAACCAAATTGAGTGATTCAAATTTTGTTAGAAAGCTACTGATAAGATCTATCCAAGCCCATTGGATTTAATTCATTTAGAGTTAGAGATGTCTCCTAGTAAAAATAACAAGACAGAAGCTTTTGCACATTCAAACATTTTTATAAAATCAACTATAATAGATTTTGAGTTGTTTCCAACTCTCAAAAATCACATTTAACCATACCTATCTAAATATGGAATAATATTAAGGTTTGCATGCAGTGACTTTGGACTAGTACCAAAATAATGCTATATAGGCATTTGTAGTCACTTTAAATCATTAAATAATAAACTTAAGCTTAATTAAAATGTGAGCCAACATTTAAATCACATTCCCATATGTTAGAATATGTGGTGATGACCTGTGTCCATATGATCCCATATTTTAATTGGTGAATATTAAATCTTAGTTATTTTTCAATGAGTAGAAATTACTTTTCTTAAATAAAAAGAATGAAGCTAGTTAATAAAACTTTGTGATGCTTGTGATGATAATAGATCATCAAAATGTGTGCCTTAGTATGCTAAGTAGACTAGTTAAGCTTTGTTTGGTGATTGTGTACTCCGTATGTATTTATAGATGATAGTACCGACCAAGCTTTCAAGGAGGAGGAGTGCTATCAAGAGGAGGAAGAAAACTTCAACCACTGCACCAACCAAGGCAAGCTATTGCTAGCCAGCTAGAATTAAGCTAGATGACTTAAGCGAGATGCATTAGGCATGCTTTGGTTACACCACTTTGACTAGTACCTATTCCAAGTTTATTTTCAAGCTTTTACTTTCTTTACTTTACCAAAGTCCTTTACTTGTTTTGAAGGTAGCATAAAAAGTATAAAACTTGACCTATCTAGATAACCTTAGATGTCATTCTATGGGATGAGATTGATCTTAGCATTCCACCTTAGTGAACACTCTTAACTTAGTAGCTTAGAGCTAGATCAAAACTTGAGTCACTTTAGATGGGAACACTTGGTGAAAAGAAATTACGCAAACCTTGGAATGATCAGTCATTCTATTGAGATGTTTTGACATGTGTTGAGAAACACAAATGGTTTATGTGGATGAAAATGTTGAGGCATGAGCCTTAACCCTTTTACAAAACTGATGGTTGGATTCGGATGCGATACCATTCCAATTTTACCGTAGAATCAGAATGCCTGAATTGGGTAAGGCTTAGCCTGAAGTTTATATGCATTAGTATTAGTTCCCTCACGGGAGAGGTTTGAGCTGAGGCTACCTCTCAATGTTGTGCACCTATGTAGTGCCCAAGATGACAGATGGTCATGGTTGGCAGGCCATACTCATAGGAAAGGTGCTTATACTAGGGTGTGTAAAGGAAAGGTTATGTTTGATTATTTGCATACTAAGTATGATGATTCAGGGTTATCCCTGATAGATGTATTGAATCTTGTGGTGAAAGTGTACCACCTCTGCAGAGTGTCAAACTATTCGAATGGCCGCGTCCGCGGTTATGGACAGTTGGAGTGGCCATACTGTTTCGTTGTCAGATATTTTCAAAATGACTTATGAAATGAATGATGAATCTTGACTTGACCACAACAGGGTCGTGACTATGACACCAGCTTCCGAACTTAAGTGATTCTAGAACTTTACTTTATCTTTCTTTGTTTCTGAACTCAGCTTAGGTTTCCAACTTAACTTTATAGTTAAAGTTAGAGTTAGCACTTTACATTAGAACTATACTACTTGTTAGTGGTAGTTTGCGAGTACTTAAAGAGTACTCATGGCTTTTGTCCCTGGCTATTCCTATGGCCAGACTATGAAGGAGACTACCAAGATGATGGCCAACAGGACGGCTATGATAACTAGGACTATCTTCCTTTGTCAGCATTGCCTGTGCCCCTGAAGATGGACCCCACCGCTACGCTTATTATTTATTCCGCTACTTGTTGTATTAAGACTGGATCATGAGATCCTTATTTGTGTAAGACCTTATTTATGGTTTGTAATGGAGGATGTACTGTGATATCCAATCTGTTATGTCTCGCAGAAATGGTAATCCTGGGATTGGATGAATGACATAACAGGCATCTGGGATTAAAAATCCGGGTGTTGACAAGTTGGTATCAGAGCCATCCTGACCATAGGAGACCCTAGTTAGAATGGACGTCCAAACAAAAAAACTTAATTTTGAAACCAAAGTGAGTATTTATGAAAAACTATTTCCTCTCTTACCTTTGGGAATTCATTCTTTCTCAAAAATTCATGTTCCTCAAATTCTTACATTACTACCTAAAATTTGACACACTTGATCACTTCACTAACTTCCTCATCCTTAATTCTTGTAGATGGAGACTCAGTTCAGCAAGTTCTACCAGTTGGGCAACGGAGGCCAACTGATCTTTGAGAGGGAGCTAGATTCACTGTCGGAGTTATTGGGACACCCGCATCTGGAGTTTCTTGGAGCTCAACTTCCAAGACCCACAGGAGGAGATTTACAATGGCTAGTCACCGCTGATCTTCGAGGAAGCATAGAAGCACCAATGTCCGGGAGAATCCAGTTCTTTGTAAGGGAGAACAACTGGCTAGATGGGTTAGCCAGGGCAATGCATGAAGCGCTCGCACGTCTATGTGCCCTCAGTGTCAACCAAATCCAAGGAACCCGTTTTGCTCACTATGCAAGACGTGACTTCATGGGAATGCTGATGGAGATGCCAAGTCACCCGGAGTTGAAGCATCAAGTGGAGAACCTTGATTTCCTACTGTACGATCGCTAGAAGGAATTGGACAATGCTAGGGAGTTTGCCAACCACAACCGTGCCATTTCTGACCAGAAGGCCTAGACTTTCTCACTGCTAGTCAAGGACCGTCAGTCTCTTCGCCTCTAGTGCGAGAACAAGGATCGCACCATCGCCCGTCTTTGCAAGAAAGTGGTCGACCTCGAGAAGACCGTCAAGGAGTAAGAAGCTCAGCACAAAGGAGGAAGAAGAGGAAGGTGAAGACATCCAGGGAGACATGGATTCTTACCTCATCAATGATGATGACTTTCTGATGGAGGATGCCGTGGACTTCTACACTGACGATGAGGACTCCGACTTCATCGATGATGAGTAGATGCACTAGAGCACTGTCGTAGCATGAGATGTATCGGTCCCATTGTATCGTAGCTTGCAGAATGGTTCTTAAAACCATATGTTTTCCTTTGTTGTTGTGGTGTGTGTGTTTGTATCGTGTGCTTTGCTTGAATTAATGAAATGAAGTTAGTTGCAAAACCAGAGTTAAACTCAAAGATTTATCTTGAAAACCAAAACCATGAACCTTAGAACTTTCCCTCTTACCCCTTTATCTACCTCAATCTTCAGATGACTCGTGGAAACCAAGGAGGAAGCAGCTCGTAGCAAGACCCAATGCTGCAGATCCTACAGAATCTCATCACAGACAGAGAAGCAAGCATGGCAGAGCGCGAAGCTAATCTAGCAACACTACAACAGATCGCCCAGATGGCTCTCAACAACCAAGGGCACGGAAATCAGGATCATCAAGGATCCAAGCTGAAGAACTTCCAGAATACCAATCCCCCAATCTTTAGCACTTCAGAGAACCCATTAGATGCAGATGACTGGTTGCAGACTATGGAGAACAATCTAGAAGTAGCCAGAGTTGATGACAATGAGAAAGTTCTCTTTGCCACCCACTACTTGGGAGGAGATGCAAGAGCCTGGTAGAACAGCATCCGCCTGATGAACCATGGTCAAGTGATGACATGGGAAGCCTTCAAAATCAAGTTCAGCCGCACCCACGTGCCGCAGGGTCTAGTCACCCGAATGAGGGATGAATTCAGAGAGTTGAAGAAGGGCGAAATGATTGTGGTAGAGTACCATGATAGATTCCTGTCGTTTGCAAGGTACGCCCCTGATGAGATCAACACGGACGCCAAGAAGAAGGAGAGATTCCGAAACATACTACATGATGAGATGTAGACTGTACTCGTCAACATCAGTTTCGAGGATCTTGAAGAGCTAGTCGACTCTGCCATTCAGATGGAAGGGAAGATTGACCACGCAAACGACAACCACAAACGTCGTATGATGCAGCAATCTGGATCCAATAGTCACCAGAAGTACCGTCCCAACCCCTCACCAGGATATGCACCGAGAAACAACCGACCCCCAATGTCTCGCCCAAGCTACCCCAACCGTAGCAGAGGCAATGTGAAGTCCAGAGGAAAGAATCACACCTCCGGCAACACCCACAATTTCAACCGTGCACCTCCCAAGAGCAACAATAACAACAACAACAAAAACACTACACCCAGAACTGGCAGCAATGCTATGCCTGTCGCAGCAAAAGACAAGTCCCAGATAACTTGTTTCGAGTGTGGAGTGAAGGATCACTATTCCAATGAGTGTCCCAAGAAGACTACCGCCACTGCCAATGTGAATGCCCCAGCTCAATAGCAGCGTCGTGTTCAACCAGGGAGAAGATTTTCCTCAGGGAACCCTCACAACCGCAACGGCCATCTCTTCCACATGAACGCCGAGGAAGCCCAAGAAGCGCCATATGTAATGCTGGGTATGTTTTCTGTCAACTCAGTTTTAGCAAGAGTGTTGTTTGATTCGGGAGCATCGCATTCATTTGTCACCGAAGAATTTGCATGCACTAGTAAGATTCACCCAACTAACTTGAAGCATGTCATGATAGTTCAAATCCCCGGTTCAACTACAAAAGCTAGAAAAATTTGCCAAGTTGTGCCTATCAGAATACATGGGATAGATTTTTATGCCAACCTAATCATACTCGGAACCAAAGGATTGGAAGTAGTACTAGGTATGGACTGGATGTCAAGGCATAAAGGACTGATAGACTGTGCTAAGAAAGCCATCACCATGACTAGTAGCTCTGGAGTCACAGTAGAGCATATATCTAAAACCTTACCTCGTCAATTCAAGTGCAACAAGAGTCTAGCCCTACCCACCATAGACCAAGTCCGAGTAGTCTGTGAATACCCCGACGTATTCCCAGATGAATTTCCAAGTATTCCCCTGGATAGGGATATTGAGTTCATTATCGAACTAATCCCCGGAACCGGACCCATAGCCCAGAGACCCTATAGCATGAACCCCTTAGAGTTAGTAGAATTGAAGAAGTAGTTGGATGCCATGTTAGCAACAGGCTTGATTCAACCAAGCGCATCGCCATGGAGATCACCAGTGTTATTCGTCGACAAGAAATATAGAGGCAACCGTTTGTGCACAGATTATAGAAAGTTGAATGACGTCACCATAAAAAACAAGTACCCCTTGCCAAAGATAGAGGATCTATTTGATCAGTTGACTGGAGCCCAGGTATTCTCAAAGATTGATCTTAGGACTGGTTATCACCAACTTAAGATTCGTGCAACGGATATTCCGAAGACAGCCTTTACTACTCGTTATGGTTTATACAAGTATACGGTTATGTCTTTTGGATTAACCAATGCCCCTGCTTATTTCATAAATCTCATGAATAAGATCTTTATAATTTCCTAGATAAGTTTGTAGTTGTGTTTATCGACGATATCCTTATCTACTCCAAGTCAGAAGAAGAGCATGCGCAACATCTGAGAATCATCCTAGAAACCCCGAGAGAGCATCGGTTATATGCCAAGTTCAGCATTTGTGAGTTTTGGCTGAAAGAAGTAGGATTCCTAGGACATATTGTGTCTGCCGGAGGAGTCTCTGTTGATCCTGCCAAGATGAAAGATGTCGAAGCATGGGAAGCACCAACCACTCAAACCCAAGTCTGCGCATTTCTCGAATTAGCGGGATACTACCGCAAGTTCGTAGAAGGCTTCTCTAGCATCGCCAGACCCATGACCCAATTGTTCAAGAAGGACAAGAAGTTTGAATGGACCGACAAGTGTGAAGGCAGTCTCCAGGAACTGAAGAAGAGATTGATATCAGCCCCAATATTGATCATGCCAAACCTCAAGAAGCCATTTGATGTATATTGTGTTGCATCCAAGATTGGTCTCGGATGTGTGTTGATGCAAGAAGGTAAATTCATCGCGTATCTATCTCGACAACTGAAGCAGCATGCGCAGAACTATACGACCCATGATCTTGAACTAGCAGCCGTAGGTTTGGCATTGAAGACATGGCGTCATTATCTGATGGGTAATCGCTGTGAGATTTACTCAGATCACAAGAGCTTGAAGTATATTTTCACTCATAAAGAGTTGAATATGAGGCAAAGGAGATGGATAGAGTTAATCAAGGATTATGACCTTGACATTCACTATCACCCTGGCAAAGCCAATGTGGTAGCGGAAGCTCTCAGCAGATTGCCGTGTAGGCTAAACACCATAATCAAGGAGAAGCATCCAAGTTTGTATGAGGAGTTGGAGCAGTTTAGAACTGAGCTTGTTAGCAAAGGATTCTTAGCTAGAATTGAACTTCAACCCACTTTGATTAGCAAAATCAAGGAAGCCCAGAAGGGAAATGAAAGTATCGATGGAGTCAAACGTCGTATTGGTACAGGAAAGGTACCTAGATTTACTGAAGACGAAGAAGTAGTTCTATGGTATAAAGGTCGTATCTGTGTGCCAGCAGATTCGGAGCTGAAGCAAGTTATCATGCAGGAAGCTCATGATACTCTTCATTCTATCCACCCCGGAGGAACAAAGATGGATCAAGATTTGAAAGAACAATTTTGGTGGCACAAGATGAAGAGTGAAATCGGAAGCTACATCGCCAAGTGTGACATCTGTCAAAGAGTCAAAGCAGAGCATCACAGACCTATAGGACTATTGCAACCATTGCAGATTCCAAAATGGAAATGGGATTCCGTCGGAATGGACTTTATCACCGGTTTGCCTACTTCTAGTAGGGGAAATGACTCAATCTGGGTCATTGTTGATAGACTATCCAAGGTAGCTCACTTTATACCTGTCAAGGCAACCTACCAGAGTTCGAAACTAGCAGAGTTGTATATTGCTAGGATCGTTAGTCTGCATGGAACCCCCAAGACCATAGTATCAGATCGAGGAACCCAGTTTACCTCGAGATTTTGGCAGAAAGTCCAGGATGGAGTAGGCACCAAGTTGAATTTTAGCACCCCCTTATCACCCGCAAACTGATGGACAGACTGAGAGAGTCAACCAAATCCTAGAGGATATGTTGAGAGCTTGTGTGTTGGAGTACGGATCAAAATGGGAAGACTGCATGCCTTTCGCAGAATTCTCATATAACAATAGTTATCAAGCTAGTTTGCAAATGGCACCATTTGAGTTCCTATACGGAAGGAAGTGCCATACCCCTTTGAATTGGTCTCAAGTAGGAGAGAGTCAGATCTTTGGACCCGACATTCTTCGAAAAGCCGAAGAAAATGTGCACAAAGTCCATGAGCACCTCAAGGTCGCCCAGTCCAGACAGAAGAGTTATGCCGACAAGAGAAGGAGAGACCTGACTTTCAATGTCGGAGATTTTCTATATCTCAAGGTTTCGCCATTGAAGGGAATGCAATACTTTAGTCTGAAAGGAAAGTTAGCCCCCAGATATATCGGGCCCTTCAAGATTCTGAATCGCCGAGGAGAAGTATTGTATCAACTGGAACTGCCCGAAGAGATGTCAGCCATCCACAATGTGTTCCATATCTCGTTACTTCGCAAATGCCTGGAAGTGCCGGAGAAGACTTAAGTTTACAAGAACATCGATCACCGAGCTGTTCAGATCAACAATGACCTAACATATCGCGAAGTTCCCATATGTATCTTGGAGGAAGCTTACAGAACCACCAGAACCAGGAGTATCAATTTTCTCAAGATTCAATGGAGCAACCATACCAAAGAGGAAGCCAACTAGGAGCGAGAAGATTACATTAGGACAGAGTTACCAAATCTCTTTAGTTCCTAGTTTTCTATCGTAAATTTCGGGACGAGATTTTGTTTAAGGAGGCAGGTTTGTAACATCCCAAAACTCTAATCCAAGTGATCAAGATACAAGTCATCAAAATTTAGAGTTAACAAAAACTTTTCCAATTAAAATTATTAAAGCATTCATATGTGTGCATTTAAATAGCAGTTGTTTTCAATTGCCTTGATTAAGTGATCCATTTGCTTGTAAAATGATTCTTAGGTGAAATAAAAACCATCTAGATCATTCCTAAACAAATCCCAAAGAAAAATAAATCAAAAAGAATAAAATAACCAAATGGTCATTTGTGCCATTTTAACTACCATGCCTACTTTGGCTATTCCTAGAACTCAAAACCTAACAGAAACAAATGTGGATCTTTGCACCCCTTGCTAGTACATGTAATGATGTACCAAGGCCCACTTTGTGATCTGCCAAAAACTTTCAAACACTAAATTTAAAGTGCTTTTGAAAATTGAATCTAGTATCTAGATCACACTTATTCAAAAACCACTCAAATGGACTCCATTTTCAAGTCCCAAGCAACCATAGATGCTTAAGCATGTGACAAATAACTCCACCAAAAATCAGCCCAAAATTCAAATAAAACTTTCATGTGTCCATTGTGTCGAACATGTGGCAGGCAAGATTTCTCTTCCTAACTTATACTGTTTGTAGATCAATGCATTGTCGAGGTTTTAGCCCACATTTGGTTCCCCTGTCCCCCCTGAGTCCAACCAAGTCCTCACCGGCCTACCCCTTAGCCACAACAGCAGTGGAGCGCCACCACTTTGTGGTCGCCGCTGGCCGAACGTGGGCAAGGCACCACAGACAGCGCCGCGCCGTTCCAGCACCACCACTAGCTCCGCCTAACCCTACTGCACCTCCCTGCCCCTTCCCCAAGCCCAGCCAGGCCCTGGACCATTCCCCAGAACTGCCGCCCATTCTCTCCGTGAGCTCGCCAGAGCACGTTATTCGCCAGCATGCCACAGACCACCCCTCGACCCAATACCGTGCACGCCGCTCTGCCTCGACCCCAGCACCCTGACAGACATGGCCGTGCGCCACCGCGCGACCCACAGTCGCCGTGCGCCGTGTCGAGCACCGCCTCTGTCTCCCATAGCGCAAGACGCTCCCGACCAAACGCCACCGCCCCTAGCTGTGCATTTAAGCCGTAGATGACCGCCATGAGGCAGGCCATCGTCCGCCTATGCCACCCATACCTCTAGCCGCCTGTATCAACGTCACCGACAAGCGTGCCATTCGGTCCCCTCGTCGCCCTATAAAAGGAGCCCTTCCCAGCACAAACTCCTCACACCACTCCACTCCCCTCTCATCACTTATCCTTCCCCACCTCTCGTCGGAGCCGCTCGAGCCATAGTTCACCGGAATTGTGTCGGAGGAGCCCGCTGTAGAGGAGGATAAGCTGCCATTGATTCTGTCCACACAGCCCCTATCGCGACCTCGCCTGAGCTCGCCGTCATCCACCAGTTTGTTTGCCCGCCTCACCGCAGTAGCTGGAGCCCTGGTAGGTCCTTGGTAGACCCCCACTGGCCGTTTCGGGTTCGGTCTCTCCGGCGACGAGTCCGTCGTCGACGACGACTGTGAGCCGTCGATTTCTGTTCTAATCGTGTGGCCCAGATGGATAGATAACGTTTTGGGTTTTAAGTCTCGCTGACAAGCGGAACCAACCTATCAGCCGCCCTCTGCGCCACTGAGCGTCACTAGGCCGGCCCATTTTCTTTCCCGCGCTAGCCCGTGAATTCAAATATAGGTTTTTCTATTTTAGTTTGGACTCACTTCTATCCCTTAGTTTAAAAATCAATTCCAGAAGATCTACTGAACCAAATTGAGTGATTCAAATTTTGTTAGAAAGCTATTGAGAAGATCTATCCAAGCCCGTTGGATTTAATTCATTTAGAGTCAAAGATATCTCCTAGTAAAAATAACAATTCAGAAGCTTTTGCGCATTCAAACATTTTTATAAAATCAACCATAATAGCTTTTGAGTTGTTTCCAACTCTCAAAAATCACATTTAACCATACCTATCTAAATATGGAATAATATTAAGGTTTGCATGCAGTGACTTTGGACTAGTACCAAAATAATGCTATATAGGCATTTGTAGTCACTTTAAATCATTAAATAATAAACTTAAGCTTAATTAAAATGTGACCCAACATTTAAATCACATTCCCATATGTTAGAATATGTGGTGATGACCTGTGTCCATATGATCCCATATTTTAATTGGTGAATATTAAATCTTAGTTATTTTTCAATGAGTAGAAATTAATTTTCTTAAAAAAAAGAATGAAGCTAGTTAATAAAACTTTGTGATGCTTGTGATGATAATAGATCATCAAAATGTGTGCCTTAGTATGCTAAGTAGACTAGTTAAGCTTTGTTTGGTGATTGTGTACTCTGTATGTATTTATATATGATAGTACTGACCAAGCTTTCGAGTAGGAGGAGTGCTATCAAGAGGAGGAAGAAAAATTCAACAACTACACGAACCAAGGCAAGCTATTGCTAGCCAGCTAGAATTAAGCTAGATGACTTAAGCAAGATGCATTAGGCATGCTTTGGTTACACTACTTTGACTAGTACCTATTGCAAGTTTATTTTCAAGCTTTTACTTTCTTTACTTTACCAAAGTCCTTTACTTGTTTTGAAGGTAGCATAAAAAGTATAAAACTTGACCTATCTAGATAACCTTAGATGTCATTCTATGGCATGAGATTGATCTTAGCATTCCACCTTAGTGAACACTCTTAACTTAGTAGCTTAGAGCTAGATTAAAACTTGAGTCACTTTAGATGGGAACACTTGGTGAAAACGAATTACGAAAACCTTGGAATGATGAGTCATTCTATTGAGATGTTTTGACATGTGTTGAGAAACACAAATGGTTTATGAGGATGAAAATGTTGAGGCATGAGCCTTAACCCTTTTACAAAACTAATGGTTGGATTCGGATGCGATACCATTCCAATTTTACCGTACAATCTCAATATATGAATTAGGTAAGGCTTAGTTGGAAATTTATATGCATTAGTATTAGTTCCCTCACCGGAGAGGTTTGAGCTGAGGCTACCTCTTAATGTTGTCCACCTATGCAGTGCCCAAGATGACAGATGGTCATGGTTGGGAGTCCATACTCATAGGAGAGGTTCTTATACTAGGGTGTGTAAAGGAAAGGTTATGTTTGATTATCTGCATACTAAGTATGATGATTCAGGGTTATCCCTGACAGATGTATCGAATCTTGTGGTGAAAGTGTACCACCTCTGCAAAGTGTCAAACTATTCGAATAGCCGCGTCTGCGGTTATGGACAGTTGGAGTGGCCATACTATTTTGTTGTCAGATATTTTCAAAATGACTTATGAAATGAATGATGAATCTTGACTTGACCACAACAGGGCCGTGACTATGACACAAGCTTCCCAACTTAAGTGATTCTAGAACTTTACTTTATCTTTCTTTGTTTCTGAACTCAGCTTAGGTTTCCAACTTAACTTTATAGTTAAACTTAGAGTTAGCACTTTACATTAGAACTATACTACTTGTTAGTGGTAGTTTGCGAGTACTTAAAGAGTACTCATGGCTTTTGTCCCTAGCTATGCCTATGGACAGACTATGAAGGATACTACCAAGATGATGGCCAGCAGGACGGCTATGATAACTAGGACTATCTGCCTTCGTCAGCATTGCATGTGCCCCTGAAGATGGACCCCACCGCTACGCTTATTATTTATTCCGCTGATTGTTGTATTAAGACTGGATCATGAGATCCTTATTTGTGTAAGACCTATTTTATGGTTTGTAATGGAGGATGTACTGTGATATCCAATCTGTTATGTCTCGAAAAAATGGTAATCCTGGGATTGAGATGAATTACATAACAGGCATCTGGGATTAAAAATCCGGGTGTTGACATCGGCGATGAGGCATCCGAGTCCTCACTTCAGGAGCGCTTGCGAGTCCCGTGCTCACTAGACTCGGGGGCTTCCTGCTCCTCCCTAACAGGGACGGTGGAGTCCGACTTATCCTCCTCTTCTCGGGCTAAGGAGGAAGCACGGCGGTAACTTTCTAGTCCTGAAACCAGCATCAAGCATCAGTATAAAAGACAACTAGCAAGCAATCGAAAAATAAAAAGAACTTTTACAAGAAATCCACCTCAGGTGGAGGATGGATTGCACAGAAGGGAGGCATGACTGAGTCACCCAGGAAATCCTCCTTGGAGGTGTACTTGGTCAATAGTCGAAACCTCTTGTCTACTTTGCTGGAAGAAATGCCCTCTGAGGAGATGCGAGTCACATCACCCATACCAATCCAACAGCACATTGGATGTGCCCTGGCCTGCAGCGGCTGCACTCGGCGGTGCATCCAAGTGCGAATAAGGTTTGCGCCTCCTACTTCCTTGCCTACACGACGTTCGAGGTCGCAGCATGCTGGTAAAGAGTTTCTGTTTCCTCGTCTTCATCGGGCATCACAATATTCTTCCAGGACCTCCTCCTCTTGCAAGCTGCCACTAGATCAAAGGGCACGAGTCCATAGTGCTCTTCGTCAACCTTCTGGTCGTGAATATAGAACCACTTATCCCTCCATCCTTGGACAGATGCGGTGAGTTTGATGGCCAAATACGTGACATTGGAGTCGGCGTGGATCCCACAGCCTCCTATATCGTAGAATACCGATCTAGAGCCCGACTGGCGTTTGAGTTTGAAGAGTTTTTTAAGTGGCCAAAGTGTGGCTCGATTTCGAGCTAGCACTCGCAGAGAGTAACGAAACAAGTAATATGGAGGATGGAATTCAGGGTCAGGTGGTGCAGCTGGAGCCCGTAGAAACAAAGCAATACCCTCACCAATTTGTGAAGGGGGAGAGACAGACCGCGAATAATGAACAAGAGGTACATAAACTGAAACCCGTCGGGGGGACTAGGGATTACCTCATCGCCGAACATTCCGCATTCCTCTTCCGCGGCAGGGATCGCACCATCTTGGCGCTGGGTGAAGAGCTCTGAGGACTTGATGGTGGATGATCGCCACAACCCATTCGTGACGCGAGTGCCCGGACCATTCTTCTTCCCAGCTCCAGCGACAGTACTGGTGCCCGCGGCGGCGGCACCCATCTTCTTGGTCGCAGCAGTGGCAGTCGTAGATCCAGCGGCATAGGTTCCCTTCATCATCCCCATTTGGTAGAAAGTAACTGGGAAAGGTGCGAACACTGTCCAGCACCGCAAAGGGGGTGAGAGCAATGGCGCAGCGAGGATCAGCAATGAAGGCAATGCGTGAGGAAGAAGATGTGTTGTGGAGAAATTACCGCACAACAAGATCTCTAATTAACCTCATCGAGGATGTCATCGAACGGCCAGGATGAAATCAACCTGACGCGTGGCACAAATCAATGTCGACGTGTGGCAGAGTAAACCACGAACCGTCGCTCCACTCCTCCCATTACGCGCGAGAATTGAGGAGGCACAGTTAAAACAAAGATTACGCATGTCTCGTCAAGTCCAAGTCAGGAAATGGGACCCACTTTTCGTCACGTCCCGTCAAAACCGCTCACGCGGGAAACTGAGATCATCTCATCATCAGCACTGACGTCACTAACTCTAGCAGGAGCACTCTTTGACTACTCTAGTCCTTACTCGAATCTTCGATTCGACCAAGTACTCGGGGGCTACTCCCATAGGGAGCGCTGGTCGCGCACCCTATGATTTTTCTTGTACATAACTGTGTGTTGACTACGTCCACACTCGAAATCTTCGGTGACTCTGCCTCATGTTTTCCCTACAAATAGAATGCGTCTCCTGGGTCACCCGAATCATCTCTGCGATGACAAAAATTTGGATGCCATGCTTGCAACATGAAGATAAGACCCGAAGAAGGCCTGACAATGCACCTGCTGCGCTCTACCAGAAATAATCTGTATCTAAAGGCATGATGAAATAAGCCTTGACTGACTCATCGAGTGCTAACACTTATACACTGGGATTCGAATCTATAAGACCTCCACGGCATGAGTGGAATTACGCCAGCACTTTCTGAATTCGAGTCGAAGGACTCGAGTTTGAGTAGATTACATCTTTTTGCCCTAAGGGAGTTAACTGATCCCAATACATCAGATGAATCATGCATGTATATCAACAATCCCTACGAAACAAATAGAGCACTCGAAAAGACACGCTTGACTGAGCACTCGAAGGCTTCATAAGTCTCCACTCGAATCTACGATTCAACCGGATACTCGGGGGATACTTACATGGGCATACCTTACAGGTACTCGAGTTTGGCATATACAGTCTAGTCTAGAAGAAGCCCGTGATGTTACCAGGGCCCAATCAAAGATTCGGGCGACCAAACGAGACTCCGACTGCTTGCGGGACACGACGAGCTGAAGATAGAAAGTTTGAAAACCCTAACTTGTAACCGACTCGACCTGCTATCCTGAGACCTAGCCTATCTCTATATAAAGTCTAGGAGGGGCGACGAGGAGGACGATCACAACCCTAGTTTCCACACCACCGCTAGATTGCATCTGCGCAACCCTATAACTTTTGACTCCCTCGATAATTCCAAGAGTAGACAAGCAGGAGTAGGGTCCTCTACCAGGCCTGAACCTGGGTAACCTTGCATCCCTGTGTGCTTGTTGGCTAGCCGATTGATGCCTCCAGCGCTCCCTCCTTCTCCAAAACCCAAGTCCATAACAATGGGCATTGACGAGTTAAACCCTCGTCAATTGGCGCCGTCTGGGGATGAGGAGAGGGGAGGGTAGGAGAGAGAGATCAAAATAGAGAGGGAATGAGAAGAGGAAAGAGAGAAAAGAAATGGAAAAGTGTAGGAGATGTAGAAGGATGAAGGTAGAAAGAGAATAGATGGAGGAAAGAATAGGGGAGAGGAAAGAAGTGAGAGAAGGAAAGAAGAAAGAAAAGGGAAAGAGATGGCGTCGTCCGTGGGGATAGAATGGAGAGTGGAGAGAGTGAGGGAGGGGGAAGTGGAAGGGAAAGGAGGAGAAGGTAGAGGAAAAAGGAAAGAGGGGAAGGAAAGAAAAGATGGTGCCGTCGTGGGAAAGAAAAGAGGGGAATATTTGCATTCCTCCGCCGCTGAAAGGAAAAAAGTGTTCGTAGAACAGCTTTTGTCTGTCACGAAAGCACTCTCAGGTGTGATACTGCCTCATTTGTATTTTTCATGTACTTTGCCTATTTTTTGCGGTGCTCAAGTGTATATTCTGTAGATGCTGCTGGTGTGGGCTTCGATGCCCAGGCTTGACATGCTCGGATGCTTTGGCCGGTGCCATGGCCGCAGTCGAGGACCGTAGTATCTCCATCAAGGAATCGTTTGAGAAGGCCAAGGGTGTGCTTGGGCGTCTTCACGAGGAGATGGCCCCTAAGGCCAAGCTGATTGAGGATCTTGATGGCTTGGTGGAGTCCTTCGCGGATGGCGTGCCTATGGACTTCAAGAACGCACAACGGGGAGTTGGAGTGACCATGGGACTCACGATGGCGCAAGCTCATGGCATGGAACTAGACCCCATCGAAGTCTCCTCGGTGATGCCGGTCACTGCGGATGGCCAGCAATAGTGTTTGCTCCTTTCGCCACTAGTTGCAGTAAATATGGGCCTCGGCTCATTGAGACACTCGCCAAGTATTCGACGGAGCTGCGGCTGCTGAAGACGGCAAAGGCTACGATGTCTGAGGATATAGCTGGGAAGACTGTGACATTAGAGGCTACTACAGTTTCGAGGAATCCCCCGAGTGCCAAAACAAAGCCGCAGAATGTTGCTTAGCTACCTTTTGTAATAGTCTAGTTTTCCTTGATGAATTGTGCTTTGTGGGAGTATCCCTTTCGAGACTCAATGAAATTGGATGCGTTCTCCTTATTTATTGATGAATGGTTGTCCTTATTTGCCTTTTTCCCTGGCTGTAATAGGGTCCTTAGAGTGGTCTGCTTGACTCCCCTCCCAGCGACGAAACTGTGGCGCGGCCATGTTCAAAGGTGGATGAGTTGTCGTTGCTCTCGCGACTGCGTGACCGCATAAAGAATTTGGAGCGATAGGTGCCCATGATCCATGGTAATGCGGACATGCGGAAGTCGAAAGCTAAAAAATCCAGCGCGCCCGAGAAGTACCTTCTAGGAGAGGTGGCTCAATTGAATGAGAAATTCAAGTGTTAGTTCTCTGATTCTTATCCTTTCTTTAGCCATTCACGGCGGCACTTTGTCTTTATGATTTGAACTTTCTCTTGTAGTTGTTAGCGCTCGTCACCTGCAGGATGAGAGGGATCGAGTTGCCATTCAACTGAATGACTTGACCCAGGAGCAGCTGGAAGCTAGTGGGTATTTTTGGGTGGATCATGATCATGAATTCACGCTGGCGATGCTGCAAGATCGTGCATCGCGGGTGCTGTCGTGCTTGAAGAAATCACAGTCATGCCTCAAGCATATTTTTTAGGCAATATTCCCCTAGATGTGGTGTGTTCAAGCTTACTAGCTTTGCTGACAAAGTTTCAGGATATCAGCACGGTCCGCGAGTGCGTGCATCAGCAGTTGGTTGCTGGTGCCAAGGCTACGCTGGCACTTGTGCGCCTGCACCAGCCAAATATGGATTTCGCAGCAGTTGCCGCTGGACCACCACCCCTGCCAGAAGGGATGACACGGAACATGGTGCCACATTATTGGGTTGTTGATCAGCCAGCTTAAGATATCGTCAATTTCTTCGAAGAGCACACAAATGTGCTTCTTTTGCAGCAGTAGTGTAGTATGGACCTACACATGGATGCATAGGTGTTATAAAGTTCATATAATTATGTCGGGTGTTTTTGATACCCGTTAATATGTAAAAAAGCTTGCTAGCTTGTATGTTTTTCGAGTATGTTGTAATCTGCAGTTCCTTTTTGTTAGCCTGAAATATATTCATATCAGCACCTTGTCAACCTGTCAGGTGCGTTGCAGCTGGGTTGATTTTACCAAGAGTTCGATTGGTAGTGCGTCAGCTACTCAGGATACTGCGTTGTAAGGGAGTGCAAAGGGTGGCACAACCCCCGAGTGATATAATTGCAAGTAAAATAGAAAACACAAAGTTGGGGACACTTAGCTTTATTTATTCACAGAATATCATGAGGTACAATGTATGGCTAAGTAGCCTGGCTGAATAGCCTTATTTGTAAAGTAAAAAAATCTAAGGGTAGAAATGGCACAGCTGCGCGACATTCAGGGATTGGAGTATGCGACTCCGCTTTCCAGATCTTTAAGGCGGTAGGCGCCACCTTGAATTACTTCAGTAATCACATAAGGTCCTTCCCAAGGGGACTCGAGCTTGAGGTGCCCTTGTTTCTTCAGTCGCAGAACCAGGTCTCCTTCGACGAAGGATCTGGGGCGTAGCCTTCTTCTATGGTAATTGCAGAGGTTCTGTTGGTAGATCGTGGATCTCTCCACTGCAATCTCGCGTGCTTCATCGAGGAGGTCGACAGAGTCTTCGAGTTCGAGGGTTGATTCTGCCTCGCTGTACACTACTACCTGTGGGGCTTTATAGCGTACCTCTGCGGGTAGTACCGCCTCATCGCCGTGTACCATGAAGAACAGAGTATAGTCTGTAGCGCTGTTTGGAGTTGTGCACAGGCTCCATAGTACTGATTGCAGCTCCTCGGGCCAGCACCCGGCAGCTCTTTCAAGTGGCTTGAGGAGCCTTTTCTTGATCCCGCCTAGACAAGACCATTGGCCTTTTCGACTTGATCGTTGGTCTGGGGGTGCGCCACTAAGGCGTAGCTAATGTTGATTCCCTTTTTTCGCAGAAGCCTTGGAATTCGTTCGAGGTGAAGTTTGTTATGTTGTCCGTGATGATGCTATGTGGCACTCCGAACCGGAAAATGATGGTCGAAGAATTTAACGGTGTTGGCTCCTGATTGATTTGTCACCAGCATGGCCTCAATCCACTTGGTGAACTTGTCGACTGCGACGAGGAGGTAGACATATCCTCCAGGTGAAGACTTCTGGAGTTTGCCGACCATGTCGAGTCCCCATTGTGCGAAGGGCCAGGCCACGGGTATTGGACTAAGCTCTCCGCTAGGTGCGCGTGGCTTGTCCGCAAATCACTAGCAGGCGTTGCAATGTTGGATGATGTCCTTGGCGTCACGCATTGTCGTAGGCCAGTAGAATCCAACTCGTAGATCTTTGGCGATGAGGGCGCGACTATCAGGATGGTGGCCGCAAGTGCCTTCGTGTATCTCAAGGAGTGGCTCTTCCGTGTTCGTTGGAGACACAGCACTGAAGGACTCCTGTGATGCTGCGTTTGTACATCTCTCCGTTGATAAGGGCGGAAGCCTTGGATCATCATGCTATGTGAAGCACATCTGTCGGGTCATCTAGCAACCTTTTGCTGAGTAAATATGTATGGTTGCATCCAGGATGTCTCTATCATCATGACCTCCATGGGGCCTTCGAGTCTTGTATCTAGATCCATGTCGTCGAGTGCATGTTGGCTCATTGGGTGGCATAGCCCTTGAGTCCTTTGACGTGCTTGTTTTATGCTCTGGAGCCTTAGGCTTGATGGAGAGCTCGCATATGCGCTCTAGAAATACTCCGGGTGGCACTGGGGAACAAGTGGAGCCGATGTTGGCGAGTATGTCTGCTTCTTCGTTGCTCTCGCCACCAACGTGTGGTAGTTCGCACCCATCAAAGTCCCCCCCGAATGTGTTGTAAAGGTCACGGTAGGATATTATGGTGTCGCTCAGAGCATCGCACTCGTTCATTGTTTGGTTGACCACCAGTTTGGAGTCACCATAGATGACGAGTCGCTTTGCGCCACAAGCTTTTTCCATCCGCATCTTGTGGAGTAAAGCTTCTTACTCAGCTTCGTTGTTGGAGGCGGTGAACTGCATTCGCAGAACATACCTCATCTTGTCACCTTGTGGCAACGTCAGGATGAAGCCCGCACCAGCTCCCTCCTTCCGCTTGGACCCATCGAAGTGCATTGTCCATAGGTAGGACATGTCTGGCTTATCGGGGAGCCAGTTTTCCATCTAGTGTATGATGAAGTCTGGGAGAACTTGCGACTTGATCGCATCTTGCTTCTCGTATGTGATGTCTCATGGAGACAGTTCTATACCCCAGATTGCGACTCGTCCAGTGGCGCCGGGGTTGTTGATTATGTGCCCTCGCAGGGCATCGTTCACCACAATAATTGGGTGCTCCTGGAAGTAGTGGCGTAGTCGCCTGGCTGTCATGAAGACGCCGTACGCCAGCTTCTGATAACGTGGGTACCACTGTTTTGTTGGCATGAGGATCTCGATGAGGTAGTAGTCTGGGCACCGCACCCCGTGGACTTTATTTTGTTTGGCTCACTCCACTACGAGCACAGTGCTAACCACCTGGTTGGTGGCGGAGATGTATAGCAATAGTGGCTCCTTTTCGCGAGGTGTTACCAGCACCGGCGAGGTGGACCGTAGACGCTTAAGGTCTTCGAATGCTTCTTGTGCTTCGTCTGTCCACTCGAATTTATCAGCCTTACGGAGAAGTTGGTAGAAAGGCAATGCCTTTTCGCCCATCTTACTGATAAATCGATTGAGCGCCGTGATTCGCCCAGCCAGCTATTGGATGCCTTTTACATTCTTCGGCTTCTCCATAGCTAGTATGGCTTTTATTTTCTTCGGGTTAGCCTCAATCCCTCTCGCAGAGATGAGGTACCCATGAAATTGCCTAGATGGTATGTTGAAGGTGCATTTGTCCGTATTCAGCTTGATCCGGTAGGGTCGAGGTTATCGAAGGTCTCACGGAGATTGCTGAGTAATAAGGCTTCCTCCTTTGTTTTGATCACGATGTCGTTGACATAGACTTTGATGTTGCAGCCAAGCTAGTTCTTAAGGCAGGCCTACATACACCGCTAATAGGTGGCTCCTACATTTTTTAGCCGGAAGGGCATAGTCGTGTAGAAGAAGACACCAAAGGGTGTGATGAACGCTATTTTCTCCTGGCCTTCCTCCTTCATTCGAATCTGGTAATAGCCTGAGTAGGCGTCGAGGAAGCAGAGGCGCTCACATCCCACAGTGGAGTCAATTATTTGATCGATCCGTGGCAATGGGAAGTGGTCCTTTGGGCTGTGCTTGTTTAGGGAGGTGAAGTCCACGCACATCCGTAGGATATCCATGTGTTTTTTAGGAACGAGCATAAGATTTGCTACCCAAGTGCTTTCCTTTATCTCGCGTATGAAATTAGCGTCGAGGAGTCTGTTGAGTTCCATACCGACCGCTTTTGCCCTTGGTTCAGATAGTCGCTGTATTTTTTGTTTGACTGGCCTTGCTTCAGTATTCACGTTGAGTGAGTGCTCGATGAATTCCCTGGGAACTCCTGGCATGTCCGCTGGACACCGGGCGAAGATTACCTATTACTCATGGAGGAATTCAACGAGCGCAAGTTCCTATGCGGGACTCAAGTTGTTGGCGATGAAGGCCGTCTTGCTCAGGTCCATTGGGTGGACCTGGACCGGCTTGGTGTGGATTGACTATTGGGAATATGCCCTAGAGGCAATCATGTATGATGATATTCCTGTGTATTCATAAGGTTATGGTCCATGTATGAACTACTGATATGTATCATGGAATATGTGATTTGATTGTGGAACTACATATTCATGTTGTTCATACTAATTGTCCTTGGTCATTGAGGTTGTGCCGGACACACAACTTAGACCAATCTGAAAGTCGGCAGATGACTAGGTTCCACTTGTCATGGGCATGGAGATGTTATACCGACTTACACGGATTCGACTAAAGAGTTTAGCGAGTCGGACTGACCCATATTGAGATGCAACGAACAAGCCATCATTTGCATGTCTCAATCAATGTAATCCTTAGACCTGAGGTTATTGCACAATCCGAGTTGAGGATCTCCGACTTAGGTTCTGTCAAACGCTGTTCCGTCACTTGGCAGTTATAAAGGCGGAGTTCGGGTCGACGGAGAATCAAGCTGCGTGATGTGAATAACCAAGACGGGATTTTGCCCCTCCATCTGGAGAGATATTCTCTGGGCCCTCTCGGAAGATATGATTCGGAAAGCATGGCCATGCGCGTCTCGGATAAGTGTTAACCGAGGCAGCCGACTAAGAGTTAGTCGGATGAATCACTTATCTCGGATCAAGAAAGAGAGTCGGACTATTTAAGGGATGACGGTCATTCGCCTATAGTCTGACAAGGTATATCGTGAGGCAAAAAGGGACTCAGGCGAAAGTCGCATTGGAAAGGTATGTCGTCATGACTTATTGGTACTTGGGAGTTGGCACGTTCTGCTAGGAGCCGCTACCAACTGATCGATCATGAGTGAGACTCAGAATCGTGTCCGGGTTACCATGAGCCTGTCGGGTCACACACTTAAGAGCCGGAGCAAGTTTGGGTTAGACCCAAATAGGAAACCTATTTGGGTTGGACCCAAATAGAGACATGGACTTAATCAGCAAGTAAGACTTGCAGTGGCTAATATAGGCCTTTTAGTGAATGGGCCACAAGTGAGTGGAGCCCACTTTCACTCCCTATATAAGCTGGGGCGCAGGTGCTTAGAGCACAAGGTTAGGTCACTCCATGTGTTGGAAACCCTAGCCCCAGTATGTCCTGTGGCCGCCGTACCGGACCTAGCAGTCCATCGCCGGCGCTCCTCCTCGTATGTGTGGATACCGGCGGAGGTGATGTACGTTCAGCACTTCGACGATCGTGAAGAAAGTACGGATCGTGGATCGTGGAACTAGAACGGATCGCGAGGACTGCACTGCATCAAGCGACGTGCTTCATCAATTCCGCAACTGCGCGTCTAGTGGTAATCCTCGTGGCCTTGTACCTGAGCTGGATCTTGGGATCACCGCGTAGGGAAAAAGTTTTGTTTATCTCTACGTGGCCCAGCAGTGGTATCAGAGCGTTAGCTTCTGGTTTTAGGCTCCAGATCGCGCATATGTGATATGCGGTTGGCGTTAGATTGGATCTAATTGCAGTTTTGGTGGTCGATCTATGTGATAGATCAGTTTTGTACAAAGTGATTGGATCAAAAATACTCGGGGGAATGGATGATCTGGTTTCCGTGATCTAACTGCTAAGGTCGTGGAACGACATACCCCTACCGGTCGGTTTCCGCCATCGGGGTAGATTGTGACACATAAACCCGGATGCGGTGATCGAAGATCAAAGGGTTTAATCGAATCGGAGTCCGGTTCGGATTTGGGTAAAATAGTTTTATCCGATGACGAAATCCATGTCCAGAATGCAGATGAGATCTGCGTTTTTCGGAAAAATCATCGGACCGCCGGCTTCGCCCTGTCGTAGCGCCTTAGATGTCGTTGCGAGTTTCACAACGCCGGTAGATATCGTATCCATGCATAACTTGTTTTTGCAGGATGATGTTGTGAATGGTATGGCTTATGTGCATGATATGTGTGTAATCCATACGTGATCTGCGTATCACGGTTTTTGTCAGCCGGCTGGAGCCTAGGTGCTGTCATGTTATTGTATAACGGCCTGCGTGTCGGATTCTCTGTGTAATTTGCATTACTAGCTAGTGTAGCTGTTTGGAGAATCCGGATGGCATGCAAGTCGGTGTACAAGTCGGCTACATGGTGTAAGACGACACGTGACAAGAGTTGACACGAGTCGGATTACAGGCTTTATGGAGATGGAGATCGCCATGAAAAGAGCCATACCATTTCACATTATAATTGCTTTATTTTGTGTTACTGTTATGTCTCTGTTTTACCTCTATTAGATAGTTGGTTGAATATAATCCCTCAAAGAAGGTCTAGTCGGTTTCCCCGCCAAGTGCTGCACCATCACAAGCCGGACATTTTTGGTAGTGGGCTCATAAAATTGAGGTGCTATCAATTCTTTCCGACTAGGTGGGTTCGAGTCGGACTCTTACAACAGAAGCACTTGGTAATCTAGACAGGTCTATCACAACGGTTGTGGGACTTGGGGAAAAGTCGGATGGGAGCCGGGGCATGTGATGCCACCCATCCAACAGGAGTCGTATGAGATACGATTGACATGGAGTTGTCTACCTAGATCACTTGACGGCTAGCGGTGATGCTAAAGCTCACTAGTCGACTTGCTTATTTAGGGTCCTGAATCACTAAGTAACCATCGGAGGGATGTTGGTTCTAGTGGGAGCATAAATATTAAAGTGTTTAATATGCTTGCTCTTTTATGGATACATGTCTTAAGTGTTTTGCATATTTTCTGTTGTAGATCAATGGCACCTAGCACTCTTCCTCAGATTTCCAGTTTTGCTTTGAGAACCATCTTAGAGAAAGATAAGCTGAATGGAACTAATTTCACCAACTGGTATCGTAATCTGAGAATTGTTCTCAAACAAGAAAAAAGGGATCGTGTCCTAGACAACCCACTTCCAGCTGAGCCGGATGAGAATGCGACGGTCGCAGCCACCAATGCCTACCATCGGATTTGTGATGAATCCACGGAGATTAGCTGTCTTATGCTTGCTCACATGGAACCGGACTTGCAGCAGCAGTTCGAGAATGTTGAGGCCTATGATATGATCGAAAGCCTCAAAAGTATGTTCCAGGCTCAGGCAAAGACTGAGAGGTATCAAGTCTCTCAGGCTTTGTTGAGCTGCAAGCTTAAGGATGGCGATCCACTGAGTCTGCATGTGATCAAGATGGTTAGTTACGTGCAGTCTCTAGAAAGGTTTGTCTACCCCATTAGCGAAGAGTTCGCTACAGACATAATTCTGAACTCTCTTCCTAGTGTGTATGGCCAGTTCATATCGAACTGCCACATGCATGGTATGGATAAGAAGCTCACTGAATTACATGGGATGCTCAAGCAGGCTGAGGCGGATCTCAAGAAAGGTGCCAGTCAAGTGTTGATGGTACAAAACAAGGCTAAGTTCAAGAAGAGTTCTTGGACTAAGAATAAGAAGGCAAAGTCAGGAGGTAAGGTGGAGGACCCAGTCCAAAGCGCTTCCTCAGGGACTAAGCCATCTCCTGCAGCCGGATCCACTTGCTTCTACTGCAAGTCGGATGGCCACTAGAAGAGGAATTGCAGTAAGTATCTGGCTGATAAAGCCAAGAGCGGAGGTGTGACTTTCGGCTCAGGTACGCTTGTTTGCAATGTTATAGACATTTATCTTGCTGATGCACCTGGTAGTTCTTGGGTATATGATACCGGATCAGTCATTCACATCTGCAACTCGTTGCAGGGACTGGTAAGAACTAGGAGCGTTGCAAGAGGCGAGGTTGACATTAGAGTCGGAAACAAAGCGAGAGTCGATGCGTTGGAAGTCGGCACAATGCAACTTCATTTACCTTCTGGATTCATAATGGAGCTAAATAATTGTTATTATGTTCCAGTGCTTAGTCGAAACATCATTTCTGCCTCATGTTTGATGAGACAGGGCTATGAGTCAAATATTAAGAATAATGGTTGTTCTTTATATTTGAATGATATGTTTCATGGCTTTGCGCCCGTCCGGGACGGGTTATTTATTTTGAATCTTGCTAGTGAATCTGTCTATAACATAAATGTGAAAAGGTTAAAACCAAATAATCTGAATATGACTTACTTTTGGCATTGTCGGCTTGGTCATATAAGTTGGAAACGCATGAAGAAGCTCCATGATGATGGACTCCTAACTTCGTTCGACTTTGAATCGTTCGAGACATGCGAATCCTGCCTTCTCGGCAAGATGACCAAGACACCTTTTGCAAAGAGCTGTGAAAGGGCGTCCGACTTATTGGGACTAGTACATAGTGATGTATGTGGCCCGATGAGCACGACAGCCAGAGGTGGTTATGAGTACTTCATTACCTTCACTGATGATTTGAGTAGATATGGATATATCTACTTGATGAAACATAAGTCGGAAGCCTTTGAAAAGTTCAAGGAATTCCAGAATGAGGTACAAAATCAACTTGGCAAGAAAATAAAGTTTCTTCGGTCGGACCGAGGAGGCGAGTACATGAGCCATGAGTTTGATGACCATCTAAAGAGTTGTGGAATAGTTCCCCAGCTCACTCCTCCAGGAATGCCGCAGAGAAACGGTGTGTCGGAAAGGAGAAATCGGACCTTGTTGGACATGGTACGATCAATGATGAGTCAGACAGATCTGCCTTTATCATTTTTGGGTTATTGTCTAGAAACTGCAGCGTTCACACTAAACAGAGTACCATCAAAGTCGGTAGAAAAGACACCACATGAGATGTGGACTGGCAAAAAGCCGAGTTTGTCTTTCCTTAAGATTTGGGGTTGTGAAGCTTTTGTCAAGCGACTTCAGTCGGACAAGCTTACAGCTAAGTCGGATAAGTGTATTTTCGTGGGATATCCGAGGGAAAACTTGGGGTACTACTTCTACAACCGAGAAGAGGGCAAAGTGTTTGTCGCTCGAAACGGTGTCTTCCTTGAGAAAGAGTTTCTCAGTCGGGGAGTCAGTGGGAGTACGGTGCATCTCGAAGAAATTCGAGAGATACCGGCTAGTAGCGAGTCGGCAAATGCCTTAGAGGTTGAGCCGGATGTGGTACATGAGCCGGAAATTGCACCGACACTGCGAAGATCGGCCAGATTGCGAAGTGTTCATGATGTATTGCTGTTAGACAGTGATGAGCCGGCAACTTATTCAGAAGCGATGGTGGGTTATGATTCCGAGTCATGGCTCTGAGCCATGAGATCCGAGTTAAAGTCCATGGATGAAAATCAAGTTTGGAACTTGGTTGATCTTCCAGACGGTGCAAGACCCGTCGAGTGCAAATGGGTCTTTAAGAAGAAAACTGATATGGATGGAAATGTTTCTATCTATAAAGCATGGCTTGTCGCGAAGGGGTTCCGACAAGTTCAAGGCGTTGACTACGATGAGACTTTCTCTCCTGTAGTGATGCTTAAATCAGTTCGGATCATGTTGGCTATAGCAGCCTATTTCGACTATGAGATATGGCAGATGGATGTCAAGACGGCTTTCCTTAATGGAAATTTAACCGAGGATGTGTATATGATATAGCCCGAGGGTTTTGTCGATCCAGCTAATGCTGACAAGGTATGCAAGCTTCGGAAATCCATTTATGGGTTGAAGCAAGCATCTCGGATTTGGAACATTCGCTTTGATGAGGTAGTCAAATCATTTGGCTTCATCAAGAGCGATCATGATTCTTGTTTATACAAGAAGTTTAGTGGGAGCAAAGTAAACTTTCTGATCTTGTATGTGGATGACATATTATTGATTGGAAATGATGTCCAGATGTTGCCAGAGACCAAGGAATCATTGGAAAGGAGTTTTTCGATGAAAGACTTGGGTGAGGCGACTTACATACTAGGAATTCGGATCTATAGAGATAGATCAAGGCAGCTCATTGGATTGAGTCAGAGTACATATTTGGAAAAAGTGTTGAAGAAGTTCAACATGGAATCGTCTAAGAAGGGGTTCTTACCGATGTCCCATGGCGTAAAACTTAGCAAGACTCAATGTCCTTCGACAACTGATGAGCAAAGTCGGATGAGTGCGATTCCGTATGCTTCTGCAATCGGATCCATCATGTACGCTATGATTTGTACTAGGCCGGATGTTTCCTATGCTCTGAGTGTTGTGAGCAGGTACCAGGCTGACCCTGGAGAAATCCACTGGGAAGCGGCTAAAAATATCCTAAAGTACTTGAGAAGGACTAAGGATATGTTCCTAGTTTATGGAGGTGAGGATGAACTCAGTGTAAGGGGTTACACGGAT
This sequence comes from Avena eriantha, assembly GCA_910589775.1. Taxonomy (NCBI): domain Eukaryota; kingdom Viridiplantae; phylum Streptophyta; class Magnoliopsida; order Poales; family Poaceae; genus Avena; species Avena eriantha. The sequence continues at coordinate 76,493,262 of OU342743.1, forward strand.
GCGAGTTATCTCACTGACTCGGATGATTCTCGTTCGCAATCCGAATATGTGTTTGAAATAAACAGAGGGGCTGTGGGCTGGAAGAGTTCCAAGCAAGAGACGGTGTCTGCGTCTACGACAAAGGCTGAGTATATTGCTGCCTCGGAGGCGGCAAAAGAAGCCATTTGGATGAGGAATTTCCTCATGGATCTTGGTGTGGTTCAGGGCTCGTCCAATCCGTTAGACGTGTATTGTGACAACAATGGTGCTATTGCACAAGCCAAGGAACCTAGACAACACCAGAAGAACAAACATATACTCATGCGGTACCACCTTATTCGCCAGTTCGTGGATCAAGGTGATATCAAGTTATGCAAGGTACACACGGGATGCAAACATTGCGGATCCGTTGACAAAGCCACTTCCACAGCCGAAGCATGAGGCACACCTGAGAGCAATGGGCATTAGATGCCTAGACATGTGATGTCGGAAGATTGACTCTAGTGCAAGTAGGAGACTGTTGGGAATATGCCCTAGAGGCAATCATGTATGATGATATTCCTGTTGGGAATATGCCCTAGAGGCAATCATGTATGATGATATTCCTGTGTATTCATAAGGTTATGGTCCATGTATGAACTAATGATATGTATCATCGAATATGTGATTTGATTGTGGAACTACATATTCATGTTGTTCATACTAATTGTCCTTGGTCATTGAGGTTGTGCCGGACACACAACTTAGACCAATGTGAAAGTCGGTAGATGACTAGGTTCCACTTGTCATGGGCATGGAGATGCTATTCCGACTTACACAGATTCGACTAAAGAGTTTAGCGAGTCGGACTGACCCATATTGAGATGCAACGAACAAGGCGTCATTTGTATGTCTCAATCAATGTAATCCTTAGACCTGAGGTTATTGCACAATCCGAGTTGAGGATCTCCGACTTAGGTTCTGTCAAACGCTGTTCCGTCACTGGGCAGTTATAAAGGCGGAGTTCGGGTCGACGGAGAATCAAGCTGCGTGATGTGAATAACCAAGACGGGATTTTTTCCCTCCATCTGGAGAGATATTCTCTGGGCCCTCTCGGAAGATATGATTTGGAAAGCATGGCCATGCACGTCTCGGATAAGTGTTAACCGAGGCAGCCGACTAAGAGTTAGTCGGATGAATCACTTATCTCGGATCGAGAAAGAGAGTCAGACTATTTAAGGGATGACGGTCATTCGCCTATAGTCCGACAAAGTATATCGTGAGGCAAAAGGGACTCAGACGAAAGTCACATTGGAAAGGTATGTCGTCATGACTTATTGGTACTTGGGAGTTGGCACATTCTGCTAGGAGCCGCTACCAACTGATCGATCACGAGTGAGACTCGAAATCGTGTCCGGGTTACCATGAGCCTGTCGGGTCACACACTTAAGAGCCGGAGCAAGTTTGGGTTAGACCCAAACAGGAAACCTATTTGGGTTGGACCCAAATAGAGACATGGACTTAGTCAGCAAGTAAGACTTGAAGTGGCTAATATGGGCCTTTTAGTGAATGGGCCACAAGTGAGTAGAGCCCACTTTCACTCCCTATATAAGCTGGGGCGCAGGTGCTTAGAGCACAAGGTTAGGTCACTCAATGTGTTGGAAACCCTAGCCCCAGTATGTCCTGTCGCCGCCGTACCGGACCTAGCAGTCCATCGCCGGCGCTCCTCCTCGTACGTGTGGATACCGGCAGAGGTGCTGTAGTTCAGCACTTCGACGATCGTGAAGAAAGTACGGATCGTGGATCGTGGAACCGGAAAGGATCGCGAGGACTGCACTGCATCAAGCGACGTGCTTCATCAATTCCGCAACTGCGCGTCTAGTGGTAATCCTCGTGGCCTTCTACCTGAGCTGGATCTTGGGATCACCGTGTAGGGAAAAAGTTTTGTTTATCTCTACGTGGCCCAACATTGACATGTCGAAGGATTGGTCGGGTGAGCTTGGCTTGCTCACAGGAGGTAGACTGTTGCTTGTTGACTCCTTCAACCTCGCTAGTTCCTCTTGCATGCCGAAAGACTGGGAGATTCTATTGAATTCCCTGTCACAGCTATCGGACCTCTCGAAGCTTATGTTGACTGTGATAATGCCGTTTGGGCCTGGCATCTTCATCTACAGGTAGGCATAGTGTGGTACCGCCATGAACCTCACGAACGCGACATGTCCGAGGATGAAGTGGTATTGCGAGGGCCAGTCAACAACTTCAAATTTGATGCGCTCTTGTTGAAAAAATTTCGGTGTTCCGAAGATGACGTCGAGGCTGATCTTGCCCAGGGGTATACGCCTTTCCCTGGGACGATTTCATGGAAAGTCATGTCTGATGAGTCCAGACAAGACAGAGGAATTCACATTGCACACAAGGTACTTGCGATCATGAGGTTAATGCCGCTTCCACCATCCATGAAGACACGACTCATCTCGAAGCCTCCAATATTTGCCTCGAGCACCAGGGGACAGTGTCCTAGGCGAGGTACTTGGCGTAGATGATCGCGCTTGTCGAAGGTGATGGAGGACTTGCTTCCACAGAGGTACTCAGTTGTGGAGGGCGGAGAATTCATCGCCAGATTGACTTGGCGAGTGATGGACTTTTGCACTCGATTTGAGGGGCGTCCTTTTTGGATCATCCCCATGTTTCCCAGCGCTCGCGGGTATGGCTCGCCTCCATGGTTTTGGATTGGCGCAGCCGCAGGTGGTGGTGGCCCAGGCGGTGGTGGAGGTGCTCCATGAGCCACAACGCCTAGGGCAGCTCCATAGCCTTGGTTTATCGCGTCGCGATTCATCTGGGACAGGCCTTCGTGGAGCTTGAGGAACTTGCGACAATCCTTTAGAAGGTGGCTGGACTTTTTCTTGCCGTCGTGCTTGTCGATGTAGAAGTGTATGTTGCACGGTCCAGACAATTTTTCCTGGATAGATGTTCCAGGTGCCTCATCACGAGTGCGGTTTTGCCACACTTGCGTGGTTTTTCCACTCTCGCGGTACCCACCACTGTGGTATCCATTGTTGTGGTTGATGTCATCGCATTTGTTGGTGTAGACAGCTGCGACCATGTCGACTTCCTCGCGGTCCTCATAGCCACGCATTCGATGTTTTCCTTGGTGATCGCGTCTGTGCCCGAGGTCATTGTCGTCATCGGAGTGGACATGGTTTTTTACCGAGTCCTCTCCATCGGCCCACCTGTTCATGATCTCCATCAGGTGGTCGATTGTTTTGGGCTTCGAGCGGCCCAACTCCTCTCTAAGCTCGTCGATTGCGTGATCCTCGGAGATGTCTTCTGCAGAGTTTTTGATGATGGACCATCTTTGGATGTATGTGCACAATAACCACTACTAGGAAACATCTCCTCTGTGGCGCACCTTTTTTCACCATCCGTGGCACATATGTTAGTCGCCACTGATACGTCGCCACTGATAACTAACTTCAGTGGCGCATTTCAAAATGCGCCACATAAGTCTCAAACTTCAGTGGCGCATATGGCCAATATGCGCCACAGAAGTTGTTTTCCAAAATTCAAAAAAAGGCGGGCTAGATCTCAAACTTCTGTGGTGCATATGGCCAATATGCGCCACAAAAGTTTGTTTCAAATTTAAAAAAAAAACCAGGCCAGATCTAGATCTAGCCGGATCTGGTCGAAGTTGGTGGTGGTGGCGGGCGGCGGCTAGGGCTAGGAGGAGGTTGTCCGAGTTGGTGGTGGAGGAGGAGGAGGTTACTGGAGTTGGTGGTGGAGGAGGAGGAGGAGGTTACTGGAGTTGGTGGTGGAGGAGGAGGAGGAGGAGCTCGCCGGAGTTGGTGCTGGAAGAGGAAGAGAAGGAGGAGGAGGAGGAGGAGGTCTCCGGAGTTGGTGGTGGAGGAGGAGGAGGAGGAGGAGGAGGTCACCGGAGTTGGTGGTGGAGGAGGAGGAGGAGGTGGTCGCCGGAGTTGGTCGCCGGAGTTGGTGGTGGTGGAGGAGGTGGAGGAGGAGGAGGAAGAGGTCGCCGGAGAGTGGAGAAGGAGGAGAGAGGAGAATGGGAGAAGTGTGGAGGGGCGGAGAAGTGGGGAGGGGGAGAAAAATGAAAAGGGAGGGAGAAGGGTGCTGGCGGGATTCAAATTTGGAATCCCGTCCATGATTTCTGTGGCGCATATGGGGGAAATGCGCAACAAAAGTTTCTCCCCCTTTTTTATTTTTTTGCAGTAAAAAATCTTCTACCCTAAATAACTTTTTACTCTTTTCGAATTTGGGGATTCTTTAAAATTCAGAACGACCATAGGTCATTGAATTCGAGTAGGGAATTTTGAGACGATCATTTTGATAGGTTAAAGATTTTTTTCCGACATCGTATGCAAAAGTTATAGCCGTTTTACCGTGCCATGACCTATTTTTGCAAAATACATCGAAATTCATGTTTTTCAATGTTGTCTAGATCTATACCCTAAAATCTAACTACAACTCCAAGGAATTATTATTTTTAAGTTTCTACCATTTTTGTTTATTTTTTACAAAACTAAAAAGGCGATCTACAGGGGGGGTGGTGGTGGTGGTGCGGATCTGGTTTCCCCCTTATATGCTTGTTCTGTGGCGCATAGACCTATATACGCCACAGAAACATCACTTTATGTGGCGTATATGGACATATGCGCCACAGAAGTTTCTCCACGCTTTTTTTGCTGCTTGGTCCCATCAACCTTCTATGGCGCATACATCTATATGCGCCATAGAAGTTTGGCACTTCAGTGGCGCACACGAAAATATGCGCCACAGAGATATGGACTTCTGTGGCGCATATTGGTTTCGTGCGCCACTGAAGTGCCAAACTTCTGTGGCACATATTTTCTACTGCGCCACTGATATATATCTGTCGCGCATGGTTTCACATAAGCGCCACTAAATTTCTTGTCTATCTATAGGCTGTTTCCTAGTAGTGAACTCGCCAGTCTTCTGGTAGCAGCCTCTTAGTTCTTCGGTTGATACGGGTCTTTTGTACGTGGCATTGAAGTTTTGCACGAAGCTGTTGACCAGCTCATTGATACATTGCAAATGTATCTATAATTTTTGATGCTCCATGCTTGGTTTTATCCACTTTCTTGTGTTTTGTCCACACTTTGGAGTACTTTTCAAATGATTTCTTGGACTAACCTATTAACAAGAGCCATAGTGCCAGCTGCCTGTTTTCTGCTGTTTTTGGTTCCAGCAAAGTCAGAAAATAAATATTCTCGGAATTGGACGGGACAAAAGCCAAAGTGCCTATTTTTCCAGAAGACTCCAGGAGCCAGAATACGAGACGGAGGAGGGCCAGGGGCTGGCCACACCACCCCCAGGCGCGGGCTGGGCCTGGCCACGCCAGGGCATGGTGTGGTGGCCCTAGGCACCCCCTCAGTCTCCCTCTTCGCCTATAAGAAGCCTTCTGACCTAAAAACTACGGGGGGGTCGACATTTTTCCAGAAGAAGTTCCGCAGCGCCGCCACCACCGAAGGGGAGATTCGGGGGACAGAAAGTCTCTGTTCTGGCACCCTGCCGGGACGGGGAAGTGCTCCCGGAGCCATCTCCATCGATCTCCACCATCATCTCCATCGACCATCCATGTTTCCCCCATCTATGAGTGAGTAATCCCCCGCTGTAGGCTATGGGGATGGTAGGGATTGGATGAGATTGGTCATGTAATGGCATCAGATTGTTAGGGCATTGTGCCTAGTATCTTTTATTAGTGCTTTATGACTTTGTTGCGACTTGTTGTGCTTAATGCTTGTCACTAGGGCCCGAGTGCCATGATTTCAGATCTGAACATGTTATTGATTCATTATGATAGTATTGTTTTTGGTCTTATCTGCAAGTTGTATACACACATTGTTGTCCGGAACCTATGGCCCTGAAGTGAAAGAAATTGGGATAATCGGAAGGGAAAGGCTTTGATGTGAGGATCACATGTGTTCATGGAGTGTTAATGCTTTGCTCCAGTGCTCTATTAAAAGGAGCACCTTAATTGCTAGTAGTTCCCTAGAGGCCCCGCTGTAAACGGGCTGGCAGGACAAAAGATGTTGTGCAAGTTCTCATTGCGAGCATGTATGACTATATATGGAACACATGCCTAGGATTGTCTAGTACTTGGATGCTTTATCTTATTTATCTGCAATTGCCCTATGTTCTAATTGCTATGTGAATTGTCTTGTCCATGCAACGCCCGTCCATCCATCCCTATGCCTACCGCACTCGAATCCCACTGTTTACTGCTTTTTTTACTACTGTCTTTGCTTTACTACTGCTGTTACTTTACTATTCCTACTACAAAACTATTGCTACTGATAAACTGCTGTGAGCAAGATTGTTTCCAGGTGTAGCTGAATTGACAACTCAGTTGTTAAGAATTATAAATATTCTTTGGCTCCCCTTGTGTCGAATCAATAAATTGAGTTTCACTTCCCTCGAAAATACTGCGATAGACCCCCTATACTTGTGGGTCATCAAGACTATTTTCTGGCGTCGTTGCCGGGGAGCATAGCTTTATTTATCAAGTTCACTTGGATTCACTATTGTTCAAGCTAAGTTTACTTCTTCCTTATTTTCTTGTTTCTTTATAAAAAATACAAAAAAAATTGGTTCCTACTCTAGTTGTTATTTTCGTTGGTCTGTTATTGTCTTGCTTTATCATGCTTGTTGTCAATGGTTGGTTTCTTTGAAATTGAATCTTATTGGCAAGGTGGGTTCATGGAAGATCAAAAGGATTATTATAAGGAACACCGCTTGTCACAAAAAGGGAAACACTTATGGGAACAAATTGATAAATTGTATACCATTGCTAGAAACGTGTGCTCTACTTATAATGTTACTTATTGCTTTGATAAATCTTGTTGCTGCAGGAGGTACAAACACCTCCCTTTTCAATGTGAGTATAATGATGATGTTACCATATCTTCCTATGTTAAGGGAAATTATGACCTTTATGATGTGGAACAAATTGAGGAATTTATTGCTTGGAAGGGCGCTTTTGAACTTGCTAGTTTGCTTGAAAATATTGATGATTCACCTTACAAATATGAGGTTTATGGTATACTTAAATTTTGCTTTGATAATTACAAGGAAGAAAATGGCTATATTCTTGAATATATTAATAGATGCTTTCCACACATGGAAGAGACTAATGCCTTGCAGGATCCTATGGAAGAAGAAATTGATGAACCTGAAATCTCATTAGAAGAAAAAGAGGAGGAGAGTGATGAACAAAAGGAGGAAGAATGGATTAGCTACCCACGCCTACCTTCTAATGAGAGTAACTCTTTATCCCTTACATTATTTGATTGTCCCCCATGCTTACTAAAGAAGGATGAATGTTATGCTCCTGAGGATTCTTTTGAAGATGTTTATGATAAAGCTCTAGTGCTTGTAGATCATGAAAAGCATGCTTTATGTGATAGGTATATTGTTGAGTTTATTCATAAGGCTACTGAAAATTATTATGAGAGAGGAAAATATGGTGGTAGAAGTTTTCATGGTATTGAAACACCTCTCTATGTGCTGAAAGTTTTGAAGTCACTCTTGTTTTATCTTCCTATGCCTGTCACTTTGTTCTTTGCGAATTTATTTGCATACACGATTCCTATGCACAGGAAGTGGGTTAGACTTAAATGTGTTTTGGATTTGCTTCTTGATGCTCTCTTTTACTTCAACTCATATTTCTTATGAGAGCATCCTCTCAAACTTTTTATTCCTCAAGATGATATTATGTCTATTATTCTTGGGAGATCTTTTCTTAAATACTGCAGGAGCTGTTATTAATTATAATCAAGAGAAGGTGACCTTCAATATTAATGACAAGGAACATATTGTCTATTTCCCCAAGAAGATTGAAAGGACTTATGGCTTGAATTCAATTGAACATGTTGAGGGCATTCAAGTTGGAGAAATATATTGTCCCATACCAAGAGAAAAATTTGAAACTATTATGATTGGGACCATTGCTATCAAGGTTGAGGGAACATAATCATTAGTGGAATACAAAGTTTTGTATCATATGAAATTGTTTTGGTAACAAGACCTGATCAACCTTGTTAACAAAAGGATTTCATTGAAGAAAACAATGTTTTCACCATGATTATCTCTGCTTACTTCTATTCTATCCATTTTAGTTTTTCCTTATGCCTAACTTAAAGATGTTAAAGAAAAGTACTTATTGGGAGATAACTCAAAAGTTTTAGATGAGTCTTGGAATTTATTACTTCAGTAATAACCGCTCCTTATCATTCTTATTTGCTTTTTGTGCCAAGAGAAACCTCTAATGAGAGAGAAGTGATGATTGGGAAAGTTGCTGTCCCGAAACAGATTTATGTGCTTCACTGTAAAAATTCGTGTAAAATCTCTGAACGTCTTTTTGAGGCGTGAATTTTTGTGCTTCTGCCCCAGGTTGTTATCTAACTTTCGTTAGTTCAACACTTTTTGATTTGAGCAACAGAAGGTCTTCTAAAAATTTCGTCTTTACCTGCTGGTATGTTTTGATAGATTTCTGCCATTTTCTACATTTGCTTGTTGGTTCCTTTTTGAGTTCTTTTGGGGAATTGAGCTTTTTGAGGGAAGTGATACAATAGCTAGTGTTCTAATAGAAGTTTATTTGGTGTTAGAACTGAACCTTAAGACTTTTATCTTGAGTGCACTAATGTTGCTAATAAAGATTGTGTGAAGTTTTGTATGAAGGAAAAATTTCAGGTGTATGGAAGGAATGAGTAATGAGATGAAGGATGGACTAAAGCTCAAGCTTGGGGATTCCACGCGTGTCACCCCAAGAAATATCCAAGAAGTACAAGCGTCAAAGCTTGGGGATGCCCAAGGCATCCCTTTATTCATCAATAAAAATCCCAGGTTTCTTCCAAACACTTCATTTTTATTGTTTCATGCATAGTTGTGTTGTTCTTGGAGCGTCTTCTTTTTCGTTTTGGTTTTGGTTTTTGTTTGCTTAGTTTTCTGAATAAATTGCTTGGAGCCCCTCTTTCTTACTTTGGTGTTCAAATAGTTTGGTTTGGTTTGGAAAAGAGTAGGAAAACTCATGCTCAAGTGGTAAAGTGAGCTTGTTTTTGACTGTGGCCTATGCTTTGTCATGCCATGCTTGATATTGTTTTGGCTTTATGCTTAGTATTCTTTGATGTAGCATGACTTGTTATAAACAACTGAGATTGCTTAATGTGCCTTGGATGAATCATGCGTTGTTTTTGCATATTAAAGCATAGTATTGTGGTATTCTCTTTTGATGCTTTATTTGGGTTGACTTGGCACATGCTCACACCATGTTATGACTATCTCAAGTCACCATAAGCCTTCATGATCCTTTAGTTTTCAACTTGTAGTATCACGTTATGCTTTGATCAATGATGTTTTGTCACTCTGCATGATTATGGCCATTATTGCTCTCTCGTTGGTCGCTCCCTTACTATTGCTAGCCTTCACTTTTACTGAGTATGTTTTAGTCAAGTTCCCAACTCCCTGAACCAAATATTTCCAAAGTGTCCACCATACCTACCCATTAGCACCATTGCTACTTCCGTGCATATTCATTATGCCTTGTTTTCTTCCGAATAAAATGTTTGCTTGTTATGAGAAAGTTAGTTAGTAAAGCTCTCACGAACTTGATGGCACACTTTATTTCCTGCACTTAATAAACCTAAACCATTGTGAACTCTCGATGAAAGTTATATGCTTGCAAATTATAGGCTGGGGATTAGCAGAACCGTGCTGTCACGGGGAACGCTTTCAACACTTGTAAATATATACCCAGTTGATACCTTGCTCTTTTGTTTGCGGATGTCGTCGGTGTGAAATAAAAGGGGAGCTTGTAAGTCCATGGAGTTATGTATGTGTGTTAGAGAAACGCCTGGGCCGCTGGTCTAATCCATGCTGACATGGTGAAAACCTGCAGCGTAACCATAATGATATCTATGAAGCATTCTTTTTATTAAAAAAAGAGAGATATAGCTATTGAGAAAAAGAAAAGAAAAGAGATTTATGAAAAGAGGAAAGAGAGAAAAAAGCACCATTTTCCCATGGTAAATAAGAAGATTGTTGAGATACTCATTGTCTGCTTGCCTTGTCATTTTGATATGGGGATTCTTCCGTATCATCGGGCAAGGGGTACCTCGTTGGTGGTTCTCAATGATACTCACATACTTACGTTGACAAGAACTTACCGGTAACTAAAGTTGAGTAGCATGAGGAGCGGCCCTCATACTCAAGGGACTTGGGATTTTCAGTTTATAGTCTCTCAAGCATATAACTCAGATTGGACCTCACTTTCACCTTAACAATATTAAAGATGCTTATGATAGGGGAAATGAGAGCTCAAAGCTAACGAGTACCATACTTTCAGCATTTGGAAGCCTTTCAAACTTCGTTCTATGTGCACCACATATTCTTTGTTGAGTCTCCACATATTATTTCAGAATTTGAAAACCTTTTCATTTCCTTGTTGAGTCTCCACATATTCTTTGAGCACCTTCTTGAGAGCATAGTGACCATTCTTCGTTCTATGTGCATTGTCCCAATACTTGTTGATTGATGCATACCTTGATATTGCTTGTTTTAAACTATTTGTATCTAGTCACTCTTGTAAACTTTGAAGGTGTCCTATGCATTTATGTTTGCTACTCTATGAGGGACAAGCTGAATGCCACTATGCTATGTTTTCTTTATGTGAAACAAACGAACGTCTTGCAAAGCATTGTTATTCATGAATCTTTTGTTTGTGCCTTTTCATGTTGCATCATAGTTTCTTTGTCTTATTGCTAGAACTTTGTCTTTCATGTTATGATTGAAGTACTATGATCCCAGCTTTGAATGTTTACAAATACTTTGGTCAAGTCTTTGATGGTGCATGTCACCTCAAAAATTATTCTTTCTTTTTATCACTTACCTACTCGAGGACGAGCAGGAGTTAAGCTTGGGGATGTTGATACACTGCAAATGTATCTATAATTTTTGATGCTCCATGCTTGGTTTTATCCACTTTCTTGTGTTTTGTCCACACTTTGGAGTACTTTTCATATGATTTCTTGGACTAACCTATTAACAAGAGCCACAATGCCAGCTGCCTGTTTTCTGCTAATTTTGGTTCCAGGAAAGTCAGAAAATGAATATTCTCGGAATTGGATGGGACAAAAGCCAAAGTGCCTGTTTTTCCAGAAGACTCTAGGGGCCAGAATACGAGACGGAGGAGGGCCAGGGGCTGGCCACACCACCCCCAGGCGCGGGCTGGGCCTAGCCGCGCCAGGGCATGGTGTGGTGGCCCAGGCACCCCCTCGGTCTCCCTCTTCGCCTATAAGAAGCCTTCTGACCTAAACACTCTGGGGGTTCGACGTTTTTCTAGAAGAAGTTCCGCAGCACCGACACCACCAAAGGGGAGATTCGGGGGACAGAAAGTCTCTGTTTTGGCACCCTGCCGGGACGGGGAAGTGCCCCGAAGCCATCTCTATCGATATCCACCATCATCTCCATCGACCATCCATGTTTGCCCCATATATGAGTGAGTAATCCCCCGCTGTAGGCTATGGGGATGGTAGGGATTGGATGAGATCGTTCATGTAATGGCATCAGATTGTTAGGGCATGGTGCCTAGTATCTTTTATTAGTGCTTTATGACTTTTTTGTGACTTGTTGTGCTTAATGCTTGTCACTAGGGCCCGAGTGCCATGATTTTAGATCTGAACATGTTATTGATTCATTATGATAGTATTGTTTTTGGTCTTATCTGCAAGTTGTATACACATGTTGTTATCCGGAACCTATGGCCCCGAAGTGATAGAAATCGGGATAACCGGAAGGGAAAGGCTTTGATGTGAGGATCACATGTGTTCACGGAGTGTTAATGCTTTGCTCCGGTGCTCTATTAAAAGGAGCACCTTAATTGCCAATAGTTCCCTAGAGGCCCCGCTGCAAACGGGCTGGCAGGACAAAAGATGTTGTGCAAGTTCTCATTGCGAGCACGTATGACTATATATGGAACACATGCCTAGGATTGTCTAGTACTTGGATGCTTTATCTTATTTATCTGCACTTGCCCTATGTTCTGATTGATATGTGAATTGTCTTGTCCATGCAACGCCCGTCCATCCATCCCTATGCCTACCGCACTCGAATCCCACTGTTTACTGCTTTTGTTACTACTGTCTTTGCTTTACTACTGCTGTTACTTTACTATTCCTACTACAAAACTGTTGCTACTGATAAACTGCTGTGAGCAAGATTGTTTCCAGGTGCAGCTGAATTGACAACTCAGTTGTTAAGGCTTATAAATATTCTTTGGCTCCCCTTGTGTTGAATCAATAAATTGAGTTTCACTTCCCTCGAAAATACTGCGATACACCTACTTGTGGGTCATCACTCATCCTAACTGTGAATCGATCCATGCAGGAGGTTGTTGAGCCACGCACGAGCGGCACCTTGCAGTTGTAGCTGGAGGTATTGCATTGCCGTGCTCGTGGTTCTGCTGTGGATCCTCTCGAAGGAAATGTGATCCTCCAGCAAGATCTTCGGGTCCTGTAGGCCGTCGAATTTCAGGTTCTCCAATGGGAGTTTCGACCCCTTTGGCATTCACTTCTGCCTGATGGCTACGCTGAAGCAGCTGGCACCGTAGAGCTCTATCCTGTCATCTTCCGAGTCAATCGAACGGGCACGCCTCGCATGCATCTTGTCGACCTTGCGCTGTGTGATGTCATCACGCGTGTCGTAGTCGTAGTCGTGCCGCTGTGAGCGGTGTCGTCGCGACAAGTCGTGGCTGTCATCGCTGGAGGAGGGTGAAGAGTAGCGTTTGGCTAGAGCCTTGTTTTTCTTCAGCTCCGGCGCTCGATCCTTGATGAGGGTAGCTTCGACTATCCCCAGGCCCGCGATCATAGATCGGTGCATGGCCGCCCGCGGGTCCCCAGCCGGTGGCTGGTTGTTGAGGAGGTACATGGTGGCCGTTGTCACTGCTCCCTGTGGTGTCTTCAGGAGCACATTGCCCTGCGTGTCCACCGTCATGGATGAGAATTCATGGACTCGCGCGGCCTCTTCTCGCTCGTTATTAGTGAGGTGGGAAAGTCAAGAACATCTCTTGGCAGTTATATGATCGTTGCCTTTGGAGGAGGATCCTCCGATGGAAGAGAGCTGAGCTTGTTGAAGGCTCGACTCGTCCACTTCCCTCCTGTGCGCATCGAGCTGGGCGATTACTTGTTGCTGGCGCTTGAACTCCTCCTTGAGTAGCCAGTGATAACCCATCAGCATGTCTTGCAATGTGTTTGGTGGCAGGGGATTGCCCCCACAGGGCTTCTCGACAACGAGCCCACTCAGCGTCGTTGAGCTTTATTAGCACGCGCTCTCAGGTTTGCTCATTCGTTGAAAGATTTGGCTGATCTTTCAGGGTAGGACCGTCTGTCCCATTATTGGTGGGTGCACCGTTGGCGGGGCCACCGTTCATGACTGGGATTCCACCGCCAGTGCCGGTGTTGTATCGAGTACCGCCATAATCGCCCATGTTGATGACGGCGCACATGTAGTGGTTGGGGAAGCTGTTGCTTCCGCAGCTTTCAGATTCAGAGCCGTAGGCTCTATATTCTATTGCTAGATCGCCTAGATCGGACTCGTGACTGTTGTCGCTGTCCGTATTCCCGCCTGATGTCGAGGCGTTGAGTTTGCTCAGGGTGCTGATCGGTGGAGGGAACCACAATGCTGGAGCAATCGCGGGAACCATCGATTGGTCAAGGAGGCGAAGTGTGCCTAGTTGACCAACTTGTAAGCGTAAGCTCCTGATCGCCAGGCTGATCCCATTGCCCACATACTCGAAATCCAGGAGAGTGGCGAGCGTGTGCACGGTGAAGTCGAAGGCACCAAAGAGGAGGCGAGTCACCGCTGCTGCGCAGTCGTAGATCATGGTTGATGGAGCCGAGGAAGCCGCAACATCAGCACTCCCAATTCCCACAGATGGCGCCAATTGACTAGGGTTTAACTCGCCAATGCCCATTGTTATGGACTTTGGTTTTGGAGAAGGAGGGAGCGCTAGAGGCATCAATCGGCTAGCAAACAAGCACACTGGGACACAAGGTTACCCAGGTTCAAGCCTCGTAGAGGACCCTACTCGTGCTTGTCTGCTCTGGGGATTATCGAGGGAGTCGAAAGTTATAGGGGTGTGCATATGCAATCTGGCGGTGGTATGGAAACAAGGGTTTTGACCGTCCTCCTCGCCACTCCCTATTAGCCTTTATATAGAGATAGGCTAGGATAGCAGGTTGACTCGGTTATAAGTTAGGGTTTTCCCTTTAAACTTTCTATCTTGAGCTCGTCGTGTGCCGCATGCAGTCGGAGTCTCCTTTGGTCACCCGAATCTTTGATTAGGCCCTAGTAATGTCATGGGCTTCTGCTAGCTTGGACCGTAAGGTATGCCCATGTCACCGGGAAAAAATGAGAAAAAATGATAGTTTTAGAAATTTTTGAATTTGTTTTGTTGTTTATTTTACTTTTTAATTATTTTGAAGTTTTTATATTATTTTGCAATATTTCAATTTTTTGATTTTTTTGAAAATTCTGAGTTTTTAAATTAATAATTGAATTATGCATAAAGATTATTTAGAATTCATTGTTGCTTATTATTACTTAATTGCTTATTATTAATTAATCTGATATGGGGTGGCCCGATCTTCTTAGTAAGCGAGGGTGGTAAATGATGATAGTGGTGGAGATAACTTGTATGCCGCTCACGAACATCTCGATCAATCCCTCATGCCAATACAATAGCTCTCAAACCTTGTAGATATTCGCAACTTCACACACTTGTGCATGTAGCCGCTGACCACGAAGAGGTTTGCAATCTTCTAATTCCCAATAAAACAACATATCACACAAAACTTGTAATTGGCTAAATCCCAGTAGATCAACTAATCCCACTTGATTGATAGTAGAAAAATACACCAGATCGATACGAATTGGTGCAGGGGTTCAATTGGATGCAAGTAGCAACTCAACGAATCTGGGGTTTACTTTAAATGTGGTCCAAACCTAGCTATGGGGCATCCCAGGGCTTATATGAACGGCTAGGACGTCCAAAAACCGAAACAGTGACGTGTCTAATTCAAACTAATACAAGCCAGACACGGACAAGATTTTGTCGGCGGCCGGACATTCTAGTTGGTATGCGCTGGACATTCCAGCTGGGCTGGACACTCCGGTGTAGTGTGCTGGATAATCCGGACCTGGTGAAAACTCCGGAGTGTCCGGCCAGTGTCCGGGTGGCTTCCGATTTGGCCTTCTGATTCGATGCCACCTTAACGCTTCTGGGGCAGGCCGGAGTGTCCGGGTGGTTTAGGCCAGACATTCTGGTTTCTCCAGGAAACTTTGCGTCTTTCTTCTCGATGATCTCCTCCTTGCTCCGTACGCATGCCTCTCGCTCCTCCCTCGCGCATCCTTGGATGATCATCACGTCATGCTTCTCTTCCATCAGCCCTTCTCCTCCTCGCGCCATGCTTACTTGTAACACCCCAGTTTTAGCTAATGTTTAATTAGGGTTTGTTTATGCATTCATGAGCATCATCTTTTAAATTGCATACAAAACAAGTAAAGCAAAACCCTAATCCTTCCATCTCTTTGAAAACCTATTCAAAATAATTTGAATTTCGAAAACTACAAAAGGTGTGGAGCCCAAACAACAAAAAAGGGCCCTGCAATATTTTCTTATTATTTACAAATCCTCTAGTATTTTCAAACAACTCAAAACAGAAAAGTATTTGAAAATGCAAAGAGAAAAGAAGAAAACTAAATGGAAATCATTTTAGAGAAATAAAAATGTTTCCTAAGCAACCAGGCCGAAGCCCATCTCCACTCTCCCTCTAACCACCGCGCAACGCCTGCAACCCAGTCGCGACCTAGCTTGGCCCAGCAGCAGCCCAAGCCCGTGTACCCCTTCGCCTCGTCGTCTTCGAAGCTGACGGCAAGCAGCTGCCTAGCGTGCCATTCGCCGTTGATCGCTGCCAGCCACTGCGATGCGTGTCGCCGATGTCCCACGAGGATAAGAGCCGCCATGGATGCTTCTGCCTCATCCCTATCTCATTTCTCTTCCCAGAAACCTCTCTCTCGTGTGTTCCCCAATCGGCCAAAGCCCTAGCCGCTAGTCGCCGGCCGTCGCCACCATTGCAGCCCGCCCTGAGCCTCTCCGTTGTCCCTAGAAGCTGCGCCGGGACGATCTGAGCTTCCTCACCAACGCACGCAAGCCAGGAGGGCTGTAGACGAGCCAATCGAGCATTTCTTCCCCGCTTCCGACCGCCCGTGGTCAACGATGATTCTGACGCTATACGACCTCCTCCACCGTCCCTGACCTGCCCATCTCATTCATGCTGAGCTGGTGGTCCTCCAGGACCCCTCCAACCCCTTCCTCTCGCTCTGGTTCGAGCTTGCACCCTGCTGCTCTGCCCGCCACCGTGGACAAGGTCGCCGAAGCTCCTCCGGTTGCCAAAAATAGCGGCGATGCCCTATTTTGACTCACCGCGGCCGTGTGCATCCAGTGCGCAAGTCCACTAGTCCCCGTGCGCTCTCTTGCGAGTGATCCGTGCTCAACCTGGGACCAATCCCGTCGATGACATCACACCGACGCCATGGTGATGTCAGCGCGCTCGGGTCCAACCAGTTAAAAGCCACGGGTCCCACCTTGCCCACGTGGAGGTTGAGTTGGCACTAGGGCCACCCTGTCAGCCTCTCTGGCTAGATGTGCCCCGGTGTAAAAAGTGTTTGTTGTTTTTGATTTAATAATTTCAGAAAAAGGTTTAACCTTATAAATTCAATATCTAATTATTTATGAGTCAGAAAAATATGAATAATATATCAAAATGTTCAGAAAAATGGGATCTGCACAATAGACACACAATCATGCATTGTTCAACAACTTTAATTACAAGTTTCATTAGAAGAATCAATCAACCCCTATAGGTGATTCCGAGGTCTCCCCTGAATTAGGGTTTGCACCCTTTAGATCCCATTTAAATTGCCAAGCATGCCTTAGGGTTACATTTCAATACAATTCAACTTGTCATATCATCATCCTTGCTTGAGCATTGCATCAATGCCATGTGTTGATTGTTTCCCCTTTCTTTTTGGTGTTTGCTTCTTCCCGGTACAATACGATATCGAGATCAAGATTGAAGACCGAGATCAACACCATCGAAGATCGAAGAACAATACTTGATCAACCGTAATCATTTCAAGTACAAGGGTTCTGCAGATCTATATCTAGGTATCAACAAACAAGGCAATCATAGCCCCACCATGATACAATCCTATGATTTCGAAATTATTTCATTCTTGACATGATGCATACGATTCTACTATGGTCTTTTATCGATAGATAGAGTATCCTATCTGTTGCATTACTCCCTTTGAGCTTATATTACCTGATCCACTTCTCCTAGCATAACTAGATTTGGCTTGTTTACATTGCTAGAGCTTATATATGTGTCTTTCTTAGCCATGCTTAGGTGTCAGCGCTAGTTCATCAAGATGATGTATCAGATGCAGGGAATCTAGTATGACAGGAAAACAAGGTATACTGATGAGGTAAGATCAGTGGTAAAGGTTAAACATGCTAAGGCTTGTATGGGAGGCCATAGTGGGATGTGGTTGTAGTCCCATGCTCGCCACCACTAGGAACTGATTTCTTGCCTTTGGACCAAGACGAGCGTACAGCCACACGGGGCTTGGGAACCGCTCTGATGATTAACTTGCCTAGTAGATTCCATGAGTCACCTAGTTCGGGCGTTCCATTCGACATATGCATTTTGGTTATTCTCGAAGGCGGTGACAAAGGTGCATCATAACAGGTAGGTAAGCGTGGCCGAGGTTGCTCGGGGTAGATAGCACCCCTGATAAACCAACCTTGCCCACATCTCTAGGGACCGGCTTTGGGATTTGACCCGTTACGACGGAACCATCCTTAGGGCGGGACTCATGGTATCGGCGAAAGCAAGGTAAAGGTCATGGCCAACCACCCTCTGCCGACCTTCCAAGGAAGAGGGCTTATCTAGTGGCATTAAGAGTCGGTTGGTACACACTCCTGCAGGGTTAAATATTTTCGAAAAGCCGTGTTCATGGTTATGAACACTTGGTGACCAGATTCTAAGATCATAGAGAACATTAACCTAATCATAAAACTTGGAGGTTCAACGTGTGCTTAAATATGCTTCCTCTTGGGTACGAGGGGGTGATCCTAGTTGTGAGATGAGGATTACTTTGGTGGATATCAAGATGATGATCAATGCTTTGGAGATGTCGCGCTCTTATCCCTTTTTAAAATATTCTAATTAGACAAGCTTCTTCTCCCCCTTGTTTTATAAACAAAGATGGCTTTATGAAAAATAACCCCACCAACCATAAGTCTTGTGGAGTACACCCTATACTAACCCTTGCTTTGTTGATACTTTTGTAGCAGAGTAAGTGTTCCCTGAAGACGAGTTCCATATGACATCGACATCGACGAGTAGCTTGGGGTTCCTGGCCGGCAGCCCAGAATCTATGGGCTGGGACATCATCATTATGCTTCAGGCCTCTTGGGCCATTTGTTAAGTTTGCTATACTTAATAGCATAATTTTCCTTCTGTTGTTTGATGTTTGTGGTCAATGACCTCTGCTTGTAATATTTTGGTTCTTCGCTCAGTTATGTGCTTTCTATAATAATTTTTGTGTCCTAGGGTTACTATTGTATTACCGATTTCTCAATGGATATCCTCAAGCTCTAGGTTAAGCTTATGTCAGGCTAAGGTCTAGGATTTGTTTAACCTTGGTCCCAGGGGTGTCACAGTTCTTGGTATCAGAGCAGTTCTGACCGTAGGAAAACCTTGCTATTGGTAGATGTTGAGTCTAGTGCTTTTGAAAACTATTTCAAAGATGAAAAGTGTTTGCAAAAACTCTAGTATGCTTCTTTTACTCCTTATCTAGTATCGCTCTAACTCTAGGTCATCTTACCTTGTGTTGATTTGGAAAAAGTTTTGATATCTCTTCTAGTCTTTCAAAACTTAGGTGCCTTCTTGGCATGCCGTTTCTCAACCAGTTGACCTAGTGTGGAGTTCTCTAGAGTTGCGTGTGTTGTGCTCTTTGTGTCCCCTTTGTTCCGTTTCAGCTGAGAGATTTCTTTTTATCATGATCTATCTATCTTATGGAACCTACAATATTGTATTGAAGGATCCATAGTGTTTTGTTCTAGGCTTCGAGGTTTCCTTTTGCTTCGTGTGCCTCCTTTTTATTTGATGGGTACTTCAGAAATCATTTCTTCTTCTAGAAGATACCTCGTGATTACTACCTTGTAGTGTATGTTGTGTCACCCAAGTAGTAGTTACTTCTTTCTCGGGTTCTAACCCTTGGATTTGAACCTAAGGTCCCGGATTGTGCTATATTCTGGTGTTATGAATCTTGTACATGAAGCTGAACTTTAACACAAGATCCATTTCATTGTTCCCTATTGTTAATGTTGAAACATTACCTTGGGATGGCTGGCGGCTTTCAATCTTGTGGTTATTTTCGCGATTGAATTTCGACAATAAAGGACTTCCCCTACCACTAGCCATGGCAGATGTTCTTTAATGGAACCAAATAGATCACGACAAGAGTACTCTATGAGTCCTGTCTCTATATTCGTGACTCTGCCATACCCTCCCTTCTTTGCATTGGTTTTTGGAAGATTGATAACATATGCATCCACATCTCAGGATTCTATCATGAGCATGTTCCTTTTCCCCTTGTTATTTCCGAACTTTGTTTATTAGTTTGTAGCCAAGTGGTATTGCGCATTTGTGTCTTCCGATGCAAAATACTCTTGTGGTCCATCAGGACAAACCATTTCAGGATGTTAGGAGAAACAAACTCCAATACCTCGTCATATCTAGGACTAGTTCAAAGTGTTGCAATTCGCGGATTAAAAGGTATCTGTTCTACCTTAGAGTATCACACTATTATATACCAATAGGCCGTGCTGAGTTTCATGACCTTCTTAATGAAGTGATGCTCTTACACATAATTACTCACCCTTCCTCTAAGCTTTCGCACTCATGAATGATGCATGTGTGTAATATTGTGGTTATCTGGAATTCTTAGTGACTTTTATTGCTTCGAACTCCAAGGACATTTGAGTCATTCATAGCATGATTGGTTAACCCTATCACTAAGCAAAGGATGATTGTGTTACCAAGTCCAATATTCTGGTACACTCTCCTCAGTCAAAGAGTTAGGCTTCTACTAAATCTCTGAGACTGCGTCTTCTTGCCTTACCAAGCAAGTTTCCTGTCGAGCTAAATGACATATCGAAGGCTTGTGATATTCTAGATGTCTGCTAGAAGTATCACCATGTTGCCACATGACCGTGTTGTCAAGTTATTGACAAAGTAAGTTCTCTTAATTGCTCCTTTCTCCAAGGATTCGTACTGGATACCCCTGGATTAGTTGGTTGAGCTTAAACTACAACTTGGAGAGTTGTAAGACAAAAGTTCTATCTGACTTAGTTCTCTCTTAAAGGGATGTCTAGTTTTGTTCGTGCTAAATAAAGATAGTATTTCCTTCATCGATATGTTATCTTCCCCCGCCTTTATTTGATTTGGGTTATCGTCAAATCAAACTCAGTTCCAAGGACTATCTTGATGATGTTGCTACTCGTGATGTTTCACTTGAGTACATCCTTATGTCCTTTGGTGTGACCAACACTTGCCTTGTTCATACAACATATGTGTCCATCTTCCTAGAGTATCTCGATAAGTTTGTTATTGAGCCCATCGATGATATCCTTATTTTCTCCAAGCTATACTAGATTCCTATGGAACATTTGGCATTAATGTTGGAAAACTTTTGAGAACCATCTTTGGGTTATCTCGAAATATGTGTTTTGGATGTTGGAAGTAACCTTATCTGATTCACGTGCAATTGTTGAAAGATGTCACCGTGGATTCGAGTAGAGTTAACTCAGTATCTTAAGGACAAAGTTGTATTTTGTTGCAAGTACTTGATGTATAAGCAATTGTGCTTTGACAAGTTGTTAATACATGGGTCTAGCAATAGCTCGATCTATTGGAGCTTCACACCGAAGTCCATGTCTTGACAATCTAGTGACTTTACCTCTATGGTAAATGTTGCAAACTTTCCTTTCAGACATGCTGAGTCTGAAGTATCTTCCCTCTTAACCAAATCTGAATCTCAAGCAAATATGATGGTTGGTGGTCTCCAAAGTTTTGACATAGGTCTCTTTCTAAATCCAGCAAGATTAATGTAATGGTTGACACAATTACTCGGAAGACCTCTTGTCATACTCTCTTGAATCAGCAATAACAACCAATCTTCATGAGGCTTCTTCTATTGATTTATTATAGGATTTATACTTATGGTTTCCTTTGTACCCAAAGTCCGACCTTTACTTGATGTTTGTTTTTTCTGAACATCAAGGAGAACATTTATAGTAGAGTTGCTAAATGTCTCTCGGTCGATCCTCCAGACCATTTATGTTGGCAAGCGTCTTGTTGAGCCAAGTTGTCAACACCCGGATTTTTAATCCCAGATGCCTGTTATGCCATACCTCGCAATCCCAGGATTACCATTTTTGTGAGACATAATAGAATTGGTACCATGGTACATCATCCATTACAAACCATAATAAAGGTCTTACAAATAAATAATCTCATGATCCAGTCTTAATACAATCAAATCAACGGAAAGTAAACGTAGTAGGGGCTCCATCTTCAGGGTCACAGGCAATGCTGGCGATGGGAGATGACCCTAGTTATCATAGACCTCCTGATGTCCATCTTCCGTGTAGTCCTCCTCATAGTCTGGCAACGGGAATAGCTAGGGACAAAGCCATGAGTACTCTTTAAGTACTCGTAAACTATCACTAACAAGTAAGGTAGTTCTATTAGGAATCTTAAGCTCTAGGTTTATTTGCAAAAATCCAGGTTTATATCATACTGAGTTAAGAAGTAAAGAAAACTAATATAATCTTCTACATCACCTAAGTGGGAAACTAGTTTTCATATCCACGACCCTGTTGTGGTCAAGTCTAGGTCACAGTCAATTCACAAGTCATTTTGAAAACATCTGACAACGGAACAGTATGGCCACTCCAACTGTCCATGACCACGGACACGGCTATTCGAATAGTTTGACACTCTATAGAGGTGGTACACTTTCACCACAAGATTCGATACATCCGTCAGGGATAACCCTGAATCATCATACTTAGTATGCGGATAATCAATCCTAACCTTTCAATTACACAATCTAGTATAGGGACCTCCCCTATGAGTTTGGCCTCCCATCTATGGCTATCTGCCATCCTGGGCACTGCATAGGTGGACATTCACACTCACGAGGTAGCCTCACCTCAACCTCTCTCCGCGAGGGAACCCACACTAAGGCATATAAACTTCCAGTTAAGCCCTACCCAATTCGGGTATTGTGGTTGTATGGTAAAATTGGAGTGGTATCGCATCTGAACACAACCATCAGTTTTTATAAAGGCTAAGGCTCATGCCTCAACATTTTCATCCTCAAATCATTTTGTGTCCATAACACATGTCAAAACATTTCAATAGAATGAATCCTAATTCCAAGGTTTTCATAATCATTTTCACCAAGTATTCCCATCTAAAGTGATCAACTTTTATGCTTAGCACTAGCCACTAAAGTTGAGGGTATTCTCTAATGAGGGGTTCTAATCCAATGTAACTATCCAATTGTACTTTTATGCCTTTTGATGACATCTAAGTGTAACTAGTTAGGCCTAGTTTTATACTCTTTATGGTATCTATCCTAGTTTTCCAATACTCACAAAGCACTAACTAAAGGTAAAGAACTTTGGTAAAAAAATTAAAAGAATAAAGCTTGCAAGTAAAACTTGGGATTGGTATAATCAAAGTTGCATAACCAAAGCATGCCTAATGGATCTTGCATAGGTTATCTTGCAAGGATGGCTTGCATAGTTAACTTGTAGTGTTAGTCTTGCAATTAGTGATGGCTTGCCTTGAGTAGTGCAATGGTTGAAGTTCTCTGCTACTTCTTCTTCGTAGTACTCCTCATCCTCGTATTCCGGGTCGGTACTATCGTCTATACATGAATACAAGGTACACAATCACCTAACAATACTTAACTACTTCTATTTAGCACACTAAGACTCAAACTTGATGACCTAGCATCATCACAATCATTACATGAAATAAAGACCTAATTTTATTTATCTTATTTTGGAAAAGTAATTTCTACTCATTAAAATACTTAAGATTTAATATTTTCCAATTAAAATATGGCATCATGTTGACACATGTCATCACCACATATTCTAATACTTGGGAATGTGATTTAAACGGTTGGTCATATTTTATAAAGTTGAAAATTACTATTTAATACAATTAAAGTGACTAGAAATGCCTATATAGCATTCTTTTAGTACTACTCCAAGATCACTGCATGTAAACCTAAATATTTTTACATATTCAGATAGATCTTGTCAATTGTGATTTTTAGGAGTTGGAATCGACTCAAAATCATTTATGGTTAATTTTTGAAAAATGTTGAAGGTGGAAAAGTCTCTGTCTTGTTATTTTTACTATAGGTGATCTATAATTCCAAATGGTTTGAATCCAACAGTCTTGGATAGATAATTTGAATACCTTTATAACTAAATTGGAATCATGCAATTTGGTTCAGTGAATCTCCTTGAATTGATTTTTCAATCTACTGATAGAATCTAGTTTTAACTAAAATGGAAAAAGCTTATTTGAATCGACGAGCTCTACGCAGGAAACTAAATGGGCCAGCCCAGCTGCACAGCGCTGGCGCAGCGGGGTACTGACAGGACGGTCCCACTGGTCAGTGGCTCATCTAACGCAAAGCGGTAAGTTTCAATCTGGGCCATGCGATTAGATTAGAATCTATGGCAGTGGTTCATCGTCTCCGGCGAACAGCTCCGGCGAGGAAGGAACCCTAACGCGAGGGTGGGGGTACGTGGGGGCTCACCTAGGCTCCAGCTAAGGTCGGTGATGGGGGCGAACGACGTTGTAGATGACGACGATTAGAATGGTGGTCGCGGCAGTTCCTAGGGCAGGTCCTAGCTCTGATTCCTCTTCTCCTCTGTAGAGGCGGGCTCTGGTGAAATTCCGGTGATGTGTTGCTAGCCTTGCTCCGGGGAGAGGTGTGGGAGGTGTATGAGAGAGATGGGAGTGAGTTGGTGTAGCGAAATGGATCTGGGGCGGCCTCTATTTATGCAATGGCGAGAGGGACAGAGCGGGATCGCTCGGCCTCGTCGGCGACATCGATACAGGGGGCTAGCAGCATGGATGAGGGTAGGGGTCGACGCGGTGCTTCAGGACGGTCGTTCTTCGAGTGATGGCGCGGCAAGGGGCGGTCAAGAACGGTCAGGAACGGTCGGTGCTCTGTGTGGGGACAGCACCGTTCGAGACGGTGCATAGTGCCTACGGGTCGCGCGGCGGCGAACGGGCGTGTTTGGGAGGTAGCTAGGGTCACGACGAGTGCGGGCACGCGTGGTGAGGGCTAGGCGTGGCATGTGCACGCATGTCGGTTGCGGCGCTCTGGCGCGCTCTAGGCATGGCAGGCAGAAAAATGGGCACGGCGCTTGTGGGTGGTCCATGGCGTGTCTACGGTCGAGGGGTGGACCGAGGGTGGCGGTGGACGGTTGCCTGTCTCCTGGACATCGTGGGAGAGGGCGGCGTGGTTTGCGGCGAGTGTTCCTTGGTCGACTGGCGTGGCGAGCTTGGGCGGTTCTGCACTGGTGTGAATGGAAAAGGGGGAGGTTTTCCACTTCATTGCTAGACACTAGGGGAGACACGGGAGACAAAATGAGGGGCTAGTGGCAAGTGATCACTCCTCAGAAGAGTAAAAGTTAGGCAGTGGTTTGCCTGTGTCTACAAGGTGCTCGACCAAATGGCCACATGAACTCAAGATTTGAATTATTGAATGAAATTTGGTGAGTGTGTTTGTCACGGGCTTAAGTGTCTATGATTGCATGGGTTTGCCAAGGTGAATTGATTTGAGTGGTTTTTGAAAAGTGGTGATCTATGCATATGAACTTGATTCAATTTTGAATTGTCCTTTAAAATGATTTGGGAATTGTTTTTGTTTGTTTGTAGAGTGGGCTTGGGTTAACTTTTACTTGGTCTAGAAAGGGGTGAAAATAATTGAGAAAGTTTCTGTTAGAAATCTTTTACTAGGAACACTCAAAGTGGTCCAGTGGTTAACTTTGGTCAAAATGACCATTTGATCATATGGTTCATATTTGAATTTCTTTTCTTTTGATTTTGTTTGTAAATGGCCTGGATGATGTAGTATTCATCCTTAAACCATTCCTTATTATTTTTAGCAATCACACATGGCAATTTTACTCATTCATACACAAATGCAATTCACACATACACTCTCATTAAATTTAATAATAAAAAGTTTTTTGTTAACCCTAAACTTGGGTGATTAGAACTTGATTAATATTTTTGCGGTGTTACACAAGTAAATGAAGTCTGAGAATGAAGTTTCTTTTTCCCTATGCCATACGAAATATTTTTACTTATTCATCTAGTGGTGTAAAGTGATATCACAATCTTCGGTGAAGATTTTGATAATCCTAGATGAAAATAGAGTTTCATTCGTTTCTCGGTCTTGTTCATTGAGTGACTATTATTTTGGTAATCAATAGTTCTCTTGTTACATGTTCCTTGTGAATCTTATGAGTCCTCTCCACAAAACACCTTTTTGTCGTGGCCTTCTATTGAACGAAGTGTAATCCTTCTATATCAAAAGTAGTTCAACCACTTGGTTATCTGTATCTATGTATCGCTGGAAGATCTACTTAAGCCGTCTAGTAGAATTCCATCTCTCGAAGTATGTTGTCATGTTCTTTCTGTTGTAAGCTTTCCTCTTTAGAAGTTTAAAATCTTTTGGAACTCCATGGTCGCTATCCTTATGAAGACCAGTTATCTAACAATTTGACACCATCTCCTCTTGTTTCCTCTGTTACCTTGGTGTGTTTCATGTCTTCATCTTAGAGTTGTTTCGAAAACTCCTTTCACGAGTTAACCATGAGATACTCTGGGTGTTGTTAGTGTGTTTCCCTCTTATCCTTAGAGTGACCCTGTTTCTCTACCTTCTTCCTACCTGCGGAATCTCAGGTCGAGATTCTTGTAAGGGGGATAGATCTGTAACACCCCAGTTTTAGCTAATGTTTAATTATGGTTTGTTTGTGCATTCATGATCATCATCTATTAAATTGCATGCAAAAGAAGTAAAGAAAAACCCTAAAACCCTAATCCTTCCCTTTCTTTGAAAACCTATTCAAAATAATTTGAATTTCGAAAACTACAAAAGGTGTGGAGCCCAAACAATATAAAAGGGCCCTGCAATATTTTCTTATTATTTACAAATCCTCTAGTATTTTCAAACAACTCAAAACAGAAAAGTATTTGAAAATGCAAAGAGAAAAGAAGAAAACTAAATGGAAATTGTTTTTAGAGAAATAAAAATGTTTCCTAAGCAACCAGGTCGAATCCCATCTCCACTCCGCCTCTAACCGCCGCGCAGCGCCCGCAACCCAGTCGCGACCCAGCTTGGCCCAGCAGCATCCCAAGCCCATGTTGCCCTTCGCCTCATCGTCTTCGCAGACGATGGCAAGCAGCTTCCTGGCGCACCATTCGCCGTCGATTGCTGCCAGCCGTTGTGATGCGTGCCGCCGACACCCCACGAGTATAAGACCCGCCATGGACGCCTCTACCTCGTCCCTATCTCATTTCTCTCCCCAGCAACCTCTCTCGCGCGTGTTCCCCAACCGGCTGAAACCCAAGCTAGTCGCCGGCCATCACCATCGTTGCAGCCCACCCTGAGGCTCTCTACTGTCCTCGGAAGCTGCGCTGGGACGATCTGAGCTTCCTCACCAACGCATGCAAGCTGGGATCGCTGAAGACGAGCCAATCGAGCATTTCTTCCCCGCCTCCGGCCGCCACGGTCAATGATGATTCCGATGCTATATGGCCTCCTCCGCCGTCCCTAACCTGGCCATCGCATTCATGCTGAGCCGGTGGTACTCCAGGACCCATCCAACCCCTTCCGCTCGCTCTAGTTCGAGCTTGCACCATGATCCTCTGCCCGCCACCGCGGACAAGGTCGTCGGAGATCCTCCGATAGCCAAAAAATAGCGGCGCTGCCCTAGTGCATCTAGCGCGCAAGTCCACCAATCCCCGCGCGCTCTCCTGTGAGCGATCCGTGCTCAACCTGGGAGTAATCCCGGCGATGACATCACGCCGACGTCATGGTGATATCAGCGCGCTCGGGTCAAACCAATCAAAAGCCGCGGGTCCCACCTTGCCCACGTGGAGGTTAAGTTGGCACTAGGGCCACCCTATCAGCCTCTCTGGCAAGATGTGCCCTGGTGTAAAATGTGTTTGCTATTTTTCTTTTAATAATTTCAGAAAAAGATTTAACCTTATAAATTCAATATCTAATTATTTATAAGTCATAAAGTATGAATAATATATCAAAATGTTCAGAAAAATGGGATCTGCACAATAGACTCATAATCATGAATTGTTAAGCAAATTTAATTACAATTTTAATTAGAAGAATCATTCAACCCCTGTAGGTGAAACCGGGGTCTCCCCTGAATTAGGTCTGCACCCTTCGGATCCCATTTAAATTGCCAAGCATGCCTTAGGGTTACATTTCAATACAATGCAACTTGGCATATCATCATCCTTGCTTGAGCATTGCATCGATGCCATGTGTTGATTGTTTCCCCCTTTCTTTCTAGCGTTTGCTTCTTCCCGGTAGAATACAATATCAAGATCAAGATTGAAGATCGAGATCAACAGCATCGAAGATCGAAGAACAATACTTGATCAACTATAATCAAGTCAAGTAGAAGGCTTCTGAAGATCTATATCTGGGTATCAACAAACAAGGCAAGCATAGCCCCACCATGATACAATCCTATGATTTCTAAAGTATTTCATTCTTTCCATGATGCATATGAATTTATTGTGGTCTTTTATCGATAGATAGAGTATCCTATCTGTTCCATTACTCCCTTTGAGCTTATATTACCTGATCCACTGCTCCTAGCATAACTAGGTTTGGCTTGTGTGCATTGCTAGAGCTTATATCCCTGTCTTGCTTAGTGATGACCCACAAGTATAGGGGGTGTATCGCAGTATTTTCGATAAGTAAGAGTGTCGAACCCAACGAGGAGCAGAAGGTGCTGGCTAGTGGTATGGATCAAGAATTCTCTGCAAACACTTAGCAAACGGATTTTTAGGGGTTTTTGATAAAGCAAGTAAACAAAATACGAGTAAACAAAAGACAGTAGGAATAAATGCAGCAAGTAGCCCAATCCTTTATGCAGCAAAGGACAAGCCGGTTGTATTACTTAAGATGACCAAATGTTCTCGAGGACACATGGGAAGCTGTCAAGTGCATTCGCTTCATATAGTTGATTAATCTTCTTTATCTTGCTAAGTGTTGTGTGGGTGAACCTGTGCTAATGTACCGACCTTCCTAGGACTAATACATACTTGTGATTATACCCCTTGCAAACATCCATAAGTACAAGAAAGTAATTAAGGTAGAAACCTAACCACAGCTTTAAACTCTAAGACCCTTACATCCCTTGTGCAATGGTTTCCTAATGGGGGTTCAGGTTTCTGTCACTCCGGCAACCCCTACGATTAGTAGCCAAATACACAATGCATTCCCCTAGGACCATATAGGTGAAGTGTCATGTAGTCGACGTTCACATGACACCACTAGAAGAAGTACACCACAACTTAAATATCAAACCATTGAATCTTTCTCAACACAACTCCACTACTAACAACATGACTTCTACCATGTCCTCAAGAACAAAACGAACTACTCATAAGACATCATATGGATCATGATCAGAGATGGAATAATGATGTATAACAATATGAACATAAACAATAATTCAATGGTTCACTCAATAGCATCAACTACAAAGAGTAATCAACACCAGGAAAGTTTCCCCTATGAACTATGCAAGATTCAACACAATTGTTACAGCAATATGGAGATGGTGATGAGGGTGCTGATGGTGATGATGGTGCTGAAGATGATGATGATGATCCCGATGAAGTCTAGCTTGATGGTGGTGTTGATGGCGACGATCTCCCCTCTCCGGGAAGGAATTCCTCGGTAGAAATCTGTCTGCCGGAGAGATCTTTCTCTCTCGGTGTTTTCTGCCCTGCAGAGGCGGCAGAATCTTTCTATGGTCGCTCCTCGAGTCTTAGGGTTTTGGGAGGATAATATATGCCAGAGGGGAGTGCTAGGGGTGGACCAGGGCGGCCACACCACCTGGTGGTGCGGCCTAGGCTGGCCCGTGGCAGGGGGTGGTGTGGGCCCCCTGTGGCCCATCTCCAACCCCCCTTCTGGCTTCCTTCGTCTTCTGGAAAAATAGGATTTTCCGTGTATTTTCCCGGATTTTCTGATCTTCGCAAATCTTGCCTCCAAACAACACCTTTTCCATCAAAATCCTGACTGCAGCGGTCCATGCTCCAAAAGTCATCAACCATGCAAAAACAGATGAAATAACATAAGTATCACCTCTCAATACGAAATATATCAATGAATAACAGTGAATTATGATATAGAATAGTGATGCAAAATGGACGTATCAACTCCCCCCAAGCTTAGACTTCGCTTGTCCCCAAGCGAAACTGAGCTCAATAAACATGGCCTCAGGTTTATGGAGGAAGAGTCGATAAAGGAATACGGACAAGAAGCATCACATTCAATCAATACATAGATCATAATAGAAGACAACTCACTATTATATAACTCAACTTGTAATGAGTAAAGGAAACACAAAAAAGATACATAAAGTGAATCATAATTGGTAATGGCAAACTTAGCTCTTAGTCGAAGAATAGTTGATAATTTGCTGGAGTTCACAAATAACTGGTTTTCAATGATAGCTTTCAAAGTAGTAAACACCAAGATAAGAGCAATGTGCAAAACAAGGAACATAAGAAACATGATTGAATAAATCATCATATGAATGAATGAAACACAACAACTCAAAATACTTGCTAAGATAGAAGGGAGTAGGTTTACTGACTCAACTAAAAAGTAAAAGAAAGGCCCTTCGCAGAGGGAAGCAGGGATTGCAAGTCTCATAAAGAGCTCCAAAAAATTATGATACTTACTAGCTTTCAGCTCTCATTGCCCCTATCATAGCCATCTTTAGGTGATTAAGATTAAAGTGACACAACTAAGAGGATATGCTTGACAAGTTATAAGTTCAAATCTCATGCCCCTTACTTATCAATACTGAACCTCATGCTACTCAACTTCAGTCACGAGTAAGCTCTTGTCATTGTAAATACATGTGTATCATTGAGAACCGCCAACGGGGTACCCCTTGCACATGACACAGGAGCTATCCCATAATAAAAATGACAAGGCAAGCAGACAGTGAGCATCTCGGTGATCTTTTTATTTGCTATTTGCATAGGTTTTTATTGAGGATGCTTCATAGAAGGCTCACTATAGTTATGCTGCAAGTTTCCACAATGATTAGGCATGGCTTAGGCTAGCGGCCCAGGCATTTCTCTAACACACATATAAACTCCATGGTCTTACAAGTTCCACTTTTATTTCACACTGCCAGGATCCATAGGCAAAAGAATCATGATATCAACTAGGTACAAAGTACCATGGCAGTGTTGAAAGTGTTCCCCATGATACATGGTTCTGCTAACTTCAACTCATAAAGCGCAAGCATATACGCAACAAAGAAGGACCCAATGGTTCAGGTTATTAAGTACAAGAAAGTAAAGTGTGCCATCAAGTTCATGAGAGCTTTAATCACTAATTTTCACATAACAAGTTTAATTTGGGAGGTAGATAAAACAAGAATTTACTTGGAATAGCAATAATGCTACTAGGTAGGTATGGTGGACACAAATGGCATGGGTTTGGTTTAAAGGAAGTGGATGCACGAGAAGAATTCCCTCTCAGTACAGGTTTTTAACTAGCAAGGCTAGGTAGCAAGTATAAGAGTTGAAGGAAACAAACAAACATACAATGATAAAGACAAACATGCAATCTTCCTTGGAAGCACAAAAGATCTTAACTAGAGAATACTACACTTATGAGAAAATCAAGAAATAAAGATGATGAAATTATTTTTCTTTAGAGTACTTCTATCTTTTCATTCAACTCTCAAAAATAGTGTTGCTACTGACCGAGCCAGGTTTGCCAAAACCAACTAAATTAACTCAATGATCCCAAAGTGATACCAATACTAACAACAAGATCAATCATACAACCACGAATTGAAAACTAATATAAGCTATGAAAAAGAGTGAATGACACAACTTCTCATTAATATTCCATAACGGCAACTCACACCAAGGGATACATATCTAACGAGAGAGGGGACACTTCCATAATCCAAACCATCCTACATAATAACTTCTCTATTCATGATATGACTCTACTAATAAGGTAAAAAGCTAGAAGATAGTGATGTGATACCGCGGCACTCTCCTAAGCTTGGAACAAACCGAGGGGATGCCAAACCTGATGACGAATTATTCCTTCGGTGGTGGTGGTATCCTCTCATCTTCGTCCGACTTCCAGGGTAAGGGCTTCCCATCAACAAAGGACATCGTGGTTTCCAACATCCTGAAACTTGCAGCAGCACTTATGCGTTTAAACCTAACCTCATACTCACAGTTTTGATTATGAACGTCATAGAACTGTGCTTGCAGTTTGTTGGTTGTTTGGCGGAGTGAGAGGACTTCATCCTTGAGTTCAGCAGTCTCCTTTTGGTGCTTGGCGATGAGTTCGGAACAAATCTTATGGATGAAATCCACTTCGCGCTCCGCCATCTTCTTGTACCTAAAGACTTCTTGCTCCAGCGCTTCCATCCTGTCCTCCAGACTTCCTTCACCTTTAGGGCATCGAACCTCTTTTATCCGAAGTTCCCCATATTCAAGCAACAACTCCTTGGGTTGAATCTTAAACTATCTCATGTATGGGTTGATGATATCCTCTAAAAAATCTTCCTAAGCTGATCCAGAGGAAGACATTGTAGCTCCAAATTTGGGACTCTACCTGTCAGAAATAGATCGAAAGGAAAACACGATCTACGAACCTCAGGGGATCCGGAGGATTATATATTACGAAGTTTCATAACTAAAGGAAGGTTCTGGGAGAAAACGGATCGGAGACGGAGTCCGGGGTGGCCACACCACCTGGTGGCACGGCCTGGAGTGGGTTTGCGCCACAGGGTGGTCTGAGCACCCTGGCTCCGTTTCCGTCCCTTTTTCGCTTCGTAGCTTCCCTTATTGACTAAAAACTGCAAAAATATAGTTCGATAGTATTTTCGTGGAACTTTTCTTACCAGGACTGTTACCTATTTGAAAGCGGACTCTGCAGGTCTCTGAATTTGGTCCTTGATAAAAATTTCTGGAGTTATAGCTTGAAAGGCATCAACATCTTCATTATAAGAATCCCCAGCAATATAGTGTTTGAGTCGCTGCCCATTCACTACTTGTGTAGTATTATCTTTTACAGAAGAAATTTTTATTGCTCCTGAACGGTATACTTCTTCAATAATGAAGGGTCCTTCCCATTTTGACAGTAGCTTTCCTGCAAAAAACTGAGACGAGACCTATACAATAGAACTTTCTCACCAACGTGAAATTCTCTCTTAAGTATTAGCTTGTCATGCCATCTTTTAACTTTTTCCTTAAAGAGCCTAGCATTTTCATAGGCCTCACTCCTCCATTCATCTCAAGAACTTAAATCAAATAATCTTTTCTCACCAGCGAGCTTACAATCTCTATTTAGTTCTTTAATTTCCTAGTAAGCTTTATGTTCTAATTCTAAAGGTAGGTGACAAGCTTTCCCATAAACCATTTTATAAGGAGACATCCCATGGGATTTTTGTAGGCAGTTCTATAAGCCCATAAAGCATCATTCAACTTTTTAGCCCAGTTTTTTATAGACATATTAATAGTCTTTTGCAAGATGGATTTAATTTCTCTATTTGATAAATCTACTTGCCCGTTAGTTTGGGGGTGATAGGCTAAAGCAATTCTATGATTAACATCATATTTAGCAAGGGTCTTTCTAAAACCACCATGAATGAAATGAGAACCCCCATCAGTCATGAGATACCTAGGCACTCCAAACCTAGGGAAGATAACATCCTTAAGCATTTTTAGAGAAGTTTCCCCGTCAGCACTCTTCGTAGGAATGGCTTCTACCCACTTAGTAACATAATCAACGGCAACAACAATATGAGTATAACCTTTCGAGGGAAGGAAAGGACCCATAAAGTCAAATCCCCAGCAATCAAAGGGTTCAATAACTAGACAGTAGTTCATAGGCATTTCATTGCGTCTAGAAATATTACCAACACGTTGACATTCATCACAAGATAAAACAAACTTTCTTGCATCTTTAAAAAGGGTCGGCCAGTAGAAACCTGATTGTAGCACCTTTTGTGTAGTTCTATCTCCTGCATAATGTCCTCCATAAGCACTACCATGACATTTACGCAATATCTCCTTTTGTTCATATTCTGGAACACATCTTCACATAATACCATCCACTTCTTGTTTGTATAGATGTGGGTCATCCCAAAAATAATGCTCAAATCATAAAAGAACTTCCTCCTTTGCTGAGCTGTAAAAGTTGGAGGCAAATACCTGGAGACAATAAAGTTAGCATAATCAGCGTACCAAGGGCTCCCTCGCGAGCTTACCCCTACTGCGGCTAGCTGCTCATTGGGGAAACTATCATTAACAGGCATAGGGTCAAAAGAGATGTTTTCCAATCGAGATAAATTATCAGCTACAGGGTTTTCAGCACCTTTCCTATCTACTATATGTAGACCAAACTCTTGGAAAAGCAGCACCCATCTAATAAGCCTAGGCTTAGCATCCTTCTTCGTCATAAGGTATTTAATAGCAGCATGATCAGTATGAATGGTAACTTTTGAGTCTACAATATAGGGTCTAAACTTATCACAAGAAAAAACGATAGATAGAAATCCTTTTTCAGTAGTAGCGTAATTCCTTTGAGCAACATCTAAAGTTTTACTAGCATAATGAATAACGTTTAACTTTTTATCAATTTGTTGCCCAAGGACAGCACCTACAGCAAAATCACTAGCATCACACATTATTTCAAAGGGTAAACTCCAATCAGGTGGTTGAACAATAGGGGCTGTAGTTAAATCCCTCTTAAGAGTTTCAAAATCTTCCTTACAATCATCATCAAAAACGAAGGGTACATCTTTTTGAAGAAGATTAGTGAGGGGTTTTGATATCCTAGAAAAGTCTTTAATAAACCTTCTATAGAAACCAGCTTGACCAAGGATACTACGAATACCTTTGATGTCTCATGGACAAGACATCTTTTCAATTGCCTCAACCTTAGCTCTATGAACTTCTATCCCTCTTTCAGAAACTTTATGCTCGAGGACAATCCCTTCATTAACCATGAAGTGGCATTTCTCCCAATTAAGAACAAGATTAGTTTCTTCACATCTTTGCAAAACTTTATCAAGGTTGTGCAGACAATTATCAAAAGAAGTTCCATAGACAGAAAAGTCATCCATGAACACTTCTACAATTTCCTCACAAAAACCATGAAATATAGCAGACATGCACCTTTGAAAAGTAGCAGGAGCATTACATAAACCAAAAGGCATACGTCTATAAGCATAAGTTCCGTAAGGACAAGTAAAAGTAGTTTTTTTCTTGATCTTGTTGTTTAACAGCAATTTGAGAGAAACCAGAATAACCATCAAGAAAACAAAAATGGGTGTTTTTAGACAACCTTTCCAACATTTGATCAATAAAAGGAAGCGGGTAGTGATCTTTCTTAGTAACTTTATTGACTTTTCTAAAATCAACACATCCTATAGCCTACTACTATTCTTTGAGGAATAAGCTCATCATTATCATTAGGAACAACGGTAATACCTCCTTTTTAGGAACACAATGAACAGGACTAACCCATTCACTGTCAGCAATATAGTAAATAATACCAGCATCAAGGAGTTTCAATACCTCATTCCTTACCACTTCCTTCATCCTAGGATTTAAACGTCGTTGGTGCTCTACTACTGGCTTTGCATCTGGTTCTATGTTGATAGAATGCTGACATATAGTAGGTGAAATCCCTTTTTAATCATCCAGAGTATAGCGCATAGCTCCTCGGTGTCTCCTCAAAACCTCCAATAACCTTTCTCCTTCCTTTCCAGAAAGTTTAGCGCTAATAATAACAGGATATATCTTTTTATCATCAATATAAGCGTATTTAAGATCATCAGGGAGAGGTTTTAGATCGAAGACCGGATCCTTTTTAGGTGGCAACATGGTACCCAAGTCTTCTACAGGCAAGTTATGCTTAAGCATCTTAGGCTGATCACGGAGAATCTTGTCAATCTCATTCCTTTCTTCCATGAAGATTTCACTTTCATGATCTTCCATAAATTGCTGCAAAGCATTGTTAGGAGCAAAATAAATAGAAGCAAGTTGTTCAACTCTAAAATCCTCATTATGGGTTTCCTCTTCACAAGGTTCTTTAGCAAATTTCGGGAAATTAAACTCAAAAGATTCCCCAGCAAACTTAGTCAAGATTTTCTCCCTTTTACAATCTATAATAGCTCCATAAGTACTCAAGAAAGGTCTACCAAAAATAATAGGATAAGTTTTACTAGCAGTTGAACCGAGTACTAGAAAATTAGCAGGGTACTTAATCTTACCACAAAGAACTTCCACGTCTCGTATAATACCAATTGGAGAGATGATCTCTCTATTAGCAAGGTGAATAACCACATCAATCTCTTCCAATTCGTAGGGACTGATTTCATGCATAATTTCTCTATAAAGCTCATAAGGAATAGCACTGGAACTTGCACCAATATCACATAAACCATAATAGCAATGATCACCGATTCTAACAGAAAGCACAGGAACACTAGCTTTTTTAGTTCTATTAGGATGTGAAACAATATTAGAAGCATCCTCACAAAAGACTATGTGTCCATCTTCTATGATTTTAGTGACAAGGTCTTTCACAATTGCTACCACAGGTTCAACGTTTATTTGTTCATCAGGTTTCACAGTTATCTTTTCACTTTTGGTGATTACATTAGTTATCATAGGATGATCCTTTACCTTTTCTGGGAAGTTAATCTTCTCGATATAAGGTTCATGTAAGATGGGATCAATAATGCAATACTAATCACTCCCAATAGGAACATAGTCAACAATATCTTTGTAAGGTGCATGGTATTTATTCCATCACCTTTTTGGAATTTCAATATAAGAAGCAAAAGCTCTAAAGCAATTCATAATAACTTGCAAATAAAGACCATAAGCATTACTAATATTTTGAAAGTCATCAGTTCCCATAAAAGATTCAATGCATTCATAATCATAATTTATACCTAACTTTCTACCTTTGTCATTCTCCCAAGCTTCAACATTGTCTTCAATACGGTCTAGAAGATCCCATTTAGCTTCTTCTTCCATGCGAGTGAATGATCCAGCACAAGAAGCATCCAATAAATCCTTATCATGTAGACAAAGCCTTGCATAAAAGTTATTGATAATAATATTGTTGGGGAGCTCATGAATGGGACATTTGAGCATAAGTAACTTCAATCTCCCCCAAGCTTGAGCTGTACTCTCTCCATCAAGTGGCCAAAAGTTGTATATTTGATTCCGATCTTTATGAATCTCACTAGGAGGATAAAATTTTGAATAAAAGAGAGGCACTATTTCCTCCCATCCTAGAGCTTGACCATTCTTCAGCAACTTATACCATTCCTCAGCTCTTCCTTCCAGTGATAATGAGAATAACTTCTTCTTAACTTGATCTGTAGTAATACCTACACACTTGAACAATCCGCATAATTCGTGTATAAAGAGTAAATGATCACCGGGATGGACAGTTCCATCCCCAACATAGTAGTTATCCATAACACGATCAATAATTCTTGTAGGTATTTTAAAAACATCATTCTCAGCAGGTGGTGGTTTATCTACTACCTTAGCAGTGGTAGTAGCATTACCAATTAAGAAACTCAGCGAATTATCCATAACAAAAATAAAGCAACTAACAGAAGTAAACAATACTCACAGTAGAAGTTTCCTTTACCAGTTCCACTCTCCAATAGCGCTTCACTCCCCAGCAACACCGCCAGAAAATAGTCTTGAAGACCCACAAGTATAGGGGGTGTATCGTAGTATTTCGATAAGTAAGAGTGCTGAACCCAACAAGGAGCAGAAGGTGCTGGCTAGTAGTATGGATCAGGAATTCTCTGCAAATACTTAGGAAACAGATTTTTAGGGTTTTTTATAAACCAAGTAAACAAAATACGAGTAAACAAAAGACAGTAGGAATAATTGCAGCAAGTGGCCCAATCCTTTATGCAGCAAAGGACAAGCCGGTTGTATTACTTAAGATGACCAAACGTTCTCGAGGACACATGGGAAGACTATCAAGTGCTTTCGCTTCATATAGTTGATTAATCTTCTTTAGCTTGCTCAGTGTTGTGTGGGTGAACCTGTGCTAATGTACCGACCTTCCTAGGACTAATACATACTTGTGATTATACCCCTTGCAAACATCCATAAGTACAAGAAAGTAATTAAGGTAGAAACCTAACCACAGCTTTAAACTCTAAGACCCTTACGTCCCTTGTGCAATGGGTTTCCTAACGGGGGTTCAGGTTTCTGTCACTCCGGCAACCCCTACGATTAGTAGCCAGATACACAATGCATTCCCCTGGGCCCATATAGGTGAAGTGTCATGTAGTCGATGTTCACATGACACGACTAGAAGAAGTACACCACAACTTAAATATCAAACCATTGAATCTTTCTCAAGACAACTCCACTACTAACAACATGACTTCTCCCATGTCCTCAAGAACAAAACGAACTACTCACAAGACATCATATGGATCATGATCAGAGATGGAATAATGATGTATAACAATCTGAACATAAACAATAATTTAATGGTTCACTCAATAGCATCAACTACAAAGAGTAATCAACACCGAGAAAGTTTCCCCTATGAACTATGCAAAATTCAACACAATTGTTACAACAATATGGAGATGGTGATGAGGGTGCTGATGGTGATGATGTTGGTGATGATGATGATGATCCCGATGAAGTCAAGTTTGATGGTGGTGTTGATGGCGATGATCTCCCCTCTCCGGGAAGGAATTCCTCCGACAGAAATCTGTTTGTCGGAGAGATCTTTCTCTCTCGGTGTTTTCCGCCCCGTAGGGGCAGCGGAATCTTTCTGTGCTCGCCAGAGGGGAGTGCCAGGGGTGGACCAGGGCAGCCACACCACCTGGTGGCGCGGCCTAGGCTGGCCCGCGCGAGGGGGTGGTGTGGGCCCCCTGTGGCCCATCTCTAGCCCCCGTTATGGCTTCCTTTGTCTTCTGGAAAAATAGGATTTTCCGTGTATTTTTCCGGATTTTCTGATCTTCAAGAATTTTGACTCCAAACATCACCTTTTCCATCAAAATCCTGACTGCAGCGGTCCATGCTCCAAAAGTCATTAACCATGCAAAAAACAGATGAAATAACATAAGTATCACCTCTCAATACGAAATATATCAATGAATAACAGTGAATTATGATATAGAATAGTGATGCAAAATGGACGTATCACTTAGCCATGCTTAGCTTTCAGCGCTAGTTCATCAAGATGATGTATCAGATGTAGGGAATCTAGTATGACGGGAGAATGAGGTATATAGATGATGTAAGATCAGTGGTAAAGGTTAAACATGCTAAGGCTTATATGGGAGGCCATAGTGGGATGTGGTTTTTGTAGTCCCATGCTCGCCACCACTAGGAACTGAGTCCTTGCCTTTGGACCAAGAGGAACGTACAGCCACACGGGTCTTGGGAAACCCTCCGCTGATTAACTTGCCTAGTAGATTCCATGAGTCACCTAGTTCTGGCGTTCCATTCGACATATGCATTTTGGTTATTCTCGAAGGCGGTGAAGGAGGTGCATCATAACAGGTAGGTAAGCGTGGCCGGGGTTGCTTCGGGTAGATAGCTCCCTTGATAAACCAACCTCGCCCACATCTCTTGGGACCGGCTTCAGGATTTGACCCGTTACGGTGGAACCATCCTTACGGCGTGACTCAAGGTCTTGGCAAAAGCAAGGTAAAGGTCGTGGCCAACCACCCTCTACCGGACTTCCAATGAAGAGGGCTTATCTAGTGGCATTAAGAGTCGGTCGGTACGTGTGGGTAAAGTTGAACACCCCTGTAGGGTTAAAACTTTTTGAAAAGCCGTGTTCACTGTTATGAATGCTTGGTGGCCAGATTCTAAGATCATAGAGAACATTAACCTAATCGTAAAACTTGGAGATTCAACGTGTGCTTAAAGATGCTTCCTCTTGCGTACGAGGGGGTGATCCTAGTTGTGAGATGAGGATTACTTTGGTGGATGTTGCTCTCTTATACCTTTTTAAAATGTTATGATTATACGAGCTTCTTATCCCCCTTTTTTATAAACAAAGACGACTTTATGTAAAATAACCCCACCAGCCATAAGTCTTGTGGAGTACACCATGTACTCACCCTTGCTTTGTTGATACTTTTATAGCAGAGTAAGTGTTCCCTGAAGACGAGTTCCATACGACATCTACACCGACGAGCAGCTTGGGGTTCCCGGCCGGCAGCCTGGAATCTATTGGCTGGGACGTCATCATTATGCTCCAGGCCTCTTAGACCATTTTTTAAGTTTTCTATACTTAATAGCATAATTTGACTTCCGTTGTTTTATGTTTGTGGTTAGTGACCTCTGCTTGTAATATTTTGGTTCTTCGCTCAGTTATGAGCTTGCTGTAATAATTTTTGTGTCGCAGGGTTACTGTTGTGTTACCAATTTCTCACTGGATATCCTCGAGCTCTAGGTTAAGCTTATGTCAGGCTAAGGTCTATGATTTGTTTAACCTTGGTCCTGGGGATGTCACATTACTTCCTCAGCAAACCTGATCATACACAAGTGCAAAGACTTAGGCAGTCTATAATTCTCATCAATAAAAACATCAGATTCATTTAGGAGTGAATTCATCTGTTGTTCAAGTAGCTTGGCACGAGCTCTAGTAATGGGTCTAATCCCGATCTTATTGGACTTGGTCTTGGAAGCAACATCGACAACTTCATTAGGAGTTTTAGATAGCAAATCAATAGGGATGTCTTCATCATCTCCCTCCCCCCTTCAAAAGGTGTCGACCTCGATGCTACAACGTCTTCTCCATCATATGGTGTCAAGTCAGCAACATTGAAACTAGCGCTGACACCTCCAAATACATCTTGAGGAATATCTATCTTGTAGGCATTATCATTGATCTTGGAAAGAACTTTGTAAGGACCAGCACCACGCGGAAATAACTTGGACTTACGTAACTCTGGAAATCTGTCCTCGCGAACGTGTGCCCAAACCATATCTCCAGGCTGAAACAACACCTACTTGTGTTTCTTGTTAGCTCGTTCAGCATTGTTCTTTCCTTTCTTTTCAATAGTCTTTTCGTCTTCACATGTATCTTCCTCATAAAATTTTCTTCTTGGATGCTTCCATATTGATTCTTTCTTGGATAGGAAGAGGAAGAAAATCAAATAGTGTAATGGGTTTGAAAAAATAGACCACCTCAAAAGGAAAAAAGCTATATGGTAGAGTGAACCTCCTGGTTATATGCAAACTCCACATGCGGCAAACACTCTTCCCATTCAGTAAGATTTTCTTGATCATAGCTTGATGGGGCTCATTGCATGGAAAACAAAAAATCCTATGGTTGCAACCACCAAGATCATATCTAGGAGATACATGTAACGGTTTGAGATGTACTCACCCTCGAAGACCGTAACATGGGATAACGTTCCCGTAAACAAACGTTGCTATTGTAGAGTGTACATGATCGTCCTCAAGGACGCGATGTGTGCGGCCCCGCAGATTAATCCTCCGAGAATCCCTGATATGCATACACCACAATACCATGATCAGTTAAACGTGGCACATAACCGACGAGTATCAAGTAAACATCAATTACTTAAGCGGATACATGTCATACCTTACATGCCATTATGGCTACATCAATAATCATTAGCGGAACTTCATCAAGTGTAGAGCCCGAGCCATGCCTTAACCTACAGGCAACTAACTGGGAGAACATCCTAGCTCGCATAGCCGTCAACTTCATCCTCTTCTTGATATCTGACCAAGTTAATAGCCAGGGACAATGCTAGTTAGTACTTTGAATGTACTCGCAAACCACCTTAAGATGGAAGTAATAACAACAACATGATATGCATTATAGTGGTGGTAGTAGGAGGGCTCCAAGAGAGGTTCTTTTCTCAGCTAGTTTCACTTGTAGATATAGAATCTACATATCTTTGTTGAAAACCTTTGTAAAACATTTTGGAAAACTTTTTGCAAAGTTTTAGGGAAACTCTAGGATTGGGTTACCCATTTGTTTTGTCCTTCCGGTCATCCCATGACCAAACTCCTTTCCTTCCTTTTGGACCATCCCATGGTCAAAACATGTATCCTTTCCGACCATCCCATGGTCAAAACATTTCCAAAGCCATTGCTTTTCCAAAATCCTTTTTGAAAAAAAACCCAGCACCGCTCTATAGCAACCTTCCCAACCGTCGATGACCGCGGACCTGGCTATTCGAATAGATTTACACTCTACAGAGGTTGTACACTATACCCACACCATTCGGGTACCCTGCCCTGATCTACACCGATCGTGGGTCGAGTAACCAATCAAGACTCTCCGAATGCCACTCCAGTATAAGTGCCTACCCTATGAGTGTTGTTCCCCTTAACACCAGGACACCCTATATAGTACACAAGCCAACCGGAGCGCTTTTTCCACTTCCCAAGTGTGCGCTTTCAATGAGGGGCTCATAGTAACGCGTGGAGGCCCGCAGACCCTTCGTTCCTTCTCCCGGTCGATGTTTTACATGGACTCAGCCAGAGAAGGCCCACCCTCCAGGGATTTTTATCCCTTGTAGTCGTTGTGAGGCAGCTTATACCAAAATAAACAATCATGAAATCCAGCCCTATCCCATTCCAAAGTAATGTGGTTGCACGGGTTAATTGTTCTAGCAAAACTGCAAAGAACTGAGTGTGTTTTCATAAACCTTTTTCCTCCAGCTTTCCTTTAGTATTTTGTAAAACAAAACCTTTTTGTTTCTCAACATATCTTGGGAGGTCCCATCTCACCAAGGTTTTATCATAAAACATTTGGTAAAACTTTTTTGGGGGTCTTCCCATGCTCTAGTTTTGCTTCGGCTAAAACGGGGTCTCCAAAGGGGTATGGTGTAATACACCATCTATCATACTAGGGTTAAATATGAGTCATCAAGAGGGTTGTACTTAATAGTACCATTGTGTAATGGTTTGGAGGAGCCAAGCCACTACCAGATATACATCATCATATAATAAAATAGTGAAGTTTCATAAATAGTAGATAAAACATGCATAAGTAAAACAATAGGATAAGGATAATGAGCAAGAAGTTGGCTTGCCTATGGGTCAGCTATATGGCATAAATGTCCCTGGACTTCTTCTTTAGATGACCAAGAATACCAATGCCAATAATAATAAGATCTCTCCTTCTCGTCCTCAAAACAATCGCAACTATCGCAGTCATCGAGTATACATGAAAATAAGCGATGCCACAATCAAAACAAGGCATACAAGTATCAATACATACAGCAAGCAATGAACAATACCAGTTTACAATTCAGTAGGTTTTGAGTGGTTGGCTTCTACATAAGTGGAATTACTTGAAATGCCTTTGTGGGTTTTCTTTAATGGTTTGGATGCCAAAACTACTTGATTAAGGGGTTTAATATAAGGTCTAAGTTCTGTAGGATACCTTTGTATTGAAATGTTACCATCAGATAGGTAGTGGTAATATGAAGCCAACAAAAGTGGTTTCACTATTTTATCAATTTTCTTTAATTAGTTATGGTTTTTCTAGTGAAATCAACCCTAGTTTTAGGAAATAATTCATTAGAAAAGTTCTGTGAGTCAAAAAATTATTTCCTTGGTTGGTTGTGTATGGTTTGATGTACTGATTCACTGAGAGTTGGAAACATGTCAACATATTTAGCAGAATGCCCTCAGGAAATTCGCAAGGGCAGTTCTACATGCAATTTGTCTTTTTAACCAGAATTAGTTTACAGGTCCAAACGGTATGAGTTTAAATGCATTGGATAGGTATTAAAAATAACTTTATTTAGGAATTTGAATCACTATTTTTGGAGTTGTATAACTATAGACGTGATTTATCTAGTGAAACAACCACATACATAAGGGTTTAATTCATTAATATTCAATAGAGGATCAATTAATCCTTATCTCCAAGTTTTAGATAGGAATTGATGTACCACTTCTCTGAGAGTTAGAAATAGGTCAATATCTACTTTGATGTGACATAGAGAAATTGCTAATTGTAGAAATGGGTTGTTTCTGTTATTTTTACTGAAGTAGAAACTTAGTTCACCTTGGCATGGGACCAAGTGCATAGGTTAGGTATTTCATAAACCATCGAGACGACACGGATTTCACCCAATTTGGGATGACCAAACCCTCTGAAATCACTATTTGGTAAAAAGGACAGATCTAAGAAGAATATTTCCCAGAAAAACATAATTATGAGTTTCTCCAAGTGGATTGTTTTGAATGTTTGAGAAAACACTGTAGAACCTGGCAAAAATTAGGGTTGGGTGTTTTCTGGCATTTTCCAATTTATTTTGCATTTAAACCTAGCAGCTATTTTCTGAGATCTGGAGAAATATTTAAAGGCAAGGGGGTTGGGGGATTACTGGGCTAGAGTTTGACAGGATCTGGGCCGCACTGTGCAGAACCAGCCCATCCGACAGCTGCTTGCATGGGAGCACGGTTCAAAAGGCCGCGGGGCGGGGCCCGTCTGTCATAGGGCGCGGGGTGCCAAGCGGTAGGAGAGGAGGTGGGACGTCGGATTAGAGTGGATCCGACAGTTC
Source organism: Avena eriantha (assembly GCA_910589775.1). Classification (NCBI taxonomy): domain Eukaryota; kingdom Viridiplantae; phylum Streptophyta; class Magnoliopsida; order Poales; family Poaceae; genus Avena; species Avena eriantha. The sequence goes on from OU342743.1 coordinate 76,537,306, forward strand.
CCTGTCGTCTTCCCAATCGGAAGATGGTGGCGGCGCTGGGAACCCTAGGCAGCGCTAGGAGGAGTGGGGAGGGTACCTAGGGGCTCGCTGGAGGTCGGAGATGGTCAGAGGCGACACGGTCGATGACGGTGATCCCGGAGAGGGGTGGCACGGCCAGTTTCCACGTGAAGGAGGAGTTCACATGACGGTGCTCGCGGTTGTGCTCTCGGGAGCTCGCTGGAGAAGGGGTAGGGACGCATGTAGGGCGAGGAGATATTCGGCTCGGATGCGGCGGTCCTAGAGCATGCAAGTCTGCTGCATGCAGAGAGAAACGGGCTCTAGAGCTTCCGGTTTTTGCAGGGTGTGCTCCTCTTGGTGGAGAGCGTGGGTGGTGGCCTCCGAGTGTCCTGCGAAGAATGGAGGACATGGACGAGTAGATCTTAGTGAGGGGAGCACAAAGGTGCAGATATATGAGTAGGAGGTGGTATGGTTCGGGGACAACCTGCCTTCTTCCATTCAAACTCGAGAGAATAAGCTCTCCTCCTCTACGGTGAGAGGGGGCCAGGGAAGGGCGTTGAAGCTCAGGGATGGATAGGTGGAGGTGGAGGAAGCAAATGGTGCGGCAGAGGAGTCCTGTAGTGGCCTTGGGTCCTTTATTTTGGGAGAGATGGGTTCATTGTGAACCTTGTCCACTTAGTGCAAGGAAGGAGAGGGGAGGGCTCTGATTGTCTAGGGGGATGGTGGAGAGGTAAGAGGTGGGGCTCTGAGTCGAGCACTGAGTAGATGGGAGGGTGGTGGCTACTGCTGCCTCACTTATTGCTATGCTTATGTTTAATTAGACATGTCTCTCTCTCCTTATAAGCTTAAGGGGACAAGTTTGTGGGATTTCTACAGCACTGTGCTACAATGCAACACGACCAGGGGAGAGTGGGGTTGCTGTGGAGTAGCAAGGACCAGTTTGGTGATGGTTTGAAATGATTTGGATCATAGTTTTAGATGTTGTCAAATATTGGCGAAACTAGTAGTTATGATGGAATTTCTCCAACATTATCTTTGCAAGATGGGGTAAAGGTGCTGGTAGATAGGTATAGTCAGGGTGTACCTCCAGGAATTTTGTGGCATTTATTGGGTCATTTTAGATCATGTTTATCTCATTTATTCAAATAGTGCAGAAATGGTTTCTAGAAGCTCATTTGATATTTTCACATTGCGAAAGGTTGGTTTTTGATGTGAGATGGTCCTAAATACCAGATCACATATTGGGGAATTTTCTCAAGATTTATTGGGGCATAAAAGTATTTAACACATTTATTTTATCATTTCTGCCTATTAAGAAAATAGGCAAAAAGAATTATTAAAACTCTTCAAAAATATTTTTTATTGAAGTGGGAAGATAGGATAGGATAACTAGACTTCAAATTGAAGATGGGGATGTGTTTTGGAGAAAGTCAAACTTTCTTTTAAGATTTGGTTTTGGAGTTTTTGTAAATTTAAGAGATTAAATTGGTTTTGGTCCATAATAATTAGCGATAATATTTGATAAATCTTTATAATCAAGGTATATGATGTACATAGGTTGTATATAGCAATTTCATCCTTGGGTGTTGAGAAACAAAGTTGATTTTGGTGGAAAACATGAGATAAAGGATCTAGGGTGATGTTATTTTCATACCACCAAAACATGGCTGTATCCTGGAGCTCAAAGCTCCCATTGGAACATGGGATATATGGATGGATATACAAAGTTATGTAGATCACCATGGTATATAAATTTGGGCTTGATCATGCTTGAGATCGCCAAGGATTGATTCCAAACTTGGAATAAAATAGGCCTGCCAAGGCAGATTATCAGATAGCCTTCAAAACCTTGGGAGTTTTTGAAGAAAAAAGATCCGTTTGGAACAAGTCAAGTAGATATTGCAATACCTTTATGATTAGAACACAATAATGCAGGGAGTTGGTCCAACGAAGATAGCATGGAGCTAAGAGCTTCTTCCAAAGTAGGCTAGTTGATAAGATTTGCAGGAATTGTTATTTTCTTGCCTACAAAACTATCAAGAACAAGTGGGTTGGAGGATGATCTATCCAAGGGAAAAAGTGGTACTTGGTAGTCCTTATGATGTTTTACAAGATGGTTCAAGTGCATTTACAAAAATGCACAAGTGTTGAGAAAGATAGGCACTCAAAGAAGTGATATTGAAATAGTTTCCAGACTTAGTCAAAATTTGGCAGATTTAGGGTTTTTGACTAGAATATGAGTGGGGATGTTTTTGAGGGTTTGCAAGGTATAAAATCATCATCAAGTGGATGATGTATAAGTTTATATTGGGTAGTATAGATGCATGCTTGATATTGGTCTTCATTGACTTGGAAACTTCTAGAATGGATCACTTCAGAATTGATCTGGTTAAGGGTTTTAGATGATCACTTAGTGGCCAGAGATTAGATCCATCTTGTATTCTTGCTTAGGGTTTGGGGATTTAAAAGTTTGTTGATCCTAGAGGATGAGCTCCTAGAGTAGATCATACTACTTCTAAGCAATCAAGTCAAACAGCGGATCAAGGCAACTCATATTACAAACAAATCAACTACTACTAGGGTTACCATCAAGCTTAGATTGAGCTAAGGATGGGCAATTTTTGAAGGTTGGAGTTTTAATAAGGTAAGAGTCCTTGGTATCCCTACCAAGAGTAGAATTCAGAGGTTTTATACAAGGTTTTGGAAATCCTAGAGGTAAAAGTAGTTGAAGGTTCTGTCTTGAAAACATAAGGAGATTATAGCTCTCCATAGTTTTGTCAATAGAAGCTACTAAAATAATTTTGGTTTTAGAAACATCTTGGCTCATGTTTGAAATGCCAGAACATTTGAGAATATGTAAAATGAGCCAGGATAGTTTTGTTAAATAGCTTTTGACACTGATGTTCAGGTAAGGAGTATATCCTAAGCTATACCATCAGAAGCATAAGCACAGACAACAACAAACAAGCACTACACCATTAAATAGGAAAAAGTTTTTCTTCCCCCTGTTTTTTGCATTCTAGACAACTAATCAGGGTTGCTGAAATTGGGATGTTATAGACCTTTCCCCCTTAAAAGAATCTCATCCCGAGATTCGGGAGAGTAACGCTAGGGAATTTTGTTTTGGAGTTTGTGCCATGTGTTTCTCGCGTACTAACTTGTCGGCTTGTATTTGAAGGGGGTCACTACGATGGTGAGGTTGAACTTCAATCGTCTTGGATGCACGAGTATTGAGTAGGCTTCAATTGGGATTGTGAGGGGTGATCTTCCTTCTATAAGGATTTACATCATTTCTCTTAAGGAATTATCGTATCCTAGTTCATGATTTTGGGTCTAACTCCTGAGGTTGCTTCTGGCGGAGGGTTACGCTATTGTGGTGGGAAAGACGCAGTCTTTCCCCTTAGGGTTAAACTAGGGTAGCTCGAGGATGCATCGGTCCTTCCTTCTTGGAGTCATCGGATGATGTTTTTAGGAGTATCACCAAATCTTCAATCAGGGTTGAAACCTTCCGGTGACGTCTGCTAACTAGGTGTTATGAGTCTTATATACTACTTTTATTCATACTTAGCCTATCAGAGTAGTTGAATTTGTGAATTTTCCAAACGGATTTAGACTAACGGGGTTAGCGAATCTGCGGTCCTTTAGGCTGATCTTCAGCTGAAGTAACAGGGGGGCATCGTAAATCTTTAATGGTTTCCTCATCTGATAACTCGGGAATTGGTGCTTGGCGGAAGACGTCAGATCTAGTAATTTTTCTGGAGTATCTTTTGGTTGACAGTCTTCGGGATTTGAGTTGGAAAGACGTAGTATTTCCACCTTAGAGATTCACTGAGGTCTTTCGAGAATAGTGCAGACCATCCGTCTTGAAGTGCTGGCATGATGGTAAAGATGTATGTATTTATTTGCGTCTTGAGTTGATATCTTTGAGTGACATCCTAATGCTCAAACCTGGCCGAGACGGTTTCTTAAGGAAGCTTAATGGAGTTAGCTCCAAGCATGTTAGAAGTTAACGATGCTTCTTGCTAGTCTTCAGTCAAGGTAGAGACATCCAGCTTCGGGGGAGTTGTCTTCACGCATCTGGGTCTTCAGGATTTAGAGGTATTCTAGCTTCTGGGGAGGAACTTCCCGTTGATTTGGGTGGGGCCGACTAAAATAGTTAGTCTCCTGAGGCGATCGAAACCTCTAATATACCGGGGGTTAGTGTAGTTAGGTCTTTACTTCTTGTATTGGTACGTAAGTCTTGTGATTTCTCGCGGATAGGGAGGATCCTTTGGTGATCGACTTCCGGTTTCAACAGGATTTTGCTATAATAGACTGACGAATAATGGAGTGTTACGCTACCGACGAGTCTTGAGAGGTGAGTTCGATGAGGTCTACCATCGTGCAAAGGTGAAGTCTTCGATTTGCTCTGACTTGACGAGGTCGGGCTTCTGTTTCTGGCGATTCTTCGCCTCTCGTAAACTCTCGAGGTTAATCTAGGTTCACATTAGCGATAACTAACCGGGGGTTGTTCCTGAGTTACTAGGTAGGGTACCGCTCCTCGAGTCACATTTGTTAGAGGTCTAAGCAACCAGAACACACATACAAGGCGAACAGAGTGAGGGGATCGCAATGTCCTTGGCAAACAGCACACATCAAGCAACACATGACGCACTTATGCAACTAAACACGACCAACTAGGGGGACCAAGGATTTAACTACTCGTGATATAGGGGAATCCTATCTTAGGACTATTAATCCTAGACATCATCGTTCTCAGGGTTTGAGTCACTATCTTACGTATGAAACCTTCACTGAGTCATTGGATGCTTCTCGATAGTGAAATATTTGATTTCTTCTGATAAGGAGGATTCCGCTGGTAGGGCGATCTTGTAGTCTCCTTGTGTTTGGTGGTAGTTGCTTCTCTTCGTCTCTTTATCATCGCCTTCTCCTAGTTCCATATCCTATTTGTTTGAAATCCGTAGGTTTGAATTTGGGAGGAGAGATAGAGGAAACCATTTTCGAAACAATTTAAACTGGGAGGAGATAAGATATAGAACTTTTAAAAAGGCTTTTGAGAAAATAGTTTTCGAAAGCCGGTGCTTCCTGAATAGTTTTTCCTATCTAACAACCATGCTAACTAAGGTTCTCCTACAGTCAGGATGGCTCTAATACCAAGTATGTGGGGCCCCCGGATTAATCCTCCGAGAATCCATGTTATGCATACACTAGGATCCCATGATCAGTTAGTCGTGGCACATAATCGACAAGTATCAAGTAAACATCCATTACTTGAGCGGATACATGTCATACCTTACATGCCATTATGGCTACATAAATATCATTAGCGGAACTTCATCAAGCGTAGATCCCGAGCCATGCCTTAACCTACAGGCAACTAACTGGGAGAACGTCCTAGCTCGCATAGCCGTCAACTTCATCCCCTTCTTGATATCTGACCAAGTTCATAGCCAGGGACAATCCCAGTGAGTACTTTGAATGTACTCGCAAACCACCTTAAGATGAAAGTAATAACAACAACAGGATATGCATTATGGTTGTGGTAGTAGGAGGGCTCCAAGAGAGGTTCTTTTCGTAGCTAGTTTCTCTTGTAGATATAGCATCTATATATCTTTGTTGAAAACCTTTGTAAAATATTTTGGAAACCTTTTCGCAAAGTTCTAGGGAAAATCTAGGATTGTGTTACCCATTTGTTTTGTTCTTCCGGTCATCCCATGACCAAACTCCTTTCCTTCCTTTCCGACCATCCCATGATCAAAACATGTATCCTTTTCGACCATCCCATGGTAAAAACATTTCCAAAGCCATTTCTTTTTCGAAATCCTTTTTGAAAACAAAATCAGCACCACTCTACAGCAACCTTCCCAACCGTCCATGACCGCGTACACGGCTATTCGAATAGATTTACACTCTGCAGAGGTTGTACATGTTACCCACACCATCCGGGTACCCAGCCCTGATCTACACCGATCGTGGGTCAAGTAACCAATCAAGACTCTCTGAATGCCACTCCAGTATAAGTGCCTACCCTATGAGTGTTGTTCCCCTCAACACCAGGACGCCCTATATAGTACACAAGACAACCAGAGCACTTTTTCCACTTCCCAAGTGTGTACTTTCAATGAGGGGCTCATAGTAACGCGTGGAGGCCCGCAAACCCTTCGTTCCTTCTCTCGGTCGATGTTTTACATGGACTCGGGCAGAGAAGGCCCACCCTCCAGGGATTTTTATTCCCTATAGTCATTGTGAGGCAACTTATACTAGAATAAACAATCATGCCCTGTCCCATTCGAGAGTAATGTGGTTGCACGGGTTAATTGTTCTAGCAAAACTGCAAAGAACTGGGTGCATTTTCGTAAACTTTTTTCCTGCAGCTTTGCTTCGGTATTTTGTAAAACAAAACCTTTTTGTTTCTCAACATATCTTGGGAGGTCCCTCCTCACCAAGGTTTTATCATAAAACATTTGGTAAAACTTTTTCGGGGGTATTCCCATCCTCTAGTTTTGATTAGGCTAAAATGGGGTCTCCAAAGGGGTATGATGTAATACACCATCTATCATACTAGGGTTAAATAGGTGTCATCAAGAGGGTTGTACTAAATAGTACCATTGTGTAATGGTTTGGAGGAGCCAGGCCACTACCAGATATACATCATCATATAATAAAACAGTGCAGTTTCATAAATAGTAGATAAAACATGCATAAGTAAAATAATAGGATAAGGATAATGAGCAAGAAGGTGGGTTGCCTGTGGATCAGCTATATGGAATATATGTCCCTGGACTTCTTCTTTAGATAACCAAGAATATCAATGCCAATAATAATAAGATCTCTTCTTCTCGTCCTCAAAACAATCACAACTATCGCCGTCATTGAGTACACATGCAAACAAGCGATGCCACAATCAAAACAAGGCATACAAGTATCAATACATACAGCAAGCAATGAACAATACCAGTTTACAATTCAATAGGTTTTTGAGTGGTTGGCTTCTACACAAGTGGAATTTAATGGTTTGGATGCCAAAACTACTTGATTAAGGGGTTTAATATAAGGTCCAAGTTCTGTAGGATACCTTTGTATAAAAATGTTACCATCGGATAGGTAGTGGTAATATGAAGCCAACAAAAATGGTTCACTATTTTATCAATTTTCTTTAATTAGTTATGATTTTTCTAGTGAAATCAACCCTAGTTTTAGGAAATAATTCATCAAAAAGTTCTGTGAGTCCAAAAATTGTTTCCTTGGATGGTTGTGTATGGTTTGATGTACTGATTCACTGAGAGTTGGAAACATGTCAAAATATTTACCAGAATGCCCTTAGGAAATTCCCAAGGGCAGTTCTGCATGCGATTTGTCGTTTTAACCAGAATTAGTTTACATTTCCAAACGGTATTAGTTCAAAGGAATTGGATAGGTATTACAAATAAATTTATTTAGGAATTTGAATCACTATTTTCGGAGTTGTATAACTATAGATGTGATTTATCTAGTGAAACAACCACATACAGAAGTGTTTAATTCACTAAAATTCAACAAAGGATCAATAAATCCATATCTCCTAGTTTTAGATAGGTACTGATCTAACAAAGGATCAATAAACCATCCAGACGAGATGGAGTTCACCCAATTTGGGATTACCAAACCCTCTTAAATCACTATTTGGTAAAAAGGACAGATCTAAGAAGAATATTTCCCAAAAACATAATTATGAGTTTGTCCAAGTTGATTGTTTTGAATGTTTGAGAAAACACTATAGAACATGACAAAAATTAGATATGGGTGTTTTCTGGCATTTTCCAATTTATTTTGCATTTAAACCTAGCAGCAATTTTCTGAGATCTGGAGAAATATTTAAAGAAAAGGGGGTACGAGGATTACTGGGCCAGAGTTTGACCGGATCTAGGCTGCACTGTGCGGAACTGGCCCATCCGGCAGCTGCTCGCGTGGGAGCACAGTTCAAAAGGCCGCGGGGCGGGGGCCGCCTGTCATAGGGCGCGGGGTGCCAAGCTGTAGGAGAGGAGGTGGCCCATCGGATTAGAGTGGATCCGACGGTTCCCTGTCGTCTTCCCAATCGGAAGAAGGTGGCAGCAGTGGGAACCCTAGGTAGCACTGGGAGGAGCGGGCAGGGTACCTAGGGGGCTCCCTGGTGGTCTGAAATGGTCGGAGGCGACGCGGTCGACGACGGTGATCCCGGAGAGCGGCGGCACGGCCGGTTTCCACGTCGAGGAGGAGTTCACACGATGGCACTTGTGGTTGTGCTCTCGGGAGCTCTACGCGGGAGGGGCAGGGACGCATGCCGGGCGAGGAGAGATGACGGCTCGGATGCGGTGGTCCTAGAGCGTGCAGGTCTACTGCATGAAGAGAGAAATGGGCTCGGGAGCTTCGAATTTTTGCAGGGTGTCCTCCTCTTGGTGGAGAGCTTGGGCGGTGGCCTCCGAGTTTCCTGCAAAGAAAGGAGGACATGGACAAGTAGATCTGAGTGAGGGGAGCACAAAGGTGCAGATATATGAGCAGGAGGTGGTATGGTTGGGGGACAACATGCCTTCTTCCATTCAAACCCGAGAGAAGAAGCTCTCCTCCTCTACAGTGAGAGGGAGCCAGGGAAGGGCGGTGGAGCTCAGGGATGGATAGGTGGAGGTGGAGGAAGCAAATAGTGCAGCAGAGGAGTCCTGTAGTCCCCTCTGGTCCTTTATTTCGGGAGAGATGGGTTCATGGTGAACCTTGTCCACTTAGTGCAAGGGAGGAGAGGGGAGAGCTCTGATTGGCTAGGGGGGCGGTGGAGAGGTAAGAGGTGGGTCTCTGAGTCGAGCATTGAGTGGACGGGAGGGTGGTGGCCGCTTCTGCCTCACTTATTGCTATGCTTATGTTTAATTAAACATGTCTCTCTCTCCTTATAAGATTAAGGGGACAAGTTTGTGGGATTTCTACAGCACTATGCTACAATGTAGCACGACCAAGGGAGAGTGGGGTTGCTGTGGAGTAGCAAGGACCAGTTTCGTGATGGTTTGAAATGATTTGGGTCATAGTTTTAGATTTTGTCAAATATTGGCCAAACTAGTAGTTATGATGGAATTTCTCCAACATGATCTTGGCAAGATGGGGTAAAGGTGCTGGTAGATCGGTATAGTCAGGGTGTACCTCGAGGAATTTTGTGGCATTTATTCGGTCATTTTAGATCATGTTTATCTCATTTATTCAAATAGTGCAGAAATGGTTTCTAGAAGCTCATTTGATATTTTCACATTGGGAAGGTTGGTTTTTGATGTGAGATGGTCCTAAATACCAGATCACATATTGGGAAATTTTCTCAAGATTAATTGGGGCATAAAAGTATTTAACACATTTATTTTATCATTTCTGCCTATCAAGAAAATAGGCAAAAAGAATTATTTAAAACTCTTCAAAAATATTTGTTATTGAAGTGGGAAGATAGGATCGGATAACTAGACTTCAAATAAGCTTGAACATGGGGATGTCTTTTGGAGAAAGTCAAACTTTCTTTTATAGATTTGGTTTTGGAGTTTTTGTAAATTTAAGAGATTAAATAGGTTTTGGTCCCTAATAATTAGGGATAATATTTGATAAATCTTTATAATCAAGTTAGATGATGTACACAGGGTGTATATAGCAATTGCATCCTTGGGTGTTGAGAAACAAAGTTGATTTTGGTGGAAAACATGAGATAAAGGATCTAGGGTGATGTTATTTTCATACCACCAAAACATGGCTGTATCTTGGAGCTCAAAGCTCCCATTGGAACATGGGATATATGGATGGATAGACCAAGTTATGTAGATCACCATGGTACAGAATTTTGGGCTTGATCATGCTTGAGACCTCCGTTCATGATCAAGATCATCTATTTGTAATTCTGCATGTTGTGTTTGCGGGGATCCGATGGATATTGAGATGCTATTTCAGATTGATTATTGATTCTATCATGTGTTTGTTATTTGTGGTCTTGCATGCTTTCCGTTGTTAGTAGCTATCTTGGCCAAGTAGATGCTAGCAACTCCAAGAGTTAGTATTTATGCTCGATAGTGGGTTCATGCCTCTGGTAATCTGGCGAAGTGACCGAAATCTCTAAGGTACTAGATGTGTTGTTGCTACTAGGGAGAAAACAACAATCCTTTGTTCATAGAACAATCGTATTGTTTACTTTACATGCAGTTCGTAAAGCAATAATCTATTGCTTGCAACTTAATACTGGAGGGGGTTCGGATGATAACCTGAAGGTGGATTATTAGTCATAGATGTAGTTGGATGGTGGTTTATGTATTATGTTGTAATGCCCAATCAAGTCTCAAAGGAGTCAAGATGATTAGTATATGCATGTATTGCTTTCTCGATGTTTGTCAATTGCCTCGTTGTAATTTGTTCACCCAGCATGTTATCTATCTAAGGAGAGCCACCTCTAGTGAACTATGGATCCCGGTCCTTTTCTTTACATACAATCTACAAACTGTTTACTGCTTTGTGTTTACTTTCTACAAACTTTTACTTCTTTCCATTCGATACGTTTAATCCTTTGTTTTCCGCAAAACACGGTGAGATTGACAACCTCATCGCAAGTTGGGGACAAAGTTTTGTGGTTGTGTTGTGCAGGTCTCCACGTTGCTACTAGCACCGGTAGTGCGCCCTGCCAAAGCTCAGCTAGTAACACCTTTGGGGTGTTTCCTTGCTCCTACTGGTTCGATTAAACCTTGGTTTCATAACTGAGGGAAACATGCTGTTGTGCTCATCATACCTTCCTCTTGGGGTTCCCAACGAGCTCTACATCAACACCGCCATCAAGCATTTTTCTGGGCGTCGTGCATTGAGCCATCATCTGGTTAAGGGTTTTAGATGATCACTCAGTGGCTAGAGATTAGATCCATCTTGTATTCTTGCTTAGGGTCTGGGGATTTAAAAGTTTCTTAATCCTAGAGGATGAGCTCCTAGAGTAGATCATACTACTTCTAAGCAATCAAGTCAAACAGCGGACCAATGCAACTCATCTTACAAACATATCAACTACTACTAGGGTTACCATCAAGCTTAGATTGAGGTAAGGATGGGCAATTTTGAAAGTTTGGAGTTTGAATAAGGTAAGAGTTCTTGGTATCCCTACCAAGAGTATAATTTAGAGGTTTTATACAAGGTTTTGGAAATCCTAGAGGTAAGAGTAGTTGAAGGTTCTGTCTTGAAAACTTAAGGAGATTATAGCTCTCCATAGTCAATAGAAGCTACTAAAATAATTTTGGTTATAGAAGCATCTTGGCTCATGTTTGAAATGCCATAACATTTGAGAATATGTAAAATGAGCCAGGATAGTTTTGTTAAATAGATTTTGACACTGATGTTGAGGTAAGGAGTATATCATAAGCTATACCATCAGAAGCATAAGCACAGACACCAACAAACAAGCACTGCACCATTAAATAGGAAAAAGTCTTTGTTCCCCCTGATTTTTGCATTCTAGACAACTAATCAGGGTGAAATGGGGATGTTACAGACCTTTCCCCGTTAAAATAATCTTGTCCCGAGATTCGGGAGAGTAAGGCAAGGGAATTTTGTTTTGGAGTTTGTGCCATGTGTTTCTCGCGTACTAACTTGTCGGCTTGTATTTGAAGGGGGTCACTACGATGGTGAGGTTGAACTTCAATCGTCTTGGATGCACGAGTATTGAGTAGGCTTCAATCGTTATTGTGAGGGGTGTTTTTCCTTCTATAAGGATTTACAACATTTCTCTTAAGGGATTATCGTATCCTAGTTCATGATTTTGGGTCTAACTTCTGAGGTTGCTTCTGGCGGAGGGTTACACTATTGTGGTGGGAAAGATGCAGTCTTTCCCCCTTAGGGTTAAACTAGGGTAGCTCGAGTATGCATCGGTCCTTCCTTCTTGGAGTCATCGGATGATGTTTTGAGGAGTATCACCAAATCTTCAATCGGGGTTGGAACCTTTTGGTGACATCCACTAACTAGGTGTTATGAGGCTTATATACTAGTTTTATTCATACTTAGCCTATCAGAGTAGTTGAATTAGTGAATTGTCCAAACTGTTTTAGACTAACGGGGTTAGCGAATCTGCGGTCCTTTAGGCTGATCTTCAGCTGAAGTAACAGGGGGGCTTCGTAAATCTTCAATGGTTTCCTCATCTGATAACTCGGGAATTGGTGCTTGGCGGAAGACGTCAGACCTGGTACTTTTTCTGGGTATCTTTTTGTAGACAGTCTTCGGGATTTGAGTTGGAAAGACACAGTCTTTCCACCTTAGATATTCACTGAGGTCTTTCGAGAATGGTGTAGACCATCCGTCTTGAAGTGCTGGCGTGATGGTAAAGATGGATGTATTTATGTGGGTCTTGAGTTGAGGTCTTTGAGTGACATCCTAATGCTCAAACCTAGTCGGGACGGTTTCCTAAGGAAGGTTAATGGAGTTAGCTCTAGTCAGGTTAGCAGTTAACGATGCTTCTTGCTAGTCTTCAGTCAAGGTAGAGACATCCAGCTTCGGGCGAGTTGTCTTCACGCATATGGGTCTTCAGGATTTAGAGGTATTCTAGCTTCTGGGGAGGAACTTCCCGTCTATTTGGGTGGGGCCGACTAAAATAGTTAGTCTCCTGAGGCGATCGAAACCTCTAATATACCTAAGGTTGGTGTAGTTAGGTCTTTACTTGTTGTATTGGTAGGTAAGTCTTGTGATTTCTCGCAGATAGGGAGGATCCTTTGGTGATCGACTTCCGGTTTCAACGGGATTTTGCTATAATAGACTGATGAATAATGGAGTGCTGCGCTACCGATGAGTCTTGGGAGGTGAGTTCGATGAGGTCTACCATCGTGCTGAGGTGAAGTCTTCGAGTTTCTCTGACTTGACGAGGTCGGGCTTTTATTTCTGGCGATTCTTCACCTCTCATAAATTCCCGAGGTTAATCTAGGTTCTCATTAGCGATAACTAACCGGAGGTTCTTCCTGAGTTACTAGGTAGGATACCGCTCCTCGAGTCACATTTGTCAGAGGCCTAAGCAACCAGAACACATATACAAGGCGAACAGAGTGAGGGGGTCGCAATGTCCTTGGCAAACAGCACACATCAAGCAACACATAACGCACTTAGGCAAGTAAACATGACCAACTAGGGGGACCAAGGAGTTAACTACTCGCGATATAGGGGAATCCTATCTTAGGACTATTAAGCCTATACATCATCGTTCTTATGGTTTGAGTCACTATCTTACGTATGAAGCCTTCACCGGGTCATTGGATGCTTCTCGATAGTGCAATATTTGATTTCCTCTGATTAGGAGGATTCCGCTGGTAGGGCGATCTTGTAGTCTCCTTGTGTTTGGTGGTAGTTGCTTCTCTTCATCTCTTTATCATCGCCTTCTCCTAGTTCCATATCCTATTTGTTTGAAATCCGTATGTTTGAATTTTGGACGAGAGATAGAGGAAACCATTTTCGAAACAATTTAAACTGGGAGGAGATAAGATATAGAACTTTTAAAAAGGCTTTTGAGAAAATAGTTTTCGATAGTCGATGCTTCCTGAATAGTTTTTCCTATCTAATGACCATGCTAACTAAGGTTCTCCTACAGTCAGGATGGCTCTGATACCAAGTCTGTGGGGCCCCGAATTAATCCTCCGAGAATCCCTGATATGCATACACCACGATCCCATGATCAGTTGGTCGTGGCACATAACCGACTAGTATCACGTAAACATCCATTACTTGAGCGGATACATGTCATAACTTACATGCCATTATGGCTACATCAATAATCATCAACAGAACTTCATCAAGCGTAGAGCCCGAGCCATGCCTTAACCTATAGGCAACTAACTGGGAGAACGTCCTAGCTCGCATAGCCGTCAACTTCATCCTCTTCTTGATATCTGACCAAGTTAATAGCCAGGGACAATGCCAGTGAGTAATTTGAATGTACTCGCAAACCACCTTAAGATGAAAGTAATAACAACAACAGGATATGCATTATAGCTGTGGTAGTAGGAGGTCTCCAAGAGAGGTTCTTTTCTCGTCTAGTTTCTCTTGTAGATATAGCATCTACATATCTTTGTTGAAAACCTTCGTAAAACATTTTGGAAACCTTTTTGCAAAGTTTTAGGGAAACTCTAGGATTGGGTTACCCATTTGTTTTGTCCTTCTTGTCATCCCATGACCAAACTCCTTTCCTTCCTTTCCGACCATCCCATGGTCAAAACAAGTATCCTTTCCGACCATCCCATGGTCAAAACATTTCCAAAGCCATTGCTTTTCCAAAATCCTTTTGAAAACAAAACTAGCACCATTGTACAACAACCTTCCCAACCGTCCATGACCACAGACACGGCTATTCGAATAGATTTACACTCTGTAGAGGTAGTAAACTTTACCCACACCATCCGGTTACCCTGCCGTAATCTACACCGATTGTGCGTCGAGTAACCGATCAAGACTCTCCGAATGCCACTCCAGTATAAGTGCCTACCCTATGAGTGTTGTTCCCCTCAACACCGGGACGCCCTATATAGTACACAAGCCAACCGGAGCGCTTTTTCCACTTCCCAATTGTGGGCTTTCAGTGAGGGGATCATAGTAACGCGTGGAGTCCCGCAGACCTTCGTTCCTTCTCCCGGTCGATGTTTTACATGGACAAAGCCAGAGATGGCCCACCCTCCAGGGATTTTTATCCCCTGTTGTCGTTGTGAGGCAGCTTATACCAGAATAAACAATTATCAAATCCAGCCCTGTCCCATTCCAGAGTAATGTGGTTGCATGGGTTAATTGTTCTAGAAAAACTGCAAAGAACCGGGTGCGTTTTTGTAAACCTTTTTCCTCCAGCTTTCCTTCAGTATTTTGTAAAACAAAACCTTTTTGTTTCTCAGCATATCTTGGGAGGTCCCACCTCACCAAGGTTTTATCATAAAACATTTGGTAAAACTTTTTCGGGGGTCTTCCCATCCTCTAGTTTTGCTTCGGCTAAAAGAGGGTCTCCAAAGGGGTATGGTGTAATACACCATCTATCATACTAGGGTTAAATAGGTGTCATCAAGAGGGTTGTACTTAATAGTAGCATTGTGTAATGGTTTGGAGGAGCCAAGCCACTACCAGATATACATCATCACATAACAAAACTGTGCAGTTTCATAAATAGTAGATAAAACATGCATAAGTAAAAAATAGGATAAGGATAATGAGCAAGAAGGTGGCTTGCCTATGGATCAGCTATATGTCATATATGTCCCTGGACTTCTTCTTTAGATAACCAAGAATACCAATGCCAATAATAATAATATCTCTTCTTCTCGTCCTCAAAACAATCGCAATTATCGCCGTCATCGAGTATACATGCAAACAAGCGATGCCACAATCAAAACAGGGCATACAAGTATCAATACATATAGCAAGCAATGAACAATACCAGTTTACAATTCAGTAGGTTTTGAGTGGTTGGCTTCTACACAAGTGAAATGACTTGAAATGCCTTTGGATGCCAAAACTACTTGATTAAGGGGTTTAATATAAGGTCCAAGTTCTCTAGGATACCTTTGTATAAAAATGTTACCATCAGATAGGTAGTGGTAATATGAAGCCAACAAAAGTGGTTTCACTATTTTATCAATTTTCTTTAATTAGTTATGATTTTTCTAGTGAAATCAACCCTAGTTTTAGGAAATAATTCATCAGAAAAGTTCTTTGAGTCCAAAAATTATTTCCTTGGATGGTTGTGTATGGTTTGATGTACTGATTCACTTAGAGTTGGAAACATGTCAAAATATTTACCAGAATGCCCTCAAGAAATTCCCAAGGGCAGTTCTGCATGCAATTTGTCTTTTTAACCAGAATTAGTTTATAGGTCCAAACGGTATGAGTTCAAAGGCTTTGGATATGTATTACAAAAAAATTTATTTAGGAATTTGAATCACTATTTTTGGAGTTTTATAACTATAGATGTGATTTATCTAGTGAAACAACCACATAAAGAAGTGTTTAATTCACTAAAATTCAACAGAGGATCAATAAATCCATATCTCCTGGTTTTAGATAGGTACTGATCTACCACTTCTCTGGGAGTTGGAAATAGGTCAATATCTATTTTGATGTGACCTAGAGAAATTCCTAATTGCAGAAATGGGTTGTTTCTGTTATTTTTACTGAAGTAGAAAGTTAGTTCACCTTGGCATGGGACCAAGTCCATAGGTTAGGTATTTCATAAACCATCCAGACGAGATGAAGTGCACCTAATTTGGGATTACCAAACCCTCTTAAATCACTATTTGGTAAAAAGGACAGATCTAAGAAGAATATTTCCTAGAAAAACATAATTATGAGTTTGTCCAAGTGGATTGTTTTGAATGTTTGAGAAAACACTGTAGAACAGGACAAAAATTAGATATGGGTGTTTTCTGGCATTTTCCAATTTATTTTGCATTTAAACCTAGCAGCTATTTTCTGAGATCTGGAGAAATATTTAAAGAAAAAGGGGTAGGGGGATTACTGGGCCAGAGTTTGACCGGATCTGGGCCGCACTGTGCGGAACCGGCCCATCCGGAAGCTGCTCGCACGGGAGCGCGGTTCAAAAGGCCGAGGGGCGGGGCCCGCCTGTCATAGGGCGCGGGGTGCCAAGCTGTAGGAGAGGAGGTGGCCCATCGGATTAGAGTGGATCCGACGGTTCCCCGTCGTCTTCCCAATCGGAAGAAGGTGGCAGCGGTGGGAACCCTAGGTAGCACTGGGAGGAGCGGGGAGGGTACCTGGGGGCTCCCTGGTGGTCTGAAATGGTCGGAGGCGACGCGGTCGACGACGGTGATCCCGGAGAGCGGCGGCACGGCCGGTTTCCACGTCGAGGAGGAGTTCACACGATGGCACTTGTGGTTGTGCTCTCGGGAGCTCTACGCAGGAGGGGCAGGGACGCATGCCGGGCGAGGAGAGATGACGGCTCGGATGCGGTGGTCCTAGAGCGTGCAGGTCTACTGCATGAAGAGAGAAATGGGCTCGGGAGCTTCGGATTTTTGCAGGGTGTCCTCCTCTTGGTGGAGAACTTGGGCGGTGGCCTCCGAGTTTCCTGCAAAGAAAGGAGGACATGGACAAGTAGATCTGAGTGAGGGGAGCACAAAGGTGCAGATATATGAGCAGGAGGTGGTATGGTTCGGGGACAACATGCCTTCTTCCATTCAAACCCGAGAGAAGAAGCTCTCCTCCTCTACAGCGAGAGGGAGCCAGGGAAGGGCGGTGGAGCTCAGGGATGGATAGGTGGAGGTGAAGGAAGCAAATAGTGCAGCAGAGGAGTCCTGTAGTCCCCTCTGGTCCTTTATTTCGGGAGAGATGGGTTCATGGTGAACCTTGTCCACTTAGTGCAAGGAAGGAGAGGGGAGAGCTCTGATTGGCTAGGGGGGCGGTGGAGAGGTAAGAGGTGGGTCTCTGAGGTGCTAGGAACCCTAGGCAGCGCTGGGAGGAGCGGGGAGGGTACCTGGGGGCTCGCTGGCGGTTGGAGATGGTCGGAGGGGAAGCAGTCGACAACAGTTATCATGGAGAGGGGAGGCACGACCGGTTTCTGCGTCGGGGAGGAGTTCACACGACGGTGCTCGCGGTTGTGCTCTCCGGAGCTCGTAGGAGGAGGGGCAGGGACGCATGCAGGACGAGGAGAGAAGAAGGCTCGGATGCGGTGGTCCTAGAGCATCCAGGTCTGCTGCATGCAGAGAGAAACAGGCTCAGGAGCTTCGTGTTTTTGCAGGGTGTGCTCCTCTCGGTGGAGAGCTTGGGCAGTGGCCTCCGAGTTTCCTGCGAAGAAAGGAGGATAGGGACGAGTAGATCTGAGTGAGGGGAGCACAAAGGTGTAGATATATGAGCAGGAGGTGGTATGGTTCGGGGACAACCTGCCTTCTTCCATTCAAACCCGAGAGAAGAAGCTCTCCTCCTCTACAGCGAGAGGGGGCCAGGGAAGGGTGGTGGAGCTCAGGGATGGATAGGTGGAGGTGGAGGAAGCAAATGGTGCGGCAGAGGAGTCCTGTAGTGGCCTCTGGTCCTTTATTTTGGGAGAGCTGGGTTCATGGTGAACCTTGTCCAGTTAGTGCAAGGGAGGAGAGGGGAGGGCTCTGATTGGCTAGGGGGACAGTGGAGAGGTAAGAGGTGGGGCTCTGAGTCAAGAACTGAGTGGAGGGGAGGGTGGTGGATGCTACTTCCTCACTTATTGCTATGCTTATGTTTAATTAGACATGTCTCTCTCTCCTTATAAGCTTAAGGGGACAAGTTTGTGGGATTTCTATAGCACTATGCTACAATGTAGCACGACTAGGGGAGAGTGGGGTTGATGTGGAGTAGCAAGGACTAGTTTGGTGATGGTTTGAAATGATTTGGATCATAGTTTTAGATGTTGTCAAATATTGGCCAAAGTAGTAGTTATGATGGAATTTCTCCAACATGATCTTGGCAAGATGGGTTAAAGGTGCTGGTAGATAGGTATAGTCAGGGTGTACCTCCAGAAATTTTGTGGCATTTATTGGGTCATGTTAGATCATGTTTATCTCATTTATTCAAATAGTGCAGAAATGGTTTCTAGAAGCTCATTTGATATTTTCACATTGCGAAAGGTTGGTTTTTGATATGATATGGTCCTACATACCAGATCACATATTGGGGAATTTTCTCAAGATTTATTGGGGCATAAAAGTATTTAACACATTTATTTTACCATTTCTGCCTATTAAGAAAATAGGCAAAAAGAATTATTATAACTCTTCAAAAATATTTATTATTGAAGTGGAAAGATAGGATAGGATAACTAGACTTCAAATAAGCTTGAATATGGGGATGTCTTTTGGAGAAAGTCAAACTTTCTTTTATAGATTTGGTTTTGGAGTTTTTATAAATTTAAGAGATTAAATAGGTTTTGGTTCATAATAATTAGGGATAATATTTGATAAATCTTTATAACCAAGGTAGATGATTTACACAGGGTGTATATAGCAATTGCATCCTTGGGTGTTGAGAAACAAAGTTGATTTTGGTGGAAAACATGAGATAAAGGATCTGGGGTGATGTTATTTTCATACCAGCAAAACACGGTTGTATCCTGGAGCTCAAAGCTCCCATTGGAACATGGGATCTATGGATGGATAGAAAAAGTTATGTAGATCACCATGGTACATAATTTTGGTATTGATCATGCTTGAGATCACCAAGGATTGATTCCAAACTTGGAATAAAATAAGCCTATCAATGCAGATTATCAGATAGCCTTCAAAACCTTGGGGGTTTTTGAAGAAAAGGGATCTGTTTGGAACAAGTCAAGTAGGTATTGCAATACCTTTATGAGTAGCACACAATAATGCAGGGAGTTGGTCCAAGGAAGATAGCATGGAGCTAAGAGCATCTTCCAAAGTAGGCTAGTTGATAAGATTTGCAGGAATTCTTATTTTGTTGCCTGCAAAACTATCAAGAACAAGTGGGTTGGAAAATGATCTAGCCAAGGGAAAAAGTGGGCCTTGGTAGTCCTTATTATGGTTTACAAGATGGTTCAAGTCTATTTCCAAAAATGCACAAGGGTTGAGAAAGACAGGCACTGAAAGAAGTGATGTTGAAATAGTTTCCAAACTTGGTCAAAATTTGGCAGATTTAGGGTTTTTGACTAGAATATGAGTGGGGATGTTTTTGAGGGTTTGCAAGGTATAAAAGCATCATCAAGTGGATGATGTTGAAGTGTATATTGGGTAGAATAGAGCCATGCTTGATATTGGTCTTCATTGACTTGGAACCTTCTAGAATGGATCACTTCAGAATTGATCTGGTTAAGGGTTTTAGATGATCACTTAGTGGCTAGAGATTAGATCCATCTTGAATTCTTGCTTAGGTTTTGGGGATTTAAAAGTTCCTTGATCCTAGAGGATGAGCTCCTAGAGTATATCATACTACTTCTAAGCAATCAAGTCAAACAACGGATCAAGGCAACTCATCTTACAAACAAATCAACTACTACTAGGGTTACCATCAAGCTTAGCTTGAGGTAAGGATGGGAAATTTTGAAAGGTTGGAGTTTGAATAAGGTAAGAGTCCTTGGTATCCCTACCAAGAGTAGAATTCAGAGGTTTTATACAAGGTTTTGGAAATCCTAGAGGTAAGAGTAGTTGAAGGTTCTGTCTTGAAAACATAAGGAGATTATAGCTCTCCATTGTTTTGTCAATAGAAGCTACTAAAATAATTTTGGTTATAGAAGCATCTTGGCTCATGTTTGAAATGCCAGAACATTTGAGAATATGTAAAATGATCCAGGATAGTTTTGTTAAATAGCTTTTGACACTGATGTTGAGGTAAGGAGTATATCATAAGCTATACCATCAGAAGAATAAGCACAGACAACAACAAACAAGCACTTCACCATTAAATAGGAAAAAGTTTTTGTTCCCCCTGATTTTTGCATTTTGGACAACTAATCAGGGTTGCTGAAATTGGGAATACATAGATGAATACAGGAATACACAGTATATAGGATAATGATAGGAAAATACATATTAACATAGGAAACAGTAGCAATATCCACCAAATGTTTAATATAGCTAGGACATTGGTTCATATAGTATTATCTAAAGTTCACTCATCTTCGCCCTTGTCGGAAGAGTCGGGAGAAAATCAAGTGAAATAGATGATGCCATAAGTATGACTGAGCAAAAACTTGAACTCTCATCCGTCTTGCATGTCATCGTACAAGATGAGGAGTCTGTTCCATCCAGGACCACTAAAATATGTTCGGGCCTCCTCGTTGGTGACGCTAACCTGGTACGTCCTAACGGGATGATTATGATGCGTCAAACTGATATTAAACATGGTAAAATCATCCATGCTTATATGGAGATGGTCCATGAAGCCATGTCGTGCACCACAAGGGATGGAATGAGTAAAATCATATGACAGAACAATTAGTCGTGATTTTCATTGAACATATATATTTACATTCTCCACATGAATTTCAGAAAACATCCCATCCTAACACCAAAGTTCACAGGGAGCGGTATGGTAATCTTCCTGTCCATGCAATGCCAACTATGTTGACCGCAATTGTTGCACGCTTCTTCGCTATAATTCAATCTACATATATTGAGAACAAAGTCACATAAAAAAGAATGCATGTATAGAGTAAACGACATATAATACGATGGTCTCAACTACATAGCTAGCTTACTGTTGGATATCATCGTTAGGGGGCGTGTACATGTAGTAGATTATGGATGCTTGATGAATGAGAAAGATCTTTATCTTGTCTCTGTATTGCATGTCATGCTCATTCAAGAAGTTTATCTAGCCAGGTCCACTGACAGATGTCCTGATCGCTATGTTGGTCCCGCTAACCACATAACTCTCGTCGATATCAGCATCTGACATCAAAGTGACCTCAAATACGACAACGTCCATGGTGTTTCTATGGAAATGGTCCATGAAGTCCTGTCACCAAGCGCAAGGGATTGACTGAGTAAAACAATAACAATACAACAAAGTCCATGGTTTATTTATAATTCTATATAGAGACATCCATGATACTGTGTATCTCATAGAGCACATACCGTCCTAGCCTCAAACCCGACAGGGAGCACTATGGGGAACTTCTTGTCCAGGCACCTCCCCAATGGTTGTGCACAGTTGTTGCACACTTGATCCATTCTATATATTTATCTAGAAAGAAGACGCATAGTAAACATAGTTATAAAGTAATTAAGTTGCAGGATAAGTAATATATGACAAGTAGTTGTTCCACGTCTAGCAGGATAAGTAATATATATGACAAAGTCTAGCGGGATAAGTCTAAAGTAATATATGATAAAGTCTAGCTAGATCAGGCATCGTCGTCATCATCGAACGACAAACCTAAGGAACCTAGGTCAGCGGACGACGTGGGTGTGACGATGAAGTCCAGGGCTGAACCCGTAGTATGGGCCCTGAGTGCGCGCGGTGGAGGAGCTAGAGGGACCCGCCTCCTAGACAGGCTGCTGGCACATAATGGTCGCCAAGACCTCATACTGTTGTGACGTCACTGTAGGATCCGCGCGGAGTGTCTGGACCAAGGGGTCAACAAGTTGTCTCTCGACTAGTCGGTGCTCCTGCTCCTCCACCCTCGTGGCGACTCTCATACCCACGGGCCTATTCTGAATGGCCCTAGATTGATCCTCGGAGAAGTTTAGGATCGCTCTAGCCCCTCTACGCTAGACTGCCATGCAGTCATAGGCACGTGCCACCTCCTCGGGGGACTGCCATGTCCCAAGGTGGTGCCTAATCCAATCGATGGTGATCTTAGCCTCCCAAGTGGGGATCCTCGTCCACTTCTTGTACACACCATAGTACTTCGGCTCCACTACGCCATACTACTTAAAAAGACAAACATACATATTAGCAAAAAATAGTGTACAAGTAACTGAATCATAGCTAGGACATTGTAATTCTTCATTCAGTACAAGTACAAGTGCAACATTTTATGAAAACCTTCATTCAGTACAAGTGCATCAACTGTTTAAGCTACCTAGGAAGTAGATTACAATGGTGGCTAATTTAAATAAGCAGAACATGCAACCCTTAAATTTTCAAGAATAAACAAACATCAATAAGGATTGGTAGTTTAAGCAACCAAAAATGACTCACAGATGGTTCCTTCTTAATATAGAAGCACTATCTTCTATGCTATAAGTCTGAAGGAAAAAGTTGCTTCTATAGATTCTTTACCAGGCATTCCTATAAACAGATTGTGCTAACTATACCTTTACCCATGGGAATGGACAGATGATGGATGATACATTGCAAATGTATCTATAATTTTTGATGTTCCATGCTTGGTTTTATCTACTTTCTTGTGTTTTGTCCACACTATGGAGTACTTTTCATATGATTTCTTGGACTAACCTATTAACAAGAGCCATAGTGCCAGCTGCCTGTTTTCTACTGTTTTTGGTTCCAGGAAGTCACAAAATGAATATTCTCGGAATTGGACCAGACAAAACCCAAAGTCACTATTTTTCCTGGAGCAACACGGAGCCAGAATACGAGATGGAGAGGGGCCAGGGGCCAGCCACACCATGTGGTGGCGCGGGCTAGCCCTGGCCACGCCACCAGGTGGTGTGGGCCCCTCTGGCCTCCATCGACCTTGCATCTTCGCCTATAAGAAGACTCCCGATGCATAAACCCTAGATCGTCAAGCCTCCAGCCACGAAAAGTTCCGCAGCGCTGCCGCCACTGAAGGGGAGATTCGGGGGACAGAAAGTCTCTGTTCCGGCACCCTGCCGGGACGGGGAAGTGCCCCGGAGCCATCTCCATCGATCTCCACCACCATCTCCATCACCATTGTTGATTGCCATGATGAGGAGGGAGCAGTTCTCTCTCGAGGCTAAGGGTTCTACTAGTAGCTATGTGCTCATCTCTCTCTCTCTATGCATGATGTTATTGAGATCATGAGCTTGTAATCTATAGATCTACCTTGCTACTCAAGTGCTTTAATAGATCTCTGCTCTCCCCATGTGTGTGAAAGTGACAGCGTGCACACCATGGTGGCACTTAGGCTAGAGATTACAAATACTTGTTATGAGTTATATTTGGAGTTGGATGTCTTTATGAAATTGTGGTGTTTGTTGGAACCATCTAGTGCTCAAGGTGATTGTGTGGGGTTATCTAGATGGGAAAGACTTACTTTGAGGTGTGCTGTTATAGCCCTACCATGGATTAGAGTGTCCAGCTGGAGAGTACTTAAGAGTAGTATCGTAAAGAGAAGATATTTATATGAGAGTGTTCACTAGTGAAAGTATGATCCCTAGGCCTTGTTTCTTAGCATTGATACACCGTTTGCAATTAGATATCTTACATGTTTGTTTGCTTCCATCTTTATTTCAGTTTTACTTTAGTATTTTCCACGTCATCAAAGTATTTTCTAGCACCATTGCCACTTATAATTATCCATACCACTTGTATTTCACTATCTCTTCGCCGAACTAGTGCACCTATACACCTGACAAGTGTATTGGGTGTGTTGGGGACACAAGAGACTTCTTTTATCTTGATTGCAGGGTTGCTTGAGAGGGAATACCTTTGACCACTTCCTCCCTGAGTTCGATAAACCTTGGGTGATCCACTTAAGGGAAAACTTGCTGATGTTGTACAAACCTCTGCACTTGGAGGCCCAACAACTATCTACAAGAATAGAAGTGTGTAGACATCAATGGATCAAATTCCCATTTCACTGTATAAAAATAGCAAGTGCATTCCTACAAACATATTGCGCTAACTCCTTTGTTCAAAACTAGCAAGTGCATTCCTACAAACAGATTGTGCTAACTACCTCAAATTCTGAGTTAATACCATCCATAGATTGCACTATTTTGATTTCCAAAACTAACCAGCTACAGCAGATCTAGGAGACCAAAGCTCGACGACCGATGGCGGCCATGCTAGGTCATGGAGATGGTGATATTAAACGTGTGTGTGGGAGCAGGAACTTAGACCTGGATGGGTGACGACAAGGCGAGGCGAGGTAGACGACAAGGACGAGGTTGGCCTCCACCTACTTCCTTTCGGCAAGGCGGATGGCGGAGCGAGGGGCTCCTCCTCCTTCCCTTCGACGGTGAGGCAGGCGGCGGAGCAAGGACAGCGACAGCGAGGCGAGTGCTAGGGTTGCGGGTGGGGATTTTTCGTCAGCGTGTGAGATGGATCGATGGGGATGGGGAGGGGCCGAGTGAGATGAATCGAGGGGGGTGGGGTGGGGATTTTTCACAGACATGTGAGATGGCTGACAAGTGGACCCTGGCGCCTAAGGGCCTAATTCGCTAGGGATAAAAGCTTTCGCCCCGGGCAGGCCCACACAACCCATGCAAATGGGCTTAATTTGCCAGTGGTAACGGCCAGCCAATCCGGGGGCACGCGGCCCACAACATCCCAGGTGTGCACCAGGCTTCTTCGCTGGTGATAATTGGGCCAGCCCCGACGCAGCCGATTTCTTCTCGTCGGTGGTAACGTGAGGAAGGTCTGGGTGGGCTTACCGTTGGCGACCCGAGTGCCCACTTCGCTAGCGGTAATGAGTCCGTCTATAGGGTTTTCCCTACTAGTGTTAGTACACGCGTATGTAAACCTGTCTTACACCCGTTGTATGCAAATGCAGATTCTACCACACCCAATCATCACGTGGTGCTTCGAAACGACGAACTTTCTTAACAGTACATACTATGGACGGACATATTATTATCTTGATATTTAGTAGGAGGCATCATCTTATAATGCTACCATCAAGTTCTAAGCTAGACATAATCATAAATAAGATGCAAACAAGCATCATACGTAAAAGTGATATGATATGGTTATTGTACTTGATCACTATGTTATGCATCATGGTAAGATCTGTATCATTCCATTTCTCTAGCGCCAAGGTCTATGGCGCTTCCACTTTGTTATAATTCCCAAGAGTATCTCACCATACTAAAATTATAACATTTACCATATCATGACACATGCCTAGCAAAAATAAAACTAGACGCTTCTAATTTATCTTTTGCATATTTTACGTGGCTTTGGGCTTTTGAATATAGAATTGATCTTACCTATGAACAAGGAACCACAACGATGATAATCAAATTATTAGCAATCTGTTTTAAATCAGATATCAACTATAGTGGGAGAGACAGACACCCGCTAGACACTTATGCAACACTAGTTGCATGTCAAGTGTGGAATAGGTCTCATGTGCGAGGACATGTAAAGTTTGTCCGGGCTGCTTCATCCCACTATGCCGCCAATATCAAAAATACATGAAGGATGTAATAATATGATCAACAGCGCCCACATATTCATATGTGTTCTAAGCTTACAAATTATATACGCATAAACCTGGCTTTGATACCATTGATGGGGTTTGTTGCATGGAAAACAAAAATCCTACGGTTGCAACCACCAAGATCATATCTTGGAGATACATGTAACGGTTTCAGATGGACTCACCCTCGAAGATCGCAACACGGGATAACGTTCCCACAAACAAACGTAGTTGTTGTAGAGTGTACACGACCGTCCTCAAGGACGCGATGACAGTGCCACACGTGTAGCACCTCCTTAGTCGGTCACATATATGGTGTGTCGACGACTTCCGTCCCTTGCACTAGCTCAGCAGCAGAAGTAGTGGATCCTCGGGAACTCCACCAACATTATGACATAGTGGTGATGGTGGTGGAGAAGATCTTGAGCAAGGCTTCACCTAAGCACCTTGCTCGTGTGATTGGGCAGGGATAGAAGGGGAGGAAGATGCCAACCAAAGGGCATATGAGAGGAGAGGTGAGTGTATGTGTGTGTGAGAGATAGGAGAGGAGGGGGCCTTTTATAGGTGAGGGGGAAGACCAAGGTGGCTAGGCGCATAGCCATATGGCTGCCCCCACCTTTTCCCCAATTATGTGGGTGGACTCTCCACTCACATAAAAACACTCTCCACTTTCTCGCATTTATTCTCCACTCAAAAATCAATAGTCTCTTCATTAAAACCACTTTTAATTCACTTGATTTAATGTCACTCATTTAATGAACACTGCTTTTAATGAGTACTGCATTTAATGAACACATTAACAATTCAATCCCCGATGCTATTCCAATACACCGAAACCATTCTGGGGGATTATAAGAACAAATTCCTTCGATGTCCATTATCTTCTCCTGCGTTCCCTATCATCTCAATTGTGTCGACTACCCTTAAGTGTTTCTCCCTATGGGTCGCGAACTGTGTGGACATGATCTATACATTCTCTGGTCAATAATTATTAGAGGGACCTGGAAATCCATAATGACTTCTACTAGTTCATGCGATGACTTAGTGATCGCGTGACCTTTTATTCGCAGTAACCAATTCCTTTTGTATCATGATATTTTACTTGTCCAGGACCCGATTATTTGGTCTCAGTCATATCTAGTTCGATCATGTTACATACTGACAAGTACTATTTTCTCGTTCTTGTGATATAACATTCTTAGTGAACATTAACACTTGCTTGCAAGCTATTTCAATGTGATATCACCAAGAGGGCCCTGAGTATATCTCTTCGTCATCAGGATGGACAAATCCTACTCTTGATCCACGAGCCTCAACTAACACTTTCCAAGTATCTAACGACACCTTTATAATCACCCTGTTATGGTGTGACGTTTGATGAAATAAAAATACTCTTCTGGAGTTAGTGATTGTCGTGATCTCATGGTATAAGGATTAGGGTCACTTTAAATGATGTTATAGTAGTGTAAAAATAATGACATGATCATGTTACTATACTTTGGGAGTATGTTCATCACATCATTCAATCAATGTTGTGACCTTGTTATTAACAACATCCAATGTCATGATGAGGAAACCTTGATCATCTGTTAATCAACAAGCTAATGCAATGAGAGGCATCACTAGGAACCTTTTCTTTGTCTATTAAACACACATGTATTAACGTTTCCGGTTAACGCAATTATATCATGAAATAAACATTTATCATAAATATGGAATATAATATAATAACCACTTTATTATTGCCTCTGAGGCATATTACTTTTAGTCTCCCACTTGCACTAGAGTCAATAATCTAATTTGAATCTTGCGCATATAAACACATATGGCTAGTGTTGTATGTACGCGTTTGCTAGTGGTAAACATAATCTCCAGATTTGACACTTTCAGGTATGTGTATTTGCATGTCTTTGCGTCTGTACGCATCACTCATTCTCAAATGAGATGGCATTGTATAAATTTGGTCCTTTGGTGAGACCTTAGTTCCTTGAGGTTTAAAATATGATGATGCTATTATCGTACAATAGATCTTCATCGTATTATTCCACTTGGAACTACACTTAGTTTGATTTACAAACTTCTTGACATAGATGTGTTTCCTAAGCTTCTACTAGAGCGGTCTTATACTTATACTTTCGTTGTAGTATCTGACACAATACTTTAACTTTGGAACTTATCCAAAATCCATCATGGAACTTTCTTCCATCAAATTGTGCCACCTTAACCCATAGCCTAAATTGAGATAAACTTAATTTGTATCTTGTGACAAAACTAGTACCAATGTAACATCTTACATTGAACTATCTGTTTAGTGCCAATGTAACACTTACAATGAATTATTTGTATAGTGCCAATGTAACATTTTACAATGAACAATCTTTCTAGCATAAATGTAATACTTTACAATGAACTATTTGTCACTTCTACATATATAATATATTCTTAGCTCTTCCAAAGATCATAAGAATATCCTTACTATCGTCCAATGATCATAATATGAGTCACCCTAGTATATGCTCATAACATTTAGATCATATAACAAATCTAGATATGTACATATCACGGTATGATTGATTATCATATTCATGTGATTTTACTCACCAAGTGTCAAAACACTTGAATCTCGTTTATCAAGATATTCATGTAATTTTACTCACCAAGTGTCAAAACACTTGAATCTCATTTATCAATATATTCATGTGATTTTACTCACCAAGTATCAAACCACTTGAATCTTGTTTAAATCACCAAGTGTCAATACACTTGAATCTTGATTCAACCTTTTCCATGTGGCAAGAACATTTTTCGTCGTTTCCATATTGAACTCATTCAATATTTCATCTATGTACATTTGGCATTACCATATTAGCGTATCAATCTATCCAAATAGACTTTGATGCCAAATATGCTGGTTTTACCCAAATATTTCATTTAAATCTAATTTTAATGAAGTCTGTGACTTGTGTCAATAAAATATACATCATTTCCAATCAACAATATGTTTTGTACACAATGTATTAGAAATATGTATCAGCTCTCCTTTTGGAGATTTGTCCTGCTAAGGAACTAGGGTCCAACGTTCCCTGGGTTCGTGAGGGGGCTGAACACGCAACACTGAAGGAACTCAGCGATGGCTACGACGGTGAAGCGGATGCAAGGCAGAGAGTAGACACGGGTTTTTTTACCTAGGTTCGGGACCCTCGTGAGGAGGTAACACCCCTACTCATGCTTTGTTGTATTGCTCACTTGCCTTGCGAGGTTACAATGGTGGAAGAAAGTCTAGGGTTTCAGATCTCTGGGATCCATCTCTTGCAAGGTAGGAGAAGGATCCTATTTAAAAGGCTGCATCGGGCCTCTTCCCCCGGTTCATGGGCGGGAAGGGTCACCACATTCCCGGCAATGGTCTTGGCCATGCCTTGTCTTCTTGCGACCGCCGGACAGCTGCTGCACCAGAGGGTGGGTCGGTACCCCTCACACTTTATGTAGTTAGCTTGGTCTTCTTGCACCAAAACGGTTGTGTCAGGAGCTGCATTTGTCTTGGGGCATCCGCTTTGGGTGCGCCGGCCTCCGCTTTGACCAACCGTTGGGGCATCGTCTTGTGAAGCGCGCCTGGGCCTGGCGAGGTTCCCCTCTCGGGGTCTCGTGGGGTAGGCCTTGCCACCCAATTGCCACAATCCCAAGCGTGCGGGGGTAGTCCAGGCTTCATCACCTCCAGGAGGCTCGCTCCTCTTGAGAGCCCTCGAGGGGACACCCTTACTGGGCTCGGCGACCCGGTGGGACGGGTTACCCCCGGTACCAGTAGTCCGACAGTAACCCTTGATCGCTTGACTAGCACGCCCCTGCCGCAGGGACAAGGAAGTCACGGGACCAACTGGAGCCGGGCCCTCTAATCAGTCGCGGCACTGCATGATCTCCGAAGTTGCCGCCCGCAGTCCCCACGTGCCAATGCGGGAGTTGGCGCTTGTCGGGTACGGGAACCATCGCTTCGCTACTTAGCCTTGGGGGGTAGAGCTGCCCGCAAAAAACCCCAAATCTCTGAGGGACTCGCCAGCTTCCTCCTTCCTTCGCTGCCAATCTGACGAAGCTCCATGTGACACCATTCATCCCTCCTCCACGCTTCCAAAATGGCACTCAAGAGAGCGCGCTCCACTTCCTCCATGCCGAGATTTCCCGCGTCGATTGTGGGGGCACTCCCGCCGGCGGCGATCCTCAATGAGGAGGGGCTAGAAAAGGTCTACAAGCTAATGGCCTCCGATTCGAATGACTGATCAGCCTCCTATGTGTGGTGCGATGGTGTAGGGGAAGCGGGTGGGTCACCACCGTAGCCCCCGTTTTCACCCACTCCATCACTGTCGGCCTTGTTCTGCTGTTTTCCCCTTTCCTTATGGCTGTACTGGATCACTACTCCATCCACCTTCTTCACCTTCACCCGCGGAGCATGACCCTCCTGGCCACTTTCACGTTCTGGTACGAGGCCTTTGTCGGGGTGGCTCCATCCTTGGAACTTCTACATCCCTAGCATCCTCGCACCAAGCGACATTCTCGGGGGCTTTGGATTCTTCGCCGGGGAGGAGGGAGATTTCCTTCTTATCTCCGTCTGCGGCGTGGCGTCGTAATTCTGGCACAACTGGGTTCTAGTGGACACCGGCCGGGCCTAGCCTCCGCTTCGCATTCCCGCAGGGGTAGTGGTGGAGAATCCGGGCTAGGCTCGTGAGGCTGCTGCCTGTATGGGTCCTAGGCCCCCTTGCGAGGTGCATGGCGTACCTGAGGAGCCAGGGCCTGTCCGGCGCGAAGGTGGTGACGAAATTCCCGTGGCAACAAATTTCCCCTCTTCAGGAGCACGGAAGGCTTGTGTGGGCCGTGTCGCCTGATCGTGACGTGGTTCGGCTCTCTGAGGGGCCCCTGTACTCGGTGTGTGACACGAGTGTCATGCGGTTGGGCCTCCCCACCTTTGACGCCAAGGGGGTGTGCCACTTAGTGGAGCTGGATGACAAAGATGAAGGGCTGGGCCAAGCCCACATGCTGCCTCGATGCGCGTAACAAGGAAGGACGATCAACAGCATGTCGTCCTCAGAGGAGGAGGACATCGAGGGCCTCCACTGCACCGACGGTCCTTCAACTGCATGTCTTCCAGCAGGGATGTCCGCTGGAAACGAGCCGAGCCCAAGGCATCAACTGCCTCGGTTCCTGTGCCGACGGTCGAGAGGCGCCTCAAGCGGGGTGGCGGTAGCACCTTCCTTCCTCCTGGCGCGAGAAGTGCCAATTGGTCCTTGGCGGGGGAAGGAGCACAGAGCTAGGCCCCCTGCATGAAGCTTCGCTTCTTCCCCTATCCCTTTTTCCCATGGTGTCACCTTATTATATTGATGTTGGTGCGGGGGGAACAGGAAAACAGAGGTGGCGAGTGTCGACCCGGGAGCTCCAGAAGGGTGTGTCGTGGGCGGTTCTGCCTCCCTTCCTGCCCGTGGACCTGCCGCGGTGGGGGACATCCTGTCTGACGAGGGCCTTCCTAACTTTGAGCTGGTCGTTGGAGGCGGCGAGGACCTCCTTCCTGACGACCCCGTCGGTGTGCAAGTTGCAACCCCATGCCTGCCCATGATGATCAGGGGTTTGTCGGAGGCAGCCCCCGATGTCGTGGTGGTGTCACGGCAGATGCCATGTATAGGCTGAAGGTGGGGACTAATACACGCTAGGGGAATCCAGGGAGGGATAGTGAAGTGATTCTCCACACAAGAACTTGTATTGATTTCCTTCCAAGGTTACAAGTGCTCCTAGAGCTGTATTGGCGAGAGGAGGAAGAAGAAGCTCTCTTACTCTCACCCACAGATCTCACATGAAACCCTAGACCTTAATAGAATTGTCCAGAGAATAAATAGCCAACCCCCTCTACGAAAGCCCTAGCCCCCCTTTTATAGTGGAGGCTCGGTTTCTGCCCAGGGCATACATGGAGGAATATTCCTAAGAATATGCCTCCTCCCAAAGTGGTAAGCCGACCGGGGTGCTTTTTCCCCCGCGTCACCTATGCTTTAGCTACGTGAGCCACTGCGCCACCCTCGTCAGCTGACACGGGCGTTGTCACGCTTGTCGGCCACGCCCCGGTGGTCCTGTCCTTGCTCGCTTCGCTCAGGCAGTGCGTACCGGGGCTCCTTTTGACCAGCGAGATTCCTTCCTTCTCCTAGAAGGTTGCTGCGACCCGGACGATGGTTCATCCGGCCACCCCCTTTTCCTGCATACAGGTTAGACATACACTTTCGACTTACCGCTTAAGTCAGATGAGGGCTAGTTAGGCGAACGCCCCCATGTCCTGATTACCCCGTGATTCGGCCTGCCTTGAGGTGACCCGGCCAGCATCTGCTTTGGCCTTGCCGAACCTCGGCTAACTCGGCCTTTATACCACGACGTGACCCTACCCGGGGGTATCCCCCCAACATTAGTCCCCGAAGCTGGCGCGGTCTTAGCCGCCTTGGCCGCTAAGGCCACACCAGGTTCCATCTTGTGCTCCTGTCGTTGTTAGCCGAGTTACCTTTGTACCTCGGATGGCTTGGATTTACGTTCCCTTCGCACATTGCAAGTTTTCACTTGCCGGCCGGGTTACCACAGCTCTATCCGGGTCTTACTTCTTTCTCTCGTACGCTAGCCCATGTGAAGGGTAATCATTATGTTGTCTTATTTGAAGGGACGGTATAGTAACCGCCGCAGTAATCGTCAGTTATCACTGTGCGTGGGTCACGTCACGCCTGCCCCCTCGTTTACCGCATTAGTGCGTCATGTCAGAGGATTCTGTCCGCCCTGAGGCCTTCCGTGTGGCTCCTCATTGATTGGTACGGACGGGTAATACACGGCCCCAGCGTGTGGTCGGTCCACAGGGTGCGATCCCACTCACCTCTGATGGGGGTGGTTAAATAGCGGAGGGGTGCGTTCCTTAAGATTTTTCCCCCTCTGCACGCCTCTGCCCGCTGCTATTCCCCTTCGTCTTCCTTGCGACTGCGCCGCCGCCAGCACTGCCAAAAAACAGCGTTGCCGCCGCACTTCTCCGTTTCACCTCTACGTCTCCATTACTGCGACACCAATCCCCCGCTACGGGTCCTCGCCAATCCAAGCTACTGTCTCCCACCGCCTCCAGCGCCAGCGAGGGCTTCGAGGAGCAGATGGCGGAAGAAGAGCTCGTCATTGCTGAGAAGGAGATGGAGGAGGACGCCGCCACTGCGGACCGCGGCGCATGGGCCGGCTCCTGGGTCTGCCAGGACAATCTGGACTGGCTCTACCGGACCAGACGCATCCCCGCCGGCGTCGCCGCTCGCCTCGCCTCCGCCGAGCTAGCTCCTTCGCCCAACCCCGGGGAGTTCGTTGTGTTCCTGTATCATTTTCAATGGGGCTTCGGACTCCCGGTGAGTGATTTCTTCCATGATTTTCTCAGCACCTACCATCTCCAGCCGCACAATCTTCCAGCCAACGCCATTACTTCTCTCTCTGCCTTCGCTTCTACGATTGAAGGCTACGTCGGATTATGGCCTACAAAGGAGTTGTGGATCCGGTTTTTTGCCCTTCGCCGCAACGTTATTCCTGACATTCACACTGATCCGGAGGACAAGCGACTCACTCAGTTCGGAGCGGCCTCCATCTCACCCCGGAGGTTCTCTGTTTTCCCCCGGGTCACAGGGCTAGAATCCTGCAAAGGTTGGGCCCAGACGTTCTTTTACGTCCGGAACACAGGCACCGAAGACTTGATCCGGTTGCTTCCCTATACCCCGGGTCCGCCGAACACGGATCTGTGGGACGCCATTCCGAGGAAACCTACGGCCCTGGCCAAC
Source organism: Avena eriantha (assembly GCA_910589775.1). Lineage (NCBI taxonomy): Eukaryota > Viridiplantae > Streptophyta > Magnoliopsida > Poales > Poaceae > Avena > Avena eriantha. The sequence goes on from OU342743.1 coordinate 76,570,855, forward strand.
CAAGTGAATAAGAGGTTCGCGGAGCTGAAGGAGCTCGGGTTGCGCAACGAGGATGCGATGATCACTTTCGTGCGCAACCGAATCTCCCCTCTCCAGAAGCGCACCCACAAGATGTGCCACATGAGCTACGGCCGCGATCCCAACCGGACTTCATCTTTCGACCTGAACAACACGGAGATCTTTCGCCGGGTTAAGGCTCTCTTCACCACTCATAAGGACTTCTCCTCTAACTGGACTTGGGGGATAGAGCATTTCTGCCGTGACCGGCTTCCTCCCATGGTAAATTTCATTATGCAACCTTACCCCGAACCAGTTACTTGTCTGTTGTTGTTGCATTTTTGACTCGTCTGTTTACTCTTTTCCTCAGCTATTCCTTCAGCAAATGCTCGAGGACGGCACGGATCCGACCCTTAAGTGGGCACCGGACCGGGAGACTTCGGACGTGGAGGAGCCAGGCCAAGAGATGTTTGTCCCCATGACCGACGCCACCAAAACGACCCACGGGTAACTTCTCTTCTGCTAGAGATTGGCCTGATGATGAAGATTACTCGGATATCGAGATAATTGAACCCTTTGAGGCTGTCCCCCTTTCTTTTGCTTTTCCGCCATCAGCACACGCCGGTGGCCATATCCACGAGGATCCTCCCCTCGCTATGGACGAGCCAGCTCTGGTGGCGTCAAAGAAAAAGCACAGGGCTTCCTCAAGCTCTTCCTCCGGACCTTCCCAGCCTACTAAAAGGCGAAAGAAGGCCCCAGCACGAAGGGCTCGGAAACCTAGAGTAGCCGAAACCTCGGATGCGTAATTCCTTCTTTCTTCTGTAACTCGCTCTTCCTTACTTCGTCGTAATTTTCCTTCTGACGTTACCTGATTTCACAGGGCTCCGGTGGAGGTCCCTCAGAGTGGATCCAGTATCTCGTCACCTCTCCAGGCCAGCCCTTCACTCCGTCGTGACGACGAGTCACATCCGCTGAGCCCTATTCCGGAAAGCTCTGCGGCCGCTCCGAATCGTCCTGGGGCGGGGGGAACTGGCCCAGCTAGAACAACGGCAGCCACTACCTTGGCGACGCCAGAACCAGCAGCCACTAAAGCTACCTCGACTTCAGCATCTGTTCTAGTACCAACAGCCAAAACAGCATCAACTCCAACCTCGGCAGCAGCACCAACCTCGGCAGCGAAAACATCAGCGCCGGCACCAAGTCCAGCAACGAAAGTACCAGCGCCCAGTTCCTCTGCATCTTCCGAGTCCTCTCAACCTCGGCAGGGGAAAACCACTGCTACGGCTTCTTCTTCCCAGCAAGCCAAGGGCAAGAAGACTCAAGACGCTGCCAAGCCCAACACTGCCGAGCCTGGGCAACGTACCCTTGAGTCTATGCTCTCCCAGAAGACACCAGCGGCAAAGGACGCGCCTGCCGAGCCAACCGAAGCTCAGTAGTTGGTTCTGCACACCAGCCCCGCCCTTGCCTTGGTGGAGAGGAAGGAGGCACATGCTAAAGGTTTGGTGACGCCACATATGCCCACAGGTGAATGGTACCCCCCAAGCCTGATGGAGTTCGTCATGAACTGGAACAAGGCCGAGGTAATCCACGAATCTGATCAAGTGAATACTGCCGCCAAGGCCATTAACCTCGCTGGACGGATGATGGAGGTACGCCGTTTCTCCTTTGCAAATTGTAGATAATAACCATTAGTCCCCGAGCCTCCGGGGGAGTAACTTGTTACTCGGCCGGATGCTCTTTTATAGAACTAATGTAGCTCCATGATAACTTCGAACATGCACACACCTAGAGCCGGGTTGAGTTCCACTTGGCCCGGATTTTAGTACACTTCGAACATGCACACACCTAGAGCCGGGTTAAGTTCCACTTGGCCCGGATTTTAGTACACTTCGAACATGCACACACCTAGAGCCGGGTTAAGTTCCACTTGGCCCGGATTTTAGTACACTTCGAACATGCACACACCTAGAGCCGGGTTAAGTTCCACTTGGCCCGGATTTTAGTACACTTCGAACATGCACACACCTAGAGCCGGGTTAAGTTCCACTTGGCCCGGATTTTAGTACACTTCGAAGATGCACACACCTAGAGCCGGGCTAAGTTCCACTTGGCCTGGATTTTAGTACACTCCGAACATGCACACACCTAGAGCCGGGTTAAGTTCCACTTGGCCCGGATTTTAGTACACTTCGAACATGCACACACCTAGAGCCGGGTTAAGTTCCACTTGGCCCGGATTTTAGTACACTTCGAACATGCACACACCTAGAGCCGGGTTAAGTTCCACTTGGCCCGGATTTTAGTACACTTCGAACATGCACACACCTAGAGCCGGGTTAAGTTCCACTTGGCCCGGATTTTAGTACACTTAGAACATGCACACACCTAGAGCCGGGTTAAGTTCCACTTGGCCCGGATTTTAGTACACTTCGAAGATGCACACACCTAGAGCCGGGTTAAGTTCCACTTGGCCTGGATTTTAGTACACTTCGAACATGCACACACCTAGAGCCAGGTTAAGTTCCACTTGGCCCGGATTTTAGTACACTTCGAACATGCACAAACCTAGAGCCGGGTTAAGTTCCACTTGGCCCGGATTTTAGTACACTTCGAACATGCACACACCTAGAGCCGGGTTAAGTTCCACTTGGCCCGGATTTTAGTACACTTCGAACATGCACACACCTAGAGCCGGGTTAAGTCCCACTTGGCCCGGATTTTAGTACCCTTCGAACATGCACTAGGCTGACTTAAGTTTCTGTATCTTTTTTAGGTGACCACCAACCGCCGAAGTGCCGAATTCCAGCGCTTGTTGGATACGCACAAAAATCTTCGCACGAAACAGGCTGCACTCATCGCTGAGTATGAGAAAAGGGGTAAATTTCTTTCTCATTCCTTTCCTCATTTTTCTTCCACTTCGCTTGCCGAACTAATCTGATTGTTCGGTTTCCGCAGCTGGGGTGGAAGCTGAAAACAAAATAATGCGAACGAACTTGGAGCAGATCAAGGGTGCCTCCTTCTTATCTGTTCTTACTGTGCTTCTCATCATTTTACCTCCTTGGCTCGGCAAACATTCATACCTCGGCTCTGCCGGGCCAACACATGGTTTCAGCATTGCTTGAAGAAAGTGTGCATGTGCCTGACATGATGCTGCATTTTCTCGAACAAGCAGGACAGCACCAAGCCGAGCTGAAGAAGAAAGATGATGAGCTCGCCCTCCTCCAGACCAAAGATGATGACATAGCCAAGCTCAAAGCTGAAATGACTAAGATGAAAGCGCAGCACCAAACCGAGCTGAAAAGGGTTGGCCAGGATTACACCGAAGAACGCGAGCGCCTCAAACTCCAAAGTGCTAAGAATCATGAGCTTCTTCAGGAAGCCGAGGTCAAACTTGGGTCGGCAAATGCTGAGCTCGAGCAGCTTCGGAAAAGGCGTGATGCTTGCATCAAGGAGTTGACCCGGATTCACAGTCATATCTCTCGTAACTTCTTTTCCTTTATCCGCCTTACTTCTCTGGGTTATTTCATATGTCTTATTTTCTCAACTTTGTCCTTTGCCTTGTTTCCCAGGCCACTTTCCAGAGGGTACTGCCATTGCAAGTGCTGCTGTTGCCAATTTCCGCCGAGAAAGAGGTACCCCGGTCCCTGCTGAGGGTGAGAGCATTCCCTTTGACATGGAGGACCTGTTGGTCAGCCTGTCATCTCGCGTGGAAATTATCAAGAACTACGGCAGGGACCTCCTCCATGTTTCAGTCCGGGTCTTCAACGCCTTCTGGCCCGCCGATGACGCTCCGGAGAGAGTCACGCAGCTCGCTGAAAGGCTTTCGGAAGTTGAGACCCAGCTCGACCTCTGGCGAGAATCCACTGGCCGCGCTACTGCCAATACTGTCCTTCACCACGTTTTGACGTGGTACGAAAAGATAGATCTCAGCCTCCTCACACGGCTACGCACCGGGTCCAAATGGACAGATGACCCGGAGTGGGTAGTTCAGCGCCAGGCTTGCGCCCACAGCCTCATTGAATATGCCCCCATTCATGAATGGACTGAGGGTCCGAGCTTCCTAGAAGTCGCAGGCGAAGAGGAGGTTGAGAACATTGAAGACGACTCGGGTGAAGACGAGGAGGACACTGCCTCGGATATCGAAGAGGGCGACGATGATGCCGAACTTCCTCCTGCTGCTCCTAAGTAAAAACACTTGAAAATTCATGAGATCCCCGGTATGCCGGGTGGAATTGTATTCCAAATACATGTGATATTTTGCTACTGAGTACTTATGTCGGATTAACTTGGGCGTAGTCCCCGAGTTTCTTTTTCTTGTTCGTTCAATCTTTTGGCTCGGATCGTGTCTACCTTGATTCGGTTTTACAACTTTCGAATCCGAGCATGAAAAATTGTCTTAACAATACTGGGAAACTTTTAGATTTAGCTCAAAAATAAATACGGGGTTAGTCCGGAAAATAAACGTCGGCTCGAATAAATTCTTTTCCTTAGTCGTTTTTCATGTGCTACGCAATTCCAAACTTGTTCTCTTGCTTGCCATGAAGCCAATTCTTGTTGGACAGCAGCAAGTCGAAGAGTTGGTTTTTTGGTGCTCACACACTACTAATCCGAGCTAAGTAGAATAACCTATTCCAGCCGACGCACAAATAACAAAAGACAACAAATATTATTAAGGCAGTCCCCGAGTTACTACTCGAGGTGCCCACACTTCATTGATAAGCTCATTGCCGACATACATACCGACATATGAGATAACCCGGATACATACACTTCTTCGCTAAGTGTAGAAAGGACGAAGGAGAGCTACATTCCATGGACGTTTAGATTCCTCACCGGACCTGTCCGCCTTGTTCTTTTCCTGTGGCTTTGCATCTATAAGATAGTAAGAATCATTGTGCAATGCTTTGCTCACGATGAATGGCCCTTCCCATGGGGGGACAATTTATGCATTCCAGTAGTACGTTGTACTACCCGGAGCACCAGATCGCCTTCCCGGAAGACCCGGGGGCACACTTTCCGGCTATGATAGCGTCGAAGATTTTGCTGATATATGGCGGATCTAGACAGTGCCAGTTCTCTCGCTTCTTCCAGCAGATCAACATCATTTTGCCGGGCTTCTTGCACTTCGGCTTCTGTGTATTGGGTGACCCTGGGCGAATCATGCTCTATGTCGGCTGGTAACACAGCTTCTGCCCCATATACCAGAAAAAACGGCGTATAGCCTGTTGATCGGTTCGGAGTTGTTCTTAAACTCCACAGTGCCGCTGGTAGTTCTTCTATCCAGCACCCCGCTGATCTTTGCAGCGGCTCAATGAGCCGGGGCTTTATCTCGGATAATACTAATCCGTTGGATCTCTCCACTTGCCCGTTCGATGAGGGGTGGGCTATCGAAGCTACGTCAAGTCGGATCCTCTTATCCTGGCAGAAACGAGCAAATGCTCCTTCCGCAAAATTTGTGCCATTATCAGTTATGAAACTGTGTGGATAACCGTACCCAAGATGATATCTTTGAGAAACGTTACGGCCATAGATCCATCACATTTTCTTATAGGCTTTACCTCGATCCACTTCGTAAATTTGTCTACCATTACCAGAATGTGAGTCATGTTCCCTCTTGCTGGTTTGAACGGGCCCACCATGTCCAAGCACCATACGGCAAATGGCCAAGTGATTGGGATGGTCTTGAGTTCCGACATTGGCATATGCGTCTTTGTAGCGTACCTCTGAAAACCATTACATTTTCTCACCAGATCTTCTGCTTGCTCTAAGGCGTTTGGCCAGTAGAATTCGTGTCGGAAAGCTTTTGCTACCAAGGCTCGGGATGAGGCGTGATGCCCGCATTCCCCCTGATGTATATCTCGGATGATTTCAAGCCCTTCGTCCGGGTCAACACACCGCTGGAGGACATTGGTCACACTTCTTTTGTATAACTCGGAATTGATGATCGTGTAGGCCTTTGCCCTCCTCTGTGTTTGCCTGGACAGCACCTCCTCAGTGGGTAACGTTCCATCTTTCAGGAATTGAAATATAGGCAGTGCCCAAGCCGGTATTGGCCGCACGGGGAACATGTCCTCGTCTATCTCCATCTTATCCACTGGCATAACTTCAACCGGACCACGCTGAGCAGTCCCCGGGTCTTGCGAAGCAGTCCCCGGGTCTGCCGAAGCAGTCCCCGGGTTTTGCTGCCCACTTCCCTTGTCAACGTCCATGGGCGCAGCTCCGGACTCTGTGTCCTCCGGGACGTAGATGGACTCGGACTCCGGGGATGGCCCGATGGATGGTTTCTTGAGGTGCTCTAATGCTACACTTGGTGGAATTGCCTGTCTGGTTTACCCGAGCTTCGATAGCATGTCGGCAGCCTCATTTTCCACCCGGGGTACATGATGAAATTCGCATCCCTCAAAGTAACCAGAAATCTTCTGCACATGAAATCTGTATAGTGCCATGTTTGGATCAAGGGCGTCCCACACTCCGGACACTTGCTGCACCACTAAATCCGAGTCGCCAAAGCATATAATCCGACGTATACCAATTTCCTTTGCTACTTTGAGCCCATGCACAAGTGCTTCATACTCAGCGACATTATTTGATGCGGTGAAGTGGATCTGCAGCACATATTTCAACTGGTCCTTCTTTGGCGACGTGAGTACGACTCTGGCACCTAGCCCGGTTTTGGTTTTTGATCCGTCAAAGTGCATCCGCCTATAGTTTGGATTCGTAAGTGGTGGTTCGTACTGTACCTCGGCCCAGTCCACGAAAAAATCCGCCATAGCCTGAGACTTGATAGCTTCTCTCCAGTCATATTGCGGAGCGTAAGGAGCTAGCTCAATTGCCCATTTTGCAATTCTGCCGCTTGCATCCTTGTTACTCATTATCTCGGATATAGGGGCCTCACATATGACCCGGATGGGATGCTCCTCAAAGTAGTGCTTCAATTTCTTGGCGGCCATGTATACGCCATATGCCACTTTTTGATAATGTGGGTAGTTCTGCTTTGAGGTTGACAACACTTCACTCAAATAATACACCGGCATTTGCACTGACTTGCCTTCCTCATCGCGATCCACCACTATCACTGCACTTACAACCCGGTTGGTTGCGGCTATATAGAGCAACATTGGCTCCTTTGATAGTGGTGAGGCTAGCACTGGCGCCGTGGCTAACATTTTCTTTAAGTGGGTAAAGGCTTCATCAGCCTGCGGCGTCCAAATGAACTTATTCGACTTTTTCATGAGTTGGTACAGAGGTAAAGCTTTCTCTCCCAACCGACATACAAACCGACTTAACGAGGCCAGGCAACCTGTAAACTTCTGGACATCGTTAAGACACTTTGGCAGTTCCATTCGTTCGATGGCTCGGATTTTGGATGGATTAACCTCGATACCTTAGCTGGAAACCAGAAAGCCGAGCAATTTTCCAGCCGGGACACCGAAGGTGCATTTTTCCGGGTTAATTTTCATCCGGAACCTCCTTAGGTTTGCGAACGTTTGCCTGATATCGTCAAGGAGCGTTTTGCTTTCCTTGGTCTTGATAACCACATCATCCACTTACACCTGTACATTTTGACCTATTTGGTCATGCAAACATTTTTGCACACATCTCTGGTACGTTGCACCTGCATTACGTAAACCAAACGGCATGGTGCGATAGCAATAAGCCCCATACGGGGTAATAAATGCAGTCTTTATTTGATCACCCGGATTTAGAGGTATCTGGTGGAAACCAGAATAAGCATCGATCAATGACAACAGTTCACATCCAGCAGTTGAGTCTATGACCTGATCTATTCTTGGCAGCGGGAATGGATCTTTCGGACACGCCTTGTTCAGGTTCGTGTAGTCGATACACATGCGCCAAACCACTGCCATGTTCGGATCATCCTTTTTCTTTTCCACCAGCACCGGATTAGACAGCCAATCGGGGTAGAGGACCTCCATGATAAATCCTGCAGCTAGCAACCGAGCTATTTCATCCCCAATGACTTTCCTCCTATCTTCAGCGAAGCGGCGGAGAGGTTGCTTCACCGGCTTAGCTCTGGGTCTCACATTTAAAGAGTGCTCGGCCAACTCCCTCGGAACACCTTGCAAGTCCTGTGTGGACCAAGCAAAAATTTCTCGATTCTCACGGAGGAAGCTGACGAGCTCGCTTTCCTATTTATCGCTTAGCCCGGCACCAATTGTTACGGTGCGCTCTGGGAACATGTCATCAACGGGAACCTTCTTGGTATCTTTCGTGGCCTGGAAGGAGACAGTTCCATGTGGGTTACTCAGCGCCTGCATATACTGTTGCGCGGACTGAGCCAATGCAGCCACCTCTTGAATTTTCCTTTTTTCCTGCGTGATCACAAGTGACTCGGCTAAGTTTGATCCGGCCGACGCACACTCCATCGAACGACGGAAGTCCCCAGCAATTGTAATTACTCCATTCGGTCCGGGCAATTTCATTTTCAAATAGCTGATATGACAACTTGCCATGAACTTGTTCAACGCTGGCCTTCCGAGCAATGCATGATACGCGCTTTCTAAGTTCACCACTTCGAACTCCAGATTTTCAATTCGGCAATTGTCCCTCGTGCCGAACAAGACGTCGACCTTGACCTTGCCTACGGGCTCGCAAGAAATGCCGGGATAAATGCCATGGAAAGTTGTCCTCGTGGCTTGGAGCATGTTCTCCGAGATACCCAACTTGCGCATTGTGTCCGCGTACATGATATTTATGCTACTGCCGTTGTCGATCAGTACCTTTGAGAACCTTATGTTAATGCTAGGCCCAATGAATGTAGGATCTAGCACCAACGCATACGAACCAGGGCTCGGCATGAGCTTGGGGTGATCCCTAATGCTCCAAGTGATTTCCTGATCGGACCAAGGCATGTACCTCGTCACTGCCGGCATTACCGCATTCACCTCCATATGCCTACGCTGTAAGCATTTTCTATCGGTTTTCTCTGTGGTAAATAGAAAGTAGCTCTGGTGATGCTCCCTGTACTCGTTCCTCCCCTCATTTCCGGGGTGCCTCTGATCCGGCTGATGGTGATTTTCCACTTGATGCACTGCATCCCTTCTTTCATTGTTATCATACCTCAGCGGAGGGGGAGGCAACATCAGCTGTTGCGTGTTCGCCCCGGAGAGCAATTGTTGCCGGGGTAACTCCTGCTGAGGCTGATCATTCCGGGGTGCCTGAGCATTCCCCGAACCACCTTGCTCGATATTGCGCATCCACTCGCATTGCCTCGTCGTATGACCTGCTGGGTTGTTCGGATTTGGTGTGTGAAACTTACACGACTGGTCCAACATCGACTCATAAATATACCTCGGACGGTCTTTCCTTTCTTGCCATTGCTTCTTTTGCTCTGGCGTCCAAGTTTTCTTCCCATCGTTTCTTGGGGTCCATTGACCTCCAGTTTTCTGGCGCTGACTACCCCCTGCTCCAGGTTGATCTTGACTCACGGCTGCTACTTGGTGCGAACCGTACCGATGGTCCGGTCGATCATCTCTCCTTTTTCCTCTGTAATCATTTCTTCAGGTTGATCCGGATCCATCCCTCTAATAGTACTCATCGCTTGACTCGTTTGAGGCGAGCCTTGGTTGAGTCGGGTCACCCAACGCATACGAATCTGCGATCCGGATCATCTCTGCCAACGTTGCCGGCATTTTCCGTTGCAACTTCATCCACAACTCGCTTCCATACTTGCACCCCTGTGCAAACCATGCTATGGCCTATGATTCTATCACGCCCTCGCATGAATTTCTCACGGTACACCACCGGGTCAAAAACTCCCGGTCCGTCTCATTGGGTCGTTGTTTGCACATAGCTAGGGTCTGTGGCCTATTTGGCCTTTGATACGTACTCGAAAAATTGCTGATGAACATCTCATCGAAATCTATCCAGCAGTTGATGCTTCCTGGTGGCAAATTGCTCAACCACACCCTTGCCGGGCCTTCCAACATCTGGAGTACATATCGTACGGCCCATCTCAGGTTGCCTGTGGCAATTTTTACAGCGGTAGCATAGTTTATCAGCCAATCCTCTGGCTTGGTACTACCGTCATAGGTCTTGGTGCCCCTGGGCAACTGAAAGTTCGGGACCGGTGGCTCTTTCATGATTCGGGGTCCAAAACACGCTGGACCTGGTGGGCCTTGACATTCTATCTGTTCTGACCTATATAGTCGATCCAGTTTCAACCTCGCATCGTCCGGCATCAAATCCCTGCTTCCCAGTCTCGACCCTATCACATGATAGTCCGGTCTCGGGTATCCCGCATTTGCCATCTCCGAATCACCGTCGTTATACCGGTTTTGTTCCTGCGGCGCACCTTTGTGTTGCATACCTCGGCCGGCACTGTGCTCTTGCCTCGGCGTGTTCCGCTGCCGCGGTTGTCTCGCTCCAGCTGAATTTTGTTGCCCGGCATTACCGTTGACAACGTTCCTTTGACCAGCATTGCCTTGGTCACGGTTACCTCGGCCAGCTTCGCCTCGGCTCACACTCCGTCGATCATCATTTTTCTGCGCTTCTTTTTCTTTGCTTGCCCGTGTCGGGTCATACGGGACAATCTGTTTGTTCCGTCTGGCCGAGGTTACCACCTCCTCTCTCCTTGGTCCGCCATGAGGGGACGACGCGGCTCCAGCGGATTTCTCCGGGTTACCCATCGCCGAATGGACGATCTTGGAGGCCCCAGCTCTCTCCGGGTTGGCCCTGAGCAGTTCTTCCTTTTGCCTATTCGCAATTCGAACCAGCTCGTTAACCCGGTTTTGCTGCCTTTGCCGGGCTTCACCCGTCAGTCCCTCTAACTCGGACGCAGCTGCATCTGCCGCTCTGAGGTTCTTGGCTGGGGTACTATACCTCGGCAGCCCCATGGAAAAACAGTTTTCTGATTCCTCGATTTCGACATCACCTTCTCTGTTCATCTCGCTCATGAGATTTCTCCCTTTAACTTTTACAGTATCAACTTTGTTCGCCTTAGGGTACTCACGCAGCGTCATGTTCAACGACTGCTGGGCCGCGGCTATTTTCTTTGCGCCCTCAAGTATTTTCTGCCTAGTTTCTTCCAGCTCGGCCTGTGCACGAGCCGGATCTACCGCTGATACTACAGGGTTTCCCAAGCTATCCATTGCCTCTCTCAGCACGTTTTCTGGCCTTTCTAGCGGAGGTCCCCTACCTTTCCTTGGTGCCTTGGGCGTCACCTCCGCATCTGGCGTTGGATCCTTGTTCGCAACCGCACCCGACGCTGTCATCATTACCTCTGCATGGTCCGGGGAACGAGCGGTACGCTCCCCGCAGGTCACAGTGAGGGGTGGTTCGCCTGCTTCGACGACGTGGCGCGGATGAACCCCTGTCACGTCCACCGCGACGTAGACCTTGTGCGCGCCGAGCTTGAGGAAGATGCCGTTGCGCGGGAGAGGGCGCGTGCCGAAGCAGCCTGCGTTGTCGCTGACGGAGTCCCGCTCTTCAAAGCGCTGGACGAGCCCGGAGACGATGCGTTCGCCAGTGGCGATGAAGTTTCCCGTCCGGATCTTGACCCCTGCTAGCGCCGCTAGCCCCACGGTGGGCGCCAACTGTCCTGGTGGTGTCACGGCAGATTCCATGTATAGGCTGAAGGTGGGGACTAATACACGCTAGGGGAATCCAGGGAGGGATAGTGAAGTGATTCTCCACACAAGAACTTGTATTGATTTCCTTCCAAGGTTACAAGTCCTCCTAGAGCTGTATTGGCGAGAGGAGGAAGAAGAAGCTCTCTTACTCTCACCCACAGATCTCACCTGAAACCCTAGACCTTAATAGAATTGTCCAGAGAATAAACAGCCAACCCCTCTACTGAAGCCCTAGCCCCCCTTTTATAGTGGAGGCTCGGTTTCTGCCCAGGGCATACGTGGAGGCATATTCCTAAGAATATGCCTCCTCCCAAAGTGGTAAGCCGACCGGGGTGCTTTTTCCCCCGCGTCACCTATGCTGTAGCTACGTGAGCCACTGCGGCGCCCTCGTCAGCTGACACGAGCGTCGTCACGCTTGTCGGCCACGCCCCGGTGGTCCTGTCCTTGCTCGCTTCGCTCAGGCAGTGCGTACCAGGGCTCCTTTTGACGAGCGAGATTCCTTCCTTCTCCTAGAAGGTTGTTGCGACCCGGACGATGGTTCATCCGGCCACCCCCTTTTCCTGCATACAGGTTAGACATACACTTCCGACTAACTGCTTAAGTCGGATGAGGGCTAGTTAGGCGAACGCCCCCAGGTCCGGATTACCCCGTGATTCGGCCTGCCTTGAGGTGACCCGGCCAGCATCTGCTTTGGCCTTGCCGAACCTCGGCTAACTCGGCCTTTATACCACGACGTGACCCTACCCGGGGGTATCCCCCCAACACCCGAGCTCCCGATGTGGTGGGGCCAAGCGTGCTGGCCTTTCCACCACCCGAGGACAGCTCCTTGAGCCGATCAGGGCATCTGCGGGGCATTGTCACAACTTCCCACGTTGGGCTTTACCGGTTCCTTGTTGACATTGCCACAGAGGAGCATCGCATGGCTGGGGCATGGCACCGCCTTCACCTGGAGCGGGCCCTCGATCAGGCCTAGGGGTAGTGGATGACTGGTGCGAGGCCATGGGCTCTAGTGGTGGCCGAGACCTCACGGAGTAGCCTAGCAAAGTTGGGGCGGCCTCCGAGCCAGTTTGGGGTCATGCTCTACCTCCCGTGGCCTATCCCGGGGACCTAGCCAGCGTTGCCTAGGACTTCTTCGTGCGCGACCATGCGCTTGCCTTCTACGAGCGGGAAGTTGAAGAGGATCATCATAGAGTCGCCCAAAGGGAACGGGACGTGGCCCTCCACGAGGAGGTGGTCCGACTTCGTGAGGACGAGGCTCAGCTAGAAAGGATCCGTCTGGAGGTGTTCGAGGCCTAGCTGGGGACGACCCAGCTGAAGCTCGAGGAGCGCACGCTCGTTGTTGATCGTCGCTGCGCAAACGCCGACTACCGCGTATAGTGGTGCTACGCCAAGGCACCACAGAGAGGGAGAAGATGAAGAAGGACAATGAGGCGGTGTTCTCGCAACTTCGCCAGGCCTGTCGGGGGAATGGGTGACCGATTTCTACACCGGGCCCCTTGCTGATGCCAGCACAGATGGCACTTTCCTGACGCTCTTCGACCGAATCATGGCGGCGCTGGAGGGAAGGGCCAAGCTTTACCATGAGTATCACTTAGGCGAGTGTCGTAAGATGATGCGGGCCATGGCGACCCATGTTCTTTCCATCCTTTATAAGCATGACGCAAAGTTCCCCTGGAGGGTGCTCCTAGAGGAGGTAACACACCCTGAAAGGACCCTGCCTGGTGAGATTGCGCGGTTCAATCGACTCGTGCAGGAACGCGTCGATGAGTTTATCCCAATCTTTTGGTTGATCAAAGAGGATGAGGACACTGAGGCCGCTGAGTCCTCTGACTGTGCAGGTGGAGGTTCCCCACCCGGCTCTCTTGACGCCTGGGGAAGTAATGAGCCATCTCCGGGAGACAGCGCATTGGAGCCATTGGCCTGAGAGGCCCTCTCGACTGTAATATGTAATTCACCAGCGTAGCAGCCGTGTTCTAAACGTGGTGTTTATTTTGCGGCACGTACTCATCCATGTTCTTGCTAGGGGGCTTTGTACTGGATCTCCTGAGGGAGTATTCGAGGATTCGTGTGTGTCCGGGGCGTCTATAGAAGATTCTTGTGGCGAGGCGCGGGCGTCGGTGCCCGCGGGCAGGGTGACTTGAGGTTGCGATCGAGCGGCAAGTTCAGAGCTCCGCTCACCGAGCCCTTAAGGTTTCTGTCGGGCAAAGCCATCGCTGCGAGGAAAGTATGTATTTGTTTTAGTTAGGTACCGTGGGTGAGGTGACTTGCGACCGAGGAACAGGTCACAAGTTCAGAGCTCGACACTTTAGGCCCTTAGGAGATCAGGCCGCGGATGGCTAGGTCTCGCGTGCCATCATTGCGAGGCAAGTATGCGTTTGTTTTAGTTAGGAACTGTGGGTGAGGTAACTTGCGACTGAGGAATGGGTCACAAGTTCATAGCTCGACACTTTAGGCCCTTAGGTGCTCAAGTCGCGGATGGCTAGGCCTCCTGTGCTGTCATTGGTGTTTTTCTTGTGCCAGGGATCGCGGGTGAGGTAACTTGTGGCCGAGGAATGGGTCGTAAGTTCATAGCTCGGCACTTTAGGCCCTGGAAATTTGAGGCCGCCGCAGGGAAGTTCCTCACAAGCCAACAGGAACTGTGCGTGAGGTAACTTGTGGCCGAGGAATGGGCCGTAAGTTTAGAGCTTGAGACTTTGGGTCCTACAAATTTTTGGGCTACCGGAGGAAGTGCCTCTAGAGCCACCCCGTAAGCCTCTCTAGGAGAGAACCGTAGGGCCCTTGCTAGCCCGTGATTTTCTCGAGGAGGAGATCGCGGGTGTCACACGTTGCGGCGATCCTGGCTAAGGATAGGTACGCCCTGTCTGAGCTGCATCCCTAGTGCTTCCCCGTCCCGTTAATACACCATATAAGGGTCTCGAGCACCAGGGACCTATGAGTGAGGTTACTTATCATTGGACCTAGTCCGTAAGTTCAGAGCTTGCTCCTTCAGTCCCCGACGTCGAAGGAGGCGATCAGGCGATACGCACCATCCCAGCCCCTCGTATGATGGATATACGGGGCCGCAGCTAGCACGTGAGCAGCAAGAAAACCGAAGAACAGAAGAAATCAACCAAACCAAAAAATAGGCGGAAATTTTTATCGACTCTAGCTGTCTCCCTTCCCGGATGCCCTGGTGAGGGGCGCAAAAAGTGTCACCTGGCAGAGGAGGAATGAGATCGGAGGATGACCTTGAGGGGCCAAGGCCAGTGGAGGTGTGCGCGCCCAGGGCATGGGTGGCTCCGACTCCCCGGGTTCCTCTTGGGGTTGAGCTGTCTAGCGCCACTGCCCGCCCAGCACCCGAGCCCCTGCCGGAACTAAGGCTTCGGGGTCTTGGGGCATTGGGGCCTGTTGCGCTTGATGCTCTGTTCGCGCCTCCTCTTGTTGTCATATTCCTCCCTTACTTCTCTGAGCTTGACGCACTCATTGGTATCATGGCCCTGCCTCTGATGGAAGGTGCAGTACAAGTGCGCGCTAGGGGAGTCGTCCGCCTCTCTCTTGAGGAGGCGCCGCTTGCCGCCCTTTCCCAGGCGCCTAGAGGGGCTTGTCTCTCCTTTCTTGGTGGAGTATGAAGGCCCAGTTTTGCCGTGGTCAAATAGATCCCGGACCTCTACCTTGGCGCAACGGTCAGCCACCACTAAGAGCTCGGCCATCGTGGACAGGTTCTCCCCATGGAGGCCGATCTTGTCGAGCACCTAAGCATCAGAGACACCGTCCATGAAAGCCATGATGACCTCCACATTGGTGGCCCTACTAACCTTGATGAGGCTCTGGTCAAAGCACTACAGATACTTGCGCAGAGGCTCTCTAGATCCTTGGCGCACCTTTCGGAGGTCCTCGCATGTGTATGCGGACTCATATGGATCCCCGAACTTTGCGACGAAGAGTCCGCAGAGCTCGGACCACGAGCCACCCCCTCGGGGAGGTTGTGGATTGAGGTGGACTCCTCTGGTCCCAGGACCATTGAGAACTAGTTGGTAAGGACATGGCTATTTCCCCCGGCGACTTCCATGCCCGTGGCGAAGATTTGTAAGAACTCCACGGGGTTGGTGATGCCGTTGTACCAGGGCAGCATCTCTGGCTTGAATTTGGGTGGCCAGACCACCCGGGGAGGTGCTCGGTGAGAGTGGGGCAGCTGCAGTTGCGGGTCTCCATGCTGCTGGTGAGCTTTGCTTGGTTCTGCAGCCCTACAGTCGAGATGGCTTGGAGGGTCCGGGCCTCCCGGCTCCGGTGCCTGGCCAAAGTCACCTGTGCATCCTCTGCCGAACGGGCGACTTTCGCTCGAGCTTAGACCTACCCTGGGATTGCCAAACCAAGCAGCTTCCCCTCTTTCGAGCCCCTGGGCCTATCATGGAGAGGGGGGTGGTGGTGCGCCATAGGCTATGTCGCTCGGCCATGCATCGCGAGCCACAGGGTTGTCCCAGGTGACGTCCATCAAGGTCATGAGGCGTTCCTGCCACTCTTCCCTAGCGTCCTTAGCATGTAAGTAGCGGAGGAGCTCCTTCGCCATGAGGCGAGCCGTCTCCGGGTGCGGGGGTGCGAGGCTCCCGGGCCGGCGAAGTGCTTGACGAAGAAAACTCCCCACCCGTCCTTGCAGAGGGATGCGAGCGCAGTCCACTGCCGGCCTCGAAGCGAGGCAGGAGAGTGGGTGAAGTTCGACGCGAGCCCTCGAGTCTCCCTGCTTGCTCCCACCGGGAAAGGCTGTCGTGGGGCTTTCTACGAGCGACCATGTCGATGTTGGCGGCTAAAGTCCTCCAGGTCACGCCTACGCCCCTACCTAGTGCGCCAAATGTTGGAGATTTTTCCCGCAAAGGAACTAGGGTCCAACGATCCCTGGGTTCATGAGGGGGCTTAACACGCAACTCCAAAGGAACTCAGTGATGGCTACATCGGTGAAGAGAATGCACGGTAGAGAGTAGACATGGTTTTTGTTTACCCAGGTTCGGGACCCTGGTGAGGAGGTAATGCCCCTACTCCTGCTTTGTTGTATTACTCGCTTGCCTCGCGAGGTTACAATCGTGGAAGAAAGTCTAGGGTTTCAGATCTCTGGGATCCCTCTCTTGCAAGGTAAGAGAAGGGTCCTATTTAAAGGGCGATATCGGGCCTCTTCCCCCCGGTTCATGGGCGGGAAGGGTCACCACATTCCAACCAATGGTTTTGGCCATGGCTTGTCTTCTTGCGACCGCTGGACAACTGCTACGCCCGAGGGTGGGTCGGTCGCCCTCGCACTTTATGTCGTCAACTTGGTCTCCAAGCACCAAAATGGCAGTGTCAGGAGTTGCCTTTGTCTTGCGTCATCCCACTAACTCTACGTGCCACACTTTCTTCGGGTGCGCCGGCCTCCGCTTTGACCAACCGTTGGGCCATCGTCTTGTGAAGCGCGCTTGGGTCTGGCGAGGTACCCTTCTCGGGGTCTTGCGGGGTAGACCTGGCCACCTAATTACCACAGCCCCGAGCATGCAGGGAGAGTACAGGCTTCGTCCCTCTTCCGGAGGCTCGCTCCTCTCGAGAGCCCTCGAGGGGGCGCCCTTATTAGGCCCGGCGACCCGGCGGGATGGGATACAGCCGGTACCAGTAGTCCAATACTAGCCCCCGGTCGCTTGACTGGCACGCCCCTTGCACAGGGACGAGGAAGTCAAGGTACCAACTGGAGTCGGCCCCCAGTTCAATCGTGTCGCTCCATGATCACCGAAGTTGCCACTTGTAGTCCCCATATGCCAACGCGGGGCGTGGCGCAAGCAGGGTACGGGAACCGTCGCTTCGCTACTTAGCCTTGGGGCGGAGTTGCCCACAAAAAACCCCAAATCTCAGAGGGACTTGCCAGCTTCCTTTTTCCTTCACCGCCAATCTGACGAAGATCCGTGTGACATCGTTCCTTCCTCCTCCACGCTTCCGCAATGGAACCCAAGAGAGCACGCTCCGCTTCTGCCATGTCGAGCTTTCCGTTGTCGATTGTTTTGCAATTTGCTTCAACTATTGAAGGTTGCATGCCTTTTTAGCATCCCTTGATTCAATAAAACCCTTCGGACCATGTCACGTACACGTCCTTGGTAACCATTATTGTAGAAAACATTTTTTTGTTTATTCAACTAGCATACACAACAATTGACATATGTAGTGGTTGCTACACTAATCCTCCTAGACTAAATATCGCTATGAAAGATCTAATCTTGTTGTATTCAACTCTTTGAACAATGTTGTAAACTCTTTACCGACATGTCGACTATTTGATAGATGTGAAACATCCATGTCTGTCTCTTTATAGATCCAAATACGACTTATATACTTTATGATTTTTAGAGGGTCTTCCAAGTTTAGTAACTTGGTTTATCGTGTATGGAACTATCACATATTTTATGGCTTCAAGCCATTTGACGGAGTCAGATCCCATCATCGCTTCTTTGCATGTAGTCGGTTCTTCATTGTTAAACAATAATGATTTAATCTCAAATCTTAGTATTTGATTGTTTACCCGACCTACTTGGTTCAGCAGGAACTTAGATCTCTGTGACTACAACCTTTGAGGAAAGGGAGCAATGAGCATTATGGATGCCTCCGGGATACTTTCTGGTGTTGCGCAACTCTGCACATATAGCAAAAGTTCAATAACCTTATCAAAGTTCTATTGTCCTCCCACTTAACATTTCACGAAAAATACCTTCTCAAGAAACTTGACGTTCTAAGTGACAAATGCTTTTGTCTTCGGTGTTATGGAGGAACACCCAACGGTTATTTGGGATAACCTAAAAATACGTGTGTATCCAACTTTGGTTGTAAACATTTTACTTATGCCTAGAATACCAAAATTTAGGAAAAGACAACTTGGGTTTTATCCCAATCCATAACTTATATGGTGTCATTCCAAAGGATCACGATGGAGCTCTTTTCAGTGTAAAAGTGGTAGTCACTAAAGCTTAATCTTCAAAATATAATGGCAATTTTATAAATAACACCGTTGATCCAACCATGTCAAAAAAGGTTCGATTACATCTCTCGAATACTCCATAGTCCTATGGTTTATCGGGAAACATAAATACATGGAATGATTCCTTGAATCTTAGGCATTTTTGCTAAACTTGTAACTCAAATATTTTCCTTTATGATCCAATCATAAATTCTTTATTTTCTCGTTACAATGATTTTCCACTTCATCTTGAAACCATCTGAACATTTTCAAATGATTCATACTTCTACCTGATTAAGTAAATATACATATATCCACACAAATGTTTGGTTCAAGTATATGAAGTTTGAATTATCCACCACATACGGCTATACATAATGGACTATATGCATCAATATGCATAATGTCCAATAAGTTAGTCGTTCGTTCCTATTTGGCCTATGAACGAAATTTAAATCTTTTCCAGGAAATTCTCACAAGTGTCAATTTATTCAAAAATCAAACAGACTCCAAAAATCCATCAACATGGAGTTTCTTCATGTTTTCTTTCCGATATGATTTAAACTATAGTGTTACTCATAAGTGATCTTCTAATCATTTGTCTTACGACACTTTAGCATCAGTGTTTATGGACGTGATTTATCCAACTAGATTTGTAAGAGTTCATCCAGCTTCAATGGAATACGGTAATTATTTGAACAACCATCTTTCTCATAATACTAGAACAGAATAACAATTATTAAAATAAAAATCTTCCAGGCAATCTTTGCTGTCAATTAAAAAATAACACTTTATTTGTTTCCGATGAACATCATCACATATTCTTTTGCTAGTTACTTAGGTCATTGCAGTTCATGAATTGTGTTGCTCTGTTTGACATTTCACACCAACCAATTCAGTATCCAATACCGATATCTAATACCCAAGAACCACATTGTTTATAAAGCAAAGAATACACCCATAACGTCTATATCATTTATATACCTAAGTTGGACATTTGCAGTCTTTTCTTTTCTGCCAAATTTTTTTTAGATTCTCTTTCCGCGTTTCCTTTTCTCTTTTAAAAGAAACTATCAACATCAATAGTGGTGCCATACATATGACACATAGTTCAAAGTGTGTATAGTCAAATACACATGATGGTTTCTAAAACAATTTTCATTTCCTAGATAAAATCGATATTAAAACAACTTTCAATATCAAGAATCATGGAGGCAAGCATGATACTTAGATACTAACGCTGGAATTTGTTACTCTTGATTCAATACTATTCATTGAATTTCACAGAGTAACTGAGGTTTTCCCGAAAGTTTGCAATAGTACTTTGAAACTTTATATTGACACTCATAAAACAATACGACTAGTTCATAAAGTAAAACATCCAGAATTCTATAGTTCTATTATCTCAATTATAGCTAAACACAAGGTAGTAAACGAATGCCAGTGACTACAATGAACTATGAAAATTCACTTTGATTTAGTTTATGATAAATTGAGTTCAAATTAATCCAAATTACTAAATTGAACTCCCACTCAAAACAACATCCCTCGAGTTGTTTTGGTGATTACACGAACCAAATTCACTACACCACGACCGATCATCACGATGTATGTATATGCTAGGCTCGCAGAGTAAGAACCTTAGTACCTTCATGTGTAAACCTATCTTACACCTGTTGTATGCGAACATAGATTCTATCACACCCAATCATCACGTGGTGCTTCGAAATGACGAACTTTCTTAACAGTGCATAATAAGGAAGAACATATTATTATCTTGATATTTAATAGGAGGGATCATCTTATAATGATACCATCAAGTTCTAAGCTAGACATAAGCATAAATAAGATGCAAATAGACATCATATGTAAAAGTAATATGATATGGTTATTGCACTTGATCACAGTGCATCATGGTATGTTCTGTATCATTCTATTTCTCTAGCACCAAGGTCTATGGCGCTTCCACTTTGTTATAATTCTTGACAGTATCTCACCATACTAAAATTATAACATTTACCATATCATGACATATGCCCAGCAAAAATAAAACTAGACGCTTCTAATTTATCTTTTGCATATTTTACGTGGCTTTGGGCTTTCGAAGATAGTATCGATCTTACCTATGAATAAGGAACCACAATAATGATAATCAAATTATTAGCGACCCGTTGTAAATCAGATAATAACTTTAGTGGGAGAGATAGACACCTGTTAGCTACTTATGCAAAACGAATTGCATGTCAAGCGTGGAACAGGTCTCATGTGCGAGTACATGTAAAGTTTCTCCAGGCCGCTTCATCCCAGTATGCCGCCAATATCCAAAATACATGAAGGATGTAATAGTATGATCAACAGCGCCCACATATTCATATGTGTTCTAACCATACAAAGTATCTATGCATAGACATGGCTCTGATACCATTGATGGGGTTCATTGCATGGAAAACAAAAAAATCATATGGTTGCAACCACCAAGATCATATCTAGGAGATACATGTAACGGTTTCAGATGGACTCACCATTGAAGACCGTAACACAGGATAACATTCCCGCAAACAAATATGGCTGTTGTAGAGTGTACAAAACCATCCTCAAGGACGCGATGATAGTGCCACACGTGTAGCTCCTCCGGAGTCGATCACACATACGGTGTGTCGACGACTTCCATCCCTCGCTCTAGCTCGGCAGCAGAAGTAGTGGATCCTCGGGAACTACACCAACACTATGACATAGTGGTGATGGTACTGGAGAAGATCTTGAGCAGGGCTTCGCCTAAGCACCTCGCTCGTGTCATTGGGCAAGGCTAGAAGGGGAGGAAGACGCCAACCAAAGGGCATATCAGAGGAGAGTTGAGTGTGTGTGAGAGAGAGGAGAGGAGGGGAGCCTTTTATAGGTGAGGGGGCAGCCCAAGGGGACTAGGCGCATAGCCATATGGCTGCCCCCACCTCTTCCCCAATTATGTGGGTGGACTCTCCACTCACATAAAAACACTCTCCACTTTCTCCCATTTATTCTCCACTCAAAAATCAAGAGTCTCTTCATTAAAATAACTTTTAATTCACTTTATTTAATGTCCATTTAATGAACACTTGATTTAATGAGTAGTTCATTTAATGAACACATTAACAATTCAATCCCCGATGCTATTCCGATACACCGAAACCATTCCAGCAGATTTATCAAAACAAATTCCTATGATGTCCATTATCTTCTCTTGTGTTCCCTATCCACTCAATTGTGTCGACTACCCTTAAGGTTGTCTCCCTACAGGTCGCGAACTTTATGGACATGATCTAGACATTCTCCGATCAATAGTCATTAGTTGGACCTGGAGATCCATAATGACTCCCACCAATTCATGCGATGCTTAGTGATCGTGTGACCTTTTATTCAAAGTAAACAATTTCTTTTGTCTCGCAATATTTTACTTTTCCAGGATCCTATCAATTGGTATCATTCATACCTAGTTCGATCCGATTATTGACAAGTACTCTTTTCTCGTTCCCATGATATAACATTCTTAGTGATCATTATCACTTGTTTGCAAGATATTTCAATGCGATATCACCGAGAGGGACCTGAGTATATCCCTCTAACATCAGGATGGACAAATCCCACTCTTGATACATGAGCCTCAACTAACACTTTCCAAGTATCTGATGACACCTTTATCATCACCATGTTATGGTGTGATGTTTGATGTAATCAAAATACTCTTCTAGAGTTAGTGATTGACGTGATCTCATGGTCTAAGGATTAGGGTTACTTTGAATGACGTTATTGTAGTGTAAACATAATGACATGATCGTGTTTCTATACTTTGGAAGTATGTTCACCACATCATTCAATCAATGTTGTGACTTTGTTATTAATAATATCCAATGTGATGATCAGGAAACCTTGATCATCTGTTAATTAACAAGCTCATGCAATGAGAGGCATCACTAGGAAACTTTTCTTTGTTTATTAAACACACATGTAATAACGTTTCCGGTTAACATAATTATATCATGAGAAATAAACATTTATCATAAATATGAAATATAATATAATAACCACTTTATTATTACCTCTCAGGCTTATTACTTTTAGTCTCCCACTTGCACTAGAGTCAGTAATCTAATTTGAAACTTGCGCATATAAACACCTATGGCAAGTGTTGTATGGCAAGTGTTTGCTAGTGGTAAAAATAATCTCCGGATTTGACACTTTTAGGTCTGTGTGTATGTGCATGTCTTTGTGTCTGTACGCGGCACTCATTCTCAAATGAGATGGCATTATATAAATTTCGTCCTTTGGCGGGACCTTAGTTCCTTGAGGTTTAAAACCTGATGATGTTATTAGCATACAATAGATCTTTATCGTATTATTCCACTTGGAACTACACTTAGTTTGATTAACAAACTTCTTGACACAATGTCTTTCCTATGCTGCTACTGCAGCAGTATTATACTTAGCCTTTCGTTGTAGTATTTATCACAATACTTTAACTTTGGAACTTATCCAAATTCCATAATGGAACTTTCTTCCATCAAATTGTGCCACCTTAACCCATGGCCAAAATTGAGATAAACTTAATTTTTATCTTGTGACCAAACTAGTACCAATGTAACATCTTACATTGAACTATCTGTTTAGTGCCAATGTAACACTTACAATGAATTATTTGTATAGTGCCAATGTAACATTTTATAATGAACTATCTTTCTAGCATCAATGTAATACTTTATAATGAACTATTTGTCACTTCTACATATAGAATATATTCTTAGTTTTTCCAGAGATCATAAGAATATCCTTACTATCGTCCAATGATCATAATATGAGTCACGCTGGTATATGCTCATAACATTTAGATCATATAACATATCTAGATATGTACATATCACAGTATGATTGATAATCATATTCATGTGATTGTACTCACCAAGTGTCAAAACACTTGAATCTCGTTTATCAAGATATTCATGTGATTTTACTCACCAAGTGTCAAAACACTTGAATCTCATTTAAATCGCCAAGTTTCAATACATTTGATTCTTGATTCAAACTTTTGCATGTAGCAAGAACTTTTTTTGTCGTTTCCATAACTCATTCAATATTTCATCTATGTACATTTGACATTACCATATTAGCATCTCAATCTATCCGGATAGAATTTGATGCCAAATATGTTGGTTTTGCCCAAATCTTTCATTTAAATCTAATTTTAATAAAGTCCTTAACTACTATTAGAAATATGTCTCAGCTCTCCCACTTAATTGCAAATGCAAACATCTTCATCGTCTCTGATGAAATTAAACATTTTAACATTTTCATCATGGTGAAGATTCTAACTCCGCTATGCTTAAGTTTGCAGGCCTTTTTAGCATCCATTGATTCAACAAAACCCTTCGGACACTGGACCATGTCACGTGCATGTCCTCGGTAACCATTCTTTTAGAAAAATGTTGTTTTGTTTGTTCAACTAGCATACAAAACAATTGACATATGTAGTGGTTACGGGGACAACATTAGTCCAGGTTCGAATGGGACCTTTAGTCCTGGTTGGAGACACGAACTAGGACTAAATAGATAGTAACCTTTAGTCCCGATCGGTGTCTCCAACCGAGACTAAAGATAGATGTTTAGTCCAGATTAGAGACACCAACTTGGACTAAAATTATACGTACATTTTTTTCTCCCATGCCTTACCCCCACCCTCGCGCGCAAAAAAGTCTAAAAAATAAATAAAAATGATAAAAACTTCAAATTTCAAAATCGTTTGACATGCATGTACCTCACGCAACCAACTTTTAGAAAAAATTATAAAATTTGAATTTGAATTTTTTTGGCAAAAAAAGGTTGTTCCAAATTAAAATGGCTATAAGTTTTGCATACGAACTCGGAAAATAATGTATAATATATGAAAAGAATCTACGCGAAAAGTTACATCCGATTTCAACTACCTAGGGTCATTTGCACAAATGACAGATTTTCAAAATTTCAAAGGGAAATATGAAAGCAGGAAGATTTTAGGTTTTGTGAGGAAAACATGAGAAAAAATCATAGTTTTAGAAATTTTGAATTTCTTTTCTTGTTTATTTTACTTTTAATTATTTTGAAGTTTTTATATTATTTTGGAATTTTTGAATTTTTTTAGTTTTTTGAGTTTTTTTGATTTTTTTTAAAAATTATGAGTTTTTAAATTAATAATTGAATTATGCATAAAGATTATTTGGAATTCATTGTTGCTTATTATTAATTAATCTGATATGGGGTGGCCAGATTTTCTCACTAAGCGAGGGTGGTAGATGATGATAGTGGGTGGAGATAACTTGTATGCCGCTCACAAACCTCTTGATCGATCCCTCATACCAATGCAACAGCTCTCAATCCTTGTAGATATTCGCAACTTCACACACTTGCGAACGTAGCTGCAGACCATGAAACGGTTTACAATCTTCTATTTCCCAATAGAATAGTAGATCACATGAAACTTGCAATTGGCTAAATCCCAACGGATCAACTAATCACACTTGATTAGTAGTAGCAAATACACTAGATCAATACGAATTCGTGCAGGGGTTTAATTGGATGCAAGTAGCAACTCGATGAATCTAGGGTTTACTTTAAATGTGGTCCAAACCTAGCAATGGGGGCGTCCTAGGGCTTATATGGATGACTGGTACATCCAAAAACTGAAACAATGACGTGTCTGTCCCAAACTGATGCAAGCCAGACTTGGACCAGATTCGATCGGTGGCCAGACTTTCCAGCTGGTATCCGCCGCATATTCTGGCTAGGGTCGAAACTCTGGGTGGAGTGTGCTGGACAATTCGTACCTGGCAAAAACTTCAGAGTTTTCGGCAAGTGTCTGGGTGGCTTCCGATTTGTCCTTCTGATTGGATGCCACCTTGACGCTTCTCGGGCGGGCCAGAGTGTCCGGGTGGTTTAGGCCAGACATTCTGATTTCTTTGGGAAACTTTGCGTCTTTCTTCTCAATGGTCTCCTCCTTGATCCATGCGACTGCCTCCTGCTCCTCCCTCGCGCATCCTTGGATGATCATCACGCCGGGCTTCTCTTGCATCAGCCATTTTCCTCCTCGAGCAATGCTTACTTTCTGAGCAAACCTGATCATACATGTAATGGTTTCAGATGTACTCACCCTCGAACACCATAACGCAGGATAACTTTCCCGCAAAAAAACGTGGCTATTGTAGAGTGTACACGACCGTCCTCAAGGACGCGATGACAGTACCACATTTGCAAAACCTCCATAATCGGTCACACATACAGTGTGTCAAGGAAGTAAGGGAGGTTTTGCTGAAAGTTTGCAATAGTACTTTAAAACTTTAGATTGACACTCATAAAACAATACAATACTAGTTTGTAAAGTAAAACATCCATAATTCTATAGTTCTATTATCTCAATTATAGCTAAACACAAGGTAGTAAATGAATGCTAGTGACTACAACGAACAATGCAAATTCACTTCTGTTTAGTTATGATAAATTGAGTTCAAATTAATCCAAATTACTAAATTGAACTCCCACTCAAACCAACATCCCTCGAGTTGTTTTGGTGATTACACGAACCAAATTCACTACCACGACCGATCATCACGAGTGGTGGTGCAGCTCCAATGGCGAGCATCATATGGACATCATATCATTCATATGACTCGTGCTTTACCTTTCGGTTCATGTTATGAGGCCATGTCTGTACATGCTAGGCTCACCAAGTAAAAACCTTAGTATCCACGTGTGTAAACCATTCTTACACCCGTTGTATGCGAACGTAGATTCTATCACACCTGATCATCACGTGGTGCTTCAAAATGACGAACTTTATTAACGGTGCATACTAAGGAAGAACATATTATAACCTTGATATTTAGTAGGAGGGATCATCTAATAATGCTACCGCCAAGTTCTAAGCTAGACATAAGCATAAATAAGATGCAAACAAACATCATATGTAAAAGTGATATGATATGGTTCTTGCACTTGATTACTATCTTGTGCATCATCGTATGATCTCTATCATTCCATTTGTGTAGTGCGAGGGTCTATGACGGTTCCACTTTTTTATATTTCTCGAGAGTATCTCACCATACTAAAATTATAACATTTACCATATCATGACACATGCCCAGCAAAAATAAAACTAGACGCTTCTAATTTATCTTTTGCATATTTTACGTGGCTTTGGGTTTTTGAAGATATAATCGATCTTACCTACGAACAAGGAACCACAATGATGATAATCAAATTAGTAGCAACCCGTTGTAAATCAGATATCAACTATAGTGGGGGAGAAAGACACCCGCTAGCCACTTATGAAAAACTAGTTGCATCTCAAGCGTGGAACAGGTCTCGTGTGTGAGGACATGTAAAGTTTATCCGGGCCACTTCATCCCACTATGCCACTAATATCCGAAATACATGAAGGATGTAATAATATGATCAACAGCACCCACATATTCATATATGTTTTGACCGTACAAAGTACTTGAGCATAGACCTGGCTCTAATACCATTGATGGGGTTCGTTGCATGGAAAACAAAAAAAATCCTATGGTTGCAACCACCAAGATCATATCTAGGAGATACATGTAACGGTTTTAGATGGACTCATCCTCGAAGACCGTAACACAGTATAACGTTCCCGTAAACAAACATGGATTTTGTAGAGTGTACACGACCCTCCTCAAGGACACGATGATAGTGCCACACGTGTAGCACCTCCGTAGTCAGTCACACATACGATGTGTCGACGACTTTCGTCCCTCGCTCCATCTCGGCAGCGGAAGTAGGGGATCCTCGAGAACTCTGCCAACACTATGACATGGTGGTGATGGTGGTGGATAAGATCTTGAATAGGGATTCGCCTAAGCACCTCGGTCGTGTCATTGGACAAAGCTAGAAGGGGAGGAAGATGCCAACTAAAGGGAATATGAGAGGAGAAGTGAGTGTGTGTGTGTGATAGGAGGAGGGGTGCCTTTTATAGGTGAGGGGGAAGACCAAGGTGGCTAGGCGCATAGCCATATGGCTGCGCCCACCTCTTTCCCAATTATGTGGGTGGACTGTCCACTCACATAAAAACACTCTCCATTTTCTCCCATTTATTCTCCACTCAAAATCAAGAGTCTCTTTATTAAAACCACTTTTAATTCACTTGATTTAATGTCACTCATTTAATGAACACTTCATTTAATGAATACATTAACAATTCAATCCCCAATGCTATTCTGATACACCGAAACCATTCCGGCAGATTTATCAGAACAAATTTCTGCGATGTCTATTATCTTCTCTTGCGTTCCCTGTCCACTCAATTGTGTCGACTACCCTTAAGTGTGTCTCCCTACGGGTCATGAACTGTGTGGACATGATCTATACATTCTCTGATCAATAATCATTAGTGGGACATGGAGATCCATAATGACTCCCACCAGTTCATGCGATGACTTAGTGATCACGGACCTTTTATTCGCATTAACCAATTCCTTTTGTCTTGTGGTATTTTACTTGTCCGGGATCCGATCATTCGGTATCATTCATACCTAGTTCGATCCCGTTACTGACAATTACTCTTTTCTCGTTCCTGTGATATAAGATTCTTAGTTATTACTATCACTTGCTTGCAAGCTATGTCAATGTTATATCACTGGGAGTGCCCTGACTATATCTCTTCGTCATCAGGATGGACAAATCCCACTCTTGATCCACGAGCCTCAACTAACACTTTCCAAGTATATGACGACACCTTTATAAACACCCTGTTATGGTGTGATGTTTGATGTAATCAAAATACTCTTCCGGAGTCAGTGATTGACGTGATCTCATGGTCTAAGGATTAGGGTTACTTTGAATGATGTTGTAGTAGTGTAAACATAATGGCATGATCGTGTTACTATACTTTGGGAGTATGTGCATAACATCATTCAATCAATGTTGTGACCTTGTTATTAACAGGATCCAATGTCATGATCAGGAAACCTTGATCATCTGTTAATAAACAAGCTAGTGCAATCAGAAGCATCACTAGGAACCTTTTCTTTGTCTATTAAACACACATGTATTAACGTTTCCGATTAACACAATTATAGCATGAGAAATAAACATTTATAGTAAACATGGAATATAATATAATAACCACTTTATTATTGCCTCTCGGGCATTTTCCTTTCATATCTCGCAACAATGTCGACAATGTTTGGTTCACCACCTCCGTTTGACCATTAGTTTGGGGATGACAAGTAGTGCTGAATAGTAACTTTGTCCCTAGATTTCCCCAAAGTGTCTTCCAGAAGTAGCTCATGAACTTCACACCACGGTCAGAAACAATCGTCATTGGTACTCCATGTAAACGCATGATGTCCCTGAAAACAGGTTAGCAATATGTGACGCATCATCTCTTTTGTGGTAGGCAATAAAATGTGACATTTTAGAAAATCGTCTACTACCACAAAAATGGAATGATGGCATCTTTTAGTTCTAGGCAAACCTAATATAAAATCCATGCTTATATCCTCCCATGGTGTAGTAGGTGTAGGTAATGGTGTATACAAACCGTGAGGCTTCAACTTGGACTTTGACTTGTTGCAAGTAATACATCTTTTTACAAACCTATCCACATCATGCCTCATCTTAGGCCAATAAAAATGATCAGTGAGCATGAGTAGCGTCTTCTCACGCCCAAAGTGACCCATTAAACCTCCAGTATGTGATTCCTATAGCAACAACAAATGCACATACGACTCCAGAACACATAGTTTGTTAGCATGAAACAAATACCCATCATGGATGTGAAATTTATCCCATGCCCTCCCAATAGAGCACAAATGATATGGTTCAGAAAAATCATGATCAGTTGCATACAAATCACATAAAATCTCTAAAGCAGGAACTTTGATAGCCAATTATGTTAATAACATGTTCTTCCTAGATAGAGCATCAGCAACAACATTATATTTTCCCTTCTTATGTTTAATAATGTATGGAAAAGACTCAATGAAATCAACCCACTTAGCAATACGCCTATGCAAGTTAGAATGAGCTTTCATATATTTTAAATCTTCATGATTAGCATGTATGATAAATTCCTTTGGCCACAAATAATGTTGCCAAACCTCAAGAACTCTAACAAGCGCATACAATTCTTTATCATAGCTAGGATAATTAAACTTTGCCCCAGAAAGTTTTTCAGAAAATGCAATGGGACAACCCTCTTGCATCAACACACCACCAATTCCTATGGCACTAGCATCACATTCAATCTCAAATTTCTTAGAAAGTTCTGGTAGTGCAAGCAAAGGTGCAGAAGTTAACAATTGTTTCAGTTCATAAAAGCATGATCTTGGGCTATGCCCCACTCAAAAGGTACACCTTTCTTAGTTAATTCATTCAAAGGTGCAGTAATAGTACTAAAATCTTTCACAAAACATCTATAGGAACCAGCTAGACCATGAAAACTCCGTACTTGACTCAAGTTCATGGGAATAGGCCAATTTTGAATTGCTTCAATTTTAGATGAATCTACCTCTACTCCATGTTTAGAGACAACATATCCTAGAAATATGACCTTATCTTTGCAAAATGTGCACTTTTCAAGATTACCATAGAGTTTATCATCTCGTAACACTTGCAAGACTTGTCTAATATGATCACTATGTTCATGTTCATTGCGGCTGTAAATTAATATGTCATCAAAATACACAACCAAAAACTTGCCAATAAAATTCCTTAAGACATGGTTCATTAATATCATGACAGTACTAGGTGCATTAGTTAAACCAAAAGGCATTACTAACCACTCATATGAACCAAACTTAGTCTTAAAGGCAGTTTTCCATTCATCCCCTTCCTTCATCCCAATTTGATGATAACTACTATGCAAATCAATTTTAGATAAAATAGGAGCACCACTCAATTCATCTAACATATCTTCTAAGCGTGGAATAGGATGACGATATCGAATAGTGATGTTATTTATAGCTCTACAATTGACACACATGCGCCAAGTACCATCTTTCTTAGGAACTAAAATAATAGGAAAAACACAAGGGCTTAAGCTCACACGAATATAACCTTTGTCGAGAAGTCCTAGCACTTGTTTCATAATTTCCTTTATCTCTTCGGGGTTTGTGCGATATGGTGCATGGTTGGGCAGTGATGCTCCTGGAATCAAGTCAATTTGATGCTCAATACCTCGCAAAGGTGGCAAACGTGCAAGTACTTCTTCTGGAAACACATCGCTAAATTCCTGTAACACATTAGAAACACCAAGAGAAAGAGGGGTCATGTCATTAGAAACAAAAACCTAACCCTTGTACATGAGCACAAGAGGCACGGTTGTAGGATCCTCACTAAATTGTCTCATGTCTTCCTTGGTGGCTAATATATGTAAATTAGGCACTCTCTCACTTTTCATTATATCACTCATAGCTGTTACATTCTCTCACCTATCAACTAATGAAGGTGCATCTTCCAAATTGACTTCAGTTTTCTGACGAGATTCATTCACAATATCTTTTGGTGACATAGGTTACAAATTGATTTTTCTGCCCTTGAACTCCAAGGTGACATGTATTGACTCGGCCATTATGTTGCACAGAACGATCAAATAGCCATGGTCGACCAATAACAAATGACAAACTATCATAGGAACCATATCAAAATCAATGAAATCCTTGTATGGTCCTATCTCAAAATCAACACGCACCATGTGACAAACCTTCATCTCACCATTGTCACTTAACCATTGAATATAATACGGATGAGGGTGTGATAGATAGTTTAATTCAGCTTGGCACATAACTCCTTGCTTGCTAAATTGTGGGAACTTCCACCATCAATGATTGCCTTGCAAGCTTTGTTTGAACCAACAAGTGATTTTGTTTGGAACAAATTGCATCGCTAACTTTGCGAACTTGACGACACATTGAGTACATGCGGTGTACAAACAATAGTAGTGGTGGTGGATGGAAAAGCATCAACACCATCACTCGCATAGCCATCATCATTCGATGCATCCGAATCAACATCATCTCCTTTCTCGTACTCATTGGCCTTATTAAGATACATGACATTCCGGTTAGGACAATCCTGCTTGAAGTGACCCTTGCCACCACATGTATGGCACTCCATATGATGATTACGTGACGTAGACATGTTCGAACTTGTACCACTCACTACAGGGACTACTTTCTTTGTATTGGAAACATTGGCAGTAGGTCTCGTAGATGTAGACGGACGATCAGCAGGACTAGCACTAGATGTGGGCGCATACGAAGTAGTACGTGAAGAAAAATGCCCACCTCATGTGGAACGAGCTTTGAATAGAGCTTCTTTAGCAAACTGTGCTTCAGCCTCACGTGCATGATGTAACAACTCATTCATATCATGATAATGATGGTGCTGAACAATACTCTTATTGTTAAACTTCAGTCCATGGATAAAAAGCTGCATGGTCACCTCAATAGACTCACGTACTCTCGCTCGTTGTAGAAGCATCTCCATCTCCATGTAATATTCATCGACGGTCTTGGACCCTTTCTTCACTTGTTGTAACTTGTCGAAAACATAACGCAAATAATTGGGAGGAATAAAACAAGCTCACATAACCTCCTTCATGGTGCGCCAAGTAATTGAAGGGAATATGCCTGAGAGGCAATAATAAAGTTGTTATTATACATATTCCAAGTATATGGTAGATGTTTATTTTACATGCTACTAGGAAAATGCCCGTGCGTTGCCACGGGTTCTCTCTCAAATCTTTTTCTCACTGCACATGTAAATATAGTGCACATAATTTTTACGAATAGCATAATACACATGAAATTTTCGGTGGTATGTGAAGGAAGATGCCTTATTGATTATCATTCCAACGTCGACACTACTTTTGCCAAGGGGGTAGAGCATGCAATTTGCATCTAGCTTGTGGCACCATATACATCCGCCAAGAGTCAGGGAAAATCCTTTTTCTTTTCAAAACAACAGTACAATATCTAGTTATGACACCAGCATCGTAATTTTTTTCCTAGCAATTTTTTTACTCCCTCCGACCTGTATTAGGTGACTTGAATTTATTTAGATACAAATGTATCTAGTCAAGTTTTGGTGCTAGATACAAACGTATCTAGACAAATATGAGTCAACTAATATAGGTCGGAGGGAGTAGTAAAAAATTGTCAATCAACAGTTGACTATCAAAACTTGCAAACCTATCATAGCTTCCAATGCATAGCACCATGTTCTAATTGCAAGAACTTGTTTCAATTAACATCAACAGTGTTGTCCCTCTTCTCTATAGAGTGGTGACCTTGGCTCTGAAGATGTGTGAAACTCACCTTCTGATCTCTATAGAGTGGTGACCTTGCTCTGAAGTCTGAAGATGTGTGCAACTCACCTTCTGATTGGTTCCCTCATCTCCTGCTATTATTGACGTGCATTTTGTAGTAGCTGCATAGATGTCACTTGTGCAACCACATTAGAGCACAATGCACATCAGAGGGGTGACCTGGCTCTGAAGATGCGCCAAATTTTTTCTGCTCCTCTTCATGAGTTCCGCTTGACATTGACGACACGCTAGTCCTATCCTCCTGTGGGTAGTGTGGAATAGTAGGAACACAGCAGTCTTCAAATTTGAGCACCACCAACCGCAAACTGGTCCACACTGTCGTTGCTCATTCAATACAAAAAGTTAGCATGACGCCATGAGGATATATGCCGAGGAGTATTATGGTAAGCTTGAACAACTCAACATCAAGATAATAATCCAGTAAAATATCAATTGTAGCATGGATACCTATATCTATCATTTCATATGCCAACCTTCATTGTTTTAAGTTGTTGTACTTGTCTCTCTAACTTTCCACTCCTTGCATGAATTCCATACAAACTAACATAATGAACAAGAAGTGCACAATAGTCTACCAATTTAGAAACGAAATGAAGTACCAAGCATATTTTCCCAAGGTACCAAGAAATAAAAGGTTATGTATGTGGTTAGTGTTACACAAATTTCTTTACCATACATAGGAAAATAATCATGATGTATATGTATATATGTGCAAAATGTATGAATGATCCAAAAAATGGTGAGCAAAATGAATACACACATGACAGGAATAGACTGGATGTTGCCACTCCCCCATCTCCTCTGTCATTTTTGGCTTTCCATCAGCAATGCCTCATCCTGCATGGAAGCCAAACCATTAGCAGGTTCCAAGCGTAAAGGATGGTGCAAATAATAAATGTACGAACATTTTAGCAATACAGTAAGGTTATTTCAACATAATTCCCATCTAACGCACATTCAGGATAAGGTGCATAACCTAAATAAGAAACTGAAAGTTCTACTGTTCTATATGCTACTCCTCTATTTTTCAACACCATATTTGGAAAATTTCTAGAGTCATTGCATCGCTCTTCATCTTCACTGTAAGCCATAAATCTACTTGCTTACATAGTGTAATTTATGGTGACTTTCGGTCAATGCATGCTATGGTGCATACAGGTCAGGTTGAAAATCAAGGAAAAAGCTTACAAAAATAGATGAGCATATGAATCATGCAACATACAAACCTGAAGAGATGACAAACAACCTCCTCTCATGTATGGATTCTATCTTCATAGTTTTCTTCGGCGATCGACATCTTACTGAAACACCTAGCAAAGATGGTGCCCTTGTGAGCAACCCAATAGCAGAACAAAGCCGATGATTTAAAATAGTGACACCCTTTCAGAAAAATGGTTGCTTAAAAACTTCAAATTCTCAATATCAAAAAGTATTAAAAGATTTGGGAATCCGACGGCGAACTCTATGGAAGGGGATCGAATTGTCAATGCTAATCTCTACTGTCCAATTTTTTTTCAAATATTGCCTCCGTTGAGGGAACTCCACTGCCTAGGACGTCTCAAATATCCAGACCACAAGATGTAAATATATATCTCAGCTACTACAAAATGCCAGTTCTTACTCATCTTTAAACTATATGTCAGGAATGTTTGATAAAATAAAGAAAATCATATATTCTTTGAGATTATCTACTTATACATGAAGAAATATCTACGTACTGAAAAGCTTTAAACTGAGGGGTACCTTGAAGTTTCTAAAAATGGTGTTGCAGTCTTGCCGACACAGTCATATTCCACGTCTGTTAAAATATATTCATCGGTGAATGAATAATATATAGCGCATATATACATCATTAATAAATTGTCAATGTCTGAAAGAATATAGGACAGCTATCTCCAGAATACATCATTAATAAATTTTGGATTCCAGGGAGGATGGCGACGAGCATCCAGAAA
This sequence comes from Avena eriantha, assembly GCA_910589775.1. Taxonomy (NCBI): domain Eukaryota; kingdom Viridiplantae; phylum Streptophyta; class Magnoliopsida; order Poales; family Poaceae; genus Avena; species Avena eriantha. The sequence continues at coordinate 76,605,688 of OU342743.1, forward strand.
AATAGGAATCAAGCGAAGCCGATCTGAAGACCGGCACGACAAATCAAGAACTACTGGTCAATGCTCGATTAGTTTTTGATTGAATCGAACACGAACAATCGAGAAGAGAGTCTAAAAAACATATCGAAACATACGCGCATACATTGAGAGATGGGATATAGCACTTAATTACCGAATCAGATGAGAGAGAGACTGAAGAACCTGAGGGCTGAGGAAGCACCATCCCACGAACTGAACTTGACTTCTCTCCTCTTTCATCATGGAGGATGGCACGCTCCCCCCCACTGCTGTTGCCACACGCCGCAGTGCATCTTCTTCCAGATCTCTCCGCGGTAGTAGACACTGCGACTAAGGGACGGGATGGTGACCGGGGCGAGGAGGTGGGAGAGGACCGAGGTGGAACTGGGGAGACCGGCGACGGCAGGGCGCTCGCGCGGTTGAGCCCGGGCGGTGGTCGGGCGAGAGAGTGAGTTTCGGAAGGGATCGAGGAGGGATAGGGGGTGCCGACAGGGGGTCGCTGTTTTATGTGGGGCTTGGCCCATTTGGGCGTGCGGGATGGAGCAGCGACGGAGCGATGGACGAAGGGAGGGGCGAAGAAGTCGACGTAGTGCAGGATTGGCAGAAAAAAAGGAACGCCTTCGTAATTTTCAGATAGTAGAGATAATTGTATTAATTTGGAAACATTAATACATATGTGTTTGATAAACAAAAGTAAAGTTTTTAGTTATGCCTCTCTTATAAATTAGCTCGTTGATTAACAAGATGATCAAGGTTTCCTAATCATGGACATTGGATGTTGTTAATAACGAGGTCACAACATTAGGGGAATAATGTGATCAACAATCATCCGAAGTATAGCATTACGATCAAAGTTATTGTGATTATATTGCTATAACATCTAACAAAGTAATCCTAGTCCTTAAACCATGAGATCGTGTTAATCACTAATACTGGAAGAGTATCTTAATAACATCAAACATCACATCATGAAAGGGTGATTATAAAGGTGGGTTCGGTGCTACGAAAGTGTTATGTAGAAGCTCATGGATCAAGAGTGTGATTAGTCCATCCCGATACATATTTTCTAGGCCCTCTCGGTGATATCACATTGGTTAGCTTGCAAGCAAGTGATAAGATCACTAGCATGTTATATCACGGGAACGAGAAAAGAGTACATGTCGGTAACAAGATCAAACTAGGTATGGAGATACCGATGATCGAATCTCGGGCATGTAATATATCGCGAGACAAAGGGATTTATTTACTAATGTTAAAGGTTCTCACGATCACAGAAGTCATCATAGAATGTGTAGGAGTGAGTATGGATCTCCAGGTCCCGCTTTTGATTATTGATCTGAGAGGGGTCTCGATCATGTCTGCATTATATATTCACGAACCGTAGGGTTACACACTTAAAGGACACCAACGCCATTTGGAGCAAATGTGTTTCAGACGAATGAATTGCAAAGCGCTGGAATTATTTCAATAGACACCGAAACTGTTTCGGGTGAAATTGCAGAAATTGGTTCTACATGTAATATTGAAATATTGCAGGGGTTTTATGTGAATGTTTGTTAATTAAAGTAATTAAAAAAATTGAATAAATTTAATAAAAGAGTTTTATTAAATGAGAGAGCATTAAATTTGGAGAAATTTAAAGCATTTAAAGTGGAGACTTTAAAAGAGAATGTGAAGGGGCATTTTAATGTGGAGGGAGTAACCACCACATGAATGGGGGAGGTGACGGGTCACCTCCATGGCGCGCTGGCCATGGAGGGGGTACCCCCTCCTCCTATAAAAGGCCACCCCTCTCACCCTTCTTCCTCACACCTCCTCGTGAAGGATCTCTCTCCCCCTCTAGAATTATTCTCTCATGATCTCGGATTAGCGAGATACATGTTCCCGGTGGCATTTCGTCTAGAAGGAGTTGCTGCTTCCGTTGCATCGCTGGAGCAAGGAGGCGGAGGTTGTTCGGTGGCCTGAACGTGTGTGTGAGTGCGGATTCGCTGGTGGTTTGCGGTGCTAGGACTTGCACACGATCTTGAGATCGGCAAGCGTACGACTACATCATCCACGAGTTCCTACTCGTTAACAAAACTTTGTTGTCTTTGAGGGTAAGTTGTCCATGGATGTATATCCACCAGTTGCTTGTATCTAGTAGATAGATCTTGGCATATAGTTCTCATCGTAGGAAAAAAAATGTCTATGTTGCGAACCCTTCAGTGGTATCAGAGCCTGATCTATGCATAGGTGCTTTGCACGGGTAGTACACATATGTTTATATGTGGGCGATGATGATCATGTTATTGTATCTTTCATGTACTTTGGATATTGGTGGCATAGTGGGATGAAGCGGCCCGGACCAAACTTACATGTCATCGCACATGAGACCGTTCCACGACTGACATGCAACTAGTTTTGCATAAGTGGCTGGCGGGTGTCTGTCTCTCCTACTATAGTCAATATCTGATTTACAACGAGTTGCTAATAATTTGGTTATCATCGTTGTGGTTCCATGTTCGTAGGTAAGAACGGTTCTATCTCCGAAAGCCCTAAGCCACGTAAAACATACAATTGATAAATTAGAGGCGTCTAGTTTAGATCGTTGCTGGGCTAATGTCATGATATGGTAATGTTGTAAGTTGATGTATAGTTGATACTCTTACAACATACTTAACGTGTAAGTTCCATAGACCTTGACCTTACACACAAAGGAATGATAGAGATCATACAACAATGCATAGATAGTGATCAAATGCAAGAACCATATCATTTCACTTTACACATTTGATGTTCGCATCTTATATTGCTAGTTTGGAGTTTTAGTAGCGTTATAAGGTGATCCCTCATTTAAATATCAAGATAAAAATGTGATCTTCCTTTAGTATGCATTGTTTATGTTTTGCCGTTTCAAGACATCATGTGATGATCGGGTGTACTTGATCGGGTGTACTTCAAGACATCATATTTCGGGTGTAAGATAGTTTTACACACGTGAGTACTAAGGTTCTTACTTGGCGAGCCTAGCAAGTACAGACATGGCCTCGGAACACGGACCAAAAGGTTAAGCATGAGTCATATAGTTGATATGATGCCCATATAGATGCTCTCCTTTGAAGCTACACCGACTCACGTGATGATCGGACTTGGTGTAGTGGATTTGGTTCATGTAATCACCAAAAAGACACGAGGAATGTTGTTTTTGACTGGGAGTTTAGTTGAACTCAATCTATCATAAACTTAGTCTAAATAAACTTTAGAAATTCTGTTGTAGATGGCACCACCTACTTTTAATTTCAATGTGTTCATGGAGAAAGAGAAACATGCTGCGAATGGTAGCAACTTCACCAATTGGGATATGAATTTGAGGATTCTCCTCTCTGCTGCACAAAAGGAATATGTGCTAGAAGCGCCGCTAGGCCCCCCACCAGCTCCTGATGCCCCTGACGAGGAAAAGAATGTCTATGTGACTCGTCAGGAGGACCACAACTTAGTTCATTGCGGCATACTTTATGGGTTAGAGCCAGAACTTCGAAAGCGTTTCGAAAATGGCAATGCCTTTAATACCATGGGTGAATTGAAAATGATTTTCGATACCCATGCTACCGTAGAGAGTTATAATGCTTCAGAAAAATTCTTTAGCTGCATGATGGAAGAGAACAGCTCCATAAGTGAGCACGTACTCAAAATGTCTTGGTACGTCGATAAGCTTGTGTCCTTGGGAATAACGATTCCCATTGACTTAGGCATACATCGTGTTCTGCTATCTGTGCACCTAGCTACAAGAGCTTCGTGATGAACTATAACATGCAGGGCATGAAGAAGACTCTCCCCGAGGTTCTGTCAATGCTTAAAACTACAGAAGTGGAGATTAGAAAAGAACATCAAGTGTTGATGGTCAATAGAACCACCGGTTTCAAGAAAGACAAGAAGGGTAAACAGAAGGGAAAGAAGGGCGGAAAATCTATTGCTGCGACTGAAAAGAAATCCCGGGCTGGCCCTAAGTCTGATACCGAGTGCTACTATTGTAAGGGGACTAACCATTGGAAGCGCAACTTCCCCAAGTAATTGGCGGACAAGAAAGCCAGCAAGGCAAACAAAGGTATATATGATATACATGTTATTAATGCGTACTTGACTAGTATTCGCAGTAGCACCTGGGTATTTGATACCAGATCGGTTGCTAACATATGTATCAAGAGTTGCGGAACAAGCGACCGCTACAAGGGGCTGCGGAACAAGCGACCGCTACAAGGGGTGAGGTCAAGATGCATGTCGGCAATGGATCAAGAGTTGATGTGATCACCGTCGGAATTCTACCTCTCCACCTACCATCGGGATTAGTTATAAAATAATTGTTATTTGGTGCCCGCACTAAGCATGAACATTATATCTGGATCTTGTTTGATGCGATGTGGTTATTCGTTTAAATCTGAAAACAATGGTTGTTCGATTTATATGGATAATATATTTTATGGTCATGCACCCGTGATGAATGGTTTATTTCTGTTGAATCTTGATAGTACTCATACGCACATCCATAATGTTGATGCTAAAAGGATTAAACTTAATGATGATATATCTGCATATATGTGGCACTGCCGTCTAGGTCATATTGGCGTTAAACGCATGGAGAAAATCCATTCTGATGGACTTTTGTAATCACTTGATTTTGAATCATTTGATACATGTGAGCCATACCTTAGGGGCAAGATGACTAGAACGCTGTTTTCCGGTTCAATGGAACGGGCGACTGATTTATTGGAAATCATACATACTGATGTATGCGGTCCAAAGAGTGTGTCGGTGCGAGGTGGATATCGTTATTTTGTTACTTTCACGGATGATTTGAGTAGATATGGGTATATCTATTTGATGAAACACGAATCTGAAACCTTTGAAAAGTTCAAAGATTTTCAGAAAGAGGTGGAAAATCATCATAATAGAAAGATCAAATTTCTGCGGTCCAACCATGGAGGTGAGTATCTAAGTTACGATTTTAGCACACACATGAAAGAGTGTGTAATAGTTTCACAACTCACGCCTGCCGGAACACCACAACGTAATGGTGTGTCGGAACGTCGTAATCGTACTCTATTGGATATGGTTCGATCTATGATGTCTCTGACTGACTTGCCACTGTCATTTTGGGGTTATGCACTAGAAACCGCTGCATTCACCTTAAATCGGGCACCGTCTAAATCCGTTGAAACGACACCGTATGAATTATGGTTTGGAAACAAGCCTAAGCTATCATTGCTTAAAATTTGGGGATGCGATGTTTATGTGAAGAAACTTCAACCGGATAAACTCGAACCCAAAGCAGAAAAATGCGTCTTCATAGGATACCCTAAAGGAACAATTGGGTATTCCTTCTATCACAGATCCGAGGGCAAGGTTTTCGTTGCTAAGAATGGATCCTTTCTAGAGAAAGAGTTTCTCGCGAAAGGTGTGAGTAGTCGAATGGTAGAACTCGAAGAGGTTATTGAACCTTCTCTTCGTAAAATGGCGAGTAGCGCAGCATCGGAAGTCGTTCCGGAGTTTACTTCACCAAATGAAGAAGGAACTAATAATAATGATCATGAAACTCTAAAAGAGAACACTACCGAACCGCATAGGTCTAGCAGGACACGTGCAGCTCCTGAACTGTACGGGAATCCTGTTGTGAATTTCATGGTTGATGAAATTGATGACCATGCGATGTATGAAGAAGCAATGATGAGCCCGGATTCCAACAAATGGCTAGAAGCCATGAAATCCGAGATGGAATCCATGTACGAAAACCAGGTTTGGACCTTGGTGGACTTACCTCATGACTGAAAGGCCGTTGAGAATAAATGGATTTTCAAAAGAAAAACTGATGCTGATGGTAATGTAACCGTCTATAAATCTCGACTTGTCGCAAAAGGTTTTCGACAAATTCAAGGAGTTGACTACGATGAGACATTCTCTCCCGTAGCGATGCTAAAATCAGTTAGGATTATGTTAGCAATTGCTACATATTTTGATTATGAAATATGGCAGATGGATATCAAAACTGCGTTCCTCAATGGTAACATTGAAGAAGAGTTGTATATGATACAACCAAAGGGTTTTTTCGATCCAAAGGATGCTTAGAAGGTGTGCAAGCTTCAGTGATCTATCTATGGACTAAAGCAAGCATCACGAAGTTGGAATCTCCGCTTTGATGTGGTGATCAAAGAGTTTCGATTTATCCAGACTTATGGAGAGGCTTGTATTTACAAGAAAGTGAGTGGGAGCAATGTGGCATTTCTGATATTATATGTGGATGAAATATTATTGATTGGAAATGATATAGATCTTTTAAACAGTGTTAAAAGTTATCTAAACAGAAAATTTTCTAGGAAATACTAAGGTGAAGCGTCATATATATTAGGCATAAAGATCTATAGAGATAGATCGAGACGCCTAATAGGGTTATCGCAAAGTACATACCTTGATAAGATTTTAAAGAAGTTTAAAATGGACGAAAGTAAGAAGGGGTTCTTACCTATGTTGTAAGGCAAGACATTGAGTAAGACTCAAAGTTCGGCTACGGCGGAAGAAAGAGAGATAATGGATAAGATCCCCTATACTTCAGCCATAGGCTCTATAATGTACGCCATGCTATGTACAAGACCGGATGTGGCACATGTTATTAGTTTGACTAGTAGGTACCAATCTGATCCAGGTTTGGAACACTGGATAGCGGTCAAGAATATCCTTAGTACTTGAGAAGAACTAAGGAAATGTTTCTTGTATACGGAGGTGAAGAAAAGCTGGTCGCTAATTGTTATGTCGACGCTAGTTTTGACACTGATCCGGATGCCTTATGTCTCAATCCGGATACGTATTTCTCATGAACGGAGCAGCAGTTAGTCGGAGGAGCTCCAAACAACCCGTGGTAACAAGTTCAACAACGGAGGCGGAATATATTGCTGCTTCAGAAGCAGCATAGGAAGCAGTTTGGATGAAGGAGTTCATTACCGAACTGGGTGTGGTTCCTAGTGCGTTGGATCCAATGGTGATCTATTGTGACAACAATGGAGCCATAGCCAACGCAAAGGAATCAAGGTCTCACAAGAATTCCAAACATATTAAGTGCCGGTTTCACTCCATCCGTGAGTATGTCAAGGATACAGATATAAAGATTTGTAAAGTACATATGGACCTCAATGTAGCAGATCTGTTGAATAAAACTCTCCCTAGAGCAAAACATCAAAACATGATCAACACCAGAACTCCATGGGTGTTAGATTTATCACCGTGTAACTAGATTATTGTCTCTAGTGCAAGTGGGAGACTGAAGGGAATATGCCCTAAGAGGCAATAATAAAGTTGTTATTATACATATTCCAAGTATATGATACATGTTTATTTTATATGCTATAATTGTATTTGTTGGGGTTTCGCGTATGAAAACAATAAATTTTACCCTACGCCCCTAAACCCCTGAAGCCGCCAGGACCTATCTATTAGTAATACAGTAACGGGAGGGGCTTTTCGCGAACTTACCCTTGAAGACCGAAAAGTATTGTCAACGCTCAGGAGAGAGTGGTTGATGTAGACGAGCCGAAGCCGACCTCAAGGTCGTGATGAAGTCCTCGCGCTCCTTTGGCTCCAATGACTTGAGTGCCTCAAGTGCGACACCTCATGGGGAGTTACACACGTCTAGTGCCTGACGATGACTCCCGCTTCCCCGATCCAGCAGCAGTTGCGGAAGTAGAGCTCCCGGATCCAAATCCCGCAGCACGACGGCGCTCCATGGTGAAGATGTCTCTCGTTCGCGTAGTCCAGACTTGGGACCACGGTCACGAGAGAGAGAGAGAGAGGGAGGGAGAAAATATCAATTAGAGGTCCTCCCAAAAGTGAGAAGACCTTTATTGATTATTGGTGTATTTTATTTGGGCAAATACCCCCACTATATATAGGGGGAGGGGAGGTACTACCTCCCTCAAAGTCCCGGGGTGGGACTAAAGGAGAGGAGGGGGGAGGGGTTGCACCGCCGGCCACCCCCATGGGCCCCACGCTGGGGGGCTGGCCCACTAGGGCGTCGGCCACCCCTTGGCCCCTTCTCCCTCTCTCCTTTCCCCAATGGGCCCTCTACCCTCCGGGAATTAGCCCATTAAGCCTTTGACCATTTAATTGATTTTTCTCTTTATTAAATAATTATGAATAAATGATTAAATCTATATTTAACATTCATTCACATATTATTCAACCTCCATGGCTATGGAACACTTCCACCTCCACTCCAAACATCCTCCAGACTTACCGAAACCCTTCCGGTTTTCTCTCTACTATTCTTCGGCGATTCTACCGATCCTATAAACACTCTCTAAGCATCATCAAGCCCTTAAGCGTGATACCCCACGGTTCGGGAACACTCCATACATGGTCGGGACACTCCTGCACCAATGATCGATAGACGGACCTGGATGGCCATGTGACCCCTGTGCGTTCCACGAAGATCTTTCGTCGTTTGAACCGGGACAGTCGTGTCTTATTCCCTTTGTCTCTCGATACTTGCATTGCTTGAGATTTGATCAATGACATCACCATGTCGTGTTCAATCTCGTTACCGAACAACGCTACTTGACTTGTTCTGAAAAGTGATATCCACGTGATCAAATCACACATTGCGCAGCTATTGGATATAACATCTCCGAGTGGGCCCTTCGAGTATCTTCCCGTCACATGGACGGACAAATCCTGCTCTTGACATATATTGCCTCAACGGTTTCCTCCGAGTACCTAAACACACCTTTATAACCACTGTATTACCAAGTGGCGCTTGATGCTATCAAAGCACTCTTGGGAGACAGTGATTGATATAGCCTCACGATCTAAGGAATAGTCCACGAGGATCCATTTCTAATCATCATAACTTGAACTTTGTGACATAATCGGGTCATGATGTTTAGGTTGGGTATTGGTTCATCATCTCATTCTCGGAATGAGATGACTTCATTTCTAACTGGCATAAATGCCACATGATTGGGAAACATGATAATCTGTTGACCAATGAACTAGTGACTAGAGTTTCACTGGGAACCCCTAGTTGTTTATATATCACACGTGTATTGATGTTTCCACTCAATACAATTATAGCATGATACAAAACTTAATCATAAACTATATGAAATATGATAATAGTCATTACTACTATTTGTCCCTAGGGCATATTTCCAACAGTCTCCCACTTGCACTAGAGTACAAATACACTAGCTGCATTTGTTCCTTAATCATTGGCACCATATATCCGGTACCCTGAACATGCTTGCTCATGGAAGAGGTTGAGTCTTGGGTCTGTACTTTACAGTCCCAAATCCTTATCATGATAACGTCCATGATCATGCTACTATAGCTCATAAGGATGAATCGCTAATATAATATTAATTCCCAAAACCTTTTGGGTGATCAGGATGCATAGCATCTCCAACCTTTACAAATTCTCATACAATACGAGAATATGTATTTTATTAAATTATACTCCATTATATTGCAACCAAGAGATTGTTTCAGATATCACAATATCTTATACACATGATGGTTTCTGAAACAATTTTCATTTCCTAGATAACATTGATATTAAAACAACTTTCAATATCAAGAATCATGGAGGCAAGCATGATACTTAGATACTAACGCTGGAATTTGTTACTCTTGATTCAATACTATTTATTGAATTTCATAGAGTAAGTGAGGTTTTCCCAAAAGTTTGCAATAGTACTTTGAAACTTTATATTGACACTCATAAAACAATACGATACCAGTTCATAAAGTAAAACATCCAGAATTCTATAGTTCTATTATCTCAATTATAGCTAAACACAAGGTAGTAAACGAATGCCAGTGACTACAATGAACTATGAAAATTCACTTTGATTTAGTTTATGATAAATTGAGTTCAAATTAATCCAAATTACTAAATTGAACTCCCACTCAAAACAACATCACTCGAGTTGTTTTGGTGATTACACGAACCAAATTCACTACACCACGACCGATCATCACGATGTATGTATATGCTAGGCTCGCCAAGTAAAAACCTCAGTACCTGCATGTGTAAACCTATCTTACACCTGTTGTATGCGAACATAGATTCTATCACACCCAATCATCACGTGGTGCTTCGAAATGACGAACTTTCTTAACAATGCATAATAAGGAAGAACATATTATTATCTTGATATTTAATAGGAGGGATCATCTTATAATGCTACCATCAAGTTCTAAGCTAGACATAAGCATAAATAAGATGCAAACAGACATCATATGTAAAATTGATATGATATGGTTATTGCACTTGATCACAGTGCATCATGCTATGTTCTGTATCATTCCATTTCTCTAGCACCAAGGTCTATCGCGCTTCCACTTTGTTATAATTCCTGAGAGTATCTCACCATACTAAAATTATAACATTTACCATATCATGACATATGCCCAGCAAAAATAAAACTAGACGCTTCTAATTTATATTTTGCATATTTTACGTGGCTTTGGGCTTTCGAAGATAGAATCGATCTTACCTACGAATAAGGAACCACAATAATGATAATCAAATTATTAGCGACCCGTTGTAAATCAGATAACAACTATAGTGGGAGAGACAGACACCTGTTAGCTACTTATGCGAAACTAATTGCATGTCAAGCGTGGAACAGGTCTCATGTGCGAGTACATGTAAAGTTTCTCCAGGCCGCTTCATCCCAGTATGCCGCCAATATCCAAAATACATGAAGGATGTAATAGTATGATCAACAGCGCCCACATATTCATATGTGTTCTAACCATACAAAGTATCTACGCATAGACATGGCTCTGATACCATTGATGGGGTTCGTTGCATGGAAAACAAAAAAATCATATGGTTGCAACCACCAAGATCATATCTAGGAGATACATGTAACGGTTTCAGATGGACTCACCCTTGAAGACCGTAACACAGGATAACATTCCCGCAAACAAATATGGCTGTTGTAGAGTGTATAAAACCATCCTCAAGAACGCGATGATAGTGCCACACGTGTAGCTCCTCCGTAGTCGATCACACATACGGTGTATCGACGACTTCCATCCCTCGCTCTAGCTCGGCAGCAGAAGTAGTGGATCCTCGGGAACTACACCAACACTATGACATAGTGGTGATGGTACTGGAGAAGATCTTGAGCAGGGCTTCGCCTAAGCACCTCGCTCGTGTCATTGGACTAGGCTAGAAGGGGAGGAAGATGCCAACCGAAGGGCATATGAGAGGAGAGTTGAGTGTGTGTGAGAGAGAGGAGAGGAGGGGGGCCTTTTATAGGTGAGGGGGCAGCCCAAGGGGACTAGGCGCATAGCCATATGGCTGCCCCCACCTCTTCCCCAATTATGTGGGTGGACTCTCCACTCACATAAAAACACTCTCCACTTTCTCCCATTTATTCTCCACTCAAAAATCAAGAGTCTCTTCATTAAAATAACTTTTAATTCACTTTATTTAATGTCCATTTAATGAACACTTGATTTAATGAGTAGTTCATTTAATGAACACATTAAAAATTCAATCCCCGATGCTATTCCGATACACCGAAACCATTCCAGCAGATTTATCAAAACAAATTCCTATGATGTCCATTATCTTCTCCTGTGTTCCCTATCCACTCAATTGTGTCGACTACCCTTAAGGTTGTCTCCCTACAGGTCACGAACTTTGTGGACATGATCTAGACATTCTCCGATCAATAGTCATTAGTGGGACCTGGTGATCCATAATGACTCCCACCAGTTCATGCGATGCTTAGTGATCGTGTGACCTTTTATTCAAAGTAAACAATTTCTTTTGTCTCGCAATATTTTACTTTTCCGAGATCCTATCAATTGGTATCATTCATACCTAGTTCGATCCGATTATTGACAAGTACTCTTTTCTCGTTCCCATGATATAACATTCTTAGTGATCATTATCACATGTTTGCAAGCTATTTCAATGTGATATCACCGAGAGGGCCCTAAGTATATCCCTCTATCATCAGGATGGACAAATCCCACTCTTGATACATGAGCCTCAACTAACACTTTCCGAGTATCTGATGACACCTTTATAATCACCCTGTTATGGTGTGATGTTTGATGTAATCAAAATACTCTTCTAGAGTTAGTGATTGACGTGATCTCATGGTCTAAGGATCAGGGTTACTTTGAATGACGTTATAGTAGTGTAAACATAATGACATGATCGTGTTTCTATACTTTGGAAGTATGTTCACCACATCATTCAATCAATGTTGTGACTTTGTTATTAATAATATCCAATGTGATGATCAGGAAACCTTGATCATATGTTAATTAACAAGCTCATGCAATGAGAGGCATCACTAGGAAACTTCTCTTTGTTTATTAAACACACATGTAATAACGTTTCCGGTTAACATAATTATATCATGAGAAATAAACATTTATCATAAATATGAAATATAATATAATAACCACTTTATTATTACCTCTCGGGCATATTACTTTTAGTCTCCCACTTGCACTAGAGTCAATAATCTAATTTGAAACTTGCACATATAAACACCTATGGCTAGTGTTGTACGTACGCGTTTGCTAGTGGTAAACATAATCTCTAGATTTGACACTTTTAGGTCTGTGTGTATTTGCATGTCTTTACGTCTGTACGCATCACTCATTCTCAAATGAGATGGCATTATATAAATTCCGTCCTTTGGCGGGACCTTAGTTCCTTGAGATTTAAAACATGATGATGCTATTATCATACAATAGATCTTTATCGTATTATTCCACTTGGAACTACACTTAGTTTGATTAACAAACTTCTTGACACATATGTCTTTCCTATGCTGCTACTAGAGCAGTATTATACTTAGCCTTTCGTTGTAGTATCTATCACAATACTTTAACTTTGGAACTTATCCAAAATCCATAATGGAACTTTCTTCCATCAAATTGTGCCACCTTAACCCATGGCCTAAATTGAGATAAACTTAATTTGTATCTTGTGACAAAACTAGTACCAATGTAACATCTTACATTGAACTATCTGTTTAGTGCCAATGTAACACTTACAATGAATTATTTGTATAGTGCCAATGTAACATTTTATAATGAACTATCTTTCTAGCATCAATGTAATACTTTATAATGAACTATTTGTCACTTGTACATAGAATATATTCTTAGTTCTTCCAAAGATCATAAGAATATCCTTACTATCGTCCAATGATCATAATATGAGTCACGCTGGTATATGCTCATAACATTTAGATCATATAACATATCTAGATATGTACATATCACGGTATGATTGATTATCATATTCATGTGATTGTACTCACTAAGTCTCAAAACACTTGAATCTCGTTTATCAAGATATTCATGTGATTTTACTCACCAAGTGTCAAAACACTTGAATCTCGTTTATCAAGATATTCATGTGATTTTACTCACCAAGTGTCAAATCACTTGAATCTCATTTAAATCGCCAAGTGTCAATACACTTGATTCTTGATTCAAACTTTTGCATGTGGAAAGAACTTTTTTTGTCATTTCCATAACTCATTCAATATTTCATCTGTGTACATTTGACATTACCATATTAGAATCTCAATCTATCCAAATAGACTTTGATGCCAAATATGTTGGTTTTGCCCAAATCTTTCATTTAAATCTAATTTTAATAAAGTCCTTAACTTGTGTCAATAAAATATACATCAATTCCAATCAACAATATGTTTTATACAGAATGTATTAGAAATATGTCTCAGCTCTCCCACTTAATTGCAAATGCAAGCATCTTCATCGTCTCTGATGAAATTAAACATTTTAATATTTTCATCATGGTGAAGATTCCAACCCCGTTATGCTTAAGTTTGCATGCCTTTTTAGCATTCATTGATTCAACAAAACCCTTCGAACACATGACCATGTCACGTACACGTCCTCGGTAACCATTCTTTTAGAAAAATGTTGTTTTGTTTGTTCAACTAGCATACAAAACAATTGACATATGTAGTGGTTGCGGGGACAGCATTAGTCCCGGTTCGAATGGGACCTTTAGTCTTGGTTGGAGACACGAAGTAGGATTAAAGGGGTAGTAACCTTTAGTCCCGATCGGTGTCTCCAACTGAGACTAAAGATAGATGATTAGTCCAGATCGGAGAGACCAACTCGGACTAAAAGTAAACGTACATTTTTTATCTCATGCCTTACCCCCACCCCCGCGCGCAAAAAAGTCTAAAAAATAAATAAAAATTATAAAAACTTCAAATTTCAAAATCCTTTGACATGCATGTACCTCACGCAACCAAATTTTAGAAAAAATTATAAAATTTGAATTTGAATTTTTTTGGCAAAAAAAGGTTGTTCCAAATTAAAATGGCTTAAGTTTTGCATACGAACTCGAAAAATAATGTATAATATATGAAAAGTATCTACGCGAAAAGTTACATCCAATTTCAAGTGCCTAGGGCCATTTGCACAAATGATAGATTTTCAAAATTTCAAAGGGAAATATGAAAGCAGGAAGATTTTAGGTTTTGTGAGGAAAACATGAGAAAAAATGATAGTTTTAGAAATTTTTGAATTCTTTTGTTGTTTATTTTACTTTTAATTATTTTGAAGTTTTTATATTATTTTGGAATTTTGAAATTTTTCTAGTTTTTTGAGTTTTTTTTCGATTTTTTTTAAAATTATGATTTTTTAAATTAATAATTGAATTATGCATAAAGATTATTTGGAATTCATTGTGTTTATTATTAATTAATCTGATATGGGGTGGCCAGATCTTCTCACTAAACGAGGGTGGTAGATGATGATAGTGGGTGGAGATAACTTGTATGCCGCTCACGAAGGGCTTGATCGATCCCTCATACCAATGCAACAGCTCTCAATCCTTGTAGATATTCGCAACTTCAAACACTTGCGAACGTAGCCGCTGACCATGAAATGGTTTACAATCTTCTAATTCCCAATAGAATATTAGATCACATGAAACTTGCAATTGGCTAAATCCCAACGGATCAACTAATCACACTTGATTAGTAGTATCAAATACACTGGATTTATCAAACCCATTATACATAATAATCAATATGGATTTATTAAAGGGAAAAATATTCATGGTTGCCTGGGATGGGCATTTGAATATCTTCACATCTGCCATGTGTCAAAGAAGCCAATTATTATTCTGAAAATTGATTATGAGAAAGCATTTGACAAGATTGAATATAATGTAATTATTAATATGCTGAATGCCAAAGGTTTTGGCCCCAAATGGATTTCCCTAGTAAGATCTATACTGTACTCTGCATCCACCTCAGTGCTACTGAACGGTGTCCCAGGGAAAAAAATTGCTGCAAAAGAGGTGTCAGACAAGGAGACCCCTTGTCTCCCCTTCTATTTGTTTGCACTGCTGAATTACTACAGGAAATTGTCAATGATGCCTGGCACAAACATGAAATCAGCCTGCCTCTTGATAATGACTATGGGAAAAAATATCCAATTATTCAATATGCTGATGACACCCTGCTGATTATGCCTGCTGATAGTCTACAACTTAATAACCTCAAGACCAGACTCCAACAATTCAGCAACATGACAGGGCTTAAGGTAAATTATGACAAATCTACTCTGGTGCCTATCAATATAACAGTGGAATTTGCATCCCAACTGGCTTCTGATTTTGGATGCAAATTGGAGAAATTGCCTTTCACCTACCTAGGTCTCCCTCTTGGTACCACAAGACCATCTATTGATAGCTTGATGCCCATTGTTTCAAAATTTGACAGGAGATTATCTGGACTATCTTCTCTCATGTCATATACAGGAAGACTCACATTACTGAATTCTATATTAAATTCTATGCCCATCCATGCCATGTGCTCTTTCAAAGTCCCTTTAACAATTTTTACCCATTTTGAAAAGGGTGGCAGACAGTTCCTTTGGGTAGGAAAAGATATCCACAAATATGGCAAATGTCTTGCTAAATGGGACTTGGTATGTAGACCAAAAGATCAAGGAGGTTTAGGAGTCATAAACCTCAGGGTACAAAACCAAGCTCTTTTATTGAAGAATATTCATAAATTCTACAACAGGGCTGATATACCATGGGTTGATCTTATTTGGAAAGCTTACTATCAAGTTGACTCTGCCCCACATTCAATGAATCATATTGGTTCTTTCTAGTGGAGAGACTGTATGAATTATGTGGATATTTACAGAGATTTGACTCACTGCAAAATTGGCAATGGAAAATCTATGCTGCTATGGAAGGATCTATGGAAAGGTGAATGCTTTGAAGATAGATACCCACACCTACACTCTTTCTGCCACAATGATACTTTGACCATGGCCAAGGCAATCACTGCAGCTGAAAATGATTTCTATGAACTTTTTCAACTCCCCTTATCCATCATTGCTCATGAGGAGTTTATTGTTATGTTGGAAAATATCAAAAGCATAAACCACACAGACGACCATGATTCATGGTACTTTTCCTGGGGGGAGACTTTCAAAACCAGAAATATCTATAGAGCACTCATTGGGGCACACCCAACACCAAAACCCATTCTGGATATTTGGAAATCATGCTGTCTTCCAAGACACAAATTTTTTGCTTGGCTGCTACTGAATATGAGGCTAAACACCAAGTATATAATGACAAGAAAAAACTTCTTTGTGGAATTCAATGATTGTGTTATATGTGACACTTCTCCTCAGGAAACCCTGCTGCATCTATTTTTTGAATGTAGTTTCAGCCAAGGGTTCTGGTGGGCCTTGGGACTTGAATGGAACACAAATATGGAGATTCATCAGATGATCAATGATGCTAGAAGTAGATTCAGTCCCAATTTTCTTATGGAAATTATCATCACTAGATGCTGGAGTATATGGGAGCAGAGAAATGGTTATATTTTTAGGGACCTAAATCCCTCAATCACTAGATGTATTTCTTTTTTTAAAGAAACCTTTACCTTGACTATGCATAGAGCTAAACCTAGTCTCAAGGAAGGTATGCAAGAGTGGATTGACACACTATGAATGTAAACATCTGTAACATCTTTATTGATTGAGCCTGCCTCAATCTTCTGTACATTATAAAAGTTATAAAATGACACAGTAGGGAACGTCCCTACTGTTTTTGTCAAAAAAAATACACTGGATCAATACGAATTCGTGCAGGGGTTTAATTGGATGCAAGTAGCAACTCTACGAATCTAGGGTTTACTTTAAATGTGGTCCAAACCTATCTATGGGGGTGTCCTAGGGCTTATATGGACGACTGGTACGTCCAAAAACCGAAACAATGGCGTGTCTGTCTCAAACTGATGCAAGCCAGACTTGGACCAGATTTGGTCGGTGGCCATACTTTCCAGCTGGTATCTGCCGGATATTCTAGCTGGGGTCGAAACTCTGGGTGGAGTGTGCTGGACAATTCGTACCTGGCGAAAACTTCGGAGTTTTCGTCAAGTGTCTAGGTGGCTTCCAATTTGTCCTTCTAATTGGATGCCACCTTGACGCTTCTCGGGCGGGCCGGAGTGTCCGGGTGGTTTAGGCCGGACATTCTGATTTCTCTAGGAAACTTTGCGTCTTTCTTCTCAATGGTCTCCTCCTTGATCCGTGCGACTGCCTCCTGCTCCTCCCTCGCGCATCCTTGGATGATCATCACGTCGGGCTTCTCTTGCATCAGCCCTTTTCCTCCTCGCGCCATGCTTACTTTCTCAGCAAACCTGATCATACACAAGTGCAAAGACTTGGGCAGTATAAAATTCTCATCAATAAAAACATTAGATTCATTTAGGATTGAATTCACCTATTGTTCAAGTAGCTTGGCACGAGCTCTAGTAATGGGTCCAATCCTGATCTCACTGTACTTGGTCTTGGTAGCAACATCGATAACTTCATTAGGAGTTAGAGATAGCAAATTAGTAGGGATGTCCTCATCATCTCCCTACCCCCTTCAAAAGGTGTTGACCTCGATGCTCCAAGGTCTTCTCCATCATATGGTGTCAAATCAGCAACATGGAAACTAGCACTGACACCTCCAAATACATCTTGAGGAATATATATCTTGTAGGAATTATCATTGATCTTGACAAGCACTTTGTAAGGACCAGCACTATGCGAAAGTAACTTGGACTTACGTAACTCCAGAAATCTTTCCTTGCGAAAGTGTACCCAAACCATATCTCCAGGCTGAAACAACACCTCCTTGCGTTTCTTGTTAGCTCATTCAGCATTGTTATTTCCTTTCTTTTCAATGGCCTCTTTCGTCTTCACACGTAGCTTCCTCACAAAATTTGCTCTCTTCGATGCTTCCATATTGATTCTTTCTTGGATAGGAAGAGGAAGCAAATTAAATGGTGTAATGGTTTTGAAACCATAGACCACCCCAAAAGGATAAAGTTGTGTGGTAGAGTGAACCGTCCGGTTATGTGCAAACTCCACATGTGGCAAACAATCTTCCCATTTAGTAAGATTCTTCTTGATCATAGCTTGATGGGGCTCGTGGCATGGAAAACAAAAAAATCCTACGGTTACAACTACCAAGATCATATCTAGGAGATACATGTAATGGTTTCAGATGTACTCACCCTCGAAGACCGTAATAACTTTCCCGCAAACAAACGTGGCTATTGTAGAGTGTACACGACCGTCCTCAAGGACGTGATGACAGTACCATATTTGCAAAACCTCCATAATCGGTCACACATACAGTGTGTCAAGGAAGTAAGTGAGGTTTTGTTGAAAGTTTGCAATAGTACTTTAAAACTTTAGATTGACACTCATAAAACAATACAATACCAGTGTGTAAAGTAAAACATCCATAATTCTATAGTTCTATTATCTCAATTACAGCTAAACGCAAGGTAGTAAATGAATGCCAGTGACTACAACGAACAATGAAAATTCACTTCTGTTTAGTTATGATAAATTGAGTTCAAATTAATCCAAATTACTAAATTGAACTCCCTCTCAAAACAACATCCCTCGAGTTGTTTTGGTGATTACACGAACCAAATTCACTACACCACGACCGATCATCACGAGTGGTGGTGCAGCTCCAATGGCGAGCATCATATGGACATCATATCATTCATATGACTCGTGCTTTACCTTTCGGTTCATGTTATGAGGCCATGTTTGTACATGCTAGGCTCACCAAGTAAAAACCTTAGTATCCACGTGTGTAAACCATTCTTACACCCGTTGTATGCGAACGTAGATTCTATCACACCCGATCATCACGTGGTGCTTCGAAATGACGAACTTTATTAACGGTGCATACTAAAGAAGAACATATTATAATCTTGATATTTAGTAGGAGGGATCATCTGATAATGCTACCGCCAAGTTCTAAGCTAGACATAAGCATAAATAAGATGCAAATAAACATCATATGTAAAAGTGATATGATATGGTTCTTGCACTTGATTACTATCTTGTGCATCATCGTATGATCTCTATCATTCCATTTGTGTAGTGCGAGGGTCTATGACGGTTCCACTTTTTTATATTTCTCGAGAGTATCTCACCATACTAAAATTATAACATTTACCATATCATGACACATGTCCAGCAAAAATAAAACTAGATGCTTCTAATTTATCTTTTGCATATTTTACGTGGGTTTGGGTTTTCGAAGATAGAATCGATCTTACCTATGAACAAGGAACCACAATGATGATAATCAAATTATTAGAAACCCGTTGTAAATCAGATATCAACTATAGTGGGAGAGAAAGACACCCGCTAGCCACTTATGAAAAACTAGTTGCATGTCAAGCGTGGAACAGGTCTCGTGTGTGAGGACATGTAAAGTTTGTCCGGGCCACTTCATCCCACTATGCCGCTAATATCCGAAATACATGAAGGATGTAATAATATGATCAACAGCACCCACATATTCATATATGTTCTGACCGTACAAAGTATCTACGCATAGACCTGGCTCTGATACCACTGATGGGTTCGTTGCATGGAAAACAAAAAAATTCATATGGTTGCAACCACCAAGATCATATCTAGGAGATACATGTAACGGTTTTAGATGGACTCACCCTCGAAGACCATAACACGGGATAACGTTCCCGCAAACAAACATGGATTTTGTAGAGTGTACACGACCCTCCTCAAGGACACGATGATAGTGCCACACGTGTAGCACCTCCGTAGTCAGTCACACATACGATGTGTCGACGACTTTCGTCCCTCGCTCCATCTCGGCAGCGGAAGTAGGGGATCCTCAAGAACTCTGCCAACACTATGACATGGTGGTGATGGTGGTGGATAAGATCTTGAACAGGGATTTTCCTAAGCACCTCGCTCGTGTCATTGGACAAAGCTAGAAGGGGAGGAAGATGCCAACTAAAGGGAATATGAGAGGAGAAGTGAGTGTGTGTGTGTGATAGGAGGAGGGGTGCCTTTTATAGGTGAGGGGGAAGACCAAGGTGGCTAGGCGCATAGCCATATGGCTGCGCCCACCTCTTTCCCAATTATGTGGGTGGACTGTCCACTCACATAAAAACACTCTCCATTTTCTCCCATTTATTCTCCACTCAAAATCAAGAGTCTCTTTATTAAAACCACTTTTAATTCACTTGATTTAATGTCACTCATTTAATGAACACTTCATTTAATGAATACATTAACAATTCAATCCCCAATGCTATTCTGATACACTGAAACCATTCTGGTAGATTTATCAGAACAAATTTCTGCGATGTCCATTATCTTCTCCTGCGTTCCCTATCCACTCAATTGTGTCGACTACCCTTAAGTGTATCTCCCTACGGGTCACGAACTGTGTGAACATGATCTATACATTCTCCGATCAATAATCATTAGTGGGACCTGGAGATCCATAATGACTCCCACCAGTTCATTAGATGACTTAGTGATCACGTGACCTTTTATTCGCATTAACCAATTCCTTTTGTCTTGTGGTATTTTACTTGTCCGGGATCCGATCATTCGGTATCATTCATACCTAGTTTGATCCCGTTACTGACAATTACTCTTTTCTCGTTCCTGTGATATAAGATTCTTAGTTATTACTATCACTTGCTTGCAAGCTATGTCAATGTTATATCACTGAGAGTGCCCTGACTATATCTCTTCGTCATCAGGATGGACAAATCCCACTCTTGATCCACGAGCCTCAACTAACACTTTCCAAGTATATGACGACACCTTTATAAACACCCTGTTATGGTGTGATGTTTGATGTAATCAAAATACTCTTCCGGAGTCAGTGATTGACGTGATCTCATGGTCTAAGGATTAGGGTTACTTTGAATGATGTTGTAGTAGTGTAAACATAATGGCATGGTCGTGTTACTATACTTTGGGAGTATGTGCATAACATCATTCAATCAATGTTGTGACCTTGTTATTAACAGCATCCAATGTCATGATCAGGAAACCTTGATCATCTGTTAATAAACAAGCTAGTGCAATCAGAAGCATCACTAGGAACCTTTTCTTTGTCTATTAAACACACATGTATTAACGTTTCCGATTAACACAATTATAGCATGAGAAATAAACATTTATAGTAAACATGGAATATAATATAATAACCACTTTATTATTGCCTCTCGGGCATATTCCTTTCATATCTCGCAACAATGTCGACAATGTTTGGTTCACCACCTCCGTTTGACCATTAGTTTGGGCATGACAAGTAGTGCTGAATAGTAACTTTTTCCCTAGATTTCCCCAAAGTGTCTTCCAGAAGTAGCTCATGAACTTCACACCACGGTCAGAAACAATCGTCTTTGGTACTCCATGTAAACGCATGATGTCCCTGAAAAACAGGTTAGCAATATGCGACGCATCATCGCTTTTGTGGTAGGCAATAAAATGTGACATTTTAGAAAATCGTCTACTACCACAAAAATGGAATGATGGCATCTTTTAGTTCTAGGCAAACCTAATACAAAATCCATGCTTATATCTTCCCATGATGTAGTAGGTGCAGGTAATGGTGTATACAAACCGTGAGGCTTCAACTTAGACTTTGACTTGTTGCAAGTAATACATCTCTTTACAAACCTATCCACATCATGCCTCATCTTAGGCCAATAAAAATGATCAGTGAGCATGAGTAGCGTCTTCTCACACCCAAAGTGGCCCATTAAACCTCCAGTATGTGAATCCTATAGCAACAACAAACGCACAGACGACTCCAGAACACATAGTTTGTTAGCATGAAACAAATACCCATCATGGATGTGAAATTTATCCCATGCCCTCCCAATAGAGCACAAACGATATGGTTCAGAAAAATCATGATTAGTTGCATACAAATCACATAAAATCTCTAAAGCAGGAACTTTGATATCCAATTATGTTAATAACATGTTCTTCCTAGATAGAGCATCAGCAACAACATTATATTTTCCCTTCTTATGTTTAATAATGTATGGAAAAGACTCAATGAAATCAACCCACTTAGCAATACGCCTATGCAAGTTAGAATGAGCTTTCAGATATTTTAAATCTTCATGATCAGCATGTATGATAAATTCCTTTGGCCACAAATAATGTTGCCTAACCTCAGGAAATCTAACAAGCGCATACAATTCTTTATCATAGCTAGGATAATTAAACTTTGCCCCAGGAAGTTTTTCAGAAAAATATGCAATGGGACGACCCTCTTGCATCAACACACCACCAATTCCTATGGCACTAGCATCACATTCAATCTCAAATTGCTTAGAAAGTTCTGGTAGTGCAAGCAAAGGTGCAGAAGTTAACAATTGTTTCCGTTCATAAAAAGCATGATCTTGGGCTATGCCCCACTCAAAAGGTATACCTTTCTTAGTTACTTCATTCAAAGGTGCAGTAATAGTACTAAAATCTTTCACAAAACGTCTATAGGAACCATCTAGACCATGAAAACTCCGTATTTGACCCACGTTCATGGGAATAGGCCAATTTTGAGTTGCTTCAATTTTAGATGAATATACCTCTACTCCATGTTTAGAGACAACATATCCTAGAAATATGACCTTATCTTTGCAAAATGTGCACTTTTCAAGATTACCATAGAGTTTATCATCTCGTAACACTTCAAGACTTGTCTAATATGATCACTATGTTCATGTTCATTGTAGCTGTAAATTAATATGTCATCAAAATACACAACCAAAAACTTGCCAATAAAATTCCTTAAGACATGGTTCGTTAATATCATGAAAGTACTAACCACTCATATGAACCAAACTTAGTCTTAAAGGCAGTTTTCCATTCATCCCCTTCCTTCATCCTAATTTGATGATAAATACTATGCAAATCAATTTTAGAGAAAACAGTAGCACCACTCAATTCATCTAACATATCTTCTAAGCGTGGAATAGGATGACGATATCGAATAGTGATGTTATTTATAGCTCTACAATTGACACACATGCGCCAAGTACCATCTTTCTTAGGAACTAAAATAATAGGAAAGACACAAGGGCTTAAGCTCACATGAATATAACCTTTGTCGAGAAGTTCTAGCACTTGTTTCTGAATTTCCTTCATCTCTTCGGGGTTTTTGCGATATGGTGCATGGTTGGGCAGTGATGCTCCTGGAATCAAGTCAATTTGATGCTCAATACCTCGCAAAGGTGGCAAACCTGCAAGTACTTCTTCTGGAAACACATCGTTGAATTCCTGTAACACATTAGAAACACCAAGAGAAAGAGGGGTCATATCATTAGAAACAAAAACCTAACCCTTGTACATGAGCACAAGAGGCACGGTTGTAGGATCCTCACTAAATTGTCTCATGTCTTCCTTGGTGGCTAATATTTGTAATCTAGGCACTCTCTCACTTTTCATTATATCACTCATAGTTGTTACATTCTCTCGCCTATCAACTAATGAAGGTGCATCTTCCAAATTGACTTCAGTTTTCTGACGAGATTCATTCACAATATATTGTGGTGACATAGGTTACAAATTGATTTTTCTGCCCTTGAACTCCAAGTAATATGTATTGGCTCGGCCATTATGTTGCACAGAACGATCAAATAGCCATGGTCGACCCAATAAAAAATGACAAACTATCATAGGAACCATATCAAAATCAATGAAATCCTTGTATGGTCCTATCTCAAAATCAACACGCACCATGTGACAAACCTTCATCTCACTTAACCATTGAATATAATACGGATGAGGGTGCGATAGATAGTTTAATTCAGCTTGGCACATAACTCCTTGCTTGCTAAATTGTGGCAACTTCCACCATCAATGATTGCCTTGCAAGCTTTGTTTGAACCAACAAGTGACTTTGTTTGGAACAAATTGCATCGCTGACTTTGCGAACTTGACGACACATTGAGTACATGCGGAGTACAAAAAATAGTAGTGGTGGGGGATGGAAAAGCATCAACACCATCACTCGCATAGCCATCATCATTCGATGCATCCGAATCAACATCATCTCCTTTCTCGTACTCATTGGCCTCATTAAGATACATGACATTCCGGTTAGGACTATTTTCTTTGTATTAGAAACAATGGCAGTAGGTCTCGTAGATGTAGACGGACGATCAGCAGGACTAGCACTAGTTGTGGGCGCATACAAAGTAGTCCGTGAAGAAAAATGCCCACCTCATGTGGAACGAGCTTTGAATAGAGCTTCTTTAGCAAACTGATACAATTGATAAATTAGAGGCGTAAAACATACAATTGATAAATTAGAGGCGTCTAGTTTAGATCGTTGATGGGCTAGTGTCATGATATGGTAATGTTGTAAGTTGATGTATAGTTGATACTCTTACAACACACTTAACGTGTAAGTTCCATAGACCTTGGCCTTACACACAAAGGAATGATAGAGATCATACAATGATGCATATGATAGTGATCAAATGCAAGAACCATATCATTTTACTTTACACATTTGATGTTCGCATCTTATATTGCTAGTTTGGCGTTTTAGTAGCGTTATAAGATGATCCCTCATTTAAATATCAAGATAAAAATGTGTTCTTCCTTTAGTACACATCGTTTATGTTTTGCCATTTCAAGACATCACGTGATGATCGGGTGTACTTGAATCCACGATCATATTTCGGGCGTAAGACAGTTTTACACACGCGAGTACTAAGGTTCTTACTTGGCGAGCCTAGCATGTACAGACATGGCCTCGGAACAGGGACCAAAAAGTTAAGCATGAGTCATATAGTTGATATGATGCCCATATAGATGCTCGCCTTTGAAGCTACACCGACTCACGTGATGATCGGACTTGGTGTAGTGGATTTGGTTCATGTAATCACCAAAAAGACACGAGGAATGTTGTTTTTGATTGGGAGTTTAGTTGAACTCAATCTATCATAAACTTAGTCTAAATAAACTTTACAAATTCTGTTGTAGATGGCACCACCTGCTTTTAATTTCAATGTGTTCATGGAGAAAGAGAAACTTGCTGTGGATGGTAGCAATTTCACCAACTGGGATATGAATTTGAGGATTCTCCTCTCTACTGCACAAAATCAATATGTGCTATAAGCGTCGCTAGGCCCCCCACCAGCTCCTGATGCCCCTGACGAGGAAAAGAATGTTTATGTGACTCGTCAGGAGGACCACAACTTAGTTCATTGCGGCATACTGTATAGGTTAGAGCCAGAACTTCGAAAGCGTTTCGAAAATGGCAATGCCTTTGATACCATGGGTGAATTGAAAATTATTTTCAATACCCATGCTGCCGTAGAGAGTTATAATGCTTCAGAAAAGTTCTTTAGCTGCATGATGGAAGAGAACAACTATGTAAGTGAGCACGTACTCAAAATGTCTTGGTACGCCGATAAGCTTGTGTCCTTGGGAATAACGATTCCCATTGACTTAGGCATACATCATGTTATCCAATCAATGTTTAAAACTACAGAAGTGGAGATTAGGAAAGAACATCAAGTATTGATGGTCAATAGAACCACCGATTTCAAGAAAGACAAGAAGGGTAAACAGAAGGGAAAGAAGGGCGGCAAATCTGTTGCTGCGACTGAAAAGAAATCCCGGGTTGGCCCTAAGTCTGATACCGAGTGCTACTATTGTAAGGGGACTGGCCATTGGAAGTGCAACTACCCCAAGTATTTGGCGGACAAGAAAGCCGGCAAGGCAAACAAAGGTATATATGATATACATGTTATTAATGTGTACTTGACTAGTATTTGCAGTAGCACATGGGTATTTGATACCAGATCGGTTGCTAACATATGTAACTCGAATCAGGGGCTGCGGAACAAGCGACCGGTAGCAAGGGGTGAGGTCAAGATGTGTGTCGGCAGTGGATCAAGAGTTGATGTAATCGCCGTCGGAACGCTACCTCTACACCTATCATCGGGATTAGTTATAAACCTAAATAATTGTTATTTGGTTCCTGCATTGAGCATGAACATTATATATGGATCTTGTTTGATGCGATGTGGTTATTCGTTTAAATCCGAAAACAATGGTTGTTCGATTTATATGGATAATATCTTTTATGGTCATGCACCCGTGATGAATGGTTTATTTCTGTTTAATCTTGATAGTACTCATACGCACATCCATAATGTTGATGCTAAAAGGATTAAACTTAATGATGATATATCTGCATATATGTGGCACTGCCGTCTAGGTCATATTGGCGTTAAACGCATGAAGAAACTCCATTCCGATGGACTTTTGGAATCACTTGATTTTGAATCATTTGATACATGTGAGCCATTCCTTATGGGCAAGATGACTAGAACGCCGTTTTCTAGTTCAATGGAACAGGCGATAGATTTATTGGAAATCATACATACTGATGTATGCGGTCCAATGAGTGTGTCGGCGCGAGGTGGATATCGTTATTTTGTTACTTTCATGGAAGATTTGAGTAGATATGGGTATATCTATTTGATGAAACACAAATCTGAAACCTTTGAAAAGTTCAAAGAATTTCAGAAAGAGGTGGAAAATTATCGTAATATAAAGATCAAATTTCGGCGGTCCAACCGTGGAGGTGAGTATCTAAGTTATGAGTTTAGCACACACATGAAAGAGTGTGGAATAGTTTCACAACACACGCCTGGTTGGAACACCACAACGTAATGGTGTGTCGGAACGTCGTAATCGTACTCTATTGGATATGGTTCGATCTATGATGTCTCTGACTGACTTGCCACTATCATTTTGGGGTTATGCACTAGAAACCACTGCATTCACTTTAAATTGGGCACTGTCTAAATCCGTTAAAACGACACCGTATGAATTATGGTTTGGAAACAAACCTAAACTATCATTTCTTCAAATTTGGGGATGCGATGTTTATGTGAAGAAACTTCAACCGGATAAACTCGAACCCAAAGAGGAAAAATGCGTCTTCATAGGATACCCTAAATAAACAATTGGGTATTCCTTCTATCACAGATCCGAGGGCAAGGTTTTTGTTGCCAAGAATGGATCCTTTCTAGAGAAAGAGTTTCTCGCAAAAGGTGTGAATAGTCGAAAGGTAGAACTCGAAGAGGTTATTGAACCTTATCTTCATGAAATGGCGAGTAGCGCAGCACCGGAAGTTGTTCCAGAGTTGACTTCACCAAATGAGGAAGGAACTAATGATAATGATCATGAAACTCTGAAAGAGAACACTACCGAACCTCGTAGGTCTAGCAGGACACGTGTAGCTCCTCAACTGTACGGGAATCCTGTTGTGAATTTCATGGTTGATGAAATGGATGACCATGCGACGTATGAAGAAGCAATGATGAGCCCAGATTCCAACAAATGGCTACAAGCCATGAAATCCGAGATGGAATCCATGTACGAAAACCAGGTTTGGACCTTGGTGGACTTACCTCATGACTGAAAGGCCGTTGAGAATAAATGGATTTTCAAAAGAAAAACTGATGCTCATGGTAATGTAACCGTCTATAAAGCTCGACTTATCGCAAAAGGTTTTTGACAAATTCAAGGAGTGGACTACGATGAGACATTCTCTCCTGTAGCGATGCTAAAATCAGTTAGGATTATGTTGGTAATTACTGCATATTTCGATTATGAAATATGGCAGATGGATATCAAAACTGTGTTCCTCAATGGTAACATTGAAGAAGAGTTGTATATGATACAACCAAAGGGTTTTGTCGATCCAAAGGATGCTAACAAGGTGTGCAAGCTTCAGTGATCCATCTATGGACTAAAGCAAGCATCACGGAGTTAGAATCTCCGCTTTGATGTGGTGATCAAAGAGTTTGGATTTGTCCAAACTTATGGAGAGGCTTGTATTTACAAGAAAGTGAGTGGGACCAATGTGGCATTTCTGATATTATATGTGGATAAAATATTATTGATTGGAAATGATATAGATCTTTTAAACAATGTTAAAAGTTATCTAAACAGAAAATTTTCTATGAAATACCTAGGTGAAGCGTCATATATATTAGGCATAAAGATCTATAGAGATAGATCGAGACGCCTAATAGGGCTATCGCAAAGTACATACCTTGGTAAGATTTTAAAGAAGTTTAAAATGGACGAAAGTAAGAAGGGGTTCTTACCTATGTTGTAAGGCAAGACATTGAGTAAGAATCAAAGTCCGGCTACGGTGGAAGAAAGAGAGATAATGGATAAGATCCCCTATACTTCACCCATAGGCTCTATAATGTACGCCATGCTATGTACAAGACCGGATGTGGCACATGCTATTAGTTTGACTAGTAGGTACCAATCTTTTCCAGGTTTGGAACATTGGATAGCGGTCAAGAATATCCTTAAGTACTTGAGAAGAACTAAGGAAATGTTTCTTGTATACGAAGGTGAAGAAGAGCTGGTCCCTAATTGTTATGTCGACGCTAGCTTTGACACTGATCTGGATGACTCTAAGTCTCAATCCGGATACGTATTTCTCATGAACGGAGCAGCAGTTAGTTGGAGGAGCTCCAAATAACCCGTGTTAACAAGGTTAACAACAGAGGCGGAATATATTTCTGCTTCAGAAGCAGCACAGGAAGCAGTTTGGATGAAGGAGTTCATTACCGAACTGGGTGTGGTTCCTAGTGCGTTGGATCCAATGGTGATCTATTGTGACAACAATGGAGCCATAGCCAACGCAAAGGAACCAAGGTCTCACAAGAATTCCAAACATAATAAGTGCCGGTTTCACTCCATCCGTGAGCATGTCAAGGATGGAGATATAAATATTTGTAAAGTACATACGGACCTCAATGTAGCAGATCTGTTGACTAAAACTCTCCCTAGAGCAAAACATGATCAACACCAGAACTCCATGGGTGTTAAATTTATCACCATGTAACTATATTATTGTCTCTAGTGCAAGTGGGAGACTGAAGGGAATATGCCCTGAGAGGCAATAATAAATTTGTTATTATACATATTCCAAGTATATGATAGATGTTTATTTTACATGCTATAATTGTATTTGTTGGGGTTTCGCGTATGAAAACAATAAATTTTACCCTATGCCCCTAAACCCCTGAAGCTGCCAGGACCTATCTATTAGTAATACAGTAACGGGAGGGGCTTTTCGCGAACTTACCCTTGAAGACCAAAAAGCATTGTCAACGCTCAGGAGAGCGTGGTTGATGTAGACGAGCCGAAGCCGACCTCAAGGTCGTGATGAAGTCCTCGCGCTCCTTTGGCTCCAACGACTTGAGTGCCTAAAGTGCGACACCTCGCAGGGAGTCACACACGTCTGGTGCCTGACGATGACTCCCGCTTCCCCGATCCAGCAGCACTTGCGGAAGTAGAGCTCTCGGATCCGAATCCCACAGCGCGATGGCGCTCCATGGTGAACATGTCTCTCGTTCGTGCAGTCTAGACTTGGGACCATTGTCACGAGAGAGACAGGGAGGGAGAAAATATCACTTAGAGGTCCTCCCAAAAGTGAGAAGACCTTTATTGATTATTGGTGTATTTTATTTGGCCAAATACCCCCACTATATATAGGGGGAGGGGAGGTACTACCTCCCTCAAAGTCCAAGGGTGGGACTAAAGGAGAGGAGGGGGAGGGGTGGCACTGCCGGCCACCCCCATGGGCCCCGCGCGGGGGGGCTAGCCCACTAGGGCGCCGGCCACCCCCTTGGCCCCTTCTCCCTCTCTCCTTTCCCTAATGGGCCCTCTCCCCTCCGGGAATTAGCCCATTAAGCCTTTGACCATTTGATTGTTTTTTCTCTTTATTAAATAATTATGAATAAATGATTAAATCAATATTTAACATTCATTCACATATTATTCAACCTCCATGTCTATGGAACACTTCCACCTCCACTCCGGACATCCTCCGGACTTACCGAAACCCTTCCGGTTTTCTCTCTACTATTCTTCGGCGATTCTACCGATCCTATAAACACTCTCTAAGCATCATCAAGCCCTTAAGCATGATACCCCACGGTTCGGGAACACTCCAGACATGGTCGGGACACTCCCGCACCAATGATCGATAGAGGGACCTGGATGGCCATGTGACCCTTGTGCGTTCCACAAAGATCTTTTGTCGTTTGAACCGGGACAGTCGTGTCTTATTCCCTTTGTCTCTCGATACTTGCATTGCCCGAGATCTGATCAATGACATCACCATGTCGTGTTCAATCTTGTTACCGAACAACGCTACTTGACTTGTTCTGACAAGTGATATCCCCGTGATCAAATCACACGTTGCACAGCTATTGGATATAACATCTCCGAGTGGGCCCTTCGAGTATCTTCCCGTCACATGGACGGACAAATCCTGCTCTTGACATATATTACCTCAACGGTTTCCTCCGAGTACCTGAACACACCTTTATAACCACTGTATTACCAAGTGGCGCTTGATGCTATCAAAGCACTCTCGGGAGACAGTGATTGATATAGCCTCACGGTCTAAGGAATAGTCTATGAGGATCCATTTCTAATCATCGTAACTTGAACTTCGTGACATGATCGGGTCATGATGTTTAGTTTGGGTATTGGTTCATCATCTCATTCTTGGAATGAGACGACTTCATTTCTAACTGGCATAAATGCCGCATGATTAGGAAACATGATCATCTGTTGACCAATGAACTAGTGACTAGAGTTTCACTGGGAACCCCTGGTTGTTTATATATCACACGTGTATTGATGTTTCCACTCAATACAGTTATAGCATGATACAAAACTTAATCATAAACTATATGAAATATGATAATAGTCCTTACTACTATTTGTCCCTAGGGCATATTTCCAACAGTCTCCCACTTGCACTAGAGTAGAAATACACTAGCTGCATTTTTTCCTTAATCATTGGCACCATATATCCGGTACCCTGAACATGCTTGCTCATGGAAGAGATTGAGTCTTGGGTCTGTACTTTACAGTCCCAAATCCTTTGCAACTTACTAATGTCACCTTGATTGACATTAATACTTTATCATCACATGATAACATCTGTGTGTATGCATCGTCGCTATGGCAGCAGAATGAGGCATGATTCTAGGAGCCTATAGTGACTTTAGATCAACCTCGAGGGCTTTCTCATGGGCACTGTGGCCTGGGACACATCATTCTACGTTAAAAGCGAACTATCCCCGCCATAACATTATACAACACTTTAGATGGTACCCTTATCTATTATTATAAATGTATTCATCGAAACACCAGTGCACTATGTGCAACTTTCGATGTTTTGTTCACCTTGCTTCCTACTTGACTTTAATCGGTATTTAAAGGAGTTTCCAACATATTCCCTTATAACATAACTCTTTATGCTTTAAGATATGTCATCCTTTATGGATTTGGAAAACATGTCTGCAGTGCTCTATTAGACACTGCGGACAAACTTAGCTCAACATTCCGTGATTCAAACTTAATCACTTTTAAACGTTCCTTATTTGGATCACATGTTATGCTAAGTTATCATCATGGTTTACTAAGATAGAACCTATGTCTCAACATAGTGGATGACGATCATCCTTTTATTTCTTTCAACCATTGATGTTCAACTTAACACTATTCCTAATTTGAGTTATTAAGGACCAGTTCCTTAATTAACTTCTATTCTGAAACCCCTTTCAGAATCCCTTAAGGAATACTACATAATATCATAATACACCTATTATCAACTTCTACATCTTATAAATCATTATTTATAAGTATTTGCGCTTTTATTCTTAACATACTTAAGAATTACTCCTATAAGCTCCCACTCAAAAATATGTCAATCACATATTGTTTTAGGAAGACTTTCATAGATCCCACTCAATTTTATGCAAATTGCATATCCACTTACTATTTTGAACAACTTCAAAATCCTTTGATCAAATATCAAACTTGGAGATTTACTATGAGATACTAGTACTATTACTAGTTTTAAATCCTCTAGACATTTAGCACACTTAAATAAAATTCATTTGAATTTGTTCAATATTTGACAAATTGTGCTTTTTTCATTCACCCCCTTTTCCACTATGGCTTTGCAGTCATTTGGGAAAATTCAAGCAACTCCTTTTACTTGTGAGATTCAGCAACAAATTGCTTTCTAATCTCAAGTGAATTTTGCTTTTAGGATTTCTCATAATTTTAGTTTACCATAATTTCCTTAGTAGTTCGTAGGTATGTCATATTCCAATAATCATGACAAATGATTCACAAATGTCTCCATACAAGATATGGATTACATTTTGAATTCTACTTCATGTAGTGAAAACACTAGTGGAGAAAAACACAATGGTCAATATCATTGATTCTTTCCTTCTGTGAAGAGAATCGTTCAGGAACGTTGTCCGTTGCGCTTCTCAACACTCTGATGCAGCGTTTTGAATCCTCATCATGTTTTACACTATTTTCCATTTGCTCCATAGTTGAGAAACAATACTAGAAGTGAGCTTTCTCAAGAATGCACCAAAATCCAAGCAGTACGAATCTTGCTTTCCTTTTGGTTTCAGCTATGGGTTTCGTATTCAAAGTTTCCAATGAATACGCTACAAGGACTTATTCGCTATTGTTTTGGTTATATCGAATAATCACAAAACTTTCACGATTTCAAATGGTTCACTACATTCTAATTGAGTGTTAACTATTTCTTAACTAATGGTCTCTACATCTACACTCCAATGATTTATTTGGTGCCTTCTATTCACCCACTTTGATATCTAATATCACATTGTGATGCTTCGCATTTTGACGTTTCAAAATGCTTTGCATTCCACAATTTCTTTTATGCCAATCTTATAAAGTTGAATTTCATTACTATTGATCAAATCATAGTAATTAGATTCCCTTTTATATTTATACCCTTTGTTGATGAAACACTTTGATCAAATCAAATAGTTTCATATTCATGTTTCCTTTGGTAAACTTCTTTACACATTTAAACAATCATACAATGATAATTACCATTTTCGTTAAAACACAATACATCGAATATGTATTTACTTTTAACAATTCATCAAACACTTGATTTATATGTGATAAGAAATCGAATGACTTTCACATATTATCATTATAACTTTGAATTTAAACAATGGTTTTCATTCGTTAATGAACATATCATTTAAGTTGGGTATTTTAAGGCATTTCAATATTTTACAAATGTTCATGCATTATCAATTAGTTTCAAAAAACAAGGATAATTCACACATAATCAAACAAGATATGAACATGAATAGAAATCATTCATAAAAGTGGAACAACTGTTTGTTACAAACTCATATGAATAACCGTCTCACAAAGTGTGAGACACACTAAAGAAGTTCCCAATCTTTTGATTACAATAATCATCCTAAAACATAAACTAAATGATAAATGTTGAGGGAGAGCGTCGTTGGCCATCATCATCATGCTCGCCATCAACACGCAACGTCACCTCCTCTCCAGCAAGCACCTCTCATGCAGAACGACCTGTTTTCAGCAAAACAGAACAAGTACCAGATATACTTAACACTGCAAATGTGTTTGCAAGATTATAACATTTATAAAACTGTATATCAAATATATACCTTTGTCATCGATGACCTCTCCGGTGATTGGTTCAACCTTTACGTTCCTAAAACGTAATATGACCTCCTGGAAATCCAACCGTATCACCACTCATGATACTACTCCGGACATGTCCTTCGTAGCTAGGAGGAAACAATCGAAGCAGTACGCCTATCGCAAATGGATCAGCCATCCAGTAATCCACGAAGTAAACCTGTCTCATTGTGCATCAAGCATGCGCTCCAAGTGACCCTTCAAACATGTATGCTCCTCCATCTGTATGGAAAGGAACTCTCCAAGCAGCTCGTGCTTCCACATGCGCACATGGCCTATGAACTCTGCTCTCAGCTGATCCACCATTGAATATGGATCAAGATCACCCATGAGCGGATGTAGTTCATCCACCATCCTGTAACGCATTATTATCTGAATGTAGGTGGACATATCTTGACGATAGTAGCGGTCTGCCAGCTCTTGTGGGGTATCTAAGTAGTCTGGCTCAGTCAAATCCATCATGCGGTGTATGTAGTCTACCACATGATTCCTAGTAAGGAGATCATTTAGGCGCACAAGCCAACTAGGGAAGTTGGATCCATCAAGTCTAAGTTTCTCACCCTTTACCCATTCCTCAATGACAAAGTAAGCTTCATGGTGAGCCATCTACATTTATAATTACAAAAGTAATTTAGACTAAGTTTATAATTAAATGAGTTAATAATAACTCCACTCAGAAACACCTATCCCCATAAGGGTTCCTAGTTATAACATGACCCCTATCATCCACATCTCCCCCGATTGACACGGCCATCGATGTGGGTTCAAAGGTGGACGCTAAATGTTGGTCACATCATTCATGTGACTCGTGCTCGATATTTTGACCATCCGTATTCTGAGGCCACGCTTCTATGGCGTGCTAGGCTCGCCAACTAAACCTTAGTGTATTCACTGTGCAACATGGCTTACACCCACTGTCTGCGAACATAGATATGTCTGACACTCAGTCACCCTGGGTCGCCTCATACCGAAGAACTTTCTTGGTGGTGCACACTAAGGGGGAACACAATCGTTGGTAATTTTAACATGGATCATCTTATTAGGCTACCGTCGAGTATCTAATACTAGCACACAATAAGATATACAAACAATAACATTGAATGTAAATGCGATGTGATATGGTCCTTCACGTCATGATCTCCATCCATCGTCACCGGATTTCGGTGCCAAGGTTCCAACGCCGTAGACACCAGGGTACCGGTGTCATTCCAGCGTGGTAGTCTGTCACCTCCGTGACTATCTACTACTACGTAACAAAAGGTAATCACTTTACCTTTGCCACAACCATATCACAAAGCAACGCCCCTGCAAAACAAAGTTAGACGCCTCTACTTTATCTTTGCATGTTTTACGTGGCTGAATGGGCTTTCGCTTAAGAACCGTTCTTACCTATGAACTTTCAGCACAATGCTGCAAGTAGTTGTCTCTACTACACCCCTTTCGGGGCCCTCCGTTGCAAATGGTATACCAACTAATACGAGAGAGACAGACACCCCCCTAATCCACTTTATACGGTACAAGCCGTATGTCAAGTGTGGACCAGTCTCGCTAATGAACGCGTAAAGTTGGTTGGGGGCCGCTTCAACAAGCATTACTGCGGTATACACAAGTACATGTGGGAGGGTAACAACTAAAAGATCAAAGCCCACACGCTACATCTCGTGTGTTCTACCCGTACTAGCATTACTATGCATGGATCTGGCTCTGATACCACTGTTGGGGTTCCGCGTATGAAAACAATAAATTTTACCCTACGCCGCTGAACCCCTGAAGCTGCCAGGACCTATCTATTCGTAATACAGTAACGGGAGGGGCTTTTCGCGAACTTACCCTTCAAGACCGAACAGCGTTGTCAACGCTCAGGAGAGCGTGGTTGATGTAGACGAGCCGAAGCCGACCCCAAGGTCATGATGAAGTCCTCGGGCTCCTTTGGCTCCAAAAACTTGAGTACCTCAAGTGCGACACCTCGCGGGGAGTTACACACGTCCGGTGCCTGACGATGACTCCCGCTTCCCCGATCCAGCAGCAGTTGCGGAAGTAGAGCTCCCAGATCCGAATCCCGCAGAGCGACGGTGCTCCG
Organism: Avena eriantha; assembly: GCA_910589775.1. Classification (NCBI taxonomy): domain Eukaryota; kingdom Viridiplantae; phylum Streptophyta; class Magnoliopsida; order Poales; family Poaceae; genus Avena; species Avena eriantha. Next base: position 76,641,746 of record OU342743.1, read on the forward strand.
CGGTAAAGATGTCTCTCGTTCACGCAGTCCAGACTTGGGACCACGGTCACGAGAGAGAGAGAGGGGGCGGGAGAAAATATCAATTAGAGGTCCTCCCAAAAGTGAGAAGGCCTTTATTGATTATTGGTGTATTTTATTTGGCCAAATACCCCCACTATATATAGGGGGAGGGGAGGTATTACCTCCCTCAAAGTCCCGGGTGGGACTAAAGGAGAGGACGGGGGAGAGGTGGTGCCGCCGGCCACCCCCATGGGCCCCGCGCTGGGGGGCTGGCCCACTAGGGTGTCGGCCACCACCTTGGCCCCTTCTCCCTCTCTCCTTTCCCTAATGGGCCCTCTCCCTCCAGGAATTAGCCCATTAAGCCTTTCACCATTTAATTAATTTTTCTCATTATTAAATAATTATGAATAAATGATTAAATCAATATTTAACATTCATTCACAGATTATTCAACCTCCATGGCTATGGAACACTTCCACCTCCACTCCGGACATCCTCCGGACTTACCGAAACCCTTCCAGTTTTCTCTCTACTATTCTTCGGCGATTCTACTGATCCTATAAACACTCTCTAAGCATCATCAAGCCCTTAAGCGTGATACCCCACAGTTCGGGAACACTCCAGACATGCTCGGGACACTCCCGCACCAATGATCGACAGAGGGACCTGGATGGCCATGTGACCCCTGTGCGTTCCACGGAGATCTTTCGTCGTTTGAACCGGGACATTCGTGTCTTATTCCCTTTGTCTCTCGATACTTGCATTGCCCGAGATCTCATAAATGACATCACCATGTCGTGTTCAATCTCGTTACCGAACAACGCTACTTGACTCGTTCCGACAAGTGATATCCCTGTGATCAAATCACACGTTGCGCAGCTATTGGATATAACCTCTCCGAGTGGGTCGTTTGAGTATCTTCCCGTCACATGGACGGACAAATCCCGCTCTTGACATATATTGCCTCAACGGTTTCCTACGAGTACCTAAACACACCTTTATAACCACTATATTACCAAGTGGCGCTTGATGCTATCAAAGCACTCTCGGGAGACAGTGATCGATATAGCCTCGCGGTCTAAGGAATAGTCTATGAGGATCCATTTCTAATCATCGTAACTTGAACTTCGTGACATGATCGAGTCACGATGTTTAGGTTGGGTATTGGTTCATCATCTCATTCTCGGAATGAGATGACTTCATTTCCAATTGGCATAAATGCCACATGATCAGGAAACATGATCATCTGTTGACCAATGAACTAGTGACTAGAGTTTCACTGGGAACCCCTGGTTGTTTATATATCACACGTGTATAGATGTTTCCACTCAATACAGTTATAGCATGATACAAAACTTAATCATAAACTATATGAAATATGATAATAGTCCTTACTACTATTTGTCTCTAGGGAATATTTCCAACAGTATTAATTTGGAAATGTAAATACATGTGTGTTTGACAAACAAAAGGAAAGTTCCTAGTTATGCCTCTCTTATAAACTAGCTCATTGATTAACAAGATGATCAAGGTTTCCTGATCATGGACATTGGATGTTGTTAATAAATAGGTCATAACATTAGTGGAATGATGTGATGAACAATCATCCGAGGTATAGCATTACGATCAAAGTCATCGTGTTTATATTGCTATAACATCTAACAAAGTAATCCTAGTCCTTAGACCATGTGATCATGTTAATCACTAATACTGGAAGAGTATCTTGATAACATCAAACGTCACACCGTGAAAGGGTGATTATAAACGTGGGTTCAGTGCTACGAAAGTGTTATGTGGAAGCTCATGGATCAAGACTGGGATTTGTCCATCTCGATGACGGATAGATATTCTCTGGGCCCTCTCGGTGATATCACATTGGTTAGCTTGCAAGCAAGTGATAAGATCACTAGAATGTTATATCACGAGAACGAGAAAAGAGTACATGTCGGTAACGAGATCAAACTAGGTATGGAGATACCGATGATCGAATCTCGGACATGTAATATATCGCGAGACAAAGGGATTTAGTTACTAATGTTAAAGGTTCTCACGATCACCGAAGTCATCATAGAATGTGTAGGAGTCAGTATGGATCTCCAGGTCCCGCTTCTGATTATTGATCTGAGAGGGGTCTCGATCATGTATGCATTATTCACGAACTGTAGGGTGACACACTTAAGGGACACCAACACCATTTGGAGCAAATTTGTTTCAGACGAATGAATTGCAAAGCGCTGGAATTATTTCAATAGACACCGAAACTATTTTGGGTGAAATTGCAGAAATTGGTTCTGCATGTAATATTGAAATATTGTAGGGGGTTTTATGTGAATGTTTGTTAATTAAAGTAATTAACAAAATTCTGAATAAATTTAGTAAAAGAGTTTTATTAAATGAGAGAGCATTAAATTTGGAGAAATTTAATGCATTTAAAGTGGAGACTTTAAAAGAGAATGTGAAGGGGCATTTTAATGTGGAGGGAGTTACCACCACATGAATGGGGGAGGTGAGGGGTCACCTCCATGGGGCACCGGCCATGGAGGGGGTACCCTCCCCCCGTCCTCCTATAAAAGGCCACCCCTCTCACCCTTCTTCCTCACACCTCCTCGTGAAGGATCTCCCTCCCCCTCTAGAATTATTCCCCCATGGTCTCGGATTAGTGAGATACATGTTCCCGATGGCATTTCGTCTGGAAGGAGTTGGTGCTTCCGCTGCATCGCTGGAACAAGGAGGCGGAGGTTGTTCGGTGGCCTGAACGTGTGTGCGAGTGCGGATGCGCTGCTGGTTTGTGGCGCTAGGACTTCCACATGATCTTGAGATCGGCAAGCGTACGACTACATCATCCACGAGTTCCTACTCGTTAACAAAACTTTGTTGTCTTCGAGGGTAAGTTCTCCATGGATGTATATCCACCCGTTGCTTGTATCTAGTAGATAAATCTTGGCGTATAGTTTTCATCGTAGGAAATTTTTTGTTTTCTATGCTGCGAACCCTTCAGTAATGATAGGCGGATTACCATCTTCGTGCCTTGCTCGTACAATACCATCCCACCATTGCAATGCATAACCATCAAACTCAGAACTAGCAAGTTTGATCTTTCTATCTTTGTTATAGTCATGTGAGCGCCATACCTTCTCTATGTTCTCCTCCCAGGTGAGGTATTCTTAAACATCAGGTCCTCCCTCAAATCTGGGTATGGAGAATTTGGGCTTACCCAATCCATCATCAGGTTGTACAGGTGCAGGTAGCAGGTAACTTTGAGCACTGATGGGGGCAAAGCCACGCCCACGGCTTCCATGAGCACCACCACGGCCTGCAGGGCCATCATCACGACCGTTTCCAACCACAGGGGCAGTGTCCAAATTGCCATCATTGATGCTGGTATCATCATCCTCAGCTGGTGGATGTTGTTGTTGTTGTTGTTGTTGCACTAGCAGTCTTAAACCATTCACAGACTCTGTTAAAGCTTGTATACTTGTTTGAATTGTAGTGACTTGTTTTTGGATTTTAGTGATTGTTGTGGGAGTATCATCCACTTGCATTTGTGTGGACTAAATATATTTTGCAAGCCTATCTGCTATGCGAGTAACTATCCCCTGTAAGTGATCTCACAATTCTTCATAGTCTCGCCACGTAATGGTGGTATCATCATCCTTTTTATGCATCACATGAGAATCACTAGAAGACATGATTAGTAAATTAGTAAACGAAATCAAAAATCTTACTATTCCAAAGTGGATTAGCAAAAGCTTACCCACTTGGATAAACGACACATGCACGGATGTGATGAAGCGAATACCGAGGGCACAAGAACGATCACACGACAAAGAAGGAGTATAAAGTGGAGTTGTATGTACGGTTACCTAACTACACCAAAGCAAGTCCTAGTGTTGATCGTGTGACAAACACCTAGGGAAACACACAAAGTGGAGATAAATGTGGCACAACAACTTATGAATAGGAATATTGCAATGCACAAGAGAGACGTTAGTAATATCTCAAAATAAACGGACACAAGATTGCTCAATCTACTAGTGCTAGTATGAAACTTATCTTTTGTCACTTTTGTATCTCTTTTCTTTTCTCTTTTTTTTTGATTTTTCAACTATTTGACACAATGTAGTAATAATGCAACACTTTCGAACAAACTAGGCCGGATACTCCGGTTTACGATGGTCGGATACCCCGGGGCAGCCGGATAGTCCAGATTATTTTCGCCGGATAGTCCAGTTTGTCTTGGCTGAAAATTATGCTCTTCAAAACTCTAATGAGCAGCCTATTTAGAGAAAAGCAACTAGTCTCGTAGGTACGTTCCTAGGCAGGTATCTTGTAGAAAAGCCATAGCTAAGTTGACACAAAAGGTACGCTATGTGGACTTGGATATGATAGATGTAACTAGCAGAAAACGATGAAGAACGACTCAAAAACAAAGAACAAACAAAAATAACAAGGAAAACCTAGACACTTCGACTCGTACTAGAAGAGATCAGATCAAAGACACGACAACGACCAGCAACTATGACTCAACTCCGATCCAATCTAGGCTATGGCTTTTTCTGTATAGGACAAAAACAAACTAATATATGGATGGATTTGTGGATACTTATAGAGGCAACGTTGGAAATCTGATACCAAGATGATATGGTGTGGCCCGATCTTCTTAGTAAGCGAGGGTGGTATATGATGATAGTGGGTGGAGATAACTTGTATACCTCTCACGAACCTCTCGATTGATCCCTCATGCCAATGCAGCAGCTCTCAACCCTTGTATATATTCGCAACTTCACACACTTGCGCACGCAGCTGCTGACCACGAAGCGATTTGCAATTTTCTAATTCCCAATAGAACAGGAGATCATACGAAACTTGCAATTGTCTAAATCCCAACAGATAAACTAATCACACTTGATTGATAGTAGCAAATACACCAGATCGATACGAATTGGTGCAGGGGTTCAATTGGATGCAAGTAGCAACTCAACAAATCTAGGGTTTACTTTAAATGTGGTCCAAACCTAGTTATTGTAGGGGATTCACAGCAGAAAACAAAAAAATTCCTACGAGGGAACCCCAAAACTGCCTAGGATCTATCTATGTAGTAATACGGTAACGGCCGGAGCGTAGAGAATACATACCCTTGTAGACCGTACGCGGTTAACGTTCCTCCAGGAACGTGGTTGAAGTAGTCGTACTCGTAGCCGACCTCAAGGTCGCGAAGCTCCTTGCAGGTCACCCCTTGCTCCTTCTTCATCTTCATCGTGCCGCAACTCCGGCTCACGACATTTAAGCGCCCCAAGTGTTGCGCCTCATTTCTTCGTACACATCCGGTGCACGATGAGACCTCCGTCTCCCCGATCCCGCCGGGAGTGCGGAAGTTGATATCCGGCTAGAAATCCCTGCAGCACAATGGCATACTGCAGGTGTGCCTCGATCACACAGCCCAGACTTGGGGCCATGGTCACAAGGCATAGAGAGAGGGAGGGATAAAGTCGCCAAAGGACTTCTCAAATTGTGTGTTTAATCCCACCCATGGGCACCCCTTTATATAGGGGGAGGGGGTGTGCCCTTCCCTTTGGGTTTCCCATGTGGGACTATTCAAGGGAGAGGGGGAGGCGCATGGGCATCATGGGCCAGCCAGCCAGGGGTGGGCCCCACCCCGTGCACAACCCTAGGCTGGCCGGGTGGGCCCCCTTGAGGCGCCTGGGCCTTGGCCCTTTGGCCCTTGGCCCTTCCCTCCTTCGGTTTTCCCTCATGGGCCTTTATTCACTAGGAAGTTTGGCCCATTAGTAGAATAACCCTTCAAATTAGATTTCAATATTATATTTAATATTAATTACATTAATTAATATGTAAATACATATTACAAAATCCTTCTTGACCCGAAACACCTTTCGGCTCCCTTTCGATTTCCTCTAAACGACTTCGGATCTTTCCCGGAATGATTCCGGTCCTTTATTCTTTCTCCGAACAACTTCAAATCTCTCTGCGAAACGATTTCGTCTTTCTCTTTCTCTACTGTGATTCCGTCTTACGAATGATCACTCTCATCGTACCCTTAAGTGTATCCTCTCACGGCTCAGGAATGCTCTAGACATGATCTATATCAATGATCAACAGAGGGACCAGGGATGTCCATGTGACCCCTATGCATTCCTGATGACAATGTCGTTTGAACCGCTAAATGTAGCATCCTCTTCCTTTTGTTTCTCGATAAAACTTGTTTGAGATCCGATCATTGGTATCCCATACCTTGTTCGATCTCGTTCACAACAAGTTATGTTTTCTTGTTACAGTGATATTACATCCCTGTGACCTAGTCACGTGTTGCAACATTTGTGGATGTAATCTCACCAAGCCGACCGTATGTATCTTTACCCATCATGTGGGTGAACAAATCCTGGTCTTGCAGTCACATGTCATCTACTGTTCCTTTGGAATACCCAACGTACACCTTTATGGCCACCGTATTACTAGATAACGGTTGATGCAGTCTAACCAGCCTTGGGAAACAGTGAGTAATATGAGCTCATGGTCTGAGGAAAAGGAGTCTAGGTATAGCTGTTGCAACAATGAACTATATGACTTGATCGTGTTGCAATCCTTCAAGGAATGTCCAATCATATCATTCTCCAATGATATGATCCCGTTGTCAGTCGGCATAAATGCCCATGATCTTGAAACTCATATCATCTTCATGACCAAGGAACTAGTATGATTAGAGGCTACTAGGGACTTGGTTGTTCCATACCACACATGTACCAATGTTTCTACTTCGCACAGTTCTAGCACAATATGAAACTATTATAAACTAATTGAGATATGACAATAAAAACCTATTTATTATTTGTCTCTAGGTCATATCTCCTTCAGTCTCCCACTTGCACTAGAGTACAAATAATCCAGCTTGCATTTTACTCGTACAAACCATATACCATATGCGTTTACAGATCATGCATGCTCATGGGAAACGTCATGTCCATGTTCTATTTTACCAGATCATTATGTCTTTTGCAAATCGTTAATGTCTTCCTAATTTTGACAATCACTCCATTATCTTATAATGGGTCGAAGTATTTGTTTGGCGACAAAGTGAGACTTTATTTCTTGTGTTTATGATGACGGTCGTTTTCACCGTTGTCATCTAAACTTCGAAACACACTTTGTTATCCTTTGTGTATATACTGTAGTCATGGCAGTAGAACGAGGCCGGATTCCAGGAGCTTACAGTGACTTTAGATCAACCTCGAGGGCTTTCTCATGGGCACTGGGCCCTGGGACACATCATTCTACGTTAAAAGTGAACTAGCCCCGCCATAACATTATACATCACATCAGATGGAGCTTTTATACTTCTATATCTATGTAGATCCTAGTGCATGAAATGCAACTATGTCACTTGCATTGCTTCTTGCTACTTAAGTACAAACTTAATTCTAGTTTAGTGATCAACTCAGGAATCACTTAAAGACATGTTCTTACAGTTAAGACTTTGCCCTACCAACCAGAACTTTGGGTCACATTACATCAAGTATACAACATGGTTATTTGGAAGAACCTATGACTGAGGCCAGACACTTTGGGTGGAGTGTTCCGAACAATCCGGACCTGGCGAAAACTCCGGAGTTTCAGGCCAGTGTCTGGGTGGCTTCGAATTTGGACTTCTAATTGGATGCCACCTTGACGCTTCTCAAGCGGGCCGAAGTGTCCGGGTGGTTTAGGCCAGACATTCCGATTTCTCTAAGAAACTTTGCATCTTTCTTCTTGATGATATCCTCCCCGCTATGTGCGCTTGCCTCCCTCTCCTCCCTTGCGCATCCTTGGATGATCATCATGTCGGGCTTCTCTTGCATCAGCCCTTCTCCTCCTCGCGCCATGCGGATACGTCCATTTTGCATCACTATTCTATATCATAATTCACTGTTATTCATTGCTATATTTCGTATTGAGAGGTGATACTTATGTTATTTCATCTGTTTTTGCATGGTTGATGACTATTGGAGCATGGACCGCTGCAGTCAGGATTTTGATGGAAAAGGTGATGTTTGGAGGCAAAATTCGCGAAGATCGGAAAATCCGGGAAAATACACGGAAAATCCTATTTTTCCAGAAGATGAAGGAAGCCAGAAGGAGGGTTGGAGATGGGCCACAGGGGGCCCACACCACCCCCTGGCGCGGGCCAGCCTAGGCCGCGCCACCAGGTGGTGTGGCTGCCCTGGTCCACCCCTGGCACTCCCCTCTGGCGTATATTATCCTCCTGAAACCCTAAGACTCGAGGAGCGACCACAGAAAGATTCCGCCGCCTCTACGGGGCGGAAAACACCGAGAGAGAAAGATGTCTCCGGCAGACAGATTTCTGCCATGGGAATTCCTTCCCGGAGAGGGGAGATCGTCCCCATCAACACCACCATCAAGATGGACTTCATCGGGATCATCATCATACCACCACCATCATCACTATCAGCACCCTCATCACCATCTCCATATTGCTGTAACAATTGCGTTGAATCTTGCATAGTTCATAGGGGAACTTTCCCGGTGTTGATTACTATTTGTAGTTGATGCTATTGAGTGAACCGTTGAATTATTGTTTAAGTTCAGATTGTTATACATCATTATTCCATTTCTGATCATGATCCATATGATGTCTTGTGAGTAGTTCGTTTTGTTCTTGAGGACATGGGAGAAGTCATGTTGTTAGTAGTGGAGTTGTGTTGAGAAAGATTCAATGGTTTGATATTTAAGTTGTGGTGTACTTCTTCTAGTGGTGTCATGTGAACGTCGACTACATGACACTTCACCTATATGGGCCTAGGGGAATGCATTGTGTATTTGGCTACTAATCGTACGGGTTGCGAGAGTGATAGAAACCTGAACCCCGTTAGGAAACCATTGCACAAGGGACGTAAGGGTCTTAGAGTTTAAAGTTGTGGTTAGGTTTCTACCTTAATTACTTTCTTGTACTTACGGATGTTTGCAAGGGGTATAATCACAAGTATGTATTAGTCCTAGGAAGGTCGGTACATTAGCATAGGCTCACCCACACAACACTTAGCAAGCTAAAGAAGATTAATCAACTATATGAAGCGAAAGCACTTGGCAGTCTTCCCATGTGTCCTCGAGAACGTTTGGTCATCTTAAGTAATACAACCGGCTTGTCCTTTGCTGCATAAAGGATTAGGCCACTTGCTACATTTATTCCTACTGTCTTTTGTTTACTCGTATTTTGTTTACTTGCTTTATCAAAAACCCCTAAAAATCCGTTTGCTAAGTATTTGCAGAGAATTCCTGATCCATACCACTAGCTAGCACCTTCTGCTCCTCGTTGGGTTCGACACTCTTACTTATCGAAAATACTGCGATACACCCCCTATACTTGTGGGTCATCACATGCTTACTTCCTCAATGAACCTGATCATACACAAGTGCAAAGACATAGACAGATAAAATTCTCATCAATAAAAACATCAGATTCATTTAGGAGTGAATTCACATGTGGTTCAAGTAGCTTGACACGAGCTCTTGTAATGTGTCTAATCCTGATCTCATTGGATTTGGTCTTGATAGCAACATCGACAATTTCATTAGGATTTGGATATAGCAAATCAGTAGGGATGTCCTCATCATAATCATTGTTGCTTATTTTTAAAATTATTTAGAATTCAAAAAATAAAATTGTGTGTTATCAAAGTCTAAGGTTAATAGAATTGATGGTATACTATTATCAGGAAGTTATCAGCGCAGTCCTTGAAGCTAATGTGCAAGGAACTCAAAATTTAAGCATGCTGAGGGTGGAGCAATGTGAGGATGGATGACTGACTAGAAAGTTTGACCATAAGTATGCACTTTGACATGAGAATAGGGGTGATTAGAGATTAAATTGTCAAAAAATTCAAAAATTCAAAAAAATCGGAAAAAACAGAAACTTTTTTCGAAAAAATTTAAAAACTTCAATCGACCGGGACGAAATGGTCCTGCAGCCCCAGCACGCGAACGCAGCCACGTGGAGGGCTTTCAGTCCCAGTTTGTGGCACCACCGGGACTAAAGTGAGGGGCCTGTTGTCCCGATTGCACAGTCCTTGTTGCGCAACCGGGACTAAAGGCAGTTATGAACCGGGAATAATGTGCCTTTTTCCACTAGTGCTACATTGTTGGTAATGGGCCAGAATGAACATCACTGTTTTCTACACTTTGGTATGGTACAACAAGTCACAATTTTAAATCGATGTATGGTATATGTTCAGCCTTAACTTCATCTTGAGGCACGGATTTTCATTCATCAATACATAGCTTCCTACATATTATCCGCCATCTTCATCTTTAGCAGTTCACTCACTAGCTCAAACACGGCGCACGGTGTATGATTTCGTTGCTATCGTATATCTTTGCCGCAAACATAGAACTATCCGACAACCCTGCCAAAAATCTCAAGGCTGAACCATCCCAACTGCACCTCGCAATCTCCTAAGACTCACTGGACCATCATTTCCTGCAAAAATAAGAACACTTACCATTATAGCAGCTACAGTGACAATCCCTATTGCAATATAAAAATTAACACATTATCTAGGTGACAACATATCGGTTAATATATATAACAACTACCAGATTATTCATAAATAATCATCAAAACTAGCTACCGGATATTTTTAAATAGTTACCTAAAAATCACTCTGGTAACTACCAAATTATCTATTGATGCTTATCAGGTTTTTTAGCAATTGCAAAGTTAATTGGTAGAAATAACTACCACACTTTCTGAATTGTCAGATTATCCATGTTGTACTTACAAAATTGTCTAGGGATGCTTACCAGTTTTTTGTTAACAATTGCCAGGTTAATTGGTAACAATCGATACATACTTTCAGAATTATCAGATTATTTCATTTTTCATGTCATAATTACCAGATTATGTATCTATCATTACCAGGTTTTTGGGTAACATTGCCATATTAATTTGGTGCAATCACTACCACACTTTACTTCTGAAAGACCATGTTATTTGTGAATAACTACTTGATTACTTGTTAAAATAACTACCATATTATCACATGCGTAATAGACCATGAAACCATATTACCATGTTATTTGTGAATAACTACTAGATTATCTGTTAAAAACTACTAGATTCTTTGTTAAACAACTACCAGATTATCATATGTGTCATGAGCTGATTGACAAACTTATCCTAGTCCCTACACCATCAATAGTTTAATTACTGCTTGCACTACCACCAAATAAAGACTGGCTACCTACTACTGCCCGCAAATGCCATGTTAATTTCCCACTACTAGCAACACAACAGTCAAGAAAGCAACCAAGCAGGAGCATGCCATACGTTATCCTAGAACAACATCAAGCAAGCAGTGGCAGCGCAACAAGCACAACAACTTGCTAGCCGGGAGCAAAAATAGTAATCATGTAGCATCAAAGCAAGCAGGCATGGAGTTACCTTGCTGCTCGCGGCGGGCATGGGTGGAGGGCTAGAGGTGACCCTAGGCAGTGGAGAGGGAAAAATCTGGTAGGGCAACATGCGTCTGGGCGGGATGGAGGGCTAGAGGCAACTCTAGGCCATGGAGATGGGTAAGGGCATGGATGGAGGACTGGAGGCGACTCTAGGCGGAGGAAAGAGGCAAATCTGGGTAAAGCGAGGAGATTCGGGCGTTCGTGGTGACGGCTTGATGTGAATCATGGCGGCGGCGAGGAGCGAATCTGGGCGAATGGTCCCCTGCAGAGCTCGCTCAACCGCCATATCCCCTCCATCCTCCTCCTCCAATTTCTCTTAGATGCGAAAACAGAGAGGACACGACATAAGCACTAGCCGTTCATCGGGTCTGGATGTGCCAGGCTGCTAGGAAGTGGTGGGGATGACTGGTGACGACGAGCGGAGGTGGGCAGAGGAAGCAGGTCAGCGGAGCGCGCGAGAGATACGTGGGTGTGTGAGATTATGTGTCTGAGAGGGAATGGGACACCGAAGGGATAAGATAGTGTAACGTTTCAATTGTGTGGGAATGCGCCCGATGGAGCGACAACTGTGGGCATGTCCCTGTAATAGATATAAATCAAATAATGTTTAGTGAATGTACTGCATGCATGTGCCGTGCACCAGTGGAGATTGTGTCATCCGACGATTACAGCACATGATTTTTAGAACCATCGCTATGGGAAAATTGGAGAAGAGGTGGGCATTCACACACGTTTTTTAACTGTCTACGACAAATATGTTATCACACATGATTCACAGTTTGCAATCATGTGTGTTGTGGACGCCCACAGTTTATTCACACAAAACCTTGTGCATTCGGAGTTGATTGCACACGATTGAATCGTATTGAATCGCATGTGCGTTTTATGTGTGATCGTGCACAACTAAATAAACTTGTTTGTTAGGTGTACGATCACACATGATTTAACATAGTTAATTGTGTGCGTATGTCGCAGGTTAACTTCTTTTCAGAATAATGAGCTTGGTTAAGGCCTATGCATCAATTGATACATACGGTCTTTCTTGTTCCATCGTTCAAAATATACAGATTATTACAATTATTGATGGTTAAGGTTAAGATATGTATCAACTATCGAAAAATAAAAAAGAATAAGGGCATGTACAATGGTTGATAAGACAGACTTTTCTTATACACGCCTGATGCATGTGAAATGCATCCATGAACTTTGCACTTTATTACTTGATATTCCAACATGTTTGCATCATATATGGGGTATATTCATGTTTTATAATGATATTTGGGAATAATTCATAGTTCCCATACTGTTTTGGAATTAACCCTGTCGAGGCAGAAAACACCTATTTCAATATTTTTGACTTTCAGGCACCCAAACGATGTCCAATTGACCTGAAACTTCACGGGACCTAGTATTTATCAGAGCCAAGAACAATGGGCCAAATTTCCGCGAGAAAAGAAGACCGAGGAGGGAATGAGCTAACCAGCCGCGGCCCAACCCCTGGTCCCGGCTGATGTGCTCGTTTTGCCCCTCGAGTCTCCGATGTTGTCGATTCTTTCTTGCAGGCGAAGGTTCTGACCTAAAACCACGTATAAAAAAGGTCTCCCGACGATTCTCGGAAAGGAGCGCCGCGGAAGATAGAAACACAAAACAAAGAGGCACGAGGCAGAAGATTGGAGGGGGAAACTCCGGTGGGGCGCTGCTGGTGTGATCTCCACCTCCTCCAACGACTTCAGCACCTTTACCATGATGAAGGGGGGTAGTCCACCCCTGTACTATGGGTTTGTGGCAGTAGCTATTGTATATCTCTCTCTCATGATCTCGATTGTATTAGTACCGTATGAGCTGCATAACATGATTACGGTCATATTTGTATTACACATGTGGTGGATCTTTATATAGTTGATATTTGAGATTGCAATTGTTCAGTATTAGAAGTATATGAATAGATGCATATCATGTACCCCGTTCTTGTTTACTTGTTTTGATCAAACTTGTATATGGGGGCGAGTGTGGAGGAACGTGTGCATTAGTTGGAGCAACGGGGGTGATCTTGCGGGTAGGACAGTAAAACTTGCGAATCACATGGGTGTTTACCTTACTTAGTTGCCTCACTTGAGATAAAGAAAATACCATGCTTATACTAGATCAAGTATGTTCTTATTTTAACTTCATGTCATAGAACTTAATACTATACTCTGAGATTGTTGTTAATATTAGATTGCTTGGAGACCCCCCTTTCTAGTGGAGTATAACTGAATTGTTAGAAATAATATATCTATATTAGGATGTGATGCCCATATGAATTTCTATCCATACTTTAACATGTTGCATCAATATTATGTCAACTAGAGTGTCCCGTATCCACCACAACTCAAAGAGAGAGTGCATAAGTGAAACCATGAACCCCGGTCCATTTTAAAACATAAACACTATCCAACACATCTACATCACTTTTTATTTTCAGTACTAATTAAATCCGAAAATATCTCATACTTGCAAACACCAACCAAAACCCAAAAACATCATATTCCCCGAGAGTTCGACAAACAACATTTAAAGAGGGCACAAAACAACAAAAACCCAAAAACATCATATTCCCCGAGGGCACAAAACCCAAAAACATCATATTCCCCGAGGGCACAAAACATTCTACAACTATTTTGTAGGTTGCTTGACAAACAACAAAGAGGATCATTCTCTCACACACAGCTCCCCGAGAGTTCGATATTTAAACCCTCGAGTTTTCCTCGTGGGGAAGACTTCCATTTACTACATCACTCTCCACTGAGAGTCTCAACCGTTAAGGTGTAGCGAGAAGCTCCTACGACAACTGTCAAGAAGTTTTCTAGCGCTCACATCAAGGAAGTTTTCTGGTGCTGTTGCTAGGGAGCTAGTAAAAGGATAGCTCACAAGAAAGTTCGACTTCATCACCAACCTATGTAAACACCTAAGCTTTGGGAGGTTGCACCTATGTGAGTATCTTCTTGTTCTTTTAAATCTTCAAAGTAGTTTTATTTTGTTTTGTTATTGTCTTTACTTTCATCTTTACATTTTAATTTTTACATTTTTTAGTTTCTTTTACCATTCGTTTTTGCATTTAGTTTTTATTGTCTTTACATTTTTAGTTTCTTTTAAATCTTCAAAGTAGTTTTATTTTGTTTTGTTATTGTATTTACTTTCATCTTTACATTTTTAGTTTCTTTTACCTTTCGTTTTTGTAGGTTTTTATTTTTCAGTTTTTGGCTTTACTTTTGTATTTCGGTTTGTCTTTTAGTTTTCAGTTTTGCATTTCATTTGTTATTTGTTAGTTCAGTAGTATTAGTTTTAGTATCATTTTACTTTCAGTTTTCATTCATAAACATAAAACACATAAAAGTTAGTATCACTTTACTACTTGCATAATTGGAGAAAGAAATAAATTGTGTGACTACACAAATACACTGTAACATCCCACCATTAGAGTTTAGAAATAAGCTGAGATGTGGTGTGTGCATTGCATTCATGCATAGAAAATCTGGATAATTTTCGCGCTTTTAAATAAAACTTGTCAAAGTGATTGAAGTTTCTCTTAACTTGGTGGAACTGAAGTAGGTCATCAAGTTGAATGCGATAAGTTTCTATATGACCTTTGCTAAAACCTTATCTTTGGGTAATATAATTTGATCTAAGGGTAGATCAAATGTAATAAAACTAAGTCACAACACACTACTTGATAAGGAGTACTTGATCTTCTAGAGATCATTACATGGTATTCCATACAACAACTCAAGGATGAATACTTAATATCCTTAAGATGATGTCAAGTTATTATCTACCACAAACCCTGAATATCATGTTAAGTATATAATTCCAAATAAAGAAACCTCAAGAACTAAATCTTGAAACACTAACTCTTATTACAAATAGAGTAGGAAGGGAAGTCAAGTCAAGACCATCCATCACATACCTTAGTGTCATGTCAATAGATGACAATCCTATTTAACCAAGTCCTAGTGTCTATTGATCATCAATGTGTGTGATCAATTCTTGGTCTAGTAATTATTGACTCATAGCCTTTGACCCATTATATTAACCTTCCAAAGACCTTAATTAAGTTAATAAGAAGAAGGAACTAGCTATGGTGAAGTATGCCATCATCAATGTAATGAGATCCTTAGTGGTGATCAAACCATTTGATGTTGGAGGAGTTAACTCACTCATGAGTTAACTAGAAGCAGTACCTAAACCCAAGAGTTAAGCTAGTAATTATGAAGCTATGAGAAAGCTAGTAGTATTAGAGTATCCAATGATAACCTTATTAAGCTAAGTAGATAAAATTATGGAGTAAGTTTCCTTAGAAATATAAGCCTTATAGAAAGATTAGTACAAGTTTACTACTTAGTGGATAATAGGTCTTGATCAGACAATTAGAAGCCTAATCTTAGTTTCATCAAATGAATGTGTTCATTATTCTCAAGCCACTTGAGAATAGATGACTGAATAATGAAGAAGTGAGGTGAGTATACCAAATTAGGTAAAACCCTAGTAAGATGAATCATCTAGCTTGATTATGAGAAGTCAAGCTAGAGTATAATGAATTATATAACATAAGTTTATGGAGTAGTTGGAAGTATAATATTTTAGCCAAGGTAATACAAGAACAAACTTGTATTGTGGAGAGTAGTACCATACCTATTCCAGAGGATTGATATCACAGGTGATATAGAGAGGAGTGTAATCTGGCCAGCCTTAGAAGTAGATGCTAGGTAAATATGAAGGAGTTTATGGAATGAAGTTTGTATTAACTAATTTGATGGATTCAGTAAGGGTAGTTTAGCAATGGAAGTTATATGTAGAAGAATGAAGATTGAGAATTAATGAAGTGGCATGACCATGTCATCATATGAGATGGATATGGTGGAGTCAGATGATTGTCTTATTTAGGAAGATGTGATCTTTGTGAATAAGATAAGAGAGATTTAAATAGAGTATATTTAGGAAAGGAATTCCTTATCTCAAGATAAGCCTAGTGAGGTATTAAGGTAAGGATTCTTTAGACACCTTTAATTAACAGTATATCAAGCCATGACAGAATCATGTCTACCTCTTTGGTTTAACATCCTAGAATAAAAAGGGTAACTGAATCAATTCCTATTTTTTAGGCAGCCAATGGATAGTATCTCTTAGTCAAATGAAATGTCTAAGAGATAAGTAGAGTACCAGTTGAGAGTGCATTGATGGAAGCCTTATCCATCTGATTGTCTTAAACCCTAATAAAGACCTAGTCTCATATACTACCAAGATCACTTTGGTAAAGTAATCTCAATAGCTTACTCTAAGTTAAGTTGTTATCCATGGTCACAAAACATGATGGCAATATATCTTAGCCTTAATATTCATCCATATCCATACTTGAATATGGGTTATTAAATCCTCCCAAAACCCATAATACCTATATCTGAATAAACATGAGCATTTCTCCATCAATGATTGTTATTGATTCATAATGACCTAACCAAGATTGTTTTGCGGTATTTTTGAACATTGCAAATCAAATAGAATTGTATTTGGTAAAATCACCAAATAGGGAGAACCATGGAATTCAAATCACCATGATACAAACCCCAGGGTTTAATATCTTATCATGTAAGTATAATTCATTTATGAGGGAAAGTATTAATAAGATTCTATTCACATAAATCATTAGCCTCTTAAACCACTACTATTACATTCTTTTAGTGGTAATATAAATCATTTCTATAAGATTTTCTTACAGGAAGTAAATCCCTAAAACCCTAAATTATATTTACTTTACTAAATAAAAGAACTCTTCATATAGTTATGAATATCTTATACACAATAAGAAATGCAGGGGAAATAGTTATAATGCCTTTATACAATAATATTTATAACCTACAAAATCTCTGGATATTTAAATCCCTGAAGAAATTCAAATTTAAAAAGGTTTTGTAAAAGAAGACAAAACAGAAAATGTAATTTAAAAAGAAAAGGAATAGAAGCAGCCAGCCGCTTCGGCCCATGGCCCAGCTTCCTACCTGTCACCACGAGCAGCAGCAGCCACATTTCGCACACCCAGCCGAAGCCCATTAACAGTATCCCAACTTCCCTCTTCCATTGGCTGACAAGTGGGACCAAAGGAAGGACCGTGGGTTGAGACAGAGGTTTGGCCAGGGGGTTCCTTGCAAAAAGGGTGTTGTCGTCTACCTCCTGACATCACAAGCAGCTTGCTGGCTAGAGCTCCGCCGCCTGATGCCATCGTCGACATCAGTCGTGCACCGTGATACTCGCAACTGATGCCTGGAGGGGATAAGAAGGCCACTGCGACACCCTGTTCGTCCCCATCCTCTATTCCACTCTCTCTTCCTCTTTGTGCCGTGAGGGGCCGAAACCTATCTCGCCGGAGCTTTCTATCCTCGCCGTCTCCGGCCACCCTAAGTCCAACGGAGGGCACCCCCGTTCTCGCCGTACCCTTCTTGTTCTCCCTAGCTAGGCCACGGAAGCCGAAGAGCTCTCAGTCGATCCAATCGAAGCATCGCTCCGTCGCCGTTCGCTGGTGTTCCCCATCGATTCTGAACTCGCCTCGCCTTGTCAACGCCTCTGCAAGCTTCCTGGTGAGTCTCTGGACCAAATGGTCTAATTTGATTCGTGTATAGTGCGATGCATCGTCGTCGCGCCGTGCGTCGTCGTCCTCCGTCGCAGAAGCTCGTCGGAGCTGAGGTTCCGGTGACCATCTCTCGGCGATGTGACCACTATAGGACTCCCCGTGACCTCCTCTTTCCAGCACAGCAAACCGCACGAGCTAGTACGCCGTAGTTCGCCGCCGGCGACCTTGATCTGGCGGTGTTGAGAGCGCTTACGTCACTATGACGTCAAGCCCACGTCACCCGGTTCCGTCCCGCCAGTTCTGTTTGACTCGGTCCTTGTCTAGGTGGCAAGTGATGTGGCCCTGACCCCACGGGTTAGTGGCTGGGACTAGCTTAGTCCATGTATAAAAAGTATTCTCTGCTTAATAAATAGATAAAACAAAATAAGTTTAAATATAAATATAATTTCCGGAAATTTAATAAAATGATTAAATCTTATAATTGAATATCTTTTGTTTTATAATTAAGAAAAATATGTTTAATATATGAAAATTTACAGAAAAATAAAATCTATAATTTAACTTTATTAACAAACATTAATATGTTAACTATTATATAATTATTATTTAATAAAATTTTATAAGTAATAATAGTTTGAAAAATCATATTTAATATTGGTAAATGGGAAAAATATAAATAATATACTAAAATTCTTGGAAAAATAAGAACTAAAATTTAAAACTATAAACTTAAAATATTATATCACTTAACTAATATTTATTATTTATTTAGTATTTATAAAGTGATAAAATTTGTAAAAATCATATCTTATTATTTAAAAATCACAAAAATATTTATAATATACCAAAATGATCACAAAAATAAAAACTACACCTTAAAAATATCATATTTCTTAATTGAAGTAAAATAAAAGGTAAAGGTCTAATAAATCTTATTTAAACCCTTTTCTTTTATTTTAGTTCCATAAAAATATATAAACCTTTACTATTACCTTTAGCATTATTTGTTTAAAGTTTAAAAATGTAATAACAAGTTCAATTAATGTTGGATGAATTAAAATTAAGTGTATTCTAATTTTTTTTCATTATAAAATCATCAAAGTAGTATATTGCTTATCAAAAAGATATTATGCATCTATAAAATCATCAAGAGGTTAATTACCAATTCTTTTACAAGTTGGGAAAACTATTCAATAGTTTAAACCGAGTTTTTAAGTAGTTTAAGTAATGCCTTATCTATGCTTATAAAAGGTAGGCTTAATAATAAAGTAAGTCTATTCACTTATAACTTTAATAACACACCACCTCATTCTAGTAATAGTACTTAAATTCTAATTTGTGGAATGTTAAGAAGTCAACAATCTACAATGTGGTGCTTTGTTCAAAACATGTACTTATCCTATGATTGTTTAATGTAGTAATGTTTTCCTCTTTAATAATCTTAACTAATAAGAAAACCTTAAAGTGTTAGCCTTAAGTTTAAATACTTTTTACTTTGTAAAGTAATGTTTTCTTCAAGAGTTATTATTTTAAGAAACATTAAAATTAAACCTTGAACACTTCTTCAAAAGATCTAATTGATTCTTAATCTTGTTTAAGAAATATTTTAGATACCATGATCCATTTAAGTGCTTTAATATTGCATATTACTTGTTGTATCTACATATTGTTTCACACACTCTCACAAGCCTTAATAAGAAGCACAAGTGTGGAGCTAGTATAAAAGTGCAACACATTCCAAAAAAATCATTCCCAGTTTTCAAACCCTAATTCAGATACGACTATTCTGGGAATTCGCGTTTATCTAATTGCATTACATTATTTATGCATAATTGCATCTTGTTTCTTTAAACATTAGTCCTTACCGGACTAATGATGATATTTACGGAATTTGGATCTTCTATTATCTCAAAGAACGTGAGTGCATAATCTTGCAATCACAACAGGCAAGTTCACAACTTGCTTATGTCCTTTGATTATTTTCTATCAAATGCTTGTAACTCAAATGTTGTCATCACCTGCATTTCAAAAAGGTCGAAAACACTATTTTCATAATTAACTGGAAATATCGGTTACTGATCTAGGGTGATCAGCTAATCTATCATAACTGGTAATGGAAACGCCATTGTACAGAAATGTATCACTTAGGACTTAACAACCAATATCACCAGTGATTCTAGCGCCATATATTACGCGTCAACCATGAGATTTGGAATGGGACGGAGAAGTCAGCTGTATCTTCTTCCTCTCGCATGCATCCGGATGGCCAGGTCGTGGCTGTTATCCTCGTAGTGTGCCTTAATGGATAATTCGTAGAGGATATGCAGCGTATGGGTGGGAGCCCTCAACGTCCCATGATAATTCTGGTATCTGACGGTCTGTACTAACCATTGTTGTAATTCAAGATGTGGGCATGCCGTACACCAAGGGGGCATGCGGGGTTGCAAAGGGGGCAGTGATTGGCTTGGATCTTAAGTTGGGCCTCAAACCATGGAAGTTTGAACGGGGACATACTCCCGACCGTGCAATAAAGCTTAAGGTCTTTTGTGGGAAAAGTGACGCGCCTCTGCAGAGTGTAAGAATTGTGACATGTTACTCCCTGTTCCAGGAAGGAGCTACGAACGCGGTAGGAAAGGAACCCCATGAAGGTTCTGGTCAACCTGTGAAGGCTGTCGGACATAGTTTTCATAATAAAAGCAACCTTTGAAGAAATGTTTATGAAAACCTGCATTGCCTATGACCTTTGGTATGTGACTGTAGAGATAGTGCATCATACACTCCTTTTTAGTGAACTTGCTGAGTATGCTCGTACTCAACCATACCTTCTTAACCCTTGCTAGGTTCTAAGCCGTTGAAGATGACGTCAACGTCAATTTCTGCTCAAGAAACCATCATCGACAGCTCAAGTTCTTCAATAAAGTCAATGAAGTCAACACATACATCAGCTGAAGTGAACACAAAGTCTCTGTTTAGATAGGAGTAGATACTCTAGCCATAAAACCTACTTCTGTAGAGCATTGCAATAGTAGCAATGGCAAGCCAAATAGTTTAGATACTAGTCTTAGTTACTAGATAGTTCTGAGTTATTATTTCTGGTTCTTCTTTCTAAGAAGTTCTTTCTCTCTCTTTAACCTAGAGTGTTCTCTGGATCTTTTGTAAAGAGTCGAGTTGTAATCTACAGTCATGTCTTGGACCTACTGTGTTTCTGTTATGGATGTAGACGGACAGAAACACGGACTATACAGACAGTCCGTATATCTTTTCTAATTTGCACCGGCTATACAATATTAGGAGCTTTCCTTCTAGTGCGTACGAATCCGGTTTTAGACGGACTATCCATGTTGTCCGTTTAATTGTCCGTCTACATCCCTAGTTTCTATTGTACCACTCTGAGGGATGTAATACTAGTGAATAGTGTTGCATTGGAGTTATGTCAACGACTATAGTGTACTACATCATGCAGCGGTATGCTGGGTCACCGCATACACCTAATGATCAACCTATTGCTAAGCCCATTACCACACCTGAGATTACAGCGGAGAGCTTTAAAGTTAGTCCTAGTTTGCTAAACTTGATAACTAGGGAACAATTTGGAGGTAGTGCAAATGAGGATGCCTGTATGCATCTTCATGACTTTTGAGAAATATGTGACATGCAAAATTTTAATTTTTTTGAAAATGATATCCTCAAACTAAAATTGTTTCCATTCTCACTTAGAGGAGAAGCTAAAGCATGGTTACTATCACTACCCACCACTAGTATAAATTCTTGGGATGATTTAAAAGAAGCATTCATAAAAAATATTATTCTCCCGTTGAAATTTTGGAAAATAGGAATAGCATCTTATCATTTAGGCAAAATGAAAATGAGCATGTAGATATGGCTTGGGAGAGAATTAAGATAATGCTTAGGACTTGTCCGTCACATGGAGTCAATGAATGGACCAACTTGCATTCATTCTATAATGGTTTGAACTATATGTCTAGAAACATACTAGATTCTGCTACTGGAGGTGCTTTTATGAGTAAAACTATTGTTGAAGCAAAATCCATATTCCTTCCAACAAAGTAAATTCCATATAAGAGATAGACACTTTATCTAATAAAATGGATGCCAGTCTTTCTTACATGTCTAAACAAAATGTTGAGAATCTTCCTTTGCAAGACTTAGTTGGTAATAATGCTGCAACTGTGGATGTGAACTTTGTTAGGAATTTTGGTAGTGGTAGTTATGGTAATAATAATTACAACTCTTATAATAAACCTCCATATGTTCCAAACAAGTATGGTAATCGTCCTTTCATTCCCTATCCAAATGCTAATGAAAATAAGTGGAAACCCACTAATATGCCACTAAGAAATGGTAATCAACAAGAAGCTAATAGGAACCTTGCTGAACAAGTAGCTAGTCATAGAACGATGATAGAGGAATTAAATAAGTCTGTTGCCTCCATAAGTTCTGACATTAAAGGCTTACAAGCTCAAGCTGCAAATTTAGACAAAGCTCTTTCAAAGCTAGCTGATAATCAAGCCACTTTATTAAGTATGTCAGCGGGAAAACCACAAGAACCACCCGTTGTTGGCATAAACTCCATTGTTATTACTGAAAATACTCCTCTCACTTTGGAGGAGACACTTGATAAATTAATGAACTATCCAGAATTTTTATTGCCACTTATGTCACGACTTCATTATTTAAAAGAAGAATCTAATGAAGTAAAAGAGGATGAACCACCTATGGTTCAAAATGAGAAAAAGGTAGAAGAAGTAAAGATGCTTAGTGAATTTAAGGATCCACTATTAGATTTAGATAAATGTAGCTTACATGAACTTATTAATGTGCTACAAAAATTTGCTAGTGATGCTTCCATAAATTCTCACCAAGATGGTTTTGGTTCCTATATATCCAACCATGTGCTTAAAGAAAAGATTGCTAGGTACAATCAAGATGCTATGATAGCACCTAAGCTTGGGGATGTATGGATCCCAAATGTATTAATTACTATTGGAAAATAAGCATACCATGCTATACTTGATCTAGGTTCTAGTGTTTCCGTTTTATCTAAAGATCTATATGAATTGCTAGAATTGCAAAATATAGAAAAATGCTCCATGGACTTACTACTTGCTAATGATACCATTAAACATTCTGTAGTAAATGTTAGTAATTTAATGGTATAGCTTCACATGACTTTCGTCCATGTTGATTTTATTATCATGGACATTGGGAGTAAAACCTCTAGTCTAATTATTCGAGGAAGACCTTTCGTTCATACAACAGGTGTTAATTTCCACATAAGAAGTGTATGGAGCACTTTCCAAGAAAGAGGGACACTCCAAAATTCAATCTCCCTCATGAGCTTCACCCCTCTTGAAATTCAAGTAAGCCTAGTTATATGGCTTTAAAGAAAGCGCTTTATGGGAGGCAACCCGAATGTTTTTGTTTTGATTTTGTTTGTCTCCTCTGATGTAGCAAGAGACTTTAGTTTTAGTTTTTGTTCTTTAGTTTTCAATAAAGTACCAAGTTTTACACATTTTGGATTGAAAAAGTTGAACACATATATGGAGTTGCAGATTTCCGCACGAGTATCTGTATCGTATGATTTTTCATATTTTTTCTGTAACTCCGATTGAGCTTATATTTGAACGGTACTTACAACTTTTAATCCTATGTATGCTCATGTAATTTTGTGAATTTAGGACATGTCTAAGTAGGGTAATTAATTACATTTTTCTTCTGCTAAAATTCTGGACAGATTCTGTCCCATTTTGTTTTATGCATTCTTTGAGCTTTTAAGTTGAATATTTTTGATTGATTTGAGTTCATGAGAAAGAATAAAACATTGTATACCTACTGAACATTTTATATATACATTTGTTTAAGGATTTCTTGCAGCAACCAATGTGTCTTTTGTACCCACTAATGTCACCCCACAGAAAAGAGATGGGGGAAAATTTTGTGTTGATGTTTTTTCACAGGGATTAGAGAAGCTGCACCAAGAGCAATCCAAGGATGGTGAAAACCATAAGCTTGGGGATTCCCAAGGCACCCCACTAGACCAACCATACTCTCGGTTTGCACACTTCTACTTTCTGTTTTTCGAGCAACACATTACTATCGCATAAACTTGCAGCATCTTTTATTTGGTTTAGTTTGTTTTGTTTTATTTCTATTTGAGGTAGACCAACACTTTGATATATATTATGGGAGAGCTAATGGAGGTTTAGTGTAAGTAAAGTTGGATGCTATTAAAAAGTTGGGATTGGGATGTTGAAGTTGATATTAAAAAGATTACACATAGTTCCATGGTTCATATGCTTTGAATGAGTATCAATTTGCAAATGCATTGTGTTGAGTTATCTTTTATTCATGTTTTGATTCTTATCATTAGTTTACATTTTTTGACATGGACTGATTAGAACTATGGACTCTTATGCATGCAGGTAGACAGTCAACTTTCTCCCTCTTGCTAGCACAAAAATAAAACCAATAAGTTAAAAGTTGTTATCCAACTCCTTTGAACAAAGTTTTCTAGAGTGTCCACCATACCTACCTATTGGCATATTTGATATTCCAAGTATGCTTCTCATATTTTATTGATTTATCTAGATTCCAAATTAATATGATTATGTTTGCTCTGAGAAAATTGGTTAGTAAAGCTTTCACAAACCTGATGGCACGCTGTTATTTCTTGCACATAATAAACTTGAACCATTGTGACTATCTTATGAAGTTGTGTTCTTGACAAATTATGAGTTGGGAGTTATAATAACCATGCTTTCATGGGGCACGTTTTCAACTTTGCACTTATGCATATTTAGTTGATATCATATTCTTTCGTTATGGATGTCTATCATTGTGAAATAAGTTCGAAACTTTGTGAGCGCATGGAGTTTGTATATGTGTGAGAGAAACGCCTAGGCCGCTAACCCAAGTGAAAGGGAAATGGACGTCGCCTAGAGGGGGGTGAATAGGCGTTTTAAAATTATTACGGTTTAGGCTCTAATAAATGCGGAATAAAACTTAACGTTTAATTTATCAAGCCAAAACCTATATCCACTAGTTTCACTAAGTGCACCAACAACCTATGCTAAGCAAGACAAGCAACAAGGTAATAGCAAGATAATATACTTCAAGCACGAAGGCTATCACAATGTAAATTGCATAAGTAAAGGGCTCGGTTGAGAGATAACCGATGGACGCGGAGACGATGATTTGTTTCACGAAGTTCACTTCCAAATAAGCTACGTCTCCGTTGGAGAGGTGCGGGGGCGCAATGTACTTCGAACGCCACAAATGGCTCACCTCAAGGTGTGGTAGCTCTATGCTCACCCAACGCCACACAAGGCCTCACCCCAAGATGCGAAGGCACGCAACCTACCGACGCCACAAAAGGCTCACCCTATTCTCCCGTGAGCTCGCCACAAAGGCCTACTCACGTTCCACTATGGGACACTTGAGGGCGGTCACCGAACCCGTACAAGATTGGGGCAATCTCCACAACTCAATTGGAGGCTCCCAACAACAATGCCACAAAGGCTACAAAGCCACAAAAGGCAACAAGGCCACAAAAGGCTACAATACCACAAAAGGTCAATCAATCCAACCACACAATCGTCTAGGGTTCCAAGAACCCAAGAGAAACAAGCCCAAGGGCTTGAACTCGCCGAATCTCCGAGGAGAACTCAAATCTATGCACCAAATGTAAGAGGCAGGTCCTTCACTCTCAAATTTCACCAAAGCTACAAAAGATATTCGGGGAATAAGGGAGGAAGAACACAAGAGGTGAACACAAAACTCTCCAAGATCTAGATCCCAAGGATTCCTTCACAAAGAAGGGATTTGGTTTGGTGGGGATTGTAGATCTAGATCTCCTCTCTCAAATCCCTCAAAAAGATGAAAGAATCATGGGAGGGAGAAGGGAAGAGGGCAAGATTTTGAAGGTCAACAATGGAGGAGAGAGAGTGGAAGAGCTAGCAAAAATGACCTCCAAAGTTGGGGAAACTTTTGGTAAGAGGGGCCCTTAAATAGGGCAAGAGAAATCTGACCGTTTGGGCCAGATTCGCGCCCCACCGGTACTACCTCTAAATAGAAACATAAGATACAGAAGAAAAACGAGATTTACCGGAACTTTGGCCGGAACTTGGGCCGGTACTACCGCTCAAGCAAAAACGTTGGACATCATTGCACGAAAACTTCAATAACTTTTGACTCCGGACTCCGATTTCGATGATCTTGGGCTCGTTTTGAAGAGAACAAAAATCTCTACAAGATTATGCAAAGAAACATCATAGTCCAACAAGAGATGACAAAAATTAAATGGAGAAAGGTATGACCTCTCAGAAGCGACGAATCGGTAAAACCTCCAGAACCCAAAACGCAAGAAGTTGAGCTTGGAAACTCTAATTGAGATGAAACCAGTTTTGTTGGAAAGATAATAAAGAGTAGAATCCAACAAAAGGTGAAATATTAGGTATCACCGAGGGAGAAAATACCATGAATATATATGTGAGATACCTCCCAAGGTGTGGAGCCGGAAAAACCCGCAAGATCAAAAACGCAATAAGATATGCATGGGAAATCCGGTTTTGATGAACTAGAGTTTGTTATGAAGATAACCACAAGCTCTAGATCCTCACATGGACAAGAACCAAACAACAACCAAGAAAGATGATGCTATGTATGCAAAGGTTTGACCTCTCTCCGAAAGATACGAACGAGTCACCCACTCGAGAGCCCCTCTTGATAGTACGGCTATCTATCCTAAACCCGGTCTCCCAACACTACAAGAGACCGGTAAAATAGAAACCCTATCAAGATCATACCTTTGCCTTGAGCATCCCACTTGAGCTTGATGTAGACGATCTTATCACCTTCAAGATGGAACACCTTTCTTGATTGCACTTGCTTGCACTTGCTTGATGAAGTCTTGAGACATGCTCCCCCGTACTCCATGGGGAAGCCTCTTCTTCGAACTTGTCTTCATCACTCCATGAACGCCGAGGATGGCAAGCTCCAAGCAAGATATCTTCTAGAGATGGCGCACCGTGAGCTTGCACAACAAATCTTGATGATGATGTCTTGAATAAAGCCATGAGGAACTTCATCTTCTTCTTCAAGGCATACTTGATCTTCTTCTTCTTCTATTTGATTCCAATAGGCACAAAGCCCTTGGACGATGCTTCTTATTTTTCCTTGAAACCAACACATGGTCCAAGCAATGCCAATGGACAAACCTACAATTGAAACTCAATTTTGCACATTAGTCCATAGGGATTGTCATTAATTACCAAAACCACACATGGGGCCATACATGCCCTTTCAATCTCCCCCATTTTGGTAATTGATGACAATCCCCTAGAGAGGGTTTAAATATGGAATTTAACGAACAAAATGGTTGCCCCAACATCAAATACTACACAAGTATGTGATGTTGGTACAGCCACAATATATAGAGCAAACTCCCCCACAATCTATGCATGTGTGATGAACTTGAATTTCGTTGCATAGATTGCCAACCATTACGGGTGGTTTAGTTTCCTCTATATATTAAACATGCAAAGCAACAACAAAGATGCAAGAGCACGCAAGGCTAATCCTTAAGAACCAACTCAAAGCATAAACCAACTTCCCTTAAACCCTCCAAAACTTCTCCCCCATTGGCATCGATTGCCAAAATGGGTGAAAAATTCTAGACGGCTAATATAGTGAGAATTCCTCCAAAGGTGTGCTTATGCACATATCCAATGATGGATCCTTGGGAGGAAGTAAGACTATATTGAGGACCCAAAGATTGCAAAAAAAATGAAAGAAGCTTCAACAAATGAAGCAAGCAAACAAAAGATCCAAAAATACCAATTGACAACATCAATTGATACCAAAACAACACAAGACAAAATGATACGAACAAATGAGTGTTTAGATGTAATGGGGAAGCTCCCCAATCTTCGTGCACAAATTAGAATCATTGAATTGAATACATCAAGCACAAGTATGGAATCCTCACTCCCCCATAGACATTTAAACCTTAAACAAAGAGAAAGACAAATGAGCATTCTTAAGTGAGTTAGAGAAGCTCCCCAAGGATTATGCACCAATTATAATAATTATGTTTGGAAACAAAGTGCACAATCATGGAATCCTCACTCCTACAAACTCATTTAACAATACACGGCAAGAGAGATCAAATTATGAGTGCCTGGAGATGCAAACAAAAGGGACAAGCACTCATAGGAAAATAAATTTGGAAGCCACCGAAGAATCAACAAGAAGTAAAAGGTGGTCTCCAAGGAAAACAAAAACAACCAAAGATTTATCTTCTCTTGTGTGTATAAGTTTCTAGGTGGAAAATATCACAAAGACATATGCCCACAAAGAAACATGCACACACAAAATAGATACACAAGAAAGCACAAGAACAACAAAATGAAGTCATATAACATACCAATAGGATTTTTGCATGAAAGCATGGCCAAAGGCTCAAATATATCTTATTGTACATCAATGATCTTCAAAAACCAACACACTACATACATTACAACTATTACCAAGGGAAAAAGGGAATAGTTGGAATATATGGAGAAAGACCACAAGTATCACAAATAGAAATCGACTATGAAAAATACTCACTATTGCACATGAGAGTGAATGAGGAAAAGATATGCAATAAAATTGCTAGATTGACATATTTGGGATAAGTGAATCATGATCATGATTTTGTATAGTCCCCATTATATGCACTCATCTCAACATACTCACATTTGCAATAGAGAGCACTTGAACACAACAAACAAAGAACCACAACATTACAAACACACAAATTCATGCCAACAAGCAACCCACAAAAGGTTGGAAACAAGAAGTGTATGCATGAGAGAGATACTTGTTACCGAGATATAATTGGTAGGATGTAGAGGATGAGAATTTATTGATCATCCTAGCTTGCCTCTAATTGACATGTAGGTACCACTTCTTACTAATGGATGAGACAAGCATCCAATATATCTCCAATGTACCTAAAACACAATTAAGTACACTATGTTCCCAAACGAATTGGGTCTAAAGTAGTTAGTCCAACTACAATACATAGGGGACCCTCCACATAAATATGTGCATATTGATATGAAATTGAATTTCATGCACATCTTAGCCAATAGGATTTGGTGGAGTTTCCCCTATACATTGGATCATAGAGAGAAAGCATGCCATAATATATACAAGAAGTAAATATGCATGCACAAGACTCTCAAGAACCAAAAAGAGATACAATTTGAACTAAAACACCAAGTAAACCAAGAAGTAGCACACAAGAGTCTGACACGAGAAAAGGTGTCCAAATTGTATCAAAGAGCCAAATCAACACATGAAAGGACACTAATTCAACAAATGAACACGGCAAAAGCCAAAGAGCAAGAGATGAACAAAACACACAATGCTCAAGGATTTATCTCATCCTAAAAGATCAAAACAAGTAACAAAGAATGAGACAAAGCCAACTCCCAAATAGAGAAAGGTTCCAACACATAAACCAAACTCTCTACACTTTTCATGATGGCACAAAGTACCAAAATAAAAGATCAAGCATCCAAGCACAATAAACACTATGTGGAACAAATTAAGAAGCATAAAAGGAGTGTTTTAGATAATATAGGAGAGATCCCCCAAGAATGGTGCATTATATAGAATTTTGCTTTTGAATGCAAAATGCACACAAGTGAGATCATCACTACTACCTACATTAAATAAAACACAAGCGGATACCAATAAACTAAAAGATCCACAAGAGGCAAGGAAGACATGGGAGAAAAAGAAAACAAATTCTCGGCCAAAGATAGGACAAAGAAAAACAAAGGCCAACGTGAACATGATCAATAAATCCTACCATATACTTGTCCAAGGACAAGAATTGGGGAAAGTTTTCCCGAGGTAGTTTGCAAGGAAATCATGATCATATTCACACAAAGAAGCATGTAATAAGACATAAAAGTTATGCTTGATGCTTCTAGAGAGATTCTTGATAGCTCCAAAAAGTGACACAATCAATAAAGATTAAGGTAACTTGAAGCAAATGGTTTCCATTGAGGATATTGAGGTGCAAATATGAGGAAACACATATCAAGAAAAACTCTCACAAACAAGATCCAAAAGATGAGCAATAAAATCAAACCAAGGTAATTGGAACTTGTTTGAGCTAAATGTGCCACTTAGGAGCTAGATAAATATCAATATCAATTCTAAGTGACACTACCTCAAATGTTCACATTTTCTAGGTTTGTAATATGCACAAAGCATATGACTCCCCCATAATGTGATAAAACAAGAAAACTCAACAAGGGGTAAAAACATCCAAATAGAGATGATTAATGGACATTATGGAACTTTAATTCTTCATGAGAATGACATACCACATAGAGACAACATAAACATGTAATGTCAACACTAAGTGGTATTCCTCATGTACACACATTTTAGGATTGTGGAATGCCCAAGCATAACACTCCCCCAAAATGGAATAGTCCATTAATCGCTCCCAAGAGCCAAGAAAGATACCAAATAAATTCAACAAAGGCTCAAACACAAGAACAAAAATACATGATGTGCCAACCAACATACACAAATATACTAGACAACACAATATAGGTATGAGGGAAGCACAACATGTACAAACACATATAATGGTACAAAACCAATGCATGAACAAGGGAGCAAGTAACTTTTAGTGTAAAGGAGTTGAGCACATGTTACCGCAAGGAGGAACATTGGATATGAGATAGAGGCAAGATAATCCAATTGGCTTGACTTGACAAAAATAAATGATGAAGGCCCCTCAATTCTTCATAATGTAGCCAAGCCTCCAATGCCCTCCAACAACACCTATTGATCAAGTTTTAGCTTGTTGGTCCCCAACCAAGTTGGGTCCTAAGAAGTTAGTCACAATAGGCTTGGCCACCCAAATGGTTCTTTTCTTGACACCACTTTGGGCACCAACAAATTTGGCAAACACATTACCCACCTCATCCTTACCAAGAGAATATGCATCATATATCAAGATAGGCTTGGATGAGGAGTTACCCATGGTTCATGAGGAAGAGAGGTGCCCCTTCTCGCGGCATATGTAGCAAGTCCTTCTCTTGCCATCTTTCTTCTTGGAAGATGCCACCCCGTGAGGAAGAGCTTGAATCTTGGGAGGAGGCCAGCTCTAGCTTGAGGTGGAGCTTGAGGCCGCTTCCCTTGTTGCTTCTTCTTCAATGGACAACATCTCACATGATGTCCTTCTTCCTTGCACTTGAAGCACACAATGTTGGCCGGATTCTTCACTTGACCTTGGCCATTCTTCTTGTTGCCCTTGTGCTTCAACAAGTTGGTGGGCTTGTTCTTGATCTTGGAGTTGTATCCAAGCCCACTCTTGTCATTTGGGGATCTTCGCACACCCAAGATGTTCTTGAGTGTGGTCTTCCCCTCATGACACTTCTTCAAGTCATTCTTCAAAGAATTGACTTGAGCCTTGAGCTTCTTGTTTTCCTCTACATGGTTAGTATCAACAACAATACTAGAGGAAGTAGATGCTACGTTGTTAGAGCAACAAGGCAAGGGATGCAATTCATCACAAGATATAGCAATAGCATGAGTGGATGAATTACAAGGACTAGCACATGGCAATATGATACTAGGAGTAGATATAGTGCTAATGTCCACATGAGACATACTTGATGTTACCTTTGACAAAATAGCCTCATGAGCCAACTTTAGACTACCATGGGAAACTAGAAGATCCTCATGTGAGCTTGAGAGCTTAGCATGACTCTCTTCCAATTTCCCATAGTTGCTAGTTAGCAAAGCATGTTGAGCATGTAGCTCAACATTCTCCTTCACAATAGATGCTTCACAAGAGATAGAGTTAGTAGCACAAGCATCATCAATAGTAGTAAGAGGTGAGGGCAACTTGGAAAGCTCTTTAGAGTATGAAGCTTTAAGTTGCTCATGTGACTCGGTGAGTTTGATGAGATCCCCCTTGATGACCCTAGAGCCATTGTTGAGGTGCTCAAAATCCTCAAGGAGTTTGGCATAAGCAACTTCAAGTTCATCATTCTTAATTTGGAGGGCACTTGCCACCTCAAATTCTCTATCAAGAGATTTCTTCACTCTATATATCTCTAGAGCAAAGGTCTCCTCAAGAGATTCCTTGGTGGTTTGTTCCTCTTCTAGAGCTTCATTTAGGTTTGCAATGTCATTAGCATACTCACGCTCAAGACTACTCATTTTTTCAAATGTGTCCTCATGCTCATAACTTAGTTGCTTACTTTCAATGGCAAAGTTCAATATTTTAATGAAAGTGGAGCAAGCATTTTTATCATTGTGAAGAGCACGAAGGATTAGCTCCCCCTTCTCTTTTAGAGAAGCAACATCATCATCTACTTCATCTAAGTCAACATTCACATCATCAAGAGGTGCATTGGGGTCCAAAGGAGAAGTTACCTTTGATTCCTTAGCCATGAGGCATAAGTGAATGTTGGAAGAAGGTGATGATGGGGGAACACTTGAAGCTCCAATAGCAACCTTGCCTTGGCCCACACATTCTTCGATTTCCTCTACATGGTTAGCAACACAAGTACAAGAGGAAATAGAAGCATATTTATCATGGCAACAAGGCAAAGAAAGCATATCATCATGAGATATATTCAATCCATTTCTACAAGATGTGCAAGGGCAATCAACACTAGGTTGTAAATCACATATAGTCCTACAAGTGTTCATGCCCAAAGATACAACATTGCAATGAGATATATATGGAGGATCATGAATGGCAATACCACTATCCACTTTGCAAGTTCTATAACCACTCATCATATCATTACCTTGTGACAAATCACATGTTGGTGTAGTGGAAGAAGATGAGAACTCATCACGGCCGGAGGTGGAGGGAACACAATCATCCTCATTAAGCTTGGACACATCATATTTTGCTTGAAGCTTGGTCCCAATATCATGAGCATTCCGAAAAGGCATGATTGAGGAAAGAACTACAAAGCTCACAACATTAACAAGCAAATTAGATGCTTGAGCTTCAAGATAAGAGTTTGTATCCTCCTCCAAAGATAGATTTTGGGGATCCTTAGGAGGAGACAAGCCCATATCTAGAATTCGCTCAATATTTGGGTCAATGACCCGGAAATGACTAAGCATGCGAATACGCCAAACATCATAATTTGTGCCATCAAATGTAAATGTGTGAGAGTGCACTAAACCCCTAGGAGACATCCTTAATCTCGAGGTGGTGAAGCCAAAGAAGCGAGAGACCTCGCTCTGATACCAATTGAAAGGGAAATGGACGTCGCCTAGAGGGGGTGAATAGGCGTTTTAAAATTATTACGGTTTAGGCTCTAATAAATGCGGAATAAAACTTAACGTTTAATTTATCAAGCCAAAACCTATATCCACTAGTTTCACTAAGTGCACCAACAACCTATGCTAAGCAAGACAAGCAACAAGGTAATAGCAAGATAATATACTTCAAGCACGAAGGCTCTCACAATGTAAATTGCATAAGTAAAGGGCTCGGTTGAGAGATAACCGATGGACGCGGAGACGATGATTTGTTTCATGAAGTTCACTTCCAAATAAGCTACGTCTCCGTTGGAGAGGTGCGGGGGCGCAATGTACTTCGAACGCCACAAATGGCTCACCTCAAGGTGTGGTAGCTCGATGCTCACCCAACGCCACACAAGGCCTCACCCCAAGATGCGAAGGCACGCAACCTACTGACGCCACAAAAGGCTCACCCTATTCTCCCGTGAGCTCGCCACAAAGGCCTACTCATGTTCCACTATGGGACACTTGAGGGCGGTCACCGAACCCGTACAAGATTGGGGCAATCTCCACAACTCAATTGGAGGCTCCCAACAACAATGCCACAAAGGCTACAAAGCCACAAAAGGCAACAAGGCCACAAAAGGCTACAATACCACAAAAGGTCAATCAATCCAACCACACAATCGTCTAGGGTTCCAAGAACCCAAGAGAAACAAGCCCAAGGGCTTGAACTCGCCGAATCTCCGAGGAGAACTCAAATCTATGCACCAAATGCAAGAGGCAAGTCCTTCACTCTCAAATTTTACCAAAGCTACAAAAGCTATTGGGGGAATAAGGGAGGAAGAACACAAGAGGTGAACACAAAACTCTCCAAGATCTAGATCCCAAGGATTCCTTCACAAAGAAGGGATTTGGTTTGGTGGGGACTATAGATCTAGATCTCCTCTCTCAAATCCCTCAAAAAGATGCAAGAATCATGGGAGGGAGAAGGGAAGAGGGCAAGCTTTTGAAGGTCAACAATGGAGGAGAGAGAGTGGAAGAGCTAGCAAAAATGACCTCCAAAGTTGGAGAAACTTTTAGGAAGAGGGGGCCCTTAAATAGGGCAAGAGAAATCTGCCTGTTTGGGCCAGATTCGCGCCCCACCGGAACTACTGGTGTCCCACCGGTACTACCTCTAAATAGAAACATAAGATACAGAAGAAAAACGAGATTTACCAGAACTTTGGCCGGAACTTGGGCCGGTACTACCGCTCAAGCAAAAACGTTGGACAGCATTGCACGAAAACTTCAATAACTTTTGACTCCGGACTCTGATTTCGATGATCTTGGCCTCGTTTTGAAGAGAACAAAAATCTATACAAGATTATGCAAAGAAAAATCATAGTCCAACAAGAGAGGATAAAAATTAAATGGATAAAGGTATGACCTCTCAGAAGCGACGAACCGGTAAAACCTCCAGAACCCAGAACGCAAGAAGTTGAGCTTGGAAATTCTAATTGGGATGAAACCAATTTTGTTGGAAAGATAATAAAGAGTAGAATCCAACAAAAGGTGAAATATTGGGTATCACCATGGGAGAAAATACCATGAATATATATGTGAGATACCTCCTAAGGTGTGGAGCCAAAAAACCCGCAAGATCAAAAACGCAATAAGATATGCATGGGAAATCCGTTTTTGATGAACTAGAGTTTGTTATGAAGATAACCACAAGATCTAGATCCTCACATGGACAAGAACCAAACAACAACCAAGAAATATGATGCTATGTATGCAAAGGTTTGACCTCTCTCCGAAAGATATGAACGAGTCACCCACTCGAGAGCCCCTCTTGATAGGCTATCTATCCTAAACCCGGTCTCCCAACACTACAAGAGACCGGTAAAATAGAAACCCTATCAAGATCATACCTTTGCCTTGAGCATCCCACTTGAGCTTGATGTAGACGATCTTATCACCTTCAAGATGGAACACCTTTCTTGATTGCACTTGCTTGCACTTGCTTGATGAAGTCTTGAGACATGCTCCCCCGTACTCCATGGGGAAGCCTCTTCTTCGAACTTGTCTTCATCACTCCATGAACGCCGAGGATGGCAAGCTCCAAGCAAGATATCTTCTAGAGATGGCGCACCGTGAGCTTGCACAACAAATCTTGATGATGATGTCTTGAATAAAGCCATGAGGAACTCCATCTTCTTCTTCTTGTTCAAGGCATACTTGATCTTCTTCCTCTTCTTCTATTTGATTCCAATAGTCACAAAGCCCTTGGACGAAGCTTCTTCTTTTTCATCCTTGAAACCAACACATGGTCCAAGCAATGCCAATGGACAAACCTACAAGTGAAACTCAATTTGCACATTAGTCCATAGGGATTGTCATTAATTACCAAAACCACACATGGGGGCATACATGCCCTTTCACCAAGCCATGCATCATTCATGGTAGAAATTTACAACATCCCATAGTGGGCATTCTATGAATAATCTTCAATAAAAAGCTATGACAATAGTAAATAAAACGAATTGCTGAGATGCTTATTGTCTGTTTGTCTTGTCATTTTGGTATGGGAAACCTCCCATGCCATGGGGCAAGAGGTACCCCATTTGGCATTCGCGATGATACATGTATGCTTACAATGACAAGGACTTGCTTAGGGTCCTAAGTTGAGTAGCATGTGGTGTAGGTACTCGTATTCAAGGGGCATGAGGCATTCAACTTATACTTTGTCAAGCATATAACTCATACTTTCCATCACACTAACCTTAACCATTCAAGATGCTTATGATAGGGGCAATGAGGGCTCAAAGTTAATGAATACCATAGTTCAAACATGATCATAAGAGGAAGAGTTTGGAAGCTATATGAAACTTATTCATGATTAATCTTTGCTTATTATCTATCTTTTAAAAGTGTCCACCTTAATATTCAGAATTGAGAAGAAAACTCTAAGACCACTATAGGATGTTTTTACTTTACTTTTGATTTTGCATTTTGCATTCATTTGGTCCATAGCTCTTTCTTCTATGTTACACTTTGTGAATTGCTATTGATCATCCTTTCGTGGTATATGAGATATCACTTTATTATCTATCTTGCATATTGCTATTCCTTTAAAGAATGAATCTTTGACTTTGTGTAGCAATAGTAATTAGTATTTATATCCAAAATAGTATTAAAGTACAAAGTCCATGTTAGTTTTATCACCTTCATACTCGAAGACGAGTATATGTTAAGCTTGGGGATGCTGATGCATGTGAAATGCATCCATGAACTTTGCACTTTATTACTTGATATTCCAACATATTTTTATCATATATGGAGTATATTCATGTTTTATAATGATAGTTGGGAATAATTCGCACTTCCCATATTGTTTTGGAATTAACCCTGTCGAGGCAGAAAACTTCTATTTCAATATTTTTGACTTCCAGGTACCCAAACGATGTCCAATTGACCTGAAACTTCACAAGACCTGGTATTTATCAGAACCAAGAACAATGAGCCAAAGATCCGCGAGAAAAGAAGACCGGGGAGGGAACGAGCTAACTATCCGCAGCCCACCCCCCTAGTCGCGGTCGATGTGCTTGTTTGCCCCTCGAGTCTCCGATGCCATCGATTCTTTCTCCCAGGTGAAGGTTCTGACCTAAAACCACGTATGAAAAAGGTCTCCCGATGATTCTCAGAAAGGAGCGCCACAGAAGACAGAAACACGAAACAGAGAGGCAGGAGGCAGAAGATTGGAGGGGGAAAACTCTGGCAGGGCAGCCGGTGTGATCTCCACCTCCTCCAATGACTCCAGCACCTTCACCATGATGAAGGGGGAGTAGTCCACCCCTGGACTATGGGTTTGTGGCAGTAGATATTGTATCTCTCTCTCATATCTCGATTGTATTAGTACCGTATGAGCTGCATAACATGATTACGGTCATATTTACATTACCTATGTGGTGGATCTTTATATAGTTGATATTTGAGATTGCAATTGTTCAGTATTGGAAGTATATGAATAGATGCATATCATGTATCCCGTTCTTGTTTACTTCTTTTGATCAAACTTGTATATGGGAGCATGTGTGGGGGAACGTGTGCATTAGTTGGAGCAACGAGGGTGATCTTGCGGGTAGAACAGTAAAACTTGTGAATCACTTGGGTGTTTACCTTACTTAGTTGCCTCACTAGGGATAAAGAAAATACCATGCTTAGACTAGATCAAGTATGTTCTTATTTTAACTTCATGTCATTGAACTTAATGCTATACTCTGAGATTGTTCTTAATATTATATTGCGTGGAGACCCCCCTTTCTAGTGGAGTATAAGTGAATTGTTAGAAATAATATATCTATGTTAGGATGTGATGCCCATATAAATTGCTATCCATACTTTAACATGTTGCACCAATATTATGTCAACTAGAGTGTCCCGTGTCCACCACAACTCAAAGAGAGAGTGTATAAGCGAAACTATGAACCTCGGTCTATTTTAAAACATAAGAAAACACTATCCAACACATCTACATCACTTTTTATTTTCAGTACTAATTAAATCCAAAAACATCTCATACTTGCAAACACCAACCAAAACCCAAAAACATCATATTCCATTGCATTTACCACCATTGCATATTTACTTTACTATTGCATTGCATTTTACTTTTATTGTATTTTATTTTAGTTTTGCTTACATAAACCTTGTGCTTGACAACCAGTTGGTGAGGTTGAGGGCACAAAATTAGCTACAACTATTTTGTAGGTTGCTTGACGAAGAACAAAGAGGATCATTCTCTTACACACAACTCCCCGAGAGTTCAACGATATTTAAACACTAGAGTTTCCCTCGTGGGCAAGACTTCCATTTACTGCATCACTCTCCACTTAGAGTTTCAACCGTTAAGGTGCAGCGAGAAGCTCCTACGACAATTGTCAGGAAGTTTTCTAGCGCTCGCATCAACGCCAACGTAATTTTGATATAACAATGAAACATGATGTATAATGGGTAATTTTTTAGTCTTATATATAATGATTTCTTAGCTAAGAAAAAGATAAATGTCTTTTTTTCTCTCTCTTCTCTAACTCAGAAATCATTCTATGTGGTATTGCTATTGCTAAGATAAAAGTAAGATATGATCATGGTACATGTCCCCAATAAGCTATCGATTTTAAATTTTATTAGTATATCGGTACCCAGTAGTCTAGAAAATCTTATGCAACCGTCTGTAGCTAGTTGCATCCAGTACAACTAGCACTTGGTGCTACAACCGCTAGTAGTACGTAACAGTTGTAACCCTATTTGTATTTATCTATTAGCAACAAATATGATATTCACATTTCATCCAGAATACTGGAGCACATTTTAATAATTTGTCATTGCACATTTAATCGTATACTGCACATGTACACATGTACAATTACGGTGCAAAAAGACAATTGCTAATTTGACCAAAAATAAAGTTTCACAAAAGAAGAGAACATAGATTTTCCTTACTACATCATTGACAAAGAAGTCCAAAGTTTAAACCTTGTAACTGCATTTTCGGAACCTTTGGTTAAATCATTTCTTCACCGTCATGAAATTTTGATATACCTCTAATGCTGCACATTTAACCCTTAATTAGTCGGTTCGGTTTGGTCCCAGAACGCTGTGGGCTACTATAACCGACATGAATGTGCGCGACGTAGACTCGATCATGTTGTGTTTTATATGGGGTTTTCTGAGTTGCTTTATATAAGCGCATTTGCGTCTTTTACCATGACAAACCCTGAAATCAATCTAGGGTTTTTCCATCTTTTTGCTTGAGCCACAACCGTGGACTACTCCATCCCGAGTGTCGGCGTGCACCGGCAAACGAGAGAGCAGGTCTCCGGAACCACTCGCTTTTATGATCCTGTATAGGAGAAGGTGAATAAGGTTTTCCTGCGCGACTGCTCATTTCTTCATCACGGATCATCTACTATCCAAGTCAGGCGTTCCTGCATACCGCCGTCTTTGTCACCGTCGTCTTCGGCCAATCTTCACGAACGTTGTCATCAACAACGTCATCGCTGTAACTACGGACCCTTCATATGTAATCGATCAATATGTATACTGTGATCCGATCTGTTGTTATACTATGGCTGTTTTTGCATATAAATTGATATTGTTCACGTAGATTAATACATCTAGTATGTTAGAGTTTCACATGATAGTGGCTGTTGTAGGCATGTTTTATATTTAAAAACATATCATAAAAATATTGTCTAATAATCCAACAAAAAGTTGCAATCACTTGGTGGCCCCAACGTACTTAATTAGGGGCTTCGAGGTAACGTACCTTGTCGGTGTGTACTTTTTAGAGATTTTTCTCAATAGTAATGTGGTTGTTGCTGATACTGGGACATGGAGGGAAGGTCAAGAATATCTATACTATAATTTGTCTTAGCGTAGGTTCGCCATACCAATTTTTCCGTCTGAAATTTTTTGGACGTTTTTGCCCCTATGAGTTTGGTCATATTACAAGGACTGCCCCTGCCGAGTCAAAATAAACGGTTCTCTCGTTCTGTGCGTGATTCCTCCGCCCGCGCCTTTCTCCTTTCACGACACAAGGCGACGACAGGGGGCTGCGCGCGTCGAGACGACAACTGTCAGGCATGGCGACGAGATGGGCATCGGTAGTCGACCTTGACGACGTGCTTCGCGGTGGTGGAGGACGGCGTAGAATTGGGCGGCACTCGAGCTTGGGCGGAGACGGAACGACACGGCCTTGTCCTCGTAGCAGCAACGGTGCAGAGAGCGGCAGGGCAGTGCTCGAGGTTGGCTTCTCGGAGTAGGACGTCTGCCAGAGGTCTCCCGTAGAGTAACAGAGGGAGGCGGCGCGGACACATAGGTGCTGGTTCGGTGGGAGGGCGCTGCAGCAGGGACGGGAGGCGTCATCGCGGGGCCGAGGACGACGCGAGACGTTGGTGTCGTTGCTGTCGGCTAGAGCAGCGAACCGGAGGGAACAAGGTCATTTTGGCGTCCTGGTTTGGCGCGAGCGCACGGTAGACATGCGGAAGAGGAGCCCTGGGCAGACGCAAGCTCAGGGATTGACATGGCGTCAGCGCTCGGAGGCAGCAGGTAGCCAGGGATGCGGCAAAAGATGACGAGTGGAGGAAGGAACGGTAAGGGCTGGTGCTCAGGTGGTGAGCGGGCGGCCTAGCAGTGGAAGAAGAGCGCGGCCGTCCTGGGGTCGGTGTGGAGGTGCGTGCAGCTCAGCTCCAACGCGAACGACTTGTCCGTGAACTCCGTCAGCTGCATCCACATCATCATATTACTGAGTTGGGAGCATTGCAAGGTAGTACATGCCGGACTGGTGAACAATGCGTGCATGTGAAATACAATGAGAAAATTGACGGGCAACTACTCCATGAACAATTAAATTCTCTGATCTGTCCTACTGCGCTACACTACTGCAAGCCTGCAAATCGGGGACATCGGCGTCGCGGTGCCGTGCCTCCCGGCGAGGCGCTCGGGGTTCTCCAGTCGGGCTCCTTTGGCAGCGACGACAAGAGCAGAGCCCCGTTGCTAATCCTGTGAGTGGAGCTGGTAAGCAGTCTGTTCATGCTTAGTTCCATCGTGGCCTCTACTGAAGCTGAGTCGATGTGTCCGGCGTGGTGCCCAGCTCCAACGGTGATCGTGTCTGCTCACAGATGCCGACGATGTTATATGTACGGCCGCGATTCAGTTCCCCCGAGACGGCTGCCACGGCCATATACACGACTGGGCAACGTCGTAGTTCCAGTGGCCCCTGGGCATAAGCAGAAAACTAGAAAATTAGCCATATACATGAGCGATTGACCTAACAGGCAACGGGCTATCCGTTGATTCTTTTTGGTTAAGCCATCTTTGCTTTGCTTAAATTCTTTACAAAATAGCAGACCTAACTTCTGTCGACGAATTTGATAGACAACATTGATATATAGTTTCGTTTGGGCATGCCATATGACTTTAAAGATTTCAGTTCGATCTTGTCTTGCATTTCTTGTTGGCTCCTATCATGTTTCGATTAACATAGGTTTTACTAATTTTTTCAAATATCATCTTATTATTTTTCTTTGGTTGATGTTACAAAAGAATCAGAATTTAGTTAGGTTACGAGGATACATAGCTGAATTGTCTTTTGCTCAATGGGTTATTTATTTATTTTGATGTTGTCACATGCGCTCTTTTATAAGTATTTGAATGTCTTTAGAGATAATTTTAACTGATAGTCATTCTAATAAAGTAAATGCAAGACGATATTTGTCAAAAATCTGCCATAAGCTAGAGACTAAGCCAGCAGATTGGGTCTTGAGATTGACGAAATCAACACGGGCGCCTAATGTCGACGGAAACGTCGTCTCTCACTGAAAAAATATTTCTCCTTTTATGCAACACACAGTGTTAAACCTAGGGTTTCAACTCTACTGGATTAGGGGTACAACCACCCAACACAGGTTGGTTTGTCGCTTATCTGTAAATTATACATGTTTAACTCAATATGTCTAGGTATAAATTTGATGGACCGTAGCAACGGACGGGCATTCAGCTAGTAAATATTTATTTTTTATTATAGAACCATAGGTTTTTTTGTAGGTGATAGAACGATATTTTTTCTTAATAGGGCAAGGATCTGAAGACACTTGAATGTTTGGCATGTATGGCTGAGATCCTTTGTGTATTCTTTTGAGGTTGTGTTCTTGAGAAATTTGCGCTAGCTGAGATCTCGCATCTTATCTATGACGCACGGAACATGCGGAAAGAGCAGAATCGCCAAAATCTCTACAGTGAGTCCCCGAGCGAGCTTCACACATGTTCAATAGAGCAGCCGATTAAAACAGCACTTTCAGAGTGGCGATTCAGCAGGATCTTCAAAGCGCCGCCCACGCGCGCACGTAGGTCTCATCTGACCTTCGTGCGGCGGCACTGCACCGCACCAGGGATAAAGCCTGCGTCTTCGAGGCCCCCTCCCTCCGCTGTCGTCGGAGGCATCGTCGGACAAAGCTCGTGCGGCGTGGCGACGGTGGGATCTTATTATAAGCATGACAAGCAAATAATGGAAACAAAATCAGAGGACACATAATTTATCATGGAAAACCTCTCTAACAAAAAGAGGAAAAAACCACGCGACGCTACCCAGCGTAATTTTACTATAACGGAGAGTGTTTACACAAGTCCATATATTTCACATATGTCACTTATTCCAGCCGGCGGCTTATAAGAGGTATATATAATGATGGAAACCTAGGTCTTTAACGATTCCTCCCAAGCCTGCGGATGACAGGTTTCGTTCTGCTCGTCAGAAGCTAACCTTCTTAATCAATTTGGATCATACTTCAACATATCGAACTAGTTGCGACAACGGACAAGGGGTGAGTAGGCGGTGCCCACCCTCGCTTCTATAGTCGCGGTGATGCGCAGCGAGGATAGTCGTAGGTGTGTCGGCGGCAGGTGGCCTGTAGCGGCGGCGAGGCAGTTGGGCCCGGTCTAGACTCGGTTTGGCTAGGAGGGCCCCAAGCCCCTGCACCCTGTTGGTTTCCTATGCGATGGCAACAACGGCGTGTGGCGCTGTCGCATTACTTGGTCGTCAGGGGGCGGTCTAGGGCATGGCGGCGGCAACCTCCTCATTTCCCGTCAAAGGTGGGCAGCGAGATGTGGTGGACCTCAGGATCTCATGTCTTGCAGAATAATCGACCAAGCCGTGGTCCTAGCTAGTGGTCTTCGCGTGAAGTCACCAATCTACATGCAGTCGGTCCTCCTTGATCTAGCCATTGACGAGTTCCATACTACCCCTTCGGAGGAAAACAAGGACTGGCAAATATGGCTCTCCTTGGACACCTAGATTGGGGAGGGGCCAGTCGTGTGCGCCTGCAACATCCAACTAATCAGCTTCACTAGGTTTATCGCGAAGCTCTATTTTTTGTTGACACCATGGGACATGTATGCACCAAGATTTCCAAGGGATTGACATTTGCAGAGAATTCCATGGTGGTTATGATTGGAGGATCTGACAGTGGCGAGGGCGGGGTCTTGGATGCGATGAAGACTTTGCTTCATAGACTGTTGTTCAGACTTGGCTTGCGGGATATGTTCCTATCCAGACCGAACACGAGTTCATGTGAGCCAGGTGGTATGCTACCTTGTAGTAGCGGTCTCCATAAGTGGAGGCGGTAACACTGGAGTACTTATTTGTTGGTGGTGCTCCTCGAGTATCAAGTCGTGATTTTCTAAGGTCTAGCATTTATTGTTTGTACCTGGCAATGGTCTTGTTGAAGTCATTGTTTTGGAAACACGGACTTTCTCCAAGGTAAAAATATAAGATCTTTGATCGGCAATGAAACGTTTGTGCATTGTTTTCTTCTTAGAGTTGTTGCTTTTGAAAAACCTCCTTTTTAGTCCGGTCGTTATCTTTGGTAGTGGTTAGAATGATGCACATGCGGTTGATTGATCATCGTGGCGGGTTGTCTTTTCCTTTTTCCTTCTTTTATTTTCTTTTTCGATTGTTTGCATCCTAGAGTCTTTAAACGTCTTGTTGGAGCAGAGGCCGGATGTAATTGGTAACTGCGTAATATTAATATATTCTCTTTATTAAAAAACAAAAAAATCTGATTATTCGGTCTACTTTGTTGATCGATGTTGTGCACTCTTGTAGTTGTAGCCATTCTCCTTTAGTTCGAAACTGAATCGATGTTGTGCACTCTTGTAGTTGTAGCCATTCTCCTTTAGTTCGAAACTGAATCGAATCGACACAACATGCGCATGATTTCTTGATTTCTACCAATGGAGAAAACACTCATACGATATATCAGGAAAAGCAGCCGCCCTTGAGGCTTATTTTTGATGGAGTCGTGAGCTTTGTTGTGAGCATGACGGCGCAACTGTTTGTCAACCACCCAAAGGGAGCA
Organism: Avena eriantha; assembly: GCA_910589775.1. Lineage (NCBI taxonomy): Eukaryota > Viridiplantae > Streptophyta > Magnoliopsida > Poales > Poaceae > Avena > Avena eriantha. The sequence goes on from OU342743.1 coordinate 76,686,017, forward strand.
GCAGTCAGTGGACCTGTTGACGACGTAAACACTTAAAGGGTGATTGTTTTGGTGAGAGAGCACACACATCCGATTGTGAATGGTCCAACTGAAGGGGAAATTAGTGCTATATTCACACCTCGATTAATAAGCTGTTTTCGTGAGAGAGAGAGAGAGAGAGAGAGAGAGAGAGAGAGAGAGAGAGAGAGAGAGAGAGAGAGAGAGAGAGAGAGAGAGAGAGAGAGAGAGCGCGCACATCCTAATGGTCCAAATGAAAGGGATTACACATGGATGAAGAACTAACGATCAGTATAGAGAGGAACAGAGTGTATTTTTTTTAAACGAGGCAAAAGGCTCGCCTTATTCATTAACTAAGGGAGAAAGAAGTTAGTAGTGTTTTACATGTCCGAAACCAGCACCATCCTTAATAAGAACGAGACATGCTAGAGGATGCATAAAAACGAGACGAAATTACTCTCCTGGTATAAAATTCACCAAGCATTTGGCACCTGGAACCAAACATGTACTCCGTACTCCGGAACTTCCAGATTGGTGCGGCCGGCTCAGATCCACGGCCTGCAGGCATTGCTGCGACCATCACATGAGGCGATTAATTGGTTCAGCTACTAGCTCCGGGGGTCAGCTTCCGTCGATGGTGCTTTTGGGACCAAATCCTGGCCGCTATAATAGCGTAACGTAACAGGGAACGAATCGGACGGCGGCCGTGCATCCACAGTAGTATCACATGGATGACGTGCCGGCGAGCAGGTGCAGGAGGGTCTCGGCTTCTCGGGGGCATGCGTCCGCGCCGAATATCGATCATGCAGTCGCGCAAGACACCACAAAGGAAGAGCGCCCGGCCGGCGTTGGAGAACACCGCAGTGATCCATCATCCCTGGGAGTCTGGGACCGGTGGTGCTGCGGCGTCGGACCACTGGTTGGCAGCTGGTGTTTTGTAGCTGCAACTCGAGCTACCACACTGCAGATCTTCAGGGATAGTAGAGCTACTGGCCCCATAACGGGCAGCTTTTTTGGTTATCTTGCGGTGGAGAGCTAGTGAATCTTGTAACTCCTCTACTTCCAGGAAAACATTTAGCAGTAGTGATAAAGACAAGTTACTGCCCAATAATGGAGTAGTGAAGTGCTCTCTGGGCATACGTTGACTTGCACAGAGGTCAGGCCTTCAATTCCAAGATCAGAAATTCAGAAAAATTAAGTGGCTGTAGGCCGAGGACCTCGATAATGCCCGCGTGGTTCTGTTTTCCTTGCTGCCCGTTTAGACCAGAAGCTGGACAAAGGTAGCAACTGGGCCTAGTGGATCTTCACCATAATAGGAGATGTATAGAGCACTGGACAAGGATGAGAACAAAGCAAGCCAGGACCATGGGAACCACTTGAAGCCTCACCCAGAAGCATCGGGTGAGAATTTCTGGTCCACTGTCACCTTTGCTGTGTCTGCGTGTATCAGAGATTACATCACACCAAGCGTTAGGATCAGCCTAGCAGATTCGGCACGGTAAGATTTTCCACTGTCCATCCTCAAGGACAGCGCTAAAATGAGTTCTTGCTAAGCATAGTGACATCGAGTCATGGGAAACAGCACAACAATAGAGCTATGCCTTATTCACTACTCGGCCACGGTTGCAGGCTTCAGGGCGCATGCGTCGTGGGTGTCTGACGTGTTGGTGGTGAACTTCGACAAGAGAGCAAGGGAGAAAACTCCCAGTGGCCTTGAGCTTGACGTGTAACTGCCTTCGTACATGTTGCCACTTTTCACCACAATCACCATTTCGGTTTTCTCTCTGAGGAGGAGATCTATCACATGCTCGAGCGAGGTTGAACTAGGCACGCAAAGTGGTGGTCTCGCGATCGAAAGAAGAGGTGCATCCAACTGAGAAGAAAAAAAAGATTGTTCAGAATAACAGAATAATACTTGGAAGAGGAAAACATCAATTTTGATTGCATTGAAATTGAAGTGTTAGCACGATTTCATTTAAGCATGGCAGAAAAAATTGAAACTATAATAAGTATGAGAACGACTTCATGGTTTCTTGCAGGCAGCAATATTCCAGCACCAGTTAGCAATGGGGTACAGAGGTCTTTTTTTTAAAGGGTCAGAAAATTTCAGTTAGACAACAAAGGGCCAGAAAATTTCAGTTAGATGAAACTTGAAAAGGTAAATTCCTATTCATGTGTACGTATTTTCTTGCAATATTAACCTTGGCTAAAATAGCTAAATTTATTAAACTGAGCACACAACCTAAATTAGCTGGTTTATCAAAATAATGTTCTTACTACTCCCTCCGGTCCATATTAATGGCCTCAACTTTATCTCATACGAATCTAGATAAAGTTGAGGCCATTAATATGGACCAGAGGGAGTACTAAAAGCTACGCCAGCCTTTCCAATAGATTTTGTACCAGGGGCAACGCTACAATCGCTGATGCTGACTGGAGAAAACAGCCTACCTCGGTACAATCATGCCTGTGAACAATTCCAGTACAAGTTCCCCAATCATTCACAAGTGGAACCACAGAATCTTTTAAGAATCGCATCACAACATTCTCCAAGATTAAGTCACCACATAACGGTCTACTTTCTCGAAACGGAAGCATATACTTCTCAACAGGGTCATTCAAGAGAATCTGCAATGTCATTAGACAAAACTTCAGATATAACTAAGTCAAAGTGAAGAATGGATGCGGCCAAATGGGAACGAGATGGCCACACAACCTGTGGAAATACATGCGGTCTAAGAGGAGAGTTGGTGAATCCAGATAACGTTTCAACTTTTAGTGCCACCTGGTATTAACAGAAATGAACAAACTTAACAATGATCATGTTTCCACTTCATCACCTCAAGTTCACTGAACTGGCTAAACACAACAGAAGTTACTATATCATCCTAGCACCCAGTCCCATCATCGAAAAAATAGCATGCAACTGCAAACAAAAAAGAACATGCACTTGCAATTGTCACCTGGATGTTTGTCCTGTACTTCGCAACAAGTCTGGAGACAAAAACTAAATGAGAAATCAAGTAAAGTTCAGTCACAGGTCTTCTCAATCAATCTATTACTTCATACGCACCAGTCACACTACTATCCTCAGAAATTGACAGGACAGTCCCTGACAATATTACGAATATCTAGTATACTAGAACATGTAATATCTCTCCAAACAAATATGGAGCATTCACAATGAAGAAACTACTGAGATATTGTGGTAAGTCACCACACATAATAGAAAGCCAGATCAATGTTTCCAAAGTTTAATTAGTGAACCAACAAAAGCTAGCGATATTTATTGCCAGATTACAATAAGGAACTATCAAGCTAGTGTTTTGACCATGTCGGATTTGCAGGATATCACATCTGGAATTTAGAGTGAAAGAAATAATTCTGGACAGTTGGAAAGGACAGCAATATTTGACACCAAGATTGAAACATAGAACAGAAACCTCTTAACTTCTATGCTTGCAGCAACGAATAACATTGCTCAAAGCAATTGACATTATGTATAACAGGAACACTAAAACTATTATACAGGAGACCTTGATAACAGAATAAAAATAGAACTTCGGCACAAACGTTTCCCAGCCCAGCTAACACTAAGAAACATGCCAAGCACGTTTAAATCCATCCCAAAACTAAGGTCAGTGCAAAGTTCTATAGAGATTCCATGTCTGTAATTTTTTAACTGAAGAAATAAATAAAATAGAAAATTATACAGGAGACAAAATTCAATGCAGAAGAAAAGGAACATACCAGGCCTACTCTACTTGTCCAAGAGAAATGCTCCTTCCCATTAACTATTCTTCTGAGAAGTCCTCTAGCCACATCTATCTGTAGAACATTTAATCAGCCAGCAAGGAATTAAGCCACATGAAGACAGGCATCTGAAAATCTCAAGACTGATTTGTCAAAGACAAAGACACTCAAGGAGTGAAGAAGTCTAGAGACAAAGAACAATCATGATCATTGCATCTGTGTTGCAACTGGTGACAGTCAAATCTGAAGGAAAAAAGTTACAGTTTAACCAATCACAGGGGCAGGCTTGCATTTTGTTTTATAGTTTTACACCTTATTCTTGCCAAGATCTTTCTTAGACAAATCAGAATGTTGAGTATATTCACAAGGTTTTGATTAAAGTCATGCAGTTAAGAAACAAAAAAAATCAACTGTATCCATCTAGTGCGGTATGACAAACATGGAAGATGGAACTGTTTACTATTAGCCATGGTTTTAAAGGCGTCGCCTAGGCGACGCTTAGGCGTCCAGGCGCCCCTCCTCCGCCTTATAAAATTGGCCGCTTTAGGCGCCTAGGCGTCCAAAGCGCCCGCCTAGGCGTCAGAGCGCCCCTATGTCGCCTTAAAAACCATGCTATTAGCAGCATAGTTAAGCCTCATAGACCAACCAAAAACAATTGAAACAGTGATGTGATTTCTGTTCTCTTGATAGGAACTGAAGACAATGAATATTTTACAGGTTAGATAAAACATTATAATATATTGCACAAAAGGACTTTGAAGTAAGCTGGTTCATTGGGTAAGGACTCTCACTTCAACACTACATAGCCTTTTAAAAGGATAAATTTCAGGTGTGTCCATAGTAAGCACATGAGCGCATAAAGGACAACTGTTCTCCTAAATAATATGCATACCATTACAAGAAGTGTTGTTATTTTACGTAAATCAATAAAACTTTACTAAAATCAGAGATAAAGTGACCAAAGTATTGTATGGACAACAAATCCAAATGAAATTGCCAAACAATGAAAGTCCTGCTAAATTTCATGCATACCTGGTTGTTATTTATAGCAGCTTCCATTAATAGCTCATCTGCCTCTTGTTTAGCTGAACGGCTAATGGATCCAACTGAATCTGGCCACATGCGCTTGTTCAATCTCTTTACCATATCAAAATCACCTATAGTAGCAAAAGCTCTCATGATTGAAAGATAAAGATGAGGTTTGGGCCTCAAGTCTTTGTTGTTGCCAGCCTGCTTTATTATCTCACCAAAAATGCAAAGAGCCCCTAAACAGCAACAACAGAAGTATATTAGAACAAATTTATCTACAGGAAGATGGTAGCAAGATATTTTAGCACCAACAAGATTACATATTCAAACACCAGAATCCAATTCTGTAAGAGATGACAACTAAGAGCACAGCAAGAACGTCCCATATACACTACAGGTGATACAAGGAGGGCACAAAGAATTTGATGCAAAGGGAAAACGTCCAATTCTCCACACCGTCAAGCCTCCAAATTCTGCATGGCACATGAACCTGAAAGAGCAGTGGCTGAAGCCGGAGCCAGGATGGATTAGGCCTAACGTCGACGGCAGCTACATTCAGCAGACTGATATTGCTTCATAGGGAGTGATCCTTGGAGAAGAGGAGGGAGACATGATATGATCTTGATGGGGGTGCAGTGTTGAAGTTCTATGTGGATTGTCTAGTCCTTCCCATCAGTTCTGAATTCTGTTTGTGTTGACTAGTGCATGAAACTTGACATCCAGAAACGCGTGTCACGGTGGCGGAGGCACAGGGGTAGCTATTGTAGAAGGGATACGGGGCATCATTACCGTCGCTGATTATCCAGTGATTGTTGAAAGAGTCTGTGCTGGGGCGATATCTGAGCAGTCAAGGCAGGGCCCCTCGCGTTCAGAATTCGGAGAGGTGTGCAAGGAAACTCAAAATTCTCCTCACTCTTTTACCAGGTTTCAGAATTCAGAAAGTTCATAGAAGTGCAGATGAGGTTGCTCATTGTTTAGCTAGGTTCTGTAGAGAGGTGTAGAGTGATGGTGTTTTGCAAGGGCAGTGCCGGCCTGCGTGTTGAAGCTGACTTACGTGAATGTAATGACTTTGCTATTACTTAATTAACACGCAACATTTCAAAAGAACTGTATGGTCTAATAGAAAATCCAGTATCGCTTCTTTTCTCCTAGTATGATGATCATGATTCAATGATTTTCTTTTCAATATTCATGTTCACATAAAGTTTGGAGATAAATAAACTGGTGAGGAATATCCAAAGTAACTATAGCTTGAGAGTTGAGAGGTAGTTTGGAAAGGCATAAGGCCTAATAACTTCAGATGGGACATGAAACTAAACTGAAGTCTATAAAAATCCGAACGAATTGGGTCCCAAACCAGCCTAAACATGTTTTTGTCATAGATAAAAATATAAAATCTCCTTTTTTGAATAGTAAATAAGGGAAGTTAACACAGGATAACAAGTGTGGGCTAGGTCACTTGTTAGTGAGATACCACTGTTATTTTCCAACTTGGAAGACCATAGTAGTATTACCAAGCAAATTAACACACTAGAAAAATGTTATATAGCTTACCATCAATGGACCCGCAAGCTAGAAAGGCATCTGCCATAGCTGTGTATGCAGTCCTATCAATTGAAAGAAGTGATGATTTCATCTCCACCACAATCTTCAAAACTGAATAAAGATCTTGGCTATTTCCTAAACCCTGCAGCATGCTTCAATAACTTGCACAGTTAAAAACCATTCAAATTGATACTGAATAGAGAATACATAGAGCAACTAAACAACCTGATAACCTATATAAGGCAATCACTGAATCACCTTAAGTAGTGTTGTGTACGTAACAGCATCCGGGAGGAGTTCAGGATTATCATCCCGTTTAGCTTCATCCTGCATTGTAATATGAGCAACTCATTGTCATTATAAGAGGCAACTACATGTGTGTACAAAAACAATTTTGTGGCTAAAACTGGCCTTTCCAACACTTGTGTGACACCTTCATATCATTAAGAAATTGGAAAGCCTTCTCGATTTCTGCTGATTTCACACAGGCAAAGATGATGGTGTTGTACGTCAATCTATCAGGCTTCAACCCTTGACGCAATATCTCATCTTTAACAGTCAAAGCTCCAAGAGGGAAGTTGCTTTTTATGTATCCCTGGAGGAGGTTCACTTCATGAATTTACGAAACTGCAAATGGGACAGTAACGGAAAAGGACAGCCATCTTACGGAAAGAATTACAAGGCAACTAAGAGATACCTTCATTAGTAAGTTGTATAGTAACACAGAGTGCCCTTCATAAAGGACTTGGCGAAAACGGGCAACAAGAGCATTGGCACGCCTCATATCTCCTGGACAAATTGAAGTTCAACTTTATCAGCAACCGGACAGCAAATGTAGGCATGAGAAATTTCAGTGGTAAACAGCTAAGCGTAGAATATTAGAGCTAAGAAAAATAACCTAAATGAGAACATGCAGATGAGCATAACTAACCAGCGACCAATCAAATTTAGTCCTCATTATACTTTGGATGCAACATGAAAAAACATACCCAGAACCTAAGTAGATAGACTCATACAGTTATTTGTTCAATGATGTCTCCTTTTCTTATGTCCAGTAACAAGTCAGCATTCAGTAATACCATGACTATCATATCGAAATTGCAAAAAATGCAGCAACTGGCCAGTTTATTTGCAGAGACAGCCTTATCTTCTAATTGTTACTTCATTAATGGCTTAACAGCCAAGTAATCTACCTAAATACTCTTTCTGACAACCTCCTCGGGCTCCATTTGCCAGTGGATTATGATAATATCGTTCATCTAACCAGCTCTGCCTATTTTACCATATGCCTTACCAACATTTTCCTACTTCATTGGCTATTTTTCCACAGCAGATTATAAAACATGTTCGGCACAGCACAACTCAGAAACTGCGAACTGATGCTAGAGATATCTGTTATGCCCCCCTATTTAAGGAGGCACATTGGTTCATTCCTAAAAAAAGGAACAATGAGAAAGTCAAATTTATCTCTAGTTTCGCCTCCATCACAAAGAGGACAGAGACCTCAGACCATCCCCGGTGTTTGCAATTTGCAAAAGGTAACCCTGAGTTTGGTCATACCAAGCCTCCTGACCCGCAAAAAAAATACCAAGCCTTCTGAGAGGCAGGACCCACTTGCAGCAGTCACACAGGTGCCTGGGGCTTTTACACACGAAAATAGACCAACGGATTCACAAATGGTACATATCGATTGCAACCACGTCCAGGCATAAACTGACGCAGAAAAAAAAGTTTCACATTCTAGCAAGCATGTCTGACAAGGCCACAAAGTTAGGGTGGCGATGTGTGAAACTAGATTGCAACTAATGTGGTTTTTTGTGCAAATCATTTCAATATACGTGGTACAGTGTACAATTTAGTCACTCAAAACTAACTCAATTTTTTTTGGGGCATTGACATGACTGTGTTACCATGTCCTGTTTATATATATAAGACATCAGGAATAATGCTTTCCCAGGATGAGCCAACTACATTTTAGGACTTCGATTCTGATTTCAGTTGAGTTTTATCTTTTATGAATAAGCTGTTCAGTAATATAGAAGTTCCAAGTAGTGACTTGTTCTCCTACTAGTATTCTTCTCAGACGTCTCTAGTGGTTTTGTGCAACAAGGGACAAATGTACCTAGTTCAACATTCACATAATACTGTAAAATGACCCATCTTGCACCAACCTGCTTCAATAAGGGCGTTTAGAAAACCACAAATAAGATGAGGAGAGAGGCTGGGGCTCCCAGCAGTAGTATCTTTCTCAATTGATTCCAGTATCTCGAATGCTTCATCAATCCTTCTAGCTATCCCCAGACCCTTCAATTAGAGCACATATTGTAAGATTCTACCAGATTCTTAATTGAACTAAGACATCAGCAAAATACACCACGTACTATGGGAGATACCATCGAAGTTAAACACTTGAAGGTGCAAAGAATTAAGTTAGCGAAAGACTGTTCTAAAAGAGCACAAATAGAAGGCAGTTGTTGACTGAGGGTTGACGCATTGATTCCTCAGAAAACTTGAGATACAAATTCAATGTAGTTGACAGAATATACTAAATTCGGGTATCACGCAAAAGCTAGAAATAGCACATGGAGAGCTCATGATGGTTCAAACCATGAATGTCGTGCTGGAGCACCAATCTCAGACAGCACTGGTACACGATGTCACATGTGGGGAAACAGGGCATACCTTGAGCAGGATACCGTACGAGACGCCGTCGACGCCGCACCCCGTGGGCCCGCGCATCTCCTCGAAGAGGTGGACCGCGAGGTCAACGTCGCCGCAGCTGACGCAGGCCTCGAGCACGGCGTTCATCACGATGATGTTGATCCCCCCGCCCCTGCCCGAGCGCGCGCGCCGCTTGGACGCCTCCACCTCTGCCATGATCTGCGCCGGCGCGTCAGCCACGCGCGCAGCAGAAACCTCGAATGAGAAACCGCCCCCATCAAAACAAACGGTACGAATGGGTCGGCGGGGAGGAGCCGTGCCGTACCTGGGCGAGCTGCTTGCGACGGGTGAGGTCCACGATGCGGGCGGTGAGACGGCGGAGGTTGGGCGGTGGGCGCTTGTTGGGGGAAGGGCGGGGCTGGCGGCCGGGCGGGCGAGCCGATGAGGAGTAGGAGGAAGAGAAGATTCTGGAAGGCTCGGGAGGCTGGGAGAGGGCGGGGAGGAGGGGCTCCCGGCGGGAGGAAGGCGGCGAGGGAGAAAGGAACCGCGGCCTTATCAGCATCATCTCTTCGGGCCGGGGTTGTGAGCTGCGACTGCGAGCGCGGGTGGGAGTGGATAGAGGAGGGGTCGCCGGTAGTGTGGTGGTTGCCTGGTCACCGTGGCACTTGGCGCGGATTTCTGGGCCTGCTTCGTCCGCGGGCCAGCAAGAGCCTCTTTGAACACACACGATTTATTTCTTTCACCTAATGACGATTGACTTTTTACTATACTTTTTCAGTAGTAATTTTTTTTAAACACGATTATACTGAAAAAGATCCGCCGACTCCCACTATCGTCCATGTACGATCCATACCAGATCTGACCAACTGCCATCCTACCTCCTCTACCTATAATACATTTATGAATAAATACGAGCTATCAGTATCCGTGATATCAAACGGGATAGTTCCATCAGCCAGCCCGTCGCAATTTTGCACTCGCAATGCAAAATATCATGCACTAGTCATGATGTTACAATTACGGGCATACTTGGTTGGGTAGGCGCAAATTTTCCGGTTTTGGTACTTCGCTCGCTGGATGTTGCATCCGATCGGATTGGGGTTGGATCAAGAATGGTGTTTCGTTTGGCTTACTGCATTTTTCGTTTCGTGCGATTCGGCTCAGTTAACGATGGGATTTGGTTAACGATTAGGTACTAGGGTAAAAATGGTTAACCATTCGTTATTAAGGTTCGAACCACTTTAAAAGGTGTGATTAAAATAGCTCTTTTCGAAATGTACTACTCACTCTGACCCAAATTAGTTGACTCAAATTGTCAAGATATGGATATACCTAATAGTAAATCATGTCTCAATACAATCGAATCTAGACAAATCTAAGTCAACTAATTTGAGTCAGAGGGAGTACTTTTTCTGGTCACGAAAGAGACTGTGTATAAGAAAATAATGTGCATGTGTGTTGTACAATGACTAAAGATGCAAGTTCCAGCACTAAGCGTAATAAAGCTTAGTTGATATTTTGCATTATTAACCTTGCTCCAAGGGGGCGCTGTCAGAAACAATCCGTCCCCTAGTTTCTAGGGTTTCCTCCTTCCAGTGGTGATCCCGCCGGTGAGTCCGTGACCATAACATATTCGTCTGGTCTCAACTGAGATCGGATCCTGTCCGGAATCCTCTAACCTGGGACTGTGTTGGGGGTGGCTCGGCCTCTCCTTCTTAGCCTTGGTTGGTGATCGTTGTGTTGGGGTCTAGGGTTCTGGCGAGGTGGTAAATCTCGCGATCTCATCAAGGATGGCGGCGGCCGCTTCGGATGCGTGTTCGGCAACGAGTGATGGGAGTGCAAAGGTAAAGGGAAAGGAGTCTGTGGACATTGACGTGATGCTGGAACAATTGGATCTCCAGGAGGAGGAGTTCAATGATCTGGTCTTGGAGGATGATGTAGAATAGGAGATTCAGGCAAGTGTGCAGTGGATGGCGCTGGCTAAGGTGCAAACTGAGAAGGGATTCAGCCATCCGACGTTCTTTGGGGAGATGAGGGCTGCGTGGAATCTGGCGCAAGGGGTAAAATTCAGATCGATCGGTGAGAATCTGTTTACTATCCAGGCCTCATGCCTGGGAGATTGAGAAAGGATAATCGAGTATGGTCCCTGGCTGTTCCGTAACTGGGCAGTACTAATCGAGCCATATGATGGCCTCTCAAGAGCTGAAGAGAAGGAGCTTTCCCATATGGCAATATGGATACAAATTCACGAGCTACCGGAGGGTTATTGTAAGCCTAAAATCATCACTCAGCTAGTAGAGCGTGCAGACCTTAAGGTGATCATGGTGAAAACCGATGGGGTCAGAGGGAACTATGTCAGAGTTTGAGTTAAATATGATGTGCGAAAACCCCTGACTCGAGTTGTGTCGATTATTAGACAGAACCAGCGACAACTGTTCGTGGTAAGGTATGAGAAACTTGCTTTCTTTTGTGAAGCTTGTGACAAATTAGGCCACGGATATAAAGAATGTGGCCGTGGAGTGTATGAGGAAAAGGAGCTCAAGTTTAAGAAGTGGCTATATGCTAACATGCCACCCCGTAATAACTTTGGGGGAGGATTTAGTGGGAGCCGAGGAGGTGGTAGAATGGGAAAAGGAGGGTTCGGAAGGGGTACCGGCAGTAGGGTAGCCAAGGAAGTTGATGAAGAAGAGATGGAGGAATTGGCGGATACAGCTACAAACCCCAAAAAACCAGGAGATATAACAATGACTGATGGAAGCCTGTATGCTCGTAAAAGGATAAGGAACCAGCTAAGGAGGTAAACAATGGACAAGATGTGGGTCTACAAAATACCGACATGGTTATGGGTTCGGCTGATGGTATAGAGGAGGATAGTATGTCTTCTGTGGACAGTAAAGGTAACAAGAGAGCTAAGAAGGATGGTGAAGGAAACAAACAAAACTTGGAAATATTGGCGGGCTCCCTCGAGGGGCGCCGCCAGTCCCAATGAAAATCTTAGCTCTGAACTGTCGCGGTTTGGGAAGTGTCGCGGCAGTTCGTGCGCTCCGGGAGATCCAGGAGCAAAACAACCCCCAGGTGATGTTCCTTTCTGAAACTCACCTGGACAAGGCTGGTGCGGATTGGTTACGGGTGCAAACCCATATGGATGGTATTTTAGTGGCTGAAAGTGATGGTCGAAGCGGTGGGTTGGTTCTTTTGTGGAAGAATGATGTAGTCATTGAGGAGATGGCTATTCATTCAAACTACATAGATGTTCTTGTGGATGGTGGTGACGCTGCTCTAAGATGGAGATTAACGGGAATTTATGGTGAACCGTCCTGGGAGAACAAGTACGAAACATGGGAGCTTTTGCGTGAACTCCACGGGCAGATTGATATGCGATGGATGGTGATCGGCGATTGGAATGAAATCCTTTATATGCATGAGAAGGAAGGGGGTAATCCTCGACCCATGCAATACATGCAGGCTTTCCGTGACGCTCTCACGGACTGTGGGCTGGAAGACCTGGTCTACATTGGCGACACTTTCACGTGGAGAAGGAAGCGAAACCGCCGGGGAGCGGGAATGCGAGAAAGACTGGATCGAGCATGCGGTAATGAGGCGTGGTCTCATCTCTTCCCGTTTGCTTGTCTAGCTAACAAGGAGGGTCTACGATCTGATCATAGACCAATTTTGCTAGATACGGAATACTACCCGCAATGTCTCGGAAGGTTCGTCGACGGTGGTTTGAGGGTAGATGGCTCAAGGAGGAAGGAGTGGGTGAAGTGGTCCAAGCGGCTTGGTCCAACGGTCTTGGAATTAATAACGGTGATGTGACAAAAGCCATGGCGGCCGTGCAGGACGTGCTTCATGCATGGGATGGGACTGTTCTCAAGAAACCAAGAGCTAGACTTCGATCTCTTGCAAGGAAACTTGAGGAGGTCCTTCGTGGGGAATTATCAGAAGAAAATGTGAGAAGACAGGAGGAGATTACCGAGGAGATTGAGAGTATTCTAGAACAAGAAGAGATTTATAAAATGCAGCGGAGTCGAGTCAACTGGTTATCCCATGGGGATCAGAACTCGGCGTACTTTCACAACTATCCAAAAGCTAGAAAGAAGAGAAATTTGATAGTAAAACTGAAGGATAACAATGGTAATTGGAGGAAAGGTAATGCTTTGCTGAAACCTCTAATTATGGATTATTTCTCTAACCTGTTTACGTACGAGGTAGATGGGTCTGATCCGGAGCTGCTTGCAAAAGTGCAACCGAGGGTGACTAACGAGATGAATGAGAAATTGACATCTCCCTTCACGGAAGAAGAGGTAAAAAATACGATGTTTGCAATAGGTGATTTCAAGGCACCTGGCACAGATGGGATGCATGCAATCTTTTTCAAGAAATTCTGGCCCTTAATTGGGGGTGCTATAACAAAAGAGGTGTTGGAGTCTCTGCAGGCTGGTGTGATTCCGACAGGGTGGAATGAGACTGCTATTATTCTGATACCAAAAATAAATAATCCTGAGATGATTACTCAATTCCGGCCGATAAGCTTGTGCAATGTGTTGTACAAGATCATTTCTAAAGTTCTTGCAAATAGACTGAAAGGGATTCTGCCAAAGGTAATTAGTCTTTCCCAAAGTGCTTTTGTACCAGGGCGTTTGATAAGTGACAATGTGCTAGTTGCCTACGAGTGTGTTCATGCGCTCAAAGGAAGGAGACAAGGCAAAAACAGTTATTGTGCTGTAAAACTTGATATGCACAAAGCATATGACCGTGTCGAGCGGAGTTTCTTGAGGGATATGATGGCAAGACTGGGATTTGTAGAACAATGGATTGACATGATTATGTCGTGTGTTTCTTTGGTCTAGTACAGAGTGTGGTTTAATGACGAGGAGACGGATACTTTTGTTCCTACTAGGGGGCTGCGGCAAGGGGACCCACTCTCGCCGTACCTTTTTCTGCTATGTGTTGAGGGACTCTCAAGCTTGTTGACACATGAAGAAGCTAGTGGCGGTATTCAAGGAGTCAGGGTGTGTCGCGGGGCACCATCGATATTTCACTTACTATTTGCCGATGATTCTCTGATTCTAATGAAAGCGGATGCGCCTAATGCAGCTATTGTTCGGAAGGTGTTAGACTTGTACTGTGCCAGCTCGGGGCAACTGGTGAGTGACCCAAAGTCGAGTATATTCTTTAGTCCCAATACAAGTGATGAGGATAGGGAGGTTGTATGTTTAGCGCTCCATATAGACTCGGAAGCTTTAACCGAGAAGTACTTGGGTCTCCCCTCACATGTGGGGGTAGATCGATCAGACTGTTTCCAACACTTAGTGGACCGTGTGTGCCAAATTATTAGTGGTTGGAATCTAAAGAACTTGTCCATGGGCGGGAAAGAGATTTTGCTGAAAGCGGTCGCTCAAGCTATTCCATCTTATGTTATGTCTGTGTTTAAACTTCCAAAGGGAATCTGCAAAGCAATAGCGGCGGCAATAGCAAGGTTTTGGTGGGGTGAGAAGGATGGCAAAAAAAGCTATGCATTGGTATTCTTGGTGGAAAATGTGTACACCAAAAAAGCAAGGCGGCATGGGGTTCCGAGATTTACACTGTTTTAACTTGGCTATGCTTGCAAAACAGATATGGAGATTAATAAATAGAAGCACCTGATTCTCTTTGTGCTCAAATTCTTAGAGCAAAGTATTATCCATCTGGGGACCTGCTGAAAGCCGAATTAAAGAAGGGGGCCTCGTTCACTTGGCAAAGTCTGATGGCGGGAATGGGGACTTTCAAACGAGGCTATATTTGGAGAGTGGGGAATGGTTCAAAGATTAATGTCTGGCATGATCCATGGATGCCGAACAACCCAGATAAGAAGGTGTTTACTAGACAAGATGGTATCATGATTGGGAAGGTACAAGAGCTGATTAACCCAATGACAGGTACATGGGACGTCCAGCTATTGGAGGACAACTTCTACCTAATGATGTGAGGCGAATCCAGGGTTTACCCCTACCACCATGGGAGGTTGGGGATTCTATTGCATGGCATGGTACCAAAAATCGGCTTATCATATGGAGTGGCAACACCAATACGGTAGCAGGGCTAGGAGAAGAGATGAGGCGGGGAGTTCTACGATAAACCCTTTATGGGAAATTTGCTGGAAATTGACTGTCCCGGCCAAGGTAAGGATCTTCAGTTGGCGGGCTCTGCATGGAATCATACCGTGTATGTGTACCCTTGCTAATGGACACATTGGCGGATTTGGTCAATGCCCTATATGTGATTGGGGCGCGGAGGATATTGCGCATTTGCTGTTCAAGTGCGATTGTGCTCGTGAAGTGTGGGAGGCACTTGGTTTAACTAATATTATTCAGAGTGCAGGCCTAGAAGACTGATCAGGAAGTGTGGTCCTGGAACACCTTCTTAGATCGAGACAACCAGCAATCCCAGCTCTGAGCGGATTAGGAGTTAAAGAGGTGATTGCCACAACGACTCGGTTCATTTGGTGGCGGCGAAGGGAACTCAAGCACAATGGGATTGCTCCGATCCCTAGCAGGCTGGCGCTATCAATTAAGGCGATGGTGTCTAACAGTCTCCGGGAAAAGCAAAACACGAGTGGTATGATACATAAAGGATGGACTAAACCTTCAAGTAGAAAAGTTAAGCTAAATATTGATGCGGCTATTAATCTGGATACTAGGAAGGCCTCGACGGGATGTATTATTCGATTCCCAAGGTCAGTTCCTGGCTGCGTGCAGGCTGGAGATCGAGGGTGTTATTGACGTTACTACCGCTGAAGCTCAGGCTGTGCGGGATGGTCTTCGGTTGGCTGAACGTATTGGCTGCAATAATATTGATATTGAAACAGACTCCCTTGAGGTGGTTAATGCCTTCGAAAATCCTATGGAGAATAGATTGGCTGGAGGGGCATTCTTAGACGAATGTCGGATCATGATGGCAGGGTTTAACTCTGTGACCCTTGGCCATTGCCCCAGGGAGGCCAACAAAGCAGCAGATCTCGTAGCTAGGTCAGTAGGTAGTGATCATGTAATTTTCTGGCTTGAGAGCCCTCCTGTTTTCCTTTGTCCACAATTAGTGGATGATGTAACGCTACTGTGATTGTGGAGCAGCAGGTCCCAGTTGCACTCTTTTCCTTCCAGGGTACCGAAAGGGGCTGGAAGGTTTTTAACGAGGCAGCCTGCTGACTCAATATATATTTGTTCAAAAGCTCAGTTGATATTTGTGTATTGATTCATTCTCGAAGAAAATATGTACTGAAAAGCAACATCCGCTCTACATCCAGTGCAACAGTGCTCCATGACTAAACAAGTTTCTACGATGACGCGAAACTCGTTGACCTGGCCAAGGTTCCACTCTTGCTGGTCTGCTGCACCACGCGTCGGTCGCCCAAATTTTCTCTACGTGGACTGCGGCATTTTCCAACACCCATAGCCGCCTCCTCGTCCCGTGCGCCAGCGCGTGCACCACACCAGCAGAACGCGTATCTAGCAAGAATGCACGCAGCTAGCTAGCAGAGCTAGCACACACTCCTCCCGAACCTAGCATGGAGCCACGCGCTAGCTAGCGGGAGCAACGCTTCAGTCGGCGAGCGAGTTGGCCAAGCGGGACTGCCGGCAAGCGAGGCGAGCGGGCGGGCGCCGCGACGAGCTGAGACTGGATGGCCGGCGAGCTAATGGAATGGCCGGCAGGTGTGCGGCATGGTGAGCTGCTACGGCTAACGAACCTGGTGAGCGCTATCGAGAAGGGGCGCGAAGCCCGCGGCGGCTCATCGCTTCGTCGGTGCCTTAGAAGGCGAAAGTGGGCAGTCAGCGCTACGCGTCAGGTGCGATGACGGTTAACCATTGGTAAAATAGGATCGAACCTAAAAAACAAATGCATTCTCTGGTTAACCACCTGATCCATTGGGCTTACCATTGGTTAAGCAGGAATCAAGTCCCATCCATAGGCTTAGTTGTTTGATTACACACATTTATACTTTAATTCCCGGTTGATGCATTTTGTAGATGTTTGATGTTTTGGTTTGCACCTGATCACATGGATTATGATCACCTATTTTAAATTGGGTGATCTTACCACCACATTTGATATGAACACACACCTTACACACAACACACATAGCATAGAGATCACACACATGAGGACATAACTAGTTAATATGTAATCCCTCCGTTCTAAAATGTAAGCCGCCTAAGTTTTAGCCAAAAGTCAACATCTTCTAAGTTTGACCAAGTTAAATGAAAATTTTAAGAAACTATACTTTCTGGTGAATCTATTGATATTGATTTGGTATTGTGAATATTTATATTTTTATGTATAAATTTGGTCAAAATTGATCAGCAGAAGGACCTGGAGATCCCTACCCGTGAGGCAATAATATGCCCATGTACATGAAAATATAAATTCGATAGGGATCTCCAGGTCCTGCTACTGATTATTGATCGGAGAGGGGTCTCTATCATGCCTGTATTATTTATGAACAGTAGGGTGACACAATTAAGGGATACCGACACCATTTGGAGCAAATATGTTTCATAGTGGAATTATTTCGATGGACACCAGAATTTTTTGGGTGAAATTGTTGAAACTGGTTCTACATATGATATCGAAATATTGCAGGGGGTTTATGTGAATGTTTGTTAATTAAAGTAATTAACAAAATTATGAACAAAATAAATTAAATAGTTTTATTAAATGAGAGATGCATTTAAATTTGATGAAAATTTAATGCACATGAGTAGAAGTGTGAGTGGAAGCTCCACCCACATGAATGAGGAAGAGGTGGGGGCAACTCCTTTGGCCGCCGGACATGGGAGGGGGATGTCCCCCTCTCCCTATAAAAGGCTTCCTCCTCCTCCTCTCACTTCACACCTCCTCGTGAAGGATCTCTCTGTCCCTCTAGATTTTTCCCCATGACTTTGGATTAGAGAAGTACATGTTCTCGATGGCTTTGTATAAAAGGAGTTGTTGCTTCCGCTGCTTTGTTGTAGCGAGAACGTGGAGGTTGTTGAAGGACCGAACATGTGTGCGATCATGGATGCACTGCTGAGTTGCGATGCTGGACTTCCTCACGATCTTGAGACCGGCAAGTGAACCACTACATCATCCATGAGTTTAATCTCGTAACGCTTTTTCGCTCTTCGAGGGTAAGTTCTCTATGGATGTATATCCACCCGTTGATTATATCTAGGTAGATAGATCTTGGTATTAGTCATTCACATTGTAGGAATTTTTTGTTTTCTATGTTGCGAACCCAACAGTGGTATCAGAGTCTGATCTATGCGTAGTACTTTGCACGGGTAGAACACATGATTATGTGGGTGATGATGATCATGTTACTGCATCTTCTATGTATTTTGGATATTGGTGGCATAGTGGGATGAAGTGGCCTGGACTAACTTTACATGTTCTTGCACATGAGACATGTTCCACGCTTGACATGCAACTAGTTTTGCATACGTGGCTAACATGTGTCTGTCTCTCCTACTATAGTCAATATCTGATTTATAATGAGTTGCTAATAATTTTATTATCATCGTTGTGGTTTCATGTTCGTAGGTATGAACGGTTCTATCTTCGAAAGCCCTAAGCCATGTAAAAACATGCAATTGATAAATTAGAAGCGTCTAGTTTAGTTGGTGTTGGGCAAGTGTCATGATAAGGTAATGTTATAATTTATATTATGGATTGATACTCTTGGAAATTATAACATACCAAAGTGTAAGTTTCATAGACCTTGGCCTTACACATATAGGAATAATGAATATCATACCATAATGCATAAGATAGTGATCAAGTGTAAGAACCATATCATATCACTTTTTGCATATGATGTTTGTTTGCATCATATATTGCTTGTATGGCGCTTTAGTAGCATTATAAGATAATCCCTCATTGAAATATCAAGATAAAATATGTTCTTCCTTAAGTATGCACCGTTAAGAAAGTTCATCATTTCGAGACACCACGTGATGATCATGTGTGATGGACTCTACGTTCGCATACAACGGGTGTTAGACAGTTTTACACACACGAATACTAAGGTTCTTACTTGGCGAGCCTAGCATGTATAGACATGGCCTCGGAACACGAACCGAAAGGTAAAGCATGAGTCATATGATTGATATGATGACCATCTAGATGCTCACCTTTAAAGCTACACCAACTCACGTGATGATCGGTCTTGGTATAGTGGATCTGGTTCATGTAATCACCAAAAGTACACAAGGGATGTTGTTTTTGAGTGGGAGTTCATTTGTAATTTGGATTAGTTGAACTCAATCTATCATAAACCTAGTCTAAATAAACTTTGCAAATTCTATTATAGATGGAACCACCTACTTTTAATTTCAATGTATTTATGGAGAAAGAGAAACTTGCAACAAATGGTAGCACCTTTACCAACTGGGCCCTCACTGCTGCACAAAAGCAATATGTGCTAGAAGCGTCGCTAGGCCCCCCACCTCCTAATGATGCCCCTGACAATGTAAAAAATGTTTACTTAAGTCGTTAGGAGGACCACAATATGGTTCATTGCGCATACTGTAAGGGCTAGAGCCAGAACTCCGAAAGCGTTTCAAGAATGGCAATGCCTTTGATACCATGGGTGAATTGAAAATGATTTTTCGATACCCATGGTGTCGTAGAGAGTTATGATGCTTCAGAAAAGTTCTTTAGCTGCATGATGAAGGAGAACAACCCCGTAAGTGAGAATGTACTCAATATGTATGGGTACATTGATAAGCTTGCGTCCTTGGGAATAACGATTCCATTGACTTAGGCATACATCATGTTCTCTAATCTCTCCCACCGAGCTACAAGAGCTTCGTGATGAACTATAACATACAGGGCATGAATAAGACTCTCCCCGAGCTTCTGTCAATGCTTAAGACTGCTGTAGTGGAGATTAGGAAAGAACATCAAGTGTTGATGATCAATAGGACCACCGGTTTCAAGAAAGACAAGAAGGGTAAACAGAAGGGTAACTTCAAGAAGGGCAGTAAATCTGTTGTTGTGGCTAAGAAGAAGACCTGGGATGGCCCTAAGCCTGATATCGAGTGCTACTATTGTAAGGGGGCTGGCCACTAGAAGCGTAACTGCCCCAAATATCTGGTAGACAAAAAGGCCAGCAAGATGAACAAAGGTATATTTGATATACATGTTATTGGTGTGTACTTGGCTAGTACTCATAGTAGCACCTAGGTATTTGATACTGGATCACTTGCTAATATATGTAACTCAAATCAGGGGCTGCGGAACAAGTGACAACTAGCAAGGGATGAGGTCACGATGCATGTCGACAATGGATCAAAAGTTTGCCTCTCCATTTAACATCTGGACTAGTTTTAAACCTAAATAATTGTTATTTGGTGCCTTCGTTGAGCATGAACATTATATCCAGATCGTGTTTATTGAAAAGCGGTTATTCCTTTAAATATGAAAATAATGGTTATTCGATTTATATGAATAATATCTTTTATGGCCATGCACCTGTGATGAATGGTTTATTTCTTTTGAATCTCAATAGCAATGATACACATATTCATAATGTTGATGCCAAAAGGATTAAACTTGATAATGATATATCTACATATGTGGCATTTCCGTCTAGGTCATATTGGCGTAAAACGCATGAAGAAGCTCCATTCTGATGGACTTTTAGAATCACTTGATTTTGAATCATTTGATACATGTGAGTGATACATGTAAAATGCATACATGAACTTTGTAGTTTGTTAACATGTTTACCCACATATTTGCAATATATATGATGTTAGATCCATGTATTACATTGATTTCGGGGATTTTCTAAACAATCCCCTCTCTTTTGGATTTAACTTTTTCTAGAAGAAGGTATCCCGAGGGGAACACGTAAAGTATCCGCCTTTTTAGAAGTTGATTTTATGTATGTAAATTCTAGTTTACACTAAAGCGGGGTAGAGGAATTGGTCAACTCATTAGGCTCATGACCTGAAGACTACAGGTTCAAATCTTGTCCCCGCCTAAGAATGTCCTGGGATCTTAGCAGATCTAGATTTGGAGTCTACTGATTGAACAATATTGTTTTATAATCCTTGACTAGCGATATAGACCCTAGGAACTTGTATGTGCTATTAGTAAGCTAGAGAGAAGTGCCCTTGATTGGGTGCTTCAAACTTTTTACCCTTCAAAAAGTGAAAGTGAAGGAAAGGAAAAAGCTTTATATCTGCTTTCTCTGTATCCACCTTTACTCGGTATTGAATCAATGATACGTCCATTTTGCATCACTATTCTATGTCTTAATTCACTATTATTCATTGATATATTTTGTATTGAGAGGTGATACTTATGTTATTTCATCTGTTTTTGCATGGTTGCTGACTTTTGGAGCATGGACTACTGCAGTCAGGATTCTGATGGAAAAGGTGCTGTTTGGAGGCAAAATTCGCGAAGATCAGAAAATCCGGGAAAATATACGGAAAATCCTATTTTTCCAGAACACTAAGGATGCCATAAGACGGAGTGGAGATGGGCCACAGGAGGCCCACACCACCCCTTGGCGCGGGTAGTCCTAGGCCACGCCAGGAGGTGGTGTGGCCACCCTGGCTCACTCCAGCCTCTTCCCTCTGGCGTATATCATCCTCCCGAAAACCTAAGACTCGGTGAGCGACCACAGAAAGATTCCGCCGCCTTTGCGGTGCGGAAAACACCGAGAGAGAAAGATCTCTCCGGCAGACAGATTTCTGCTGGGGGAATTCCTTCCCGGAGAGGGAAGATCGTCGCCATCAAC
Organism: Avena eriantha; assembly: GCA_910589775.1. Taxonomy (NCBI): domain Eukaryota; kingdom Viridiplantae; phylum Streptophyta; class Magnoliopsida; order Poales; family Poaceae; genus Avena; species Avena eriantha. The sequence continues at coordinate 76,707,768 of OU342743.1, forward strand.
ACCACCATCAAGCTGGACTTCATCGGGATCATCATCATCATCATCACCACCATCAGCACCATCAGCACCCTCATCACCATCTCCATATTGTTGTAACGATTGTGTTGAATCTTGCATAGTTCATAGGGGAAACTTTCCCGGTGTTGATTACTCTTTGTAGTTGATGATATTGAGTGAACCATTGAATTATTGTTTATGTTCAGATTGTTATACATCATTATTCTATCTCTGATCATGATCCATATAATGTCTTGTGAGTAGTTCGTTTCGTTCTTAAGGACATGGGAGAAGTCTTGTTGTTAGTAGTGGAGTTGTGTTGAGAAAGATTCAATAGATTGTTATTTAAGTTGTGGTGTACTTCTTCTAGTGGTGTCATGTGAACGTCGACTACATGACACTTCACCTATATGGGCCTAGGGGAATGCATTGTGTATTTGGCTACTAATCGTAGGATTTGCTGGAGTGACAGAAACCTGAACCCCCATTAGGAAACCATTGCACAAGGGACGTAAGGGTCTTAGAGTTTAAAGTTGTGGTTAGGTTTCTACCTTAATTACTTTCTTGTACTTATGGATGTTTGCAAGGGGTTTAATCACAAGTATGTATTAGTCTTGGATGGAGCGGTACATTAGCACAGGTTCACCCACACAACACTTAGCAAGCAAGAGAAGATTAATCAACTATATGAAGCGAAAACACTTGACAGTCTTCCCATGTGTCCTCGAGAACGTTTGGTCATCTTAATTAATACAACCGGCTTGTCCTTTGCTGCATAAAGGATTGGGCCACTTGCTGCATTTATTTCTACTGTCTTTTATTTACTCGTACTTTGTTTACTTGCTTTATCGAAAACCCCTAAAAATCCGTTTGCTAAGTATCTGCAGAGAATTCCTGATCCATACCACTAGCCAGCACCTTCTGCTCCTTGTTGGGTTCGACACTCTTACTTATCGAAAATACTGCGATACACCCCCTATACTTGTGGGTCATCAAGACTATTTTCTGGCGCCGTTGCCGGGGAGTGAAGCGCTATTGGAGAGTGGAACTGGTAAAGAAAACTTCTACTATGAGTATTGTTTACTTCTGTTAGTTGCTTTATTTTTGTTATGGATAATTCGTCGAGTTTCTTATTTGGTAGTGCTACTACGACTGCTAAGGTAGTAGATAAGCCACCACCTACTGAGAATGATGTTTTCAAAATACCTACAAGAATTATTGATCGTGTTATGGATAACTATTATGTTGGGGATGGAACTGTCCATCCTGGTGATCATTTTCTCTTTTATACACGAATTATGCGGGTTGTTCAAGTGTGCAGGTATTACTACAGATCAAGTTAATAAGAAGTTATTCTCATTATCACTAAAAGGAAGAGCTGAGGAATGGTATAAGGTGCTGAAGAATGGTCAAGCTCTGGAATGGGAGGAAATAGTACCTCTCTTTTATTCAAAGTTTTATCCTCCTAGTGATATTCATAAAGATCAGAATCAAATATACAACTTTTGTCCTCTTGATGGAGAGAGTACATCCCAAGCTTGGGGGAGATTGAAGTTACTAATGCTCAAATGTCCCATTCATGAGCTCCCCAACAATATTATTATCAACGACTTTTATTCAAGGCTCCCTCTACATGATAAGGATTTATTGGATGCTTCTTGTGCTGGATCATTCACTCGCATGGAAGAAGAAGCTAAATGGGATCTTCTGAACCGTATTCAAGACAATGCTGAAGCTTGGGAGAATGACAAAGGTAGAAAGTCAGGTATAAATTATGATTATGAATGCATTGAATCTTTTATGGGAACTAATGACTTTCAAAATATTAAAAATGCTTATGGTCTAGACTCTCAAGCTATTGCTTCTTATTTTAAGGCTTTTGCTTCCTACATTGAAGTGCCTAAAAGGAAGTGGAATAAGTATCATGAACCTTATAAAGATATTGCTAAGAGTGTTCCTGCAAGAAATACTGAAGTTTATACTGCTAATCCTGTTTTACGTAAACCTTACACTGAGAAAATGCCTTTCCTAGTCAAGGTAAAGGAACATTCTATGATAGCTAGTATGGTTAATGAAAGTACAAGTAAAGTTGTTGAACCTGATAAAAAAAATGGTTGGTGAACCTATAATAGCAAATGTGAAAGACTTTGTTACTAAATATGAAAAAGAGGGACACACTATCCTTTGTAAGGATACCTCTAATATTGTTTCACAAAGTAGTTTTATGAGAGCTAGTATTCCTATGTTTACTGATAGAATAAGTGATCATTGCTATGATGGTCCTTGTGATAGCTATATTGTTAAGTTTATGCATGATACTGAAAGTTACTATGAGAGAGGGAAAAGAGTTCTTATGTATCTCAATAATATCAAGTTTCCTCGTTTCATGCTGAATTTTTTTATGTTGCACATCTTTTGCCCTCTTATGCAAGTTGCCTCTAGTTTCAACAACTTGTTTGTTCACAAAATTCCCTTGCATAGGAAGTGGGTTAGACTTAAATGTGTGTGTTTTTGCTTCTTAATGCTCTCTTTCACTTCAATTCATATTCCTATGTGAGCATCTTCAAAATTATCATGCCCATCTTAATGGCTATAAAGAAAGAGCTTTTTGGGAGACAACCCGATTTGTTTTTGCTTTTAGTTTGTTTTTGTTTATTTGAGTCTTGGAAGTTATTACTTCAAGTAATAACCGCTCCTTATCTGTTTTGGTTTTTGTGTCAAGATCGACCTCTAATGAGAGAGAAGTAAGATTTGGGGAAGTTGTTGTCCCGAAACAGATTTTTGTGCTTCACCGTAAAAATTCGTGAAAGATCTCTGTATGTCGGATTGAGCTGTAATTTTTTGTGCTTCTGACCCAGGTTGTTATATAACTTTCGTTAGTTTTGCACTTTTTGATTTGAGCAACAGAAGATTTTCGCAAAAATTGATCTTTACCTGCTGGTCTGTTTTGACAGATTTTGCCAATCTTGCATTTGCTTCTTTATTCGATTTCCTTCTTGAATTCTTTTTGGGTTTTCAGAAGGAGTTGCTACAGTAGCTTATGTTTTGATGGTTTTCAATTAAAGTTGGACTCAAATGTTTTATCACTTCACTTATACTAATGTTGCTAATGAGAACTGTGTGAAGTTTTGTGTGAAAGAAATTTCTAGGAAGTGGAGATAATAGTGTAATAAGGAAGAGAAAGGTTTTATGACTCAAGTAATAAGTGTATGAAGATGAAGATATTGACGTTATTCAAGTGGTGACTCCGGAAGAATCTTCTAGATACCAAATTCAGAGACCTACAGAGTCTGTTTTCAAATAGGTAACGGTTCTGGTAAGAAAAGTTCTGCGAAAATACTATCCAACTATATTTTTGCAGTTTTTAGTCAATAAGGAAAGCTACGAAGCAAAAAAGGGACAGAAATGGAGCCAGGGTGGCTCACACCACCCTGTGGCGTGGGCCCACCCCTGGCCGCGCCACCAGGTGGTGAGTCCACCCCGGACTCCGCCTCCGACTCATTTTCTCCCAGTACCTTCCTTTTGATATGAAACTTCGTAATATATACCTCGGGATCCCCCGAGGATCGTATATCGTTTTTTCGTCGCGTTTTTGTTTCAATCTGTTTCTTCCAGGACATACTCTTTGAAAGTTTAGAAGCACCATGGTGTCCGCCAAGGATAAAGGAAAGGATCCTATGGAGGAAGACCTCCAAGACGCCGGGCAGGAGAAGGAGATCAAGAGCGAAGGTGAAGAGGAGGCAAAGCACACCGGAACTACCATTGCAAGCATTGGAGTGGTGGAAAACCGAGCCATTGGAGGGAAGCCTCCTCATCACCGTTCAGATCCCTGGTCACTTCCTCCACGCACCAAGAATCCTTTCCACACTCTTATCCATGAGCATCAATACCATAATATGCCCAAGGGGAAATTACCCTCCAATTGGGATTTGCCTCGTTCTAGTCATGCAGGAAAAGAAGATTTCAAGGAGGAAGAGTGGGGAAAGAATAGCAAGAGCTGGAATTCTCAACCCGACATGATCATGAGCCGCATTGAGAAAAACTCGCAGCTTATTCGTAGTCTCACCTTCGAGATTGAGGACTTGGGGAAACTTATCAGAGAGCTCATCAAGAGGATACCACCACCACCGAAGGAGTAATTCGTCATCAGGTTTGGCATCCCCTTGGTTTGTTCCAAGCTTGGGGGAGTGCCGCGGTATCATATCACTATCTTCTAACTTTTTACCTTTTTAGTAGAGTCATATCATGAATAAAGAAGTTATTATGTAGGATGGTTTGCATTATGGAAGTGTCATCTCTCTCGTTAGATATGTATTCCTTGGTGTGAGTTGCCGTTATGGAATATTAATGAGAAGTTCTATCATTTACTCTTTTTCATAGCTTATTTTAGTTTTCAATTCGTGGTTATATGATTGATCTTGTTGTTAGTATTGGTATCACTTTGGGATCATTGAGTTAATTTAGTTGGTTTTGGCAAACCTGGCTCGATCAGTAGCAACACTATTTTTGAGAGTTGAATAAAAAGATAAAAGTACTCTGAAGAACTATAATTTCATCATCTTTCTTTCTTGATTTGCTCATAAGTCTAGTATTCTCTAGTTAAGATCTTTTGTGCTTCCAAGGAAGATTACATGTTTGTCTTTATCGCTTGTATGTTTGTTTGTTTCCTTCAACTCTTGTACTTGCTACCCAACCTTGCTAGCCAAAAACCTGTACTGAGAGGGAATTCTTCTCGTGCATCTTACCTATTAGCATTATTGCTATTCCAAGTAAATTCTTGTTTTATCTACCTTCCAAATTAAACTTGTTATGTGAAATTTAGTGCTTAAAGCTCTCACGAACTTGATGGCACACTTTACTTTCTTGCATTTAATAAACTTGAACCATTGGGTCCTTCTTTGTTGCGTATATGCTTGCGCTTTATGAGTTGAAGTTAGCAGAACCATGTATCATGGGGACCGCTTTCAACACTTCATTGGTACTTGTACCTAGTGGATATCATGTTCTTTTGCTTATGGATCCCGGCGGTGTGAAATAAAAGTGGAACTTGTAAGATCATGGAGTTTATATTTGTGTTAGAGAAACGCCTGGGCCGCTAGCCTAAGCCATGCCTAATCATGGTGGAAACTTGCAGCATAACTATAGTGAGCATTCTATGAAGCATCCTCAATAATAACCTATGCAAATAGCAAATAAAAAGATCGCTGAGATGCTCACTGTGTGCTTGCCTTGTCATTTTGATTATGGGATACCTCCTGTGTCATGTGCAAGGGGTACTCCGTTGGCGGTTCTTAATGATACACATGTATTTACAATGACAAGAGCTTGCTCGTGACTAAAGTTGAGTAGCATGAGGTTCGGTACTCATAAGTAAGGGGCATGGGACTCCAATTTATAACTTGTCAAGCATATCCTCTTAGTTGTGTCACTTTAACCTTAATCACCAAAAGATGCCTATGATAGGGGCAATGAGAGCTGAAAGCTAGTAAGTATCATAATTTTTGGGATCTCTTTATGAGACTTGCAATTCCTGCTTCCCTCTGCGAAGGGCCCTTTCTTTTACTTTGTAGTTGAGTCAGTAAACCTACTCCCTTCTACCTCAACAAGTATTTTGAGTTGATGTGTTTCATTCATTCATATGATGATTTATTCAATCATGTGTCTTATGTTCCTTGTTTTGCACATTGCTCTTATCTTGATGTTTACTACTTTGAAAGCTATCATTGAAAACCAGCTATTTGTGAACTCCAGCAAATTATCAACTATTCTTCGACCAAGAGCTAAGTTTGCCATTACCAATTATGATTTACTTTATGTATCTTTATTGTGTTTCCTTTACCTATTACAAGTTGAGTTATATAATAGTGATTTGCCTTCTATTATGATCTATGTATTTGATGAATGTGATGCTTCTTGTTCGTATTCTTTTATCGACTCTTCACTCCATAAACTTGAGGTCATGTTTATTGAGTTCAGTTTCGCTTGAGGACAAGCGAAGTCTAAGCTTGGGGGGAGTTGATACGTCCATTTTGCATCACTATTCTATGTCTTAATTCACTATTATTCATTGATATATTTCGTATTGAGAGGTGATACTTATGTTATTTCATCTGTTTTTGCATGGTCGATGACTTTTGGTGCATGGACCGCTGCAGTCAGGATTCTGATGGAAAAGGTGCTGTTTGGAGGCAAAATTCGCGAAGATCAGAAAATCCGGGAAAATATACGGAAAATCCTATTTTTCGAGAAGACTAAGGATGCCAGAAGACGGAGTGGAGATGGGCCATAGGGGGCCCACACCACCCCCTGGCGCGGGCAGCCCTAGGCCGCGCCAGGAGGTGGAGTGGCCCCCCTGGCCCACTCCAGCCTCTCCCTCTGGCGTATATCATCCTCCCGAAACCCTAAGACTCGGGGAGCGACCACAGAAAGATTCCACCACCTCTGCGGGGCGGACCGAGAGAGAAAGATCTCTCCGGCAGACAGATTTCTGCTGGGGGAATTCCTTCCCGGAGAGGGAAGGTCGTCGCCATCAACACCACCATCAAGCTGGACTTCATCGGGATCATCATCATCATCATCACCACCATCAGCACCATCAGCACCCTCATCACCATCTCCATATTGTTGTAACGATTGTGTTGAATCTTGCATAGTTCATAGGGGAAACTTTCCCGGTGTTGATTACTCTTTGTAGTTGATGCTATTGAGTGAACCATTGAATTATTGTTTATGTTCAGATTGTTATACATCATTATTCCATCTCTGATCATGATCCATATAATGTCTTGTGAGTAGTTCGTTTCGTTCTTAAGGACATGGGAGAAGTCTTGTTGTTAGTAGTGGAGTTGTGTTGAGAAAGATTCAATAGATTATTATTTAAGTTGTGGTGTACTTCTTCTAGTGGTGTCATGTGAACGTCGACTACATGACACTTCACCTATATGGGCCTAGGGGAATGCATTGTGTATTTGGCTACTAATCGTAGGATTTGCCGGAGTGACAGAAACCTGAACCCCCGTTAGGAAACCATTGCACAAGGGACATAAGGGTCTTAGAGTTTAAAGCTGTGGTTAGGTTTCTACCTTAATTACTTTCTTGTACTTACGGATGTTTGCAAGGGGTTTAATCACAAGTATGTATTAGTCTTGGATGGAGCGGTACATTAGCACAGGTTCACCCACACAACACTTAGCAAGCTAGAGAAGATTAATCAACTATATGAAGCGAAAACACTTGACAGTCTTCCCATGTGTCCTCGAGAACGTTTGGTCATCTTAATTAATACAACCGGCTTGTCCTTTGCTACATAAAGGATTGGGCCACTTGCTGCATTTATTTCTACTGTCTTTTATTTACTCGTACTTTGTTTACTTGCTTTATCGAAAACCCCTAAAAATCCGTTTGCTAAGTATTTGCAGAGAATTCCTGATCCATACCACTAGCTAGCACCTTTTGCTCCTCGTTGGGTTCGACACTCTTACTTATCGAAAATACTGCGATACACCCCCTATACTTGTGGGTCATCAATCAACCACGGTTTTTTCCGACCGTGGTGGATCGCACCCTTTAGCCACAAAAACTTGTTCCGTTGTAGATCTGTTCGCTAGCCGCGTTGACTGCTGATGTCATGCAAACTGCCACGTGGCAGCCGATGTTAACGGCCGGTTACCGCCGTTAACGGTCACAAAAACCGTGGCAAAAGCTAGGCCTAGCCAAGGCCTGCAAATTACTAACTAGGTCGGCCCATGAGGAGAGCCCAATAAAAATACAACACATTATTGTTTTGTCATGTACTACTTGAGATAGGCCAAATAATGCAGCCTGCAGTAGCCCACGAACTTTCATGCCCAGTACTATTTCGGCCTTCTGAAGGCCCAAGATGGTCCAACACCGTGCGGCCCATTAGCAGCCAACGCCAAGTCAATCAGGTACTGTTAAGGCCCGCGGTCGACCCATCACTATTATCGCAGCCCTTCCTGGGCCGCCTACTAACAACCCTTCTTTGAGATGGTCTGTTACTGCTATGGCCTTTTACTGGTCTAGTCTTTTACTTTTCTGGCCTTTTACTGTTCCGACCGTTAACCGTTAAGGCCCACAAGCGGCCTGTTACTGTTCTTATCTGGTATTTCCACGGTATGCTACTGATCTAGCTCGTTACTGCTCTGGCCTTTCACAGTTGTGGCCCTTTACTGTTGTGGCATGCTACTGTTCTGGCCTGTTAATCCTCTGGCATGTTATTGTTCTGACCTTTTACTGTTTCTTGCCTTTTACTGTTGTGGCCTATTACTGTTCTGGCCTATTTCTGTTCTAACACCCCGCTGCCTGGCCTACTACTGTTCTGTCCTGTTACTGTTCTGGCATGTTAATGTTGCGGCCTATTACTATTACTAGTTCCCACATGTGGGTTGGCCCATTACGTTTACTATCTTTTACAGTTTCGACCTTTCTAAAGCCCATGCCAATATCATAAAAGGTGTATAATTAGGGAGCATCTTTTACTATTCATCGACGACCAACAACAAAGCCCGATACTTTACCCTAATCGACCTGACTGGTGTAGTTATGGTACCGCCTACCTTCAAGTGTGGATGACGTCAACTAAATGCCTACATGGCCTATGCGAGTTATCTAGATATTACATCAGCTGCAAACTTCTTAAATTTATTACATATTATCAACTCAAGGGAAAGAAAATTTGGTATTTTAGTTGACAATCGAGTTAATAGCAGAGTCCTCAATTTGCTTTCTCAATCTATCACCCACATCTTCCATTGAGTGTGAGCGCTACATTGGAGGATACATGATCTTACAGCCCCTCGTTGGTGGCGATAGCAATAATTGTAGTCTAAAACTAAGTAATGACAAGTTAATACATCAAACAAGACAAAGTACTCATTTGACTGATATGACAGGAGCTATGAACTAGAGTTTATAGTTGGTCAATGGTTCAATTGTTGACCAATACGTCAAACAAATAGGACAAGCAAGCACATATTAAACAAGTGTGACCACCATGAAAAATGAGCAATCAAACAATGTGTGTGTGTGTGGCTTAGAATTTCAGTAAATATAAACTATCCAGGTCATTTCAACAAATATATATGGAAACAGTTGTATACCCTAGAATGCAAGAGACGTTGGGTGACTCGAAATTTGCGCTGAGCTACACAATGACATGCAATTATTGTCATAGCTAAGAATGAACTAGATAGAAATTATAATCCCATGATACGTGAACTTGTAGAGTAGGAATGCAAACAACGAATGAACTATATATAGTAGAGGATAGTTATGTCATTGCTTAGGATGAACCAGAACCAGATGCAAGATATAGTGGCATCGCACATGAACCTGTAGAAAAAGACAAACAATCATTAGACAAGTGTGCCTACAATGAAATGAGCAATCAAACAAAGTGTTTCTTAGAATTTTAACAAATATAAACTAGCCAGGTCATTTCAGCAAATATATTTGGAAGCAGTGGTATCTCCTGGAATGCAAGAGACCTTGGGTGACTCGGAATTTGTGGTGAGCTGCGCAATGGCATGCAGTTACTATCATAGCTAAGAATCAACCAGATAGAAATTATAATGGCATCATAAGAGAACTTCTAGAGCAGGAATACAAACCACGAGTGAACTACATAGTAGAGAACAATTATGCCGTTGCTTAGGACGAACCAACACCATGTAAGAAAATAATGGCGTTGCTTGTGAACCTGTAGAATAGGCTATGCAAACCAACATGTTCACTGTTCCATTTTGAGCTATATGCAAGAAAAAGAAAATAGTTAGTGTTGCAGCTTTTCAAGAACCAGATGGCAACAACAAAATAATAACTGAATTAGTATGAAGAGTTTAAATAGGTACTACAAGATAGTAGAACGATACCAAGGAGGAAATAATAGCAGGAACTTAGCTGAGGACAAACCAGATAAATTCAGTAATTGTGGAGCAGGGAATCCACACTACTATTTTGCACTAATTTTACATTTTGCGAGAACTACACCATAGCACGCAATTACTGTTATATGTAGTAGGTAAAAACATGTGCATGACAAAATAACAAACATGTGCATGAATTGAAATTTGTAGAGTAGCGAATGCAAACCAACATGTCTAATGACCTTGTATGTTCTAGCACGAAGAACATTGATGGCCCAAGATATATCTCGAGCTCGTTGGGGAACCCTAAGAGGAAGGTATGATGAGCACAACAACAAGTTTTCCCTCAGTTATGAAACCAAAGTTTAATCGAACCAGTAGGAGCAAGGAAACACCCCAAAGGTGTTGCTAGCTGAACTTTGGCAGGGCACACTACCGGTGCCAGCAGCAACGTGGAGACCTGCACAACACAACCATAGAACTCTGTCCCCAACTTACACTGAGGTTGTCAATCTCACCGGTTTTGCTGAAAACAAAGGATTAAACGTATTGTGTGGAAGAAAGTAAAAGTTTGAAGAAAGTAAACACAAAACAGTAAACGGTTGATTGTAGATTGATGATAAAAGAAAGGACCGGGGTCCATAGTTCACTAGTGGTGGCTCTCCTTAAGATAGATGACATGTTGGGTGAACAAATTACAGCGGGGCAATTGACAAACATCGAGAAAGCAATATGCATATACTACTCATCTTGACTCCTTTGAGATTTGATTGGGATTACAACATTATACATAGACCGTAATCCCACTGCATCTATGACTAATAATCCACCTTCTGGTTATCATCTGAACCCCCTCCAGTATTAAGTTGCAAGCAACAGATAATTGCATTACGCATTGCATGTAAAGTAAAGAATACGATTGTTATATGAACAAAGGATTGTTGTTTTCTCCCTAGTAGAAACAGTACATCTAGTACCTTAGAGATTTCTGTCACTTCCCCAGATTAATAGAGGCATGAACCCACTATCAAGCATAACTACTAACTCTTGGAGTTGCTAGCATCTACTTGGCCAAGATAGCTACTAACAACGGAAAGCATGCAAGATCACAAATAACAAAGACATGATAGAATCAATAATCAATCTGAAATAGCATATCAATATCCATGGAATCCCCACAAACACAACATGTAGGAATTACAATAGATGATCTTGATCATGAACGGAGCTCACAAGATCTAAATATGATAGCGTAAAGGAGAAGAACCAGCCATCTAGCTACTACATGGACCCGTAGTCCAGAGATGAACTACTCACGTATCACACCGGAGGCTTGCATGATGATGAAGAAGGCCTCCAGGGTGAATTCCCCTCTCTGGCAGGGTGCCGGGAAGAGCTTCAGATCCCTCTTGATCTAGGGATGGAGATGGCGACGGCTATAGACTCTTTCATGGAATTTTGATCGGGTACTTAGGGTTTCTGTATCGGAGGCATCTTATAGGTGAAACGGAGGCCGAGGGGTTGCCGGAGGCGGCCAGACCACCCCCTGCCGTGGGCCAGGCTGGGCCGCGTGGCCAAGTGGTGTGGCGGCGCCCTGGCCCCTCTCCGTCTCGTATTATGGCTCCTTGTGTCCCTCGGTGAAAAAGTGACTTTGGCTTTTGTCCCGTCCAATTCCGAGAATATTCATTTTCTGACTTTCCTGGAACCAAAAACAGCAGAAAACAGGCAGCTGGTACTATGGCTCTTGTTAATAGGTTAGTCCAAGAAAGTGTATAGAAAGTACACCAAAGTTGGAACAAAACATAAGAAAGTAGATAAAAACCAAGCATGGAACATCAAAAATTATGGATACGTTAGTAATGTATCAACACCCCCAAGCTTAACTCCTGCTCGTCCTCGAGTAGGTAAGTGATAAAAAAGAATAATTTTTTAGGTGACATGCACCATCATAAACTTGATCAAAGTATTTGTAAAACATTGATAGCTAGGATCATAGTACTTCAACATAGCATGAAAGACAAAGTTCTAACAATAAGACATAGCAACTATGTTGCAACATGAAAAGGCACAAACAAAAGATTCATGAATAACAATGCTTTGCAAGAGGTTTGTTTGTTTCACATAAAGAAAACATAGCATAGTGGCATTCAGCTTGCCCCTCATAGAGTAGCAAACATAAATGCATAGGACACCTTCAAAGTTCATAAGAGTGACTAGATACAAATAGTTTAAAACAAGCAATATCAAAGTTATGCATCAATCAACAAGTCTTGGGACAATTCACATAAAACTAAGAATGGCCACTATGCTCTCAAAGTCGGTGCATAAAGATAGAAGGTGGAGACTCAACATACAAAGTAAAAGAAAGGCCTTCATAGAAGGAAGTAGGGATTCAAGTTTCATAAAGAGCTTCCAAAAATTATGGTACTTATTAGCTTTCAGCTCTCATTGCCCAATCATAAGCATCTTGAAGTGATTAAGGTTAAAGTGAACAAACTATGGTGTATATGCTTGACGAAGTATAAGTTGGAAATCTCATGTCCCTTGAAAATGAGGGCTGCTCCTCATGCTACTCAAGTTTAGTTACCGGTAAGTTCTCGTCATACTAAGTACACGTGTATCATAGAGAACCGCCAACGGGGTACCCCTTGCCCGGTGATACAGAAGAATCCCCATATCAAAATGACAAGGCAAGCAGACAACAAGCATCTTAGCAATCTTCTTATTTACCATGGGAAAATGATGCTTTTTTCTCTATTTTCTCTTTTCTCATATCTCTTTTTCTCTTTTTCTCAATATCCGACTCTTTTTTTATAAGAAGAATGCTTCATAGACAGCTCATTATGGTTACGCTGCAGGTTTTCACCATGACAACATGGATTAGACCATCGGCCCAGGCGTTTCTCTAACACACATACATAACTCCATGGACTTACAAGCTCCCCTTTCATTTCACACCAACGACATCCATAGACAAAAGAGCATGATATCAACTAGGTATAAAGTACAAGTGCAGTGTTAAAAGCGTTCCCCATGACAGCGTGGTTCTGCTAATCCCCAACATATAGGTACACGCATATACAACATAGACGACACAATGGTTCAAGTTTATTAAGGGCAAGAAAAGTAAAGTGTGCCATCAAGTTCGTGAGAGCTTTAATCACTAGTTTTCTCATAACAAGTTTAATTCGAAAGGTAGATAAAAACATGAATATACTTGGAATAGCATATGCTAATAGGTAGGTATGGTGGACTCTTTGGAATAACTTGGTTTTAGGAATTGGATGCAGTGGAACTCATACTTGGTTATGGAGGCTAGCAAAAGACTGGGAGCGACCAACTAAGAGGGCAATAATGGCCATAATCATGCAGAGCGACAAAACATCATTAATCAAAGCATAAAGTGATACTAAAAGTTGAAAACTAAAGGATCATAAAGGCTATGGTGACTTGGGATAGTCATAACATGGTGTGAGCATGTGCCAAGTCAACCCAAATAAAGCATCAAAGGAGAATACCACAATACTATGCTTTAATATGCTAAAACAACGCATGATTCTTCAAAGGAACATTAAGAAATCTCAATTGTTTATAACAAGTCATGCTACAGCAAAGAATACTAAGCATAAAGCCAAAACAATATCAAGCATGGCATGACAAAGCGTAGGCCACAGTCAAAAACAAGCTCTCTTTACCACTTAAGCATGAACTTTTCCTACTCTTTTCCAATCCAAACCAAACTATTTGAAAACCAATGTATGAAAGAGGGGGTCCAACCAATTTATTTAGCAAACTAAGCAAACGAAAAACCAAAACAAAAATGAAAAATAAGACGCTCCAAGAACAACACAACCATGCATGAAACAATAAAAATGAAGCGTTTGGAAGAAACCTCAGATTTTTATTGATGAAGAAGGGGATGCCTTGGGCATCCCCAAGCTTTGACGCTTGTACCTCTTGAATATCTCTTGGGATGACACGGGGTGGCATCCCCAATCTTGAGCTTTAGCCCATTCTTCATCTCATTACATCATTCCTTCCATACACCTGAAATTTTTCTTCATACAAAACATCACACAATCTTTATTAGCAACATTAGTGCACTCAAGATAATAAGTCTTTTAGGTTCAGTTCCAACACCAATAAAACTTCCATTAAAACACAAGATACTGTACCACTTCCCTCAAAAAGCTCAATTCCCCAAAAGAACTCAAAAAAGAACCAACAATAAGCAAATGCAAATAATGGCAGAAATCTGTCAAAACAGACCAGCAGGTAAAGACGAATTTTTTCGAAGACCTTCTGTTGGTCAAATCGAAAGGTGTTGAACTAACGAAAGTTAGATAACAACCTAGGGCAGAAGTACAAAAATTCACACCTCAAAAGGACATACAGAGATTTTACACGAATTTTTACGATGAAGCACAAAAATCTATTTCAGGATAGCAACTTTCCCAATCATTACTTCTCTTCCATTAGAGGTTACTCTTGTCACAAAAAGCAAATAAAAAGGATAAGGAGCGGTTATTACTTGTCAACACCCGGATTTTTAATCCCAGATGCCTGTTATGCCATACATCGTCCCAGGATTACCATTTTTGCGAGACATAACAATCATCTATTACAAACCATAATGAGGTCTTACACAAATAAAGGATCTCATGATCCAGTCTTAGTACAAACAAGTAGCGGAATAAATAGCGTAGCGGTGGGCTCCATCTTCAGTGTCACATGCAATGCTGACGATGGGAGATGATCCTAGTTGTTGTAGCCGTCCCGCTGTCCTTCTTCCGGATAGTCCTCCTCATAGTCTGGCCACGGGAATAGCCAGGGACAAAGCCATGAGTACTCTTTAAGTACTCGCAAACTATCACTAACAAGTAAGGTAGTTCTAGTAGGAATGCTAAACTCTAAGTTTATTTGCAAAGTTAAGTTTGAAACCTAAGCTGAGTTCAGAAACAAAGAAAGATAAAATAAAGTTCTAAATCACCTAAGGGGGAACTTAGTTTTCATAGTCACAACCCTGTTGTGGTCAAGTCATGTCACAAATCATTTCATAAGTCATTTGGAAAACATCTGACGACGGAACAGTATGGCCACTCCAACTGTCCATGACCGCGGACGCGGCTATTCGAATAGTTTGACACTCTGCAGAGGTGGTACACTTTCACCACAAAATTCGATACATCTGTCAGGGATAACCCTGAATCATCATACTTAGTATGCGGATAATCAATCATAACCTTTCCTTTACACACTCTAGTATAAGAACCTCTCCTATGAGCTTGGCCTCCTAGCCATGGCCATCTGCCATCCTGGGCACTGCATAGGTGGACAACATCAAGAGGTAGCTGATGGCCCAAAATATATCGAGCTCGTTGGGGAACCCCAAGAGGAAGGTATGATGAGCACATCAGCAAGTTTTCCCTCAGTACGAAACCAAGGTTATCAATCTAGTAGGAGCAAGGAAACACCCCAAAGGTGTAGCTAGCTGAACGTTGGCAGGGCACACTACCGGTGCCAGCAGCAACGTGGAGACCTGCACAACACAACCACAGAACTCTGTCCCCAACTTGCGATGAGGTTGTCAATCTCACCGGTTTTGCTGAAAACAAGGATTAAACGTATCGAATGGAAGGAAGTAATAGTTTGTAGAAAGTAAACACAAAGCAGTAAACAATTTATAGATTGTATGTAAAAGAAAAGGACCGGGATCCATAGTTCACTAGAGGTGGCTCTCCTTAAGATAGATAACATGCTGGGTGAACAAATTATAGCAGGGCAATTGACAAACACCGAGAAAGCAATACATGCATATACTAATCATCTTGACTCCTTTGAGATTCGATTGGGCATTACAACATTATACATAGACCGCCAGCCAACTGCATCTATGACTAATAATCCACCTTCAGGTTATCATCTGAACCCCCTCCAGTATTAAGTTGCAAGCAACAGATTATTGCTTTATGAATTGCGTGTAATGTAAACAATACGATTGTTTTATGAACAAAGGATTGTTGTTTTCTCCCTAGTAGCAACATCACATCTAGTACCTTAGAGATTTCTGTCACTTCCCCAGATTACTAGAGGCATGAACCCACTATCGAGCATAAATACTAACTCTTGGAGTTGCTAGCATCTACTTGGCCAAGATAACTACTAACAACGGAAAGCATGCAAGATCACAAATAACAAAGACATGATAGAATCAATAATCAATATGAAATAGCATCTCAATATCCATCGGATCCCCGCAAACACAACATGCAGAATTACAAATAGATGATCTTGATCATGAACGGAGCTCACAAGATCTAGACATGAAAGCACAAAGGAGGAGAACCAGCCATCTAGATAGTACATGGATCCGTAGTCCAAGGATGAACTACTCATGCATCACACCGGAGGCTTGCATGGTGATGAAGAAGGCCTCCAGGGTGAATTCCCCTCTCCGGAAGGGTGTCGGGAAGAGCTTCAGATCCCTCCTGATCTAGGGATGTAGATTACGGCGGCTACAGACTCTTTCATGGATTTTTGATAGGGTACTTAGGGTTTTCGTCCCGAGGGCATCTTATAGGCGGAAGGAGAGGTCGAGGGGTTGCTGGGGTCGGCCAGACCACCCCTGGCACGGGTCAGGCCTGGCCGCGGGCAGGTGGTGTGGCCGGCCCCCAGCCCTTCTCCGTCTCGTATTCTAGCATCTGATGACTTCCGGAATAATAGGCACTTTGGCTTTTGTCCCGTCCAATTCCGAGAATATTCATTTTCTGACTTTCCTAGAACCAAAAACAACAGAAAACAGGAAGCTGGCACTGTGGCTCTTGTTAATAGGTTAGTCCAAGAAATCATATGAAAAGTACTCCAAAGTGTGGACAAAACACAAGAAAGTGGATAAAACCAAGCATGGAACATCAAAAAATATAAATACATTTGCAATGTATCAACATCCCCAAGCTTAACTCCTGCTCGTCCTCGAGTAGGTAAGTGATAAAAAGAAAGAATAATTTTTGAGGTGACATGCACCATCAAAGTCTTGATCAAAGTATTTGTAAAACATTCAAAGCTGGGATCATAGTAGTTCAATCATAACATGAAAGACAAAGTTCTAGCAATAATACAAAGAAACTATGATGCAACATGAAAATGCACAAACAAAAGATTCATGAATAACAATGCTTTGCAAGATGTTTGTTTGTTTCACATAAAGAAAACATAGCATAATAGTATTCAACTTGTCCCTCATAGAGTAGCAAATATAAATGCATAGGACACCTTCAAAGTTCATAAGAGTGACTAGATACAAATAGTTTAAAAGAAGCAATATCAAGTTATGCATAAATCAACTAGTCTTGGGACAATGCACATAGAACTAAGAATGGCCACTATGCTCTCAAAGTAGGTGCATAAAGGTAGACGGTGGAGACTCAATATAATGGTGGAAGAAGGGCCTTCATAAAAGGAAGCAGAGATTCAAGTTTCATAAAGAGCTTCCAAAAATTATGGTACTTATAGCTTTCAGCTCTCATTGCCCCTATCATAAGCATCTTGAAGTGATTAAGGTTAAAGTGAACAAACTATGGTGTACATGCTTGACGAAGTATAAGTTAGAAATCTCATGTCCCTTGAATACGAGGGCCGCTCCTCATGCTACTCAAGGTTAGTCACCGGTAAGTTCTTGTCATCGTAAGTACATGTGTATCATAGAGAACTGCCAACGGGGTTCCCCTTGCCCGATGATACGGAAGAATCCCCATATCAAAATGACAAGGCAAGGAGGCAACGAGCGTCTCAGCAATCTTCTTATTTACCATGGGAATATGGTGCTTTTTTTCTCTCTTTCCTCTTTTCATAATCTTTTTTTTCCTTTTTCTCTTTTTTTCTCAATAGGACTCTTTTTATAAGAATGCTTCATAGACAGCTCATTATGGTTACGCTGCAGGTTTGCACCATGTCAGCATGGATTAGACCAGCGGCCCAGGTGTTTCTATAACACATATACATAACTCAATGGACTTACAAGCTCCCCTTTCATTTCACACCGACGACATCCATTGACAAAAGAGCATGATATCAACTAGGTACTGATGACCCACAAGTATAGGGGGTGTATCGCAGTATTTCCGAGGGAAGTGAAACCCAATTTATTGATTCGACACAAGGGAGCCAAAGAATATTTATAACCCTTAACAACTGAGTTTCAATTCGGCTGCACCTGGAAACAATCTTGCTCATAGCAGTTTATCAGTAGCAACAGTTTTGTAGTAGGAATAGTAAAGTAACAGCAGTAGTAAAGCAAAGACAGTAGTAACAAAAGCAGTACACAATGCGATTCGAGTGCGGTAGGCATAGGGATGGATGGATGGGCGTTGCATGGACAAGACAATTCACATAGCAATCAGAACATAGGGCAATTGCAGATAAATAAGATAAAGCATCCAAGTACTAGACAATCCTAGGCATGTGTTCCATATATAGTCATACGTGCTCGCAATGAGAACTTGCACAACATCTTTTGTCCTGCCAGCCCGTTTGCAGCGGGGCATCTAGGGAACTACTGGCAATTAAGGTGCTCCTTTTAATAGAGCACCGGAGCAAAGCATTAACACTCCGTGAACACATGTGATCCTCACATCAAAGCTATTCCATTCCGGTTATCCCGATTTCTGTCACTTCGGGGCCATAGGTTCCAGACAACAACGTGTGTATACAACTTGTAGATAAGACCAAAAACAATACTATCATAATGAATCAATAACATGTTCAGATCTGAAATCATGGCACTCGGGCCCTAGTGACAAGCATTAAGCACAACAAGTTGCAACAAAGTCATAAAGCACTAATAAAAGATAATAGGCACCATGCCCTAACAATCTGATGCCATTACATGAACGATCTCATCCAATCCCTACCATCCCCATAGCCTACAACGGGGGATTACTCACTCATAGATGGGGGAAACATGGATGGTCGATGGATTAGCGATGGTGATGATGATGGCGATGATCTCCTCCAATTCCCCATCCCGGCAGGGTGCCAGAATGGAGTTTCTGGTGCTGTTTCGTGGAATCTGGTGGTGGCGGCAGAGCGGAACTCCTTCTGGAAAAACATCGAACCCCTAGAGTTTTTAGGTCAGAAGGCTTCTTATAGGCGAAGAGGGAGACTGAGGGGGTGCCTGGGGGCCCACACCATGCCCTGGCGCGACCGGGCCCAGCCCGCGCCCGGGGGTGGTGTGGCCAGCCCCTGGCACTCGTCCGTCTTGTATTCTAGCTCCATGAGTCTTCTGGAAAAATAGGCACTTTGGCTTTTGTCCCGTCCAATTCTGAGAATATTCATTTTTTGACTTTCCTGGAACCAAAAACAACAAAAAACAGGCAGCTGGCACTGTGGCTCTTGTTAATAGGTTAGTCCAAGAAATCATATGAAAAGTACTCCAAAGTGTGGACAAAACACAAGAAAGTGGATAAAACCAAGCATGGAGCATCAAAAATTATAGATACATTTGCAATGTATCAACATCCCCAAGCTTAACTCCTGCTCATCCTCGAGTAGGTAAGTGATAAAAAGAAAGAATAATTTTTGAGGTGACATGCACCATCAAAGTCTTGATCAAAGTATTTGTAAAACATTCAAAGCTGGGACCATAGTACTTCAATCATAACATCAAAAGACAAAGTTCTACCAATAAGACAAAGAAACTATGATGCAACATGAAAAGGCACAAACAAAAGATTCATGAATAAGAATGCTTTGCAAGACGTTTGTTTGTTTCACATAAAGAAAACATAGCATAGTGGCATTCAGCTTGTCCCTCATAGAGTAGCAAACATAAATGCATAGGACACCCTCAAAGTTTACAAGCGTGACTAGATACAAATAGTTTAAAACAAGCAATATCAAGGTACGCATCAATCAACAAGTGTTGGGACAATGCACATAGAACTAAGAATGGCCACTATGCTCTCAAGAAAGTGCTCATAGAATGTGTGGAGACTCAACAAGGAAATGAAAAAGGGTTTGAAAAGTTTGAAAGGCTTCCAAATGCTGAAAGTATGGTACTCATTAGCTTTGAGCTCTCATTGCCCCTATCATAAGCATATTTAATGTGGTTAAGGTTAAAGTGACACAACTAAGAGGATATGCTTGACAAGTTATAAATCAAAGTCTCATGCCCCTTACTTACGAAGACCGATCCTCATGCTACTCAACCTCAGTCACGAGTAAGCTCTTGTCATTATAAGTATATACATATCATAGAGAACCGCCAACGGGGTACCCCTTGCACATGATAGAGGAGCTATCCCATAATCAAAATTACAAGGCAAGCAGACAATGAGCATCTCAGCGATCTTTTTATTTACTATGTGCATAGATTTTTGTTGAGGATGCTTCATAGAATGCTCATTATGGTTATGCTGCAAGTTTCCACCATGATTAGGCATGGCTTAGGCTAGCGGCCCAGGCGTTTCTCTAACATACATACAAACTCCATGATCTTACAAGTTCCACCTTTATTTCACACCGTCGGGATCCATAAGCAAAAGAACATGATATCAACGAGGTACTAAGTACCAATGCAATGTTGAAAGTGTTCCCCATGATACATGGTTCTGCTAACTTCAACTTATAAAGCGCAAGCATATACGCAACAAAGAAGGACGCAATGGTTCAGGTTTTTATTAAATGCAAGAAATTAAAGTGTGCCATCAAGTTCGTGAGAGCTTTACTAACTAACTTTCTCATAACAAGCAAACATTTTTTCGGAAGAAAACAAGGCATATTGAATATGCACGGAAGTAGCAAATGATGCTAATAGGTAGGTATGGTGGACACTTTGGCAATATTTGGTTTTAGGGAGTTGGAAACACGAGTAAAACATATTAAGTGTAAGTGAAGGATAGCAATAGTAAGGGAGCGACAAACGAGAGAGCAATAATGGCCACAATCATGCAGATCGACAAAACATCATTGATCAAAGCATAAAGTGATACTACAAGTTGAAAACTAAAGGATCATAAAGGCTTATGGTGACTTGGGATAGTCATAACATGGTGTGAGCATGTGCCAAGTCAACCCAAATAAAGCATCAAAGGAGAATACCACAATACTATGCTTTAATATGCTAAAACAACGCATGAGTCATCCAAGGCACATTAAGCAATCTCAATTGTTTATAACAAGTCATGCTACAGAAAAGAATACTAAGCATAAAGCCAAAACAATATCAAGCATGGCATGACAAAGCATAGGCCACAGTCAAAAACAAGCTCTCTTTACCACTTAAGCATGAGCTTTCCTACTCTTTTCCAAACCAAACTATTTGAACACCAATGCATGAAAGAGGAGGTCCAACCAATTTATTCAGCAAACTAAGAAAACCACGCAAACTAAAAACCAAAACGAAAACGAAAAGGAAGACGCTCCAAGAACAACACAACTGTGCATGAAACAATAAAAATGAAGTGGTTGAAAGAAACCTGAGATTTTTATTGATGAAGAAGGGGATGCCTTGGGCATCCCCAAGCTTTGACGCTTGTACTTCTTAGATATTTCTTGGGGTGACACACATGGCTTCCCCAAGCTTGATATTTAGTCCATCCTTCATCTCATTACTCATTCCTTCTATACACCTGAAATTTTCCTTCATATAAAACTCCACACAATCTTTATTAGCAACATTAGTGCACTCAAGATAAAAGGTCTTTAAGGTTCAGTTATAACACCAAATAAACTTCCATTAGAACACTAGCTACTGTAGAACTTCTCTCAAAAATCTCAATTCCCCAAAAGAACTCAAGAAGGAACTAACAAGAAGCAAATGTAGAAAATGGCAGAAATCTGTGAAAATAGACCAGCAGGTAGAGACGAATTGTTTTGAAAACCTTATGTTGCTCAAATAAAAAAGTGTTGAACTAACGAAAGTTAGGTAACAACCTGGGGCAGAAGCACAAAAATTCACGCCTCAAAAAGGTGTACAGAGATTTTACACGAATTTTTATGGTGAAGCACAGAAATCTGTTTCGGGACAGCAACTTTCCCAATCATTACTTTTCTCTCATTAGAGGTTACTCTTGGCACAAAAAGCAAATAAAAAGGATAAGGAGCGGTTATTACAGAGGTAATAACTTCCAAGACTTATCTAAAACTTTTGGGTTATCTCCCAATAAGTACTTTTCTTTAACGCCTTTAAGTTAGGCATAAGCAAAAACTAAAATGGATAGAATAGAAGTAAGCGGAGATAATCATGGTGAAAACATTGCTTTGTTCAATGAAATCCTTTTGTTAACAAGGTTGATCAGGTCTTGTTACCAAAACAATTTCATATGAGACAAAACTTTGTATTCCCCTAATGATTATGTTACCTCAACCTTGATAGCAATGGTCCCAATCATAATAGTTTCAATTTTTTTCTCTTGGTATGGGACAATATATTTCTCCAACTTGAATGCCCTCAACATGTTCAATTGAATTCAAAACCATAAGTCCTATCAATATTCTTGGGGAAATAGATAGTATGTTCCTTGTCATTGACATTGAAGGTCACCTTCCCTTGATTACAATTAATAACAGCTCCTGCAGTATTTAGAAAAGGTCTCCCAAGAATAATAGACATATTATCATCTTCAGGCATAAAAGTTTGAGAGGATGCTCTCATAAGAAATATCAGTTGAAGTAAAAGAGAGCATCAAGAAGCAAATTCAAAACACATTTAAGTCTAACCCACTTCCTATGCATAGGAATCATGTAAGCAAATAAATTTGCAAAGAACAAAGTGACAGTCATAGGAAGATAAAACAAGAGTAACTTCAAAACTTTCAGCACATAGAGAGGTGTTTCAATATCATGAAAACTTCTACCACCATATTTTCCTCTCTCATAATAATTTTCGGTAGCCTCGTGAATAAAATCAACAATATAACTATCACATAAAGCATGCTTTTCATGACCTACATGCACTAGAGCTTTATCATAAACATTTTCAAGAGAATCCTCAGGAACATAACAATCATGCTTCTTTAGTAAGCATGGGGGACAATCAAATAATGTAAGGGATAAAGAGTTACTCTCATTAGAAGGTAGGCATGGGCAGCTAATCCATTCTTCCTCCTTTTGTTCATCACTCTCCTTCTCTTTCTCATCTAATGAGATTTCAGGTTTATCAATTTCTTATTTCATAGGATCCTGCGAGGCATTAGTCTCTTCCATTTGTGGAAAGCATCTATTAAAATATTCAAGAATATAGCCATTTTCATCCTTGTAATTATCAAAGCAAAATTTAAGTATACCATAAACCTCATACTTATAAGGTGAATCATCAATATTTTCAAGCAAACTAGCAAGTTCAAATGCACCCTTCCAAGCAATAAATTCCTCAGTTTGTTCCACATCATAAAGGTCATAATTTCCCTTAACATAGGAAGATATGGTAACATTATCATTATACTCACATTGAAAAGGGAGGTGTTTGTACCTCCTATAGCAACAAGATTTATCAAAGCAATAAGTAACATTATAAGTAGAGCACATGTTTCTAGCAATGGTATACAATTTATCAATTTGTTCCCATAAGTGTTTCCCTTTTTGTGACAAGCGACGTTCC
The DNA here is from genome assembly GCA_910589775.1 of Avena eriantha. Lineage (NCBI taxonomy): Eukaryota > Viridiplantae > Streptophyta > Magnoliopsida > Poales > Poaceae > Avena > Avena eriantha. The sequence goes on from OU342743.1 coordinate 76,731,246, forward strand.
TTATAATAATATTTTTCATCTTCCGTGAACCCACCTTGCCAATAGGATTCAGTTTCAAAGAAACCAACCATTGACAACAAGCATGATAAGGCAAGACAATAACACACCAACGAAAATAACAACTAGAGTATGAACTACTTTTTGCCTGTATTTTTGATAAAGAAACAAGCAAACAAGGAGAAAAAAACTTAGCTTGAACAATAGTGAATCCAAGTGAAGTTGATAAATAAAGCTATGCTCCCCGACAACGGTGCCAGAAAATAGTCTTGATGCCCACAAGTATAGGGGGTGTATCGCAGTATTTTTGAGGGAAGTGAAACCCAATTTATTGATTCGACACAAGGGGAGCCAAAGAATATTTATAAGCCTTAACAACTGAGTTGTCAATTCAGCTGCACCTGGAAACAATCTTGCTCATAGCAGTTTATCAGTAGCAACAATTTTGTAGTAGGAATAGTAAAGTAACAGAAGTAGTAAAGCAAAGACAGTAGTAACAAAAGCAGTAAACAATGGTATTCGAGTGCGGTAGGCATAGGGATGGATGGACGGGCGTTGCATGGACAAGACAATTCACATAGCAATCAGAACATAGGGAAATTGCAGATAAATAATATAAAGCATCCAAGTACTAGACAATCCTAGGCATGTGTTCCATATATAGTCATACGTGCTCGCAATGAGAACTTGCACAACATATTTTGTGCTGCCAGCCCGTTTGCAGCGGGGCCTCTAGGGAACTACTGGCAATTAAGGTGCTCCTTTTAATAGAGCACCGGAGCAAAGCATTAACACTCCGTGAACACATGTGATCCTCACATCAAAGCCATTCCCTTCCGGTTATCCCGATTTCTGTCACTTCGGGGCCATAGGTTCCAGACAACAACGTGTGTATACAACTTGTAGATAAGACCAAAAACAATACTATCATAATGAATCAATAACATGTTTAGATCTGAAATCATGGAACTCGGGCCCTAGTGACAAGCATTAAGCACAACAAGTTGCAACAAAGTCATAAAGCACTAGTAAAAGATACTAGGCACCATGCCCTAACAATCTGATGCCATTACATGAACAATCTCATCCAATCCCTACCATCCCCATAGCCTACAGCGGGGGATTACTCACTCATAGATGGGGGAAACATGGATGGTCGATGGAGAAGCGATGGTGATGATGATGGCGATGATCTCCTCCAATTCCCCGTCCTGGCAGGGTGCCAGAATGGAGTTTCTGGTGCTGTTTCGTGGAATCTGGTGGTGGCGGCGGAGCGGAACTCCTTCTAGAAAAACGTTGAACCCCCGGAGTTTTTAGGTCAGAAGGCTTCTTATAGGCAAAGAGGGAGACCGAGGGGGGTGCCTGGGGGCCCACACCATGCCCTGGCGCGGCTAGGCCTAGCCCGCGCCTAGGGGTGGTGTGGCCAGCCCCTGGCACTCCTCCATCTCGTATTCTGGCTCCGTGAGTCTTCTGAAAAAAAGGCACTTTGGCTTTTGTCCCGTCCAATTTTGAGAATATTCATTTTCTGACTTTCCTAGAACCAAAAACAGCAGAAAACAGGCAGCTGGCACTGTGGCTCTTGTTAATAGGTTAGTCCAAGAAATCATATGAAAAGTACTCCAAAGTGTGGACAAAACACAAGAAGGTGGATAAAACCAAGCATGGAGCATCAAAAATTATAGATACATTTGCAATGTATCAGGTACAAGTACCAAGTGCAATGTTGAAAGCGTTCCCCATGACAACATGGTTCTGCTAATTCCCAACAAATAAGTGCAAGCATATACAACATAGACGGCACAATGGTTCAAGTTTATTAAGGGCAAGAAAAGTAAAGTGTGCCATCAAGTTCATGAGAGCTTTAATCACTAGTTTTCTAATAACAAGTTTAATTCGGAAGGTAAACAAAAGCATGAATATACTTGGAATATCATAAGCTAGTAGGTAGGTATGGTGGACTCTTTGGAATAACTTGGTTTAGGGAGTTGGATGCATGAGTGGAACTCATACTTGGTTGTGGAGGCTAGCAAAAGACTGGGAGCGACAAACTAAGAGAGCAATAATGGCCATAATCATGCAGAGCGACAAAACATCACTGATCAAAGCATAAAGTGATACTACAAGTTGAAAACTAAAGGATCATAAAGGCTTATGGTGACTTGAGATAGTCATAACATGGTGTGAGCATGCGCCAAGTCAACCCAAATAAAACATCAAAGGAGAATACCACTATACTATGCTTTAATATGCTAAAACAACGCATGATTCATCCAAGGCACATTAAGAAATCTCAATTGTTTATAACAAGTCATGGTACATCAAATAATACTAAGAATAAATCCAAAACAATATCAAGCATGGCATGACAAAGCATAGGCCATAGTCAAAAACAAGGTCTTTTTAGCACATAAGTATGAGCTTTCCTACTCTTTTCCAAACCAAACCAAACTATTTGAAAACCAATGTATGAAAGAGGGGGTTCATCCAATTTATTCATCAAACTAAGCAAACAAAAGCAAATGAAAAACCAAAACAAAAACGAAAAATAAGACGCTCCAAGAACAACACAACTGTGCATGAAATAATAAAAATGAAGCGTTTGGAAGAAACCTGGGATTTTTATCGATGAAGAAGGGTATGCCTTGGGCTTCCCCAAGCTTTGACTCTTGTACTTCTTGGATATTTCTTGGGGTGACACGCGTGGAATCCCCAAGCTTGAGCTTTAGTCCATCCTTCATCTCATTACTCATTCCTTCCATACACCTGAAATGTTTCTTCATACAAAACTTCACACAATCTTTATTAGCAACATTAGTGCACTCAAGATAAATAAGTCTTAAGGTTTAGTTCTAACACCAAATAAACTTCCATTAGAACACTAGCTACTGTAGCACTTCCCCAAAAAGCTCAATTCCCCAAAAGAACTCAAAAAGGAACCAACAATAAGCAAATGTAGAAAATGGCAGAAATTTGTCAAAACAGACCAGCAGGTAAAGAAGAATTTTTTCGAAGACCTTCTGTTGCTCAAATCAAAAAGTGTTGAACTAACGAAAGTTAGACAACAACCTGGGTCAGAAGCACGAAAATTCACGCCTCAAAAAGACGTGCAGATATTTTACACGAATGTTTACGGTGAAGCACAAAAATCTGTTTCGGGACAGCAACTTTCCCAATCATTACTTCTCTCTCATTTGACGTTACTCTTGGCACAAAAAGCAAATAAAAAGGATAAGGAGCGGTTATTACTGAGGTAATAATTTCGAAGACTCATCTAAAACTTTTGGGTTATCTCCCAATAAGTACTTTTCTTTAACGTCTTTAAGTTAGGCATAAGGAGCAAGAAAAAGAATCAAGTGTTCTCAAATGAAGAAGCATTAGAACCAAATTTTGTTTTCATAGTAGAGGCAAAAGAAATCTTATCTCTCTTCTTAGGGAAGTGTTCTATACCTTTCTTGAGTGGGAGTTGATATTTAATGGTGCCTTCTTTCATATCAATAATGGCACCAACAGTTCTAAGAAAAGGTCTTCCCAAAATAATGTGACAAGAAGCATTGCATTCAACATCCAGAACATAGAAATCATCAGGGACATAGGCATTGTTAACCATAATAAGAACATCATTAAGACTCCCCATGAGTTTATTTTTAGCATTATCATCAAGTGGGACATTCAAATAACAATCTTCAAGTGGAGGCAAATCAAGCATATCATAAATCCTTCTAGGCATAATAGAAACACTACTATCAGGATCACATAAAGCTTTGAAATCAAAATCATTCACTTTCATATTAATGATAGGTTCCCAACCATCTTGTTGTTTAATAGGAATAGAAGCTTTATGTTTCACCTTTTCTTCTTTAATCTTTATGAGAGCATTAGTAATGTGTTTTGTAAAGTTCATGTTCATAGTACTAGCATTAGGACTTTTAGCAAGCTTTTGTAGGAACTTAATAACTTTAGAGATATTGCAACCATCAATATCAAAATCAAATTTATCATTTAAAGTAGTAGAACTATTATTAGCCTCAACACTAGTGGTGGTAATAGTAGAAACACTAATGTTTCTAGCAATTTCATCTTCTCTTTCCCACTTAGCATGTAATTCAGCTAATAGTCTAATTTTCATCAATTCTTACTTGTATAGCATTAGTAGCTGGAAAGGGATTATCATTAGTTTCAGGTTTAGCAGCCATTTTATTTAAAGAAGATTGTGCTTCAGCCAAAGATGCTATATTTGTTTTAGCATTAGAGAGTTTTTCCTCAATAGTTTTATTGAAAGCAATTTGTTTACTAATAAAGTCTTTAAGCATAACTTCAAGTTCAGAGGGTGCACTCCTATTATTGTTGTAGGAATTTCGATAAGCGTTACCATTGTTGGGAGGATATGGCTTATAATTGTTGTTGTTCCTATAAGCATTATTGCCAAAATTGTTATTTCTTATGAAGTTCACATCAACTTGCTCTTCTTGAGCAACCAAAGAGGCTAAAGGAACATTATTTGGATCAATATGGGCTTTCCCATTCACAAGCATAGACATAATAATATCAATCTTATCACTCAAGGAGGAGGTTTCCTCAACAGAATTTGCCTTCCTACCTTGTGGAGCTCTCTCAGTATGCCATTCAGAATAATTAACCATCATATTGTCCAGAAGTTTCGTTGCAGCACCCAAAGTATTGGTCATAAAGGTACCTCTAGAAGCAGAGTCCAATAGGTTCCTTGAAGAATAGTTCAATCCTACATAAAAAGTTTGGATGATCATCCAAGCAGTGAGTCCATGAGTGGGACAATTCTTTACCAAAGATTTCATTCTTTCCCAAGCTTGAGCAACATGCTCATTATCAGATTGTTTAAACTTCATTATTTCACTTCTCATAGATATAAACTTAGTAGGAGGATAGTATTTTCCAATGAAAGAAGCTTTGCGCTTAGTCCAAGAATCAATACTATTCCTAGTTAAGGAATTCAACCATTCTTTAGCTTTTCCTCTCAAAGAGAAAGGAAACAATTTAAGCTTAATAATATCACCATTTACATCCCTATGCTTTTGCATCTCACAAAGTTCAACAAAGTTATTTAGATGGGCAGCTGCATCTTCATTACCAATACCAGAAAATTGTTCTGTCATAACAAGATTGAGTAAAGCAGGTTTTATCTCAAAGAAAGTATCTTCAGGCACATGTGGAGCAATAGGTGTTGTCATAAAATCATTGTTGTTGGTGCTAGTGAAGTCACACAACTTGGTGTTTTCAAGAGTAGTCATTTTTGTGTGTTTTTCAAATAAGAAAGCAAACTAGTAGAACTAATTTTTGTGTGTTTTTGAATAACAAAACAAGCAAAAAAAGCAAAAAGAAACAAAGCAAAACAAAAATAACAAAGTAAACAGATTGGTTATGAGGGACTCCCCTTGTGAAGATGTCCTTGACTCCCAGGCAACAGCGCTAGAAAATATGCTTGATGGCCCAAAATATATCGAGCTCGTTGGGAACCCCAAGAGGAAGGTATGATGAGCACAACAACACGTTTTCCCTTAGTACGAAATCAAGGTTATCAATCCAGTAGGAGCAAGGAAACACCCGAAAGGTGTAGCTAGCTGAACGTTGGTAGGGCGCACTACCGGTGCCAGCAGCAACGTGGAGACTTGCACAACACAACCACAAAACTCTGTCCCCAACTTGCGATGAGGTTGTCAATCTCACCGGTTTTGCTGAAAACAAAGGATTAAACGTATCGAATGGAAGGAAGTAATAGTTTGCTGAAAGTAAACACAAAGCAGTAAACATTTTATAGATTGTATGTAAAAGAAAAGGACTGGGATCCATAGTTCAGTAGAGGTGGCTCTCCTTAAGATAGATAACATGATGGGTGAACAAATTACAGCGGGGCAATTGACAAACACCGAGAAAGCAATACATGCATATACTAATCATCTTGACTCCTTTGAGATTCGATTAGGCATTACAGCATTATACATAGACCGCCATCCAACTGCATCTATGACTAATAATCCACCTTCAGGTTATCATCTGAACCCCCTCCAGTATTAAGTTGCAAGCAACAGATTATTGCTTTATGAATTGCGTGTAATGTAAACAATACGATTGTTCTATGAACAAAGGATTGTTGTTTTCTCCCTAGTAGCAACAACACATCTAGTACCTTAGAGATTTCTGTCACTACCCCAGATTACCAGAGGCATGAACCCACTATCGAGCATAAATACTAACTCTTGGAGTTGCTAGCATCTACTTGGCCAAGATAGCTACTAACAACGGAAAGCATGCAAGATCACAAAGAACAAAGACATGATAGAATCAATAATCAATCTGAAATAGCATCTCAATATCCATCGGATCCCCACAAACACAACATGCGGAATTACAAATAGATGATCTTGATCATGAATGGATCTCACAAGATCTAGACATGAAAGCACAAAGGAGGAGAACCAGCCATCTAGCTACTACATGGATCCGTAGTCCAAGGATGAACTACTCACACATCACACCGGAGGTTTGCATGGTGATGAAGAAGGCCTCCAGGGTGAATTCCCCTCTCCGGCAGGGTGCCGAGAAGAGCTTCAGATCCCTCCCGATCTCGGGATGGAGATGACGGTGGCTATAGACTATTTCGTGGATTTTTGATCGGGTACTTAGGGTTTTCGTCCCGAGGGCATCTCATAGGCGGAAGGAGAGGCCGAGGGGGTGCTGAGGTCGGCCAGTCCACCCCCTGGTGCGGGCCAGGCCTAGCCACGCGGCCAGGTGGTGTGGCCGGCCCCCAGCTCTTCTCCGTCTCGTATTCTGGCATCTGATGACTTCCGGAAATATAGGCACTTTGGCTTTTGTCCCGTCCAATTCCGAGAATATTCATTTTCTGACTTTCCTGGAACCAAAAATAGCAGAAAACAGGCAGCTGGCACTGTGGCTCTTGTTAATAGGTTAGTCCAAGAAATCATATGAAAAGTACTCCAAAGTGTGGACAAAACACAAGAAAGTGGATAAAACCAAGCATGGAACATCAAAAATTATAGATACATTTGCAATGTATTAGTAGCCTTAGCTCAAACCTCTCCCATGAGGGAACCAATACTAATGCATATAAAGTTTCGGCTAAGCCTTACCCAATTCAGGTATTGTGGTTGTATGGTAAAATTGGAATGGTATCGCATCCGAACCCAATCATCTGTTTTTATAAAGGGCTAAGGCTCATGGCTCAACATTTTCATCATCATAAACCATTTGTGTTTCTCAACACATGTCAAAACATCTCAATAGAATGACTCATCATTCCAAGGTTTTCATAAGCATTTTCACCAAGTATTCCCATCTAGAGTGATGAAGTTTTTGGTTTAGCTCTAACCACTAAGTTAAGAGTGTTCACTAAGGTGGGATGCTAATCTCAATCTCATGCCATAGAATGACATCTAGTATAGGCCAAGTTTTATACTCTTTATGCTATCTATACTACTTTCTAAAATCTCACAAAGCATTACTAGAAGTAAAGAAACTTTGGTAAAGAAAAAGGTAAAACTTGTAAGTAAAACTTGGGATGTGTATAAATCGAGAGGTATAACCAAAGCATGCCTAATGCATCTTGCTTAGGTTATCTTGTATAATTCTATCTTGCTAACAATAACTTGCAAGTGTTAGCTTGCAAGTAATAGCTTACCTTGATTGGTGCAGTGGTTGAAATTCTCCTCGTCTTCTTCGGGGTAGAACTCCTCCTCCTCGTATACTTGGTCGGTACTATCGGCAATAAATACATACGGGATACACAATCACCAAACAATACTTAACTAGTCTATTGAGCACACTAAGGCACAAACTTGGTGATCTTGTATCATCACAATAAACACAAGATTTAAAGAACTAGTTTCATTTATTTTATTTGAGAAAAGTAATTTCTACTCATTGAAATTAATTAAGATTTAATATTCCCTAGTTAAAATATTGGATCATGTGGACACATGTCATCACCACATATTCTAATGCATGGGAATGTGATTCAAAAGTTTGATCACATTTGACTAAGTTTAAGTTTATTATTTAAATGATTTAAAGTGACTAGAAATGTCTATATAGCATTATTTTGGTACTAGTCCAAAGTCACAGCATGCAAACCTAAATATTATTAAATATTCAGATAGGTATTGTAAAATGTGATTTTTGAGAGTTAGAATCAACTCAAAAGCTATTACGGTTGATTTTTGAAAAATGTTTGAATGTAGAAAAGTATATGTTTTGTTATTTTTACTATATGTGATCTATAACTCCAATCGATTTAAATCCAACGGGCTTGGATAGATATTTGAATTATCTTTCTAATCTTTTTTTGAATCATTCATTTTGGTTCAGTAGAACTCTCTGAATTGATTTTTAAACTAGTGGACATAACCTAGTTTAAACTTAATTAGCAAAACATTCATTTGAAGTTTAGGGCCAACGCGGGAAACTAATCCGGCCGGCCCAGTGACGCTCCATGGCGCAGAGGGCAACTGACAAGGGGGTCCCGCATGTCTGCGACACTTAAAACCCGAAACAGTATGGGGTAATCTGGGCGCTATGATTTGAGCAGAGATCAACGACTATGGTTCATCGTCGACGACGAACAGGTCACCGGTGAGAACGAACCCTAGCGACTCGGTGGGGGTCGATTGGGGGCTTACCAGGGCTCCAGCTAACATGGCGATGGGGGCGATCGAACTGGTGGACGACGACGGTCTCAAGCGTGGTCGCTGTGGCTCCTGGGGTGGTCGCAATCAGCGGGGCCCTTCTCCTCCAGTAGCGGCCAGCTCCGGTGGAATTCCGGTGACTGTGAGCTCGAGCGGCTCCGGGGAGAAGTGGGAAAGGCTTAGTGGCGAGAGGGGAGGTGAGTGGTGTGCAGAATTTGGACGGAGGAGGCCTCCTTTTATAGGCTCGATGGTGAGGCAGTGCGGCGTGGCCAGGCGACAGTGGCGACATGGCTACGGGCTGCTAGAGGTGTGGCTGCGAGCGCCGATCAATGCGCGGTCTCCTGGCAGTCCGCTATGGCGTAATGACGCGGCTAGGGGCAGTGGCAATTGGTCGGGCACGGCTCGTGCTCTGAGCGGCAGAGGCGGCGTTCGACACGGCGTGAGGTGGTTGCGGGTCAAACGGCGATCTCCTAGCGGCCCTCTACGGCGTAATGGCGCGGCTAGGGGCGGTGGAAATTGGTCGGGCGCGGCTCGTGCTCTGAGCGGCAGAGGCGGCGTTTGACACGGCGTGAGGTGGTTGCGGGTCAAACGGCGGCGAGCGAGGATTTCTTGGGGTGTGCTAGGGTGAAGGCGAGGCGGCGCGTGCGGGCTGTGGTCGAGGGGCGGTGTGCGCTGCCTTGTTGGGCGTGGCGCATGGGCGCGCGCTCGGCATGGCACAGAGGCGGCGGGCCCGATCGTGCCTCGGTGGTCCAGTGCCTGGCTGGGCTTGGGGAAAGGATAGGGGGCACCGGTGTGATCTAGCCTACCTCCTAGACACGGCGAGAGGGAGAGGGCGGTCGGCTGGGAGCTGTCCATGCTCGACCGACGAGCATGGCACTCAGGTGGCGCATGATACGTCCATTTTGCATCACAATTCTATGTCATAATTCACTGTTATTCATTGATATATTTCATATTAAGAGGTGATACTTATGTTATTTCATCTGTTTTTTGCATGGTTGATGACTTTTGGAGCATGGACCGCTGCAGTCAGGATTCTGATGGAAAAGGTGCTATTTGGAGGCAAAATTCACGAAGGTCACAAAATTCGGGAAAATATACGTAAAATCCTATTTTTCCAGAAGACGAAGGATGCCAGAAGGAGGAGTGGAGATGGGCCACAGGGGGCCCACGCCACCCCCTGGCGTGGGCCACCCTAGGCCGTGCCACCAGGTGATGTGGCCGCCCAGGCCCACCTCTGGCTCTCCCCTCTGGCGTATATATTCCTCCCAAAACCCTAAGACTCGGGGAGCGACCACAGAAAGATTCCGCTGCCTCAGCGGGACAGAAAACACCGATAGAGAAAGATCTCTCCGGTAGACAGATTTCTGCCAGGGGAATTCCTTCCCGGAGAGGGGAGATCGTCGCCATCAACACCACCATAAAGCTGGACTTCATCAGGATCATCATCACCACCATCATCATCAGCACCCTCATCACTATCTCCATATTGCTGTAACAATTGGGTTGAATCTTGCATAGTTCTTAGGGGAAACTTTCCCGGTGTTGATTACTCTTTATAGTTGATGCTATTGAGTGAACCATTGAATTATTGTTTATGTTCAGATTGTTATACATCATGATTCCATCTCTGATCATGATCCATATGATGTCTTATGAGTAGTTTGTTTTGTTCTTGAGGACATGGGAGAAGTCATGTTGTTAGTAGTGGAATTGTGTTGAGAAAGATTCAATAGTTTGATATTTAAGTTGTGGTGTGCTTCTTCTAGTGGTGTCATGTGAACGTCGATTACATGACACTTCACCTATATGGGCCTAGGGGAATGCATTGTGTATTTGGCTACTAATCGTAGGGGTTGCCAGAGTGACAGAAACCTGTACCCCCGTTAGGAAACCATTGCACAAGGGACGTCAGGGTCTTAGAGTTTAAAGCTGTGGTTAGGTTTCTACCTTAATTACTTTCTTATACTTACGGATGTTTGCAAAGGGTATAATCACAAGTATCTATTAGTCCTAGGAAGGTCAGTACATTAGCAGAAGTTGACCCACACAACACTTAGCAAGCTAAAGAAGATTAATCAACTATATGAAGCGAAAGCACTTGACAGTCTTCCCATGTGTCCTCAAAAACGTTTGGTCATCTTAAGTAATACAACCGACTTGTCCTTTGCTACATAAAGGATTGGGCTACTTGCTGCATTTATTCTTACTTTCTTTTATTTACTCGTACTTTATTTACTTGCATTATCAAAAAACCCTAAAAATCCGTTTGCTAAGTATTTGTAGAGAATTCCTGATCCATACCACTAGACAGCACCTTCTGCTCCTCGTTGGGTTCGACACTCTTATTTATCAAAAATACTGCGATACACCCCCTATACTTGTGGGTCATCAAGACTATTTTCTGGCGCCGTTGCCGGGGAGTGAAGCACTATTGGAGAGTGGAATTGGTAAAGGAAACTTCTATTGTGAGTATTTTTTACTTCTGTTAGTTGCTTTATTTTTGTTATGGATAATTCACTGAGTTTCTTATTTGGTAATGCTACTACCACTACTAAGGTAGTAGATGAACCACCACCTGCTGAGAATGATGCTTTTAAAATACCTACAAGAATTATTGATCGTGTTATGTATAACTACTATGTTGGGGATGTAACTGTCCATCCCGGTGATCATTTACTCTTTATACACGAATTATGCGGGTTGTTCAAGTATGCATGTATTACTACAGATCAAGTTAAGAAGAAATTATTCTTATTATCACTGAAAGGAAGAGCTGAGGAATGGTATAAGCTGCTGAAGAATGGTCAAGCTCTTGAATGTGAGGAAATAGTACCTCTCTTTTATTCAAAGTTTTATCCTCCTAGTGATATTCATAAAGATCAGGATCAAATATACAACTTTTGTTCTCTTGATGGAGAGAGTACATCCCAAGCTTGGGGGAGATTGAAGTTACTAATGCTCAAATGTCCCATTCATGAGCTCCCCAACAATATTATTATCAACGACTTTTATTCAAGGCTCCCTCTACATGATAAGGATTTATTGGATGCTTCTTGTGCTGGATCATTCACTCGCATGGAAGAAGAAGCTAAATGGGATCTTCTGGACCGTATTCAAGACAATGCTGAAGCTTGGGAGAATGACAAAGGTAGAAAGTCAGGTATAAATTATGATTATGAATGCATTGAATCTTTTATAGGAACTAATGACTTTCAAAATATTAAAAATGCTTATGGTCTAGACTCTCAAGCTATTGCTTCTTATTTTAAGGCTTTTGCTTCCTACATTGAAGTGCCTAAAAAGAAGTGGAATAAGTATCATGAACCTTATAAAGATATTGCTAAGAGTGTTCCTGCAAGAAATACTGAAGTTTATACTGCTAATCCTGTTTTACCTCAACTTACATTGAGAAAATGCCTTTCCCAGTTAGTATGGTAAAGGAACATACTATGAAAGTACAAATAAAGCTGTTGAACCTGATAAACAAATGGATGATGAACCTATAATAGCAAATGTGAAAGACTTTGTCACTAAATATGTAGCAGAGGGACACACTATCCTTTGTAAGGATACCTCTAATATTGTTTCACAAAGTAGTGTTATGAGAGCTAGTATTCCTGTGTTTTCTGTTAAAATAAGTGATCATTGTTACGATGGTTCATATGATAGCTATATCGTTAAGTTTATGCATGATACTGAAAGTTAGACATGGGTATGCCCAATAGGCACTCAACTACAGCCTACCTGGTGCGGCTCGACGGAAGGCCCACTCGACGAATTGCCAAGGTCCATGACGTCTATGACAGTTCGAGTGGTATGCAGCCCATATGGACACAGACTCCTAAACGTACAAGACAAGGAGGTCTCAATACTAGAGTTTGAATACAACTTGTAACCCACTCGTATTGGTACCTGAGACCTATCCTCTCCATATATAAAGGCTAGGAGGGTCCAACGAGGAGGACAGGATCTAAGACCCCAATAGACAAATCGTGACTCCCATGATAGACAGATCTACGACATCGCCACAATAGACAATAGATCTAGACATCGATTTCTCGCATATTCGCCAGATCCAATCTGCGCGTCCACGCCATCGGCAACATTGTAATTCTTCGGATCATCATCAATTAAGAGAAGACAAGCAGGAGTAGGGTCCTCTACGAGGCCTGAACCTGGGTAAAACCTCATGTCACCTGTGTGCTTGTTTGCTAGCTGATCGAGACTTTTAGTGTATCCCTCCTTCTCCAAAACCCAAGTCTATAACAATGAGCATTGATGAGTTAAACCCTCGTGAATTGGCGATGTCTGTGGGAACTGGAAGTGCTGATGTTGCGGTCTCGACGGTTCCATCATCCACAATCTACAACTCGACGATTACGATGAACAGATCTACTTCGGCTCTCACGCATCATCGACTAGACGAGACCCTAGCCATCTTCGACAGCTAGATTACGTCGGATCATCATCCACAAGCTTCATTGCCTTATGGTAGCCAGTCGTCATAGTAAGATTTGGAAAATTTCGATCTCAGATCAATTTATCCCGGGACCAATGGGAACACGTCTAAATTTGCACGTTCCGTCAAGACCTCGAATTGCACTCCTCAGAATTCCACTTGACAAAATATGTACGACACACCAGACTCCACACGACAAACAATTGAGTCAAGGGTCGTGCAATGTCCTGATCTGGCCAACGTGGCTGTGTTAATTCAGTTTAAATTTCACTCGATCAGTCAGAGCGCGTGTCAGCCCGTCTCATCTTAATTTTGCAAGGAAAAGTGGGGCCAACTGCCTTGAACGTGCGGCAACTCAAGTACAATAAAAAAGGGAGAAGCTAGAAGATTCGGTTGCTTCAAGTTGTTAGCATATGGCCCATGAGTATTATTACGACTTCAGTGTTTAAACTCGCCAAGTGAGCCAGCTAGCGGCATCAGTTCTCTCACAGGGACGCAAAAACATCTGCTTGCTTCGGATCACTCCAACAAAACGCAAGCCCTGGCCTCTTTGCGACGGTCATCTCGTTCATCGCGGGCAACTTCGCCACGGAATTTTCTGACTCTACAACGGCTGGATCTACGTCGCGACAGATTATTTCGACTCCCCCATGGTTGACCTCGCCACCGCAGATTGGCTCATCTCTGCCACAACCGGCTTCGTCGTCCCTGCAGAACAATTTCGTCACCATCACGGACTCGTCTTCGCTGCAACAACTTCGACTTGCAGCAATAACTGTGACTCGCATCGTCGAGCCTGTCGGCTGGACGACTTCCGACCGCGTTGAATCTACACCCGGGGGCTGCGTTGACTCCGCCATGGGACCCGCTGCGGTATTCGGCTTCGGCGACTCGGGGGCTCCCTCGGCTCTAGCGACCTGAAGTGGTATTCGACTCCAGCTAATCGCTACGGTCTTCGGCTCCAACAACCCGTTGCCGCCATCGGCTAAGGCGACCTGCTATGATCTTCGGTTGCAGCAAACCGCTACTGCCATCGGCTCCGATGACCTGATGGCCACGTTGACTCCTTCCGACAGCGACCCGTTGGCCTCGTCAAGTCCACCCACTGCGTCGACTCCCGTCCACCGATGACCTGTCGACTCCGTCCAACTACGTCAAATCTATGCCCGGGGGCTGCACCGACTTCGCCACGCGATCCTGAGCAATCTTTGGGAGTCGCGACTCTCTACGGTCTTCGATCCTGGTGACCTACTATAATCTTCGACTACGGTGACCTGCTACGATCTTCAATTGCGGCAACCTGCTGCCGCCATCAGCATCGGTGACCCACTGCGGTTTTCGGGTCCAGCGACTCGGGGACTCCCTCGGCATCATTGACTCGGGGGGTCCTTCGACTCCGCCATACGAACCGCTTCGGTCCTCGACTCCAGCGACTGGGGGGATCCCTCAGCATTGGCGATCCAGCGACTCGATGCGGTCCTCGACTCCGCCGACCTGTTGAGTCTTCGACTCCATCACGCAACATGCTGCCGTCTTCGACTCCACCGACCTACTCTGTCTTCGACTCCATCACGCGACCTGCTGTCGCGTCGACTACGTCCGCGATTGCATCGACTTCGTCCACGACAACTACTAATAAAGCTAAGTTTCCCTCTACTTAGAGCTGATTTTTTGTAACTCGCACTCGAAACACTCGGGGGCTGCGCCCTATTCGAGTAACCTAATGTGCCATCGATTACACACACTCGAGCACCTCAGACGCGACAGCCCGAGTAGCTGATTCTGCCTGATCGTCGAATCCTTGAACTCCGAGTACCTCGGCAAGGTACTGAGACTAAGGGTAATCAGGCTAACGAAAAGGCCTAGCATACAATGCAAAAGTGTCGACTTGATTGGCACCAGAATCTTACTTTACAAGGTGACATGCAAATATTCTTTACAAGATACAAGTACTTCACAATTCTTCATGTTTTCTGCAGCTTACAAAGATGTCGACTGCATCGAGCTATTCTATCGGATCCTCCAATAGGAGTTGAAAAAACAATTGGCTATGCCATACACTCAAGACCCAAGTCGAATCCCTCCTCGGACAGTTGCATCACTTGATGCTACACACACGTGACGCTGACCACGCATCCTATAGAAGCGACTACTTCGACTCCATCTGCATCGTCGACTTACCCAGCTAAAATGCTGCATGACTCCACTACGTCAACCCCAACTGCATCGTCGATTCTTGATCCTTATGCGTGAGACACTGACTCGATGCACTTTTGAGTCAGTGGTTTCCTCTCGCATGATTGTCGACTACGACTGCAAGATACAATATTCAAGTTTCTGCCCGAGTCTACGACTCCGCCAGACACTCGGGGGGCTACTCCAAATTGGAGCGCTGGCCGCGCATATACAAGATCCTCGAGTGACATGCTCTGAATCCTCACTCGAATCCACAATTCGACTAAGGACTCGGAGGCTAGGGAGCGCTGGCCACGCATCCAAAGAAATTTGTGAAGATATCCAAGCATTATGAAAACCCTTCACTCAAATCTACGATTCGATTGTGGACTTCAGGTTACTCCCATAGGGAGCGCTGAAAACATATTCGACTGAAACAAGCAATAAAAGACGACAGCAGTCGCAAATTGTTTTTAGTCCCCACTCGAGTCTACGACTCGAATAGGCACTCGGGGGCTACTCGCATAGGGAGCGCTGACCGCGCACCCTATGATTATTTTTGCTCGTACATCGTACTGTGTGTTTATAACATCCACACTCGAATGCTATGGCGACTGCGCCTGATATTTTCCCTACAAAGAGACTGCGTCTCCTGGGTCACCCAAATCATCTCCGCGATGACAAAATTTGGATGCCGCGCTTACAGCGTGAAGATAAGACCTGGATAAGGCGTGGCAACGCATCTGCTGCGCTCTACCAGAAATAATCCGTACCTACAGGTACGATGAATAAGCCTTTACGGACGCGTCGAGTGCTCACATTTACACACTAGGATTCGACTCTATAAGACCTCCGCGGCCTGAGTCGAATTACGCCAACAATTTCCGAATTCGAGTCCGGGGACTCGAGTTTGAGTAGGTAGCATTGTTTTTGCCCTAGAGCAATTCACTGGTCCTGATCCTTCGAGCGCACCAGGCACGTTTACCATCATCCCTATGAACTACTACAAATTCGACTGACCCGATGAACTTCCGGGTGAGTGCTTCGCACTCGACACAATTATCGACTCTGACATCCTAATACAAAGATCAAGACTTCTGAGTCTCCATCCGAATGTACGATTCACATGGACACTCAGGGGCTACTGACATGGGTATGCCCAATAGGCACTCAACTAGAGCCTACCTGGTGCGGCTCGACGGAAGGCCCACTCGACGAATTGCCAAGGTCCATGACGTCTATGATAGTTCGAGTGGTATGAATGTCGTGGTGGTGGCACGACAGATGCCATGGATAGGCTAAAGTTGGGGCCAATGTGTGCTAGGGGAATCCAGGGAGGGAGAACGTGGTGATTCCACGCACCGAAGTTCTTGTATTCTCTCTATCAATGGTGTTTACAAGTGTTCTTGAAGCTCTTAGCAAGAAGGAGACAATGTCTCTTACCCCTCACTAACTAGCCCCTGAATTCTACCTTAGACAGAGAGTGATTCCTCTAAATGCCGTCCCCTCTCTATGGAGGCCCTGGTGCTCCTTATATAAGGGAGCCCGGGTTACAATTCTAGGGCTTAAGTGGCAGCATATTCTATGAATATGCTCCTTTCCTAAAGCAGATGCTTCTTTATTCTTCTTTAACGGCTCGTCCGGGCTTTGGACGTAACCCGCAGCATCATCCTCATCTTTTGGCATCACAAGCTACGTCATCCGGCTTTGCCTGTGTCACCTTGGTCACTGCTGACCCGTTGGTCCTCCCCTTTACTTTACTTTGCACATGCTTCAGCTAATAAAGCCACCTTTTGACCAGCGGGGGATTCCTTCTCTTTGAAGCTAAGATAATCCGGCTAGCATATAGCTAATCTGGCTTACCCAAGTACCTGCAAAACAGATAAGCATGGCCGGCATAGATCTTATGCCGGCCGGACCATTGTCAAGGAAATGCCCCACGGGCCGGGCCACACCGTGATTCGGCCTACCTTGAGGTGACCCGGTCAGTACTTTGCTTTGACCGTGCCATACCCTGGCTAACTCGGCCCTTTTACCCCGGCGTTGCCCTACCCGGGGGTATCCCCCCAACATTAGTCCCTGAAGCTGGTGCGGTCTTAGCAACTTTTCAGTTGTTAAGGCCACAGCAGGTTCCCATATCCGAATCTTTTATTCCTTGGGCCGAGTTATCTCGTAGCCCGGAGTTTCTTCTCTTGCAATCCTTTCGCTCTTTCTAGGTTATTCCTCATTGGCTAGGTATTTTGCTTGCTTATCCGGGTTTCTTTTCCTTCTCTCGTACGCTTCTCCACATCCTACATGGAGGGTAATCATCATTTGCCTCATTTTAAGGGCCATGCGCATTTACCGTGCCGGTTACTGTCGCTGTGTCAGGCATAACTGCTGTAAACGTCCCATCACTGCAGCGCCTCGTTAACTATAACGCCATGTCCCGTCATGGGATCATTTGTTCCTGTGTCCCCTCTTGTGGCCTTGCTCTGATTGGTTGCTTGGGACGCATACACGCTCGTTGCGCGCTGCACGCCACCCGCAAAGGATCCCACAACGCGCGTGTCACGGTTAAGTAGAGGGTGCGATGCTCTCCCAGGGTAAGTTCCCCCATTCGCGTTGCACCCCCTGCTCTCTCTCTTCTTCACCGTGACTTTGCCGCCGCCGGTTTCCTTCTCCGCGAGCGCCACCGCGACCGTGCTCCGGCGATATTTCTCGCCAGCGCCGCCACCTTTAGTTCCAATCTTCACCACGGGGCCTTGCACTTCCCGTTTCCCCTCTTCGGGCTACCATTACTCAGATCACCCCTTCGAGAGCTTCAATCTCGCCATGACTGAAGCAGAAGCTGCAATGGTGGCGCAGCAGGAGGAAGGGGCGGAGGGCCGCGAGCGCGGATGCTGGGATGGCTCCATCGCCCGCGATGAGGACCTGGCTTGGATCTACGCCTCCTGTTGCATCCCCGCCGGGGTCGCCTGCCGCCTCCCCTCTGGTGAGATTAATCCCACCCCCAAATCTGGGGAGTACGTTGTTTTCTTGTCGCATTTCCAACGTGGCTTCGGCCTTCCTACCTCTGATTTCTTCTTCGATTTCATCTCCGCCTACCAATTGCAACCGCATCATCTCCCCATGAATGCAATCACCTCTCTGTCCTCTTTTGCCTCCAGCATTGAGGGTTACATCGGCCTCTGGCCAACCAAAGAACTTTGGATAAAGTTCTTTGGTCTGCGGAGAAATGTGGTTCCGGACAAGGAGGGTGCCCCGGAGGACAAGCACTTTACCCAGTGTGGCGCCGCCTCCATCTCGCCCCGGAAACAATCCGTCTTCCCCCGGGTCACGGGGCTCGAATCCTGCAAGGGCTAGGCCCGGGCCTTCTTCTATATCCGGAACACCACCAAGGAGGACCAGATCCGGCTGCTCCCCTTCAGACTCGGTCCTCCAGATACTTCACGATGGGAAAGCATTCCCAAGCGCGCTACAACCCTAGCGAATCAAGTGGCTCACCAGATCACGAAGCTGCTTAAGGAGCATCTCCGGGGGGGGGGGGGATATCATGATCACTTTCCTCCGCAGCCGGGTCTCCCCCCTCCAGAAGCGAGCCCACAAGATCTGCTACCTCAGCGGTCCTCTTGACCCTCACTAGACCTCCTCTTTTGAGATGGATAACTCGGCGGTTTACCGCCGGGTTAAGGCCGTCTTCAATGTGGAGAAGGAGTTCACCGAGGCCTGGGAGTGGGGACTTGAGCCCTTCACTCGCGCCAAACCTCCTCCAAGGGTAAGTTAACCTTCTTCCGCTATCCGAATTTTCTTTGTATGTTGATTTCCCTTTGTAACTTAGCTACTATTCTTTAGAGATTTCTCCAGCAAATGCTGGAGGATGGCGAGGTTCTGGCCAACAAGTGGTTGGAGGACCACCCTGAGGGAGACGAGGTGGAGACAGACCTAGAGACTTTCTTGCCTACCCCGGACGTCATCAAACATAGTGCTGGTAAGGCCTCTTCTCTAAGGGATTGGCCAGATGATGATGATTCGGATGTTGAGGTCCTTGAGGTACTTGATCCGGTTCTTATCTCTTATTTGCACTGGCTTATGTTTGAATGTTCAGCTAACCCGGATGCTTAGGTCCATGAGGTTCCCCCGCTTGCTACCAGTGGTCCGGTCCCGACCCCTTCCCAGAAGCGCGCAGCTACCTCGACCGTAGCTTCAGAGGCGCTGCCGCCCAAGAAGAGGCAAAAGAAGTCCGGGGTTAAACCCTCGGCGAAGCCTGCCGCCAAGAGCACAGTCCGACGGGTGCCCAAACCTTGGGCTCCTCCCACCGTTGACGAGTAAGTTCTTTTTAGCATTCCTAATTCGGATTCTTCCGTTGCTTGCCTTAGTCTCTGGTTGCTTCTTTCTTTTTTACTTGTTGTCCTTCCTTTTTTCAAAGCTCTTGTGGATGTCTCCCAGAGCGGTTTCGGCATAGTCTCCCCACTCCGAAGCGACCCCTCTCCCCTCGCAACGATGACCAACGTACGCTTAGCCCTATTCATGAGGGTTCCGGGGCCGCGCCAGACCCGAGTCCACCTCGTCAAGAGGAGGACAACATCGACGTGGGAGGTAGCGGGCGGATTTGGATACGACAATGCGCGATCTGTCCAGCTCCTCGGCCTCTGCGCCCAACGTTGAGGCGCTAGCTTCATCGGCGCCGCCCCTAGTATCTCCAGCACCAGCAACAACACCAGCACCAGCAACACCAGTAGCAACAGCATCAGTAGCAACAGTATCAGTAGCACCAGCAACAAGGGCCTCCAAGCCTCCTAAGGGGAAAGCTCCTTCGGCCCCCACCGGGTCTACACCTTCAGTCGCTGATTTCTTTCAGCGTGCTCCTCAACCCTCATCCGGCAAAGCTACAAAGTCTTCCGGGTCAGCTTCGTTCAGGCCAGCTTCCGGATCAGAGGGCAGCAGACAGCTGGATTTGCACACCAGCCCTGCTGCGGCTCAATCCGACAAGCGCGAGGCCCATGTAAAGGGCCATGTGACGAACCATTCTGCGAGTGGTGAGAGTTACAGTCCACATCTCCTTGAGTATGTGAAAAACTGGAACAACGCCGACCTCGTTGACCCTCAAGGAGATCTCCTAGAAAGGTTCGGCCTTGCTGAGTTCAGCATGCAAATGAACTCCGCCATTCAGGCTATCTCCCTGGCTGGCCAGATGATGGAGGTAATCCTTTTTCTCTGCTGTTAATGTTTTCTCATAACTTAGCACTTGTAGATATATCTGAGTCCTCGAGCCTCCTAGGGAATAACTTGTTATTCGGTCGGATGCTCCCTAGTTTTTGTTCATATTGTCATTAATTTGCAATAGATTTTGGGCCGGGTCTAGTTCCCTTGGCCCAGACTTCATAGCTTTTTAAATATCTACACCTAGAGCCGGGTTAAGTTCCACTTGGCCCGGATCTTGTAGACTTCAAATATCCACACACTTAGAGCCGGGTTAAGTTCCACTTGGCCTGGATCTTGTAGACTTCGAATATTCACACACCTAGAGCCGGGTTAAGTTCCACTTGGCCCAGATCTTGTAGACTTCGAATATCCACACACCTAGAGCTGGGTTAAGTTCCACTTGGCCCGGATCTTGTAGACTTCGAATATCCACACACCTAGAGCCGGGTTAAGTTCCACTTGGCCTGGATCTTGTAGACTTAGAATATCCACACACCTAGAGCCGGGTTAAGTTCCACTTGGCCCGGATTTTGTAGACTTCGAATATCCACACACCTAGAGCCGGGTTAAGTTCCACTTGGCCCGGATTTTGTAGACTTCGAATATCCACACACCTAGAGCCGGGTTAAGTTCCACTTGGCCCGGATCTTGTAGACTTCAAATATCCACACACCTAGAGCCGGGTTAAGTTCCACTTGGCCTGGATCTTATAGACTTCGAATAATTTCCACCGTCTCTGAACTTTTGTCTCTTTTCTTGTTTCAGATTACCACTAACCGCCGAACTGCCGAGTTCCAGCGCCTGTTGGACTCCTATAAAGACCTACGTGGGCGTTATGGTAAACTCCAGGAGGAGTACTAGAAGAGGGGTTAGTTTCCATTTCTCTCCCTTCCTTGTTCATTCGTACTTCTTAGAGCTCATATGAATGTCTTGTCCGGATTACGCAGCCGAGGTTGAGGCTGAGAATAAAATTATGAGGAAGAATCTTGCGGAGATTAAAGGTAATTTCATCCCCTTCACATGATCATCGTACCCTCCATAGTTTATTCGGTGGACACTCATATTTTGGGTCCTCCGGATCATGTTGAAGTTGCTCTTGAGGATAGTGTTCCTATGCCTGAACTGATGACCCACTGCATGGAACAATCAGGGAAGTATGAAGCTGAACTGAAGAAGAAGGATGCTGAGATAGCTCGGCTCCAGTAGCGGGACTCGGAGGTTACTCGGCTGAATGCCGAAATTCAGAGGCTCAAGAGCTCTCATCAGTCCACTCTAGAGAAGTCCGATCAGGAGTTTGCCGAAGAGAAGGAGCATCTAGTTACTCAAATCTCTAAGGACAAGGGCCTACTGGAGGAAGCCGACGTCAAACTTACGTCGGCAACCACTGAGTATGAAAAACTCCAGATCCACAATGCCAACACTTATTCCGAGCTTCAGCGACTTTTCTTCCAGATTGCGCATAAGTTCTCCGCTCTTGCTTGATCTGCTATTATTCGGATTTGGTCCATTCGCTTAACGTTAATGCTCTTATCCTTAGGCACATTTTCAGAAAGCGATACATTCGCTGCCTCCGCCGTACGCGAATCCGTGAGCAGCGTGGAATTCCTGCTAGTCCTGATGCCGAGCCAATTCCTTACACCACAGAAGATCTCCTAGCGAGTCTCACCGCTCGTCTCAAGATAGTAAAGAATTTTGGCGCGGACATTATCCCAGCAGCAACCCAGATGTTTGGCTGCCTCTGGCCCAGTGAGACCATTCCCAAGAAAACTTCAGACTTCATAGCCAAACTCATGGAATGTGATACTCAACTGCACCTATGGCGCGAATCTGCAGCACGGGCTGGAGCCGACATTGCCCTGAAGTCTACGCTTTCATGGTATGAAGGGATTGACCTGGCACTACTCAATCATATGCGCACCAGGTCTAAGTGGTGCGAGGATCCGGAGTGGATTGCGCGCCGCTAGGCCTGTGCGAACAATCTTATCCAATATTCCTTCTTCCATGCCTGGAATGAGGGGCCAAGCTTCCTTGATGTTGCTGATGACGAGATTATCTCTGGAGCTAAAGAAGGGAGTGCGAGCAAGGGCTCCGAGTTAGGCGACGAGGCTGAAGACCCGGAGGACAACAAAGTTGACCCGGAGGACGAAGCCGAAGATAGCGCTCCTCCCGCACACTTCGGAGTACCTCCCACAACAGATGATTCTCCTGCTGCTTCTGCCCGTTGAAAAACAGTTATCATATTTATCAGATCCCCGGAATGCCAGGCGCAAATGTAATTAAATACTTTGGTTTGTTTATGCTACAATTTCATGTTTTGAACTAAGTTTTTATTTCCGGATTATCGTGGGTGAAGTCCCCGAGTTTCATTTTCTTGTTCCACCATTTTTTGACTCGGCTCGCGTCTACCTTGATTCGGTTTTGCGACTTACGAGTCCGAGGTTCAAAAAATTGACTTAACAGTACTTGAAACCTTGAGATTGGCTCAAAATGATTCGACACTTTAGTGAAGAAAATAAACTAAGGGTTAGCCAAAAAACCAACGTCGGCCCGGTTAAGTTCTTCTTCCTTAGGTATTTTTCATGTGCTTTGCCATTCCAAACTTGTTCTCTTGCTTGCCATGAAGCCAATTCTTGTTGGACAGCAACAAAGTCGAAGAGTTAGGTTTTTTGGTGCTAACACATTACTAATCCAACTAAGACGTAAGCGACTTAACCCAGCCGACATAAAGAATATGAAAACAAGACAAGTGCTATAGCAGTCCCCGAGTCTCTACTCTGGGTGGCGAAGTTTTTATTGATAAGCTCATTGCCGACATACATACCAACATACGAGTAGTTCGAATACATTCACCTCTCAGGTGTAGAAAGGACGCAGCAGTGCTACGTTCCATGGTCTTTTGGATTCCTCTCCGGACCTGTCCGCCTTGTTCTTTTGCTGGGGCTGTGCATCAATAAGATAGTAGGAATCATTGCGCAAAGCTTTGCTCAGAATGAAGGGCCCTTCCCATGGGGGGGATAACTTATGCATGCCAGCGGTGCGCTGTATTAGCCTTAGCACCAAATCACCTTCCCGAAAAACACGGGGGTTTACTTTCCGGCTATGATAGCGTCGGAGATTTTGCTGGTATATGGCGGTTCTGGACAAGGCCAGTTCTCTCGCTTCTTCCAGTAGATCAACATCATTCTGCCAGGCTTCGGGCACTTCGGCTTCTGTGTATTGGGTGACCCTAGGCGAATCATGCTCTATGTCGGCCGGTAATACAACTTATGCCCCATATACTAGAAAGAATGGCTTATAGCCCATTGATCGATTCGGAGTTGTTCTAAACTCAACAGTACCGCTGGTAGTTCTTCTATCCAGCACTCCGTTGATCTTTGCAGCGGCTCAATGAGCCAGGGTTTTATCCCAGACAATACCAGTCTGTTGGATCTTTCCACTTGCCCGTTCGACGCGGAGTGGGCGACTGAGGCGACATCTAACCGATCTTCTTTTCCTGGCAGAACCTCGCAAATGCTCCTTCGGCAAAATTTGTCCCGTTATTAGTTATGATGCTGTGAGGGTAGCCGTACCTTAAGATTATATCCTTGAGGAATCTTACTGCCGTTGCCCCATCACATTTCTGAATTGGTTTCACTTCAATCCATTTGGTGAACTTGTCAACCATGACCAGCATGTGGGTCATCCCTCCTTTGGCTGGCTTAAATGGCCCTACCATATCTACGCACCATACAACAAATGGCCATGTAATTGGGATAGTTTTCAGCTCCGACATTGGCAGGTGAGTTTTCGTGGCATATCTTTGACAACCATTAGATTTTCTCACCAAGTCCTATGCTTGTTCCAAAGCACTGGGCCAATAAAATCCATGCCAGAAAGCCTTTGCTACTAAGGCCCTTGAGGAGGCATGGTGGCCACATTCCCCTTGGTGAATATCTCGGAGTATGTCGAGTCCTTCCTCCGGATCAACACACTGTTGAAGTACTGCTGTCACACTCCTTTTGTATAATTTGGCGTTGATAATTGTATAAGCCTTTGCCCTTCTCTGAATTTGCCTTGAACTTATTTCATCATCCGGCAAGATTCCCTCCTTCAGGAAATCAAAAATTGGCTTGGCCCAAGACGGTATAGGTCGGACGGGAAAGGGTTCCTCATCCACTTCCATTGAATCCACCGACATAACTCCCGCCGGATCAAGCTGCTGAGTCCCCGGGTTTGCTAAAGCAGTCCCCGGATCTGCTGAAGCAGTCCCCGGGTTTGCTGAGGTGCTTCCCCATTCTATCTCCATAGGTGCAGCTCCTGATCCGGTGAGCGCCGGGATATAAACTGAATCTGACTCGGGTGATGGTGTGATAGACGGTTTTCTCAAGTGTTCCAAGGCCACATTTGGCGCAATGGGTTGCCGGGATGAGCCCAGCTTGGACAGTGTATCTGCTGCCTCGTTTTCGCTCCGAGGTATGTGATGGAACTCACACCCTTCGAAAAACCCGCTTATCTTCTGGACATGGAACATATACAAGGCCATGTTAGCATCCAGGGCATCCCAATTTCCAGACACCTGCTGTACCACCAATTCCGAGTCTCCAAAGCACTGTATCCGGTGTATTCCCACTTCCTTTGCCACTTTGAGACCATGTAGCAATGCTTTGTATTCCGCCACATTATTCGAGGCATTGAAATGGATCTGTAGGACGTACTTCCGTTGATACTTCTTGGGCGAGGTAAGCACCACTCCTGCGCCTAATCCGTCCTTCAGTTTTGATCCGTCGAAGTGCATTTGCCAATAATTTGAGTCTGGCAGGGGTGGCTCATACTGCATTTCAGCCTAGTCCACAAAGAAATCCGCCACAACTTGTGACTTGATCGCATCTCTCCTGTCGAACTGTGGCGCGTATGGAGCTAATTCGATTGCCCACTTTGCTATTCTGTCGCTTGCATCCTTGTTGCTCATGATCTCCGAAATAGGCGCCTCACATATCACCTTGATGGGATGTTCCTCGAAATAGTGCTTGAGCTTCTTGGCCGACATATATACGCCGTACACCATTATCTGATAATGAGGATAATTCTGTTTTGACGTTGACAATACTTCACTCTGATAATACACCGACCTTTGCATCGACTTTCCTTCCTCTTCGCGCTCCACTACGATCACTGCACTTACGACTCGGTTGGTCACGGCTACGTAAAGCAACATCAGTTCCTTAGGCAATGGTGCAACTAATATTGGTGCAGTAGGTAGCATCTTTTTCAACTCGCGAAATGCAATATCTGCCTGTGGTGTCCATGTGAACTTATCTGCTTTTTTCATTAACTGATAGAGGGGCAAGGCCTTCTCTCCCAGCCGACATACAAACCGACTCAACGATGCCAGGCAACTAGTGAACTTCTAGACATCGTTAAGACATTTTGTTAACTCCATTCTTTCTATGGCCCGGATCTTCGTCGGGTTAGGTTCAATGCTGCGGCTAGATATCAGGAAACCGAGTAACTTTCCGGCTGGTACGCCGAAGGTGCATTTCTCCGGGTTCAGTTTCATTCGGAACCTTCTCAAGTTCGCGAATGTCTACCGGATATCCTCAAGGAGCGTGTTGCTTTCCTTGGTTTTTATCCCCACATCATCCACATACACCTGCACAATCCGACCTATTTGGTCATGCAAGCATTTTTGCATACATCGCTGGTACGTTGCTCCAGCATTACGTAATCCAAACGACATAGTTCAGTAACAATAAGCCCCATACGGGGTAATGAACACAGTCTTTATTTGATCATCTAGATTTAGGGGTATCTGATGGAAACCAGAATATGCGTCAATGAATGACAGCAGTTCACATCCGGCAGTTGAGTCTATGACCTGATCTATTCTGGGGAGCGGGAATCGATCTTTTGGACATGCCTTATTCAGGTTCGTGTAATCAATACACATGCGCCATACCACTGCCACGTTCGGATCATCCTTATTTTTCTCCACCAGCACTGGATTAGAAAGCCAATCCGGATAGAGTACCTCCATGATGAATCCAGCCGCTAGCAATCTTGCTATCTCGTCTCCAATTAGTTTTCTTCTATCTTCTGCAAAACGCCTGAGAGGCTGCTTTATCGGCTTAGCCCCGGGTCTTACATTCAGTGATTGCTCAGCCAACTCCCTCGGTACACCTTGCAGATCTTGCGTAGACCAAGCAAAGATATCCCGATTCTCACGGAGGAAGTTGACGAGCTCGCTTTCCTATTTGCTGCTTAACCTGACACCTATGGTAACGGTGCGCTCTGGGAACAGATCATCAACTGGCACTTTCTTCGTATCCTTAGTCGCTTGGAACGATACGCTCCCATGTGGGTTGGTCAGGGCCGACATGTGTTGTTGCGCGGATTGAGCCAATGCCGCCACCTCTAGTATCTTCCTTTTCTCTTGAGCTATCACGAGTGACTTGGCTAAATTAGATCCGGCTGACACACACTCGATTGAACGCCGAAAGTCCCCTAATATAGTTATCACACCCCTTGGTCCGGGCAACTTAATCTTAAGATAACTGACGTGGGTAGTTTCCATGAATTTGCTCAGTGCTGGCCTGCCGAGTAACGCGTGATAGGCACTTTCCAGATTCACTACCTCGAATTCCAAGTTCTCAGTGCGGCAGTTGTGTCTCGTGCCGAATCACACATCAACCCAGACCTTTCCAATTGGTTCACAAGAGATTCCTGGCACAATACCGTGAAAAGTGGTCCTTGTCGCTTGCAACATGTTCTCTGTTATCCCCAACTTGTGCATGGTATCGTTGTACATAATATTGATACTACTTCCATTGTCAATCAACACCTTGGAAAACCTCACGTTGAGATTCGGTCCGATAAACGTCGGATCCAAGACTAGAGCATAGGTTCCTTGGCTTGGCATGATCTTTGGGTGATCCTTGACACTCCATGTGATCTCTTGATCCGCTCAAGGCATGTATCTCGGCACAGCCGGCATTACTGCATTCACCTCCATATTCCGGCACTGTAAGCTTTTCCAGTCATTCTCTTCCGTGGTGAACACACAATAGCTTTGGTGATGTTCCCTATACTCATTTCGTCCTTCATTCTCGTTGTAACCGTGGCCTTGCTGCTGGTTATTCCCTACTTGATGTACTGCATCCCTTCTCTCCGGATTCTCATACCTCGGTGGAGGTGGTGGCAGCATCAATTGCGCTCCATTTCCTCCTGTTAGTAACGGTGGCCGGGGTGTTTCATTCCTAGGTGCTTCATTCCGAGGTGCCTGAGCATTCCCCAAATTCATCTGCTCCAATTTCCTCATCCATTCACACTGCCTGGTCGTATGATTCGCTGGACTGTTCGGACTTGGCGTATGAAACTTGCTTCGTTGAGCTAGCATAGACTCGAACATATACCTCAGCCTATCCTTCTATTCCTGCCATTGCTTTTTCTGCTCCGGGGTCCAAGGCTTTCTTGCTTCGCTCTTCTGCTGCCAGTTTTGCCCTCCAGTTTTCTAGCGTTGGCTTGCTCTGGCATTGGGCTGATCCCGGTCCACTGCTGCAACCTGCTGCGAGTTATACCGATAATCCGGCCGCTTGTCCCTTCTTTTTCCCCGGAAATCATTCCTCCTTGATGACCCAGAGATATCTCGGTTGTAATACTCCTCATTTGCTTCGCTAGACATCAGCCGGGGTTGAGTTGGATCTCCCAAGGCATATGAATCTGCAATCCGGATTGTCTCAGACAAGGTAGTTGGCATATCTCGCTGTAACCTTTTCCACAACATACTCCCATACCCACATCCCTGAGTGAACCACGCAGTTGCTTGTGATTCGATCACCCCTTCGCACGAGTTTCGCACGTTGCATCACCGAGTCAGGAAATCTCTATCTGGCTCATTCGGTCTCTACCGGCATAGTGCAAGGGTCTGCGGTCTATTGGGTCTCTTGTAAGTTCTTGAGAAGTTGCTAACAAACAGTTCCTGGAAATCCAACCAACAGTTGATACTCCCTGGTGGCAAATTGTTCAGCCAAACTCGCGCTAGTCCTTCCAGCATCTGTGGTACATATCTTACTGCCCATCTCAAATTCCCTATTGCGATCTTGACAGCTGTGGCATAATCAATCAACCAATATTCTGGCCTAGTGCTTCCATCATAAGTTCGGGTTCCCCTGGCCAGCTAGAAGTTCGGCACTGGTGGCTCATTCATGATCCGGGGCCTGAAACACGCTCGACCCGGTGGACCTTGTAACTCGATTTTCTCCGACCTATAAATCCTATCCAACTTCAGCCTCACATCATCTGGCTGCAAGTTCCTGCTTCCCAACCGTGATCCAATTACATGATGATCTGGTCTGGGGTATCCATCGTTAACCATAGCCAAATAACCATCGTTGTATCTTTCTTGATCCAGATGCGCAGGACGCTGTTGTGCTGCTTGTCCTGCACGTCCTCCTTGCCGAGGTTCACGCTATTGCGCTTGAGGCACATTTTGCCCCGCTCACATAGGATTACACTGTCCGGCATTGCCGTTGGCAGCATTCCTTTGACCAGCCTTGCCTTGGTCATGGTTACCCCAGGCTGCCACACCCCGGTTGGTACTGTGGTGATCCTCACCGACTTGCACTGCTTTTCCTTTTCCAGCTCTTACCGGGTGATAAGGGACCATTTGCGTGTTTCTTCTCCCGGAGTCCACTACCTCTTCTCTCCTAGGATCATGACCCGGAGATGATGCGGCTCCTCTGGATCTTTCTGGGTTATTTCTAGCCGAATGTACCACCTGTGAAGCTCCTGGTGGTGCCGGGTTTGCTTTGTTAATTTCTTCATTTTGTTGGCATGCGACCCTCAATAGGTGATTTACTCTCTCTTGTTGCCTCTGTCGAGCCTCACCGGTCAAACCTTCTAACTCGGATGCGGCCGCGTTTGCTGCTCTGAGGTTCTTTGCCGGGGTACTGTACCTATCGAGCCCCCTGTCACTATAGTAGCTGTTTGACCCAGCCTAGGCTCATACTCCTTGTCAATCTCAGTGATCGGGTTTCTGCCTCGGATTTTCACTCCATCGATGCGGTCTTCCTTAGCGTACTCTCTCAAGGTGATGTTCAACGACTGATGCAATTCTGCTACCTTCTTTGCTCCAGCTAACATCTTCTGTCTAGTCTCCTCTAACTCAACTTGCGCCTGAGACGGATCTACCACATGTGCTATTGGTGTTGCTAAGCTATCTATCGCTTGCTGGAGCACATTCTCTGGTTTCTCTAGCGGAGGAAACCTAGACCTGGTCTATTTGGGCGTTACCTGTGGCTCTGGCGCCGGATCTTTGCTCGGTCCCGCATCTGGCGCGGTCATCAGGACTTCAACGCTGCTAGTGGGGCGAGCGATACGCACTCCACGGGCGGCGCTGAGAGATGGCTCGCCACCGTCAATGATGTGCCGCGGGTGAACGCAGGATTCATCCACCCCGACGTAGATCTTGTGCGCGCCAAGCTTGATGAAGACGCCGTTGTGTGGTGGTGGGTTCCTGCCGAAGCTTCCTGCATTGTCGCTGACATAGTCCAACGCTCCAAAGCGCTGAACCAAGCCTGAGACGATACGCTCGGCGGTGCTCGAGAAGTTTCTTGTCTGGATTTTCACCCCTGCTAGCACCGCTAGCCCCACGGTGGGCGCCAACTGTCGTGGTGGTGGCACGACAAATGCCATGGATAGGCTAAAGTTGGGGCCAATGTGTGCTAGGGGAATCCATGGAGGGAGAACGTGGTGATTCCACGCACGGAAGTTCTTGTATTCTCTCTATCAATGGTGTTTACAAGTGTTCTTGAAGCTCTTAGCAAGGAGACGATGTCTCTTACCCCTCACTAACTAGCCCCTGAATTCTACCTTAGACAAAGAGTGATTCCTCTAAATGCCGTCCTCTCTCTATGGAGGCCCTGGTTCTCCTTATATAGGGGAGCCCGGGTTAGAATTCTAGGGCGTAGGTGGCAGCATATTCTATGAATATGCTCCTTTCCTAAAGCAGATGCTTCTTTATTCTTCTTTAATGGCTCGTCCGGGCTTTGGACGTAACCCGCAACATCATCCTCGTCTTTTGGCGTCATAGGCTACGTCATCCGGCTTTGCCTGCGTCACCTTGGTCACTGCTGACCCGCTGGTCCTCCCCTTTACTTTACTTTGCACATGCTTCAGCTAATAAAGCCACCTTTTGACCAGCGGGGGATTCCTTCTCTTTGAAGCTAAGATAATCTGGCTAGCATATAGTTAATCTAGCCTACCCAAGTACCTGCAAAACAGATAAGCATGGCCGGCATAGATCTTATGCCGGCCGGACCATTGTCAAGGAAATGCCCCACGGGCCGGGCCACACCGTGATTCGGCCTACCTTGAGGTGAGCCGGTTAGCACTTTGCTTTGACCATGCCATACCCTGGCTAACTCGGCCCTTTTACCCCGACGTTGCCCTACCCGGGGGTATCCCCCCAACAATGAAGCCTATATGGACACGGACTCCCAAACAGACAAGACAAGGAGGTCTCAATACTAGAGTTTGAATACAACCTGTAACCCACTCGTATTGGTACCTGAGACCTAGCCTCTCCATATATAAAGGCTAGGAGGGTCCAACGAGGAGGACACGACCTAAGACCCCAATAGACAAATCGCGACTCCCACGATAGACAGATCTACAACATCGCCACAATAGACAATAGATCTAGACATCGATTTCTCGCATATATGCCAGATCCAATATGCGCGTCCACGCCATCGGCAACATTGTAATCCTTCGGATCATCATCAATCAAGAGCATACAAGCAGGAGTAGGGTCCTCTACGAGGCCTAAACCTGGGTAAAACCTCGTGTCACTTGTGTGCTTGTTTGCTAGCCGATCGAGACTTCCAGCATATCCCTCCTTCTCCAAAACCCATGTCCATAATAATGGGCATTGATGAGGTTAACCCTCGTCACTATGAGAGAAGGAAAAGTGTTCTTATGCATCTCAATAATATCAAGTTTCCTCATTTTATGCTGAAAGTTTTTATGTTGCACTTGTTTTGCCTTCCAATGCTAGCAGTCTCTGGTTTCAATAACTTGTTTGTTTACAAAATTCCCTTGCATAGGAAGTGGGTTAGACTTAAATGCGTGTATTTTTGCTTCTTAATGCTCTCTTTCACTTCAATTCATATTCTTATGTGAGCATCATCAAAATCATCATGCCCATCTTAATGGCTATAAAGAAAGAGCTTTTTGGGAGATAACCCAATTTATTTGTGTTTTCAGTTTGTTTTTGTTTTTCTTTGAGTCTTGGAAGTTATTACTACAGTAATAACCTCTACTTATCCTTTTTGTTTGGTTTTTGTGTCAATATCAACCTCTAATGAGAGAGAAGTAATATTTGGGGAAGTTGCTATCCCGAAACAGATTTTTGTGCTTCACCGTAAAAATTCGTGAGAGATCTCTGTCTGTCGGATTGAGCTGTAATTGTTTGTGCTTCTGCCCCAGGTCGTTATTTAACTTTCGTTAGTTTTGCACTTTTTGATTTGAGCAAGAAGATTTTTGAAAAAATTGTTTTTTACCTGCTGGTTTGTTTTGACAGATTTTTCCACTCTTGCATTTGCTTCTTTAATCAATTTCCTTTTTGAATTCTTTTTGGGTTTTCGGAAGGAGTTGATACAGTAGCTTATGATCTGATGGTTTTCAGTTGAAGTTGGACTCATAAGGTTTTGTCACTTCACCTACACTAATGTTGCTAATGAGAACTGTGTGAAGTTTTGTGTGAAAGAGATTTCTAGGTAGTGGAGGTAATGGTGTAATAAGGAAGAGAAAAGTTTCATGACTTAGGTAATAAGTGTATGAAGATGAAGATATTGATGTTATTCAAGTGGTGACTCCGGAAGAATCTATCAAAGACCAAATTCAGAGACCTGTAGAGTCCGTTTTCAAATAGGTAACAGTCCTGGTAAGAAAAGTTTCGCGAAAATACTATCCAACTATATTTTTGCAGTTTTTAGTCAATAAGGAAAGCTACGAAGCGAAAGAGGATGGAAACGGAGCCAGGTTGGCTCACACCACCCTGTGGCACGGGCCCACCCCTGGATGCGCCACCAGGTGGTGTGGCCACTCCAGACTCCGTCTCCGACCCGTTTTCTCCCAGTACCTTCCTTTTGTTGTGAAACTTCATAATATATAATCCCCTGGATCCCCCGAGGTTTGTATATCGTATTCTCGTTGTGTTTTTGTTTCGATCTGTTTCTGCCAGGAACTATTCTTGAAAGTTTAGAAGCACAATGGTGTCTGCCAAGGATAAGGGAAAGGAGCCTATGGAGGAGGATCTCCAAGACCCTGAGAAGGAGAAGGAGATCAAGAGTGAAGGTGAAGAGGAGACAAATCAAGGCCAACACCTCACACCAGCACTTCCATTGCAAGCATAGGAGTGTTGGCAAGATCTCGCAGGGTCAGGAGGACTCCACGGATGTCAACTGGAAGGAGAACTCCGCGTCACTGTTTAGCTCCACGGTCACTTCCTCCACGCACCAAGAATCTTTTCCATAAGCATCAGCACCAGAATATGCCCAAGGAGAAATTACCCTCCAATTGGGATTTGCCTCGTTCTAGCCATATAGGGAAAGAAGACTCCAAGAAGGAAGAGTGGAAAAAGAATCACAAGAGTTGGGATCCACAATCTGACATGATCATGCACCGCATCGAGCACAACTCGGAGTTGATTCGTACTCTCACCTTCGAGATTGAGGACTTGGGGAAACTGACCAAAGAGCTCATTGAGAAGATACCACCACCACCGAAGGAGTAATTTGTCATCAGGTTTGGCATATCCTTGGTTTGTTCCAAGCTTGGGGGAGTGCCACAGTATCACATCACTATCTTCTATCTTTTCACCTTTTTATGTAGAGTCATATCATGAATAAAGAAGTTATCATGTAGGATGGTTTGCATTATGGAAGTGTCCCCTCTCTCGTTAGATATGTATCCCTTGGTGTGAGTTGCCGTTATGGAATATTAATGAGAAGTTCTATCATTTACTCTTTTGCATATCTTATATTAGTTTTCAATTCGTGGTTATATGATTGATCTTGTTGTTAGTATTGGTATCACTTTGGGATCATTGAGTTAATTTAGTTGGTTTTGGCAAACCTGGCTCGGTCAGTAGCAACACTGTTTTTGAGAGTTGAATGAAAACATAAAAGTACTCTAAAGAATTATAATTTCATCATCTTTGTTTCTTGATTTGCTCATAAGCTCAGTATTCTCTGGTTAAGATCTTTTGTGCTTCCAAGGAAGATTGCATGTTTGTCTTTATCACTTGTATGTTTGTTTGTTTCCTTCAACTCTTATACTTGCTACCCAGCCTTGCTAGCCAAAAACCTATACTGAGAGGGAATACTTCTCATGCATCCACTTCCCTAAACAAAAACCCATGCCATTTGTGTCCACCATACCTACCCATTAGCATTATTGCTATTCCAAGTAAATTTATTTTTATCTACCTTACAAATTAGACTTGTTATGTGAAAATTAGTGATTAAAGCTCTCACGAACTTGATGGCACACTTTACTTTCTTGTACTTAATAAACTCGAACCACTGGGTCCTTCTTTGTTGCGTATATGCTTGCGCTTTATGAGTTGAAGTTAGCAAAACCATGTATTATGGGGAACGCTTTCAACACTGGCATGGTACTTTGTACCTAGTTGATATCATGATTCTTTTGCCTATGGATCCCGGCGGTGTGAAATAAAAGGGGAACTTGTAAGATCATGGAGTTCATATGTGTGTTAGAGAAACGCCTGGGCCGCTAGCCTAAGCCATGCCTAATCACGGTGGAAACTTGCATCATAACTATAGTGAGCATTCTATGAAGCATCCTCAATAAAAACCTATGCTAATAGCAAATAAAAAGACCGTTGAGATGCTCATTGTCTTCTTGCCTTGTCATTTTGATTATGGGATAGCTCCTGTATCATGTGCAAGGGGTACCTCGTTGGCGGTTCTCAATGATACACATGAATTTACAATGACAAGAGCTTACTCGTGACTGAAGTTGAGTAGCATGAGGTTCGGTACTCGTAAGTAAGGGGCATGAGATTTCAACTTATAACTTGTTAAGCATATCCTCTTAGTTGTGTCACTTTAACCTTAATCACCTAAAGATGTCTATGATAGGAGCAATGAGGGCCGAAAGCTAATAAGTATCATAATTTTTGGGAGCTCTTTATGAAACTTGAAATCCTTGCTTCCCTCTGCGAAGGGCCTTTCTTTTACTTTTTAGTTGAGTCAGTAAACCTATTACCTTCTATCTCAAAAAGTATTTTGAGTTGTTGTGTTTCATTCATTCATATGATGATTTATTCAATCATGTTTCTTATGTTCCTTGTTTTGCACATTGCTCTTATCTTGGTGATTACTATTTTGAAAGCTATCATTGAAAACCAGTTATTTGTGAACTCCAGCAAACTATCAACTATTCTTCGACCAAGAGCTAAGTTTGCCATTACCAATTGTGATTTACTTTATGTATATTTATTGTGTTTTCTTTACCTATTGCAAGTAAGTTATATAATAGTGAGTTGTCTTCTATTATGATCTATGTATTGATGAATGTGATGCTTCTTGTCCGTATTCTTTTATCGACCCTTCACTCCATAAAATTGAGGCCATGTTTATTGAGCTCAGTTTTGCTTGGGGATAAGCAAAGTCTAAGCTTAGGGGGAGTTGATACGTCCATTTTGCATCACTATTGTATGTCATAATTCACTATTATTCATTGATATATTTCATATTAAGAGGTGATACTTATGTTATTATATCTGTTTTTGCATGGTTGATGACTTTTGGAGCATGGACCGCTGCAGTCAGGATTCTGATGGAAAAGGTGCTATTTGGAGGAAAAATTCGCGAAGATCAGAAAATCCAGTAAAATATACGGAAAATCCTATTTTTCCAGAAGACGAAGGATGCCAGAATGAGGAGTGGAGATGGGCCACAGGGGGCCCACACCACCCCTTGGCGCGGGCCACCCCAGGCCACGCCACCAGGTAGTGTGGCCGCCCTGGCCCACCTCTGGCTCTCCCCTCTGGCGTATATATTCCTCCCGAAACCCTAAGACTCGGGGAGCAACCATAGAAAGATTCCACCGCCTCTGCGGGGCAGAACACCGAGAGAGAAAGATCTCTCTGGCAGACAGATTTCTGTCGGGGGAATTCCTTCCCGGAGAGGGGACATCGTCCCGATCAACACCACCATCAAGATGGACTTCATCGGGATCATCATGACCATCATCATCACCATCATCACCATCTCCATATTGCTGTAACAATTGGGTTGAATCTTGCATAGTTCTTAGGGGAAACTTTCCCGATGTTGATTACTCTTTGTAGTTGATGCTATTGAGTGAACCGTTGAATTATTGTTTATGTTCAGATTGTTATACATCATTATTCCATCTCTGATCATGATCCATATGATGTCTTGTGAGTAGTTCGTTTTGTTCTTGAGGACATGGGAGAAGTCATGTTGTTAGTAGTGGAATTGTGTTGAGAAAGATTCAATAGTTTGATATTTAAGTTGTGGTGTACTTCTTAGTGGTGTCATGTGAACGTCGACTACATTACACTTCACCTATATGGGCCTAGGGGAATGCATTGTGTATTTGGCTACTAGTCGTAGGGGTTGCCAGAGTGACAGAAACCTAAAGCCCCGTTAGGAAACCATTGCACAAGGGACGTCAGGGTCTTAGAGTTTAAAGCTGTGGTTAGGTTTCTACCTTAAATACTTTCTTGTACTTACGGATGTTTGCAAGGGGTATAATCACAAGTATGTATTAGTCCTTGGAAGGTCGATACATTAGCACAAGTTCACCCACACAACACTTAGCAAGCTAAAGAAGATTAATCAACTATATGAAGCGAAAGCGCTTGACAGTCTTCCCATGTGTCCTCGAGAACGTTTGGTCATCTTAAGTAATAAAACCGGCTTGTCCTTTGCTGCATAAAGGATTGGGCCATTTGCTGCATTTATTCTTACTGTCTTTTATTTACTCATATTTTATTTACTTGCATTATCAAAAACCCCTAAAAATCCGTTTGCTAAGTATTTGTAGAGAATTCCTGATCCATACCACTAGCCAGCACCTTCTGCTCCTCGTTGGGTTCGACACTCTTACTTATCAAAAATACTACGATACACCCCCTATACTTGTGGGTCATCAGCGCGACACTGCTGCAAACAGCTAAGGGGTAGCCCCTTAATGGCATGGTTGGCACTAGGGGAGACAATGGGAGAGGATTTAGGCCTTAGTGGCATTGGATCACTGCTCTAAAACAGTAATAGTTAGGCAGTTAGTTTAGTGCTCACTAAGTGTTCGACACATGGCCGCAAGAAATTTATTTTTGAATTTTGAAAATATTTTTGGTAGGTGTGTTAGTCATAAGCTTGATCATGTGTGGTTGCTTGGGATTGTCAAGGTGAACTCATTTGCGTGGTTTTTGAAAAAGTGGGATCTATGCATATGTAATGAATTAAATTTTCAAATGCCATGTTTTTGTAAGATTTCAAAGTGGGCCTTGGTACATCTTTACTTGTACTAGCAAGGGGTGAAAAGAGTTGAGAATGTTTCTGTTTGAAATTTACTTCTAGGAACACCTAAAGTGACCTAGTGGGTTAAAATGGCCAAAGTGACCATTTGGTCTTTTTATTCTTATTTGATTTATTTTTCTTTGGATTTTGTTTTTGAATGATCTAGATGATGTGGCGTTCATCTTTGAATCATTTTACAACCATTAGAACAAACAAACATGGCATTTTCAAATGATTCTATATTAATACAACACACATGCATTCATAATTGTTTTTGATAATAAAAGTTTTTAGTTAACCCTAAATTGGGTGATTTGAACTTGATTACCCTTGATTAAAATTTTGGGATGTTACAACCTTCCCCCCTTAAACAAAATCTCGTCCCGAGATTTAAGAAAAACTAGGAACTAAAGAGATCTGGAAGCTAAGTCCTAATGTAATCTTCTCGCTCCCAAGTGGCTTCTTCGGTGTGGTTGCTCCACTGTATCTTGAGAAATTTGATACTCTAGGTCCTAGTGGTTCTGAAGGCTTCTTCCAAGATACGAACGGGCACTTCACGATACGTCAGATCCTTGTTGATATCAACGGCTCGATGATCGATGTTCTTGAAAACTTCAGTCTTCTCCGGCACTTCCAAGCATTTGCGAAGTAACGAGATATGGAACACATTATGGATGGCTGGCATCTCTTTTGGCAGTTCCAGCTGATACGATACTTCTCCTCGACGATTCAGAATCTTGAAGGGTTCGATATATCTGGGGGTAACTTTCCTTTCAGACTAAAACATTGTGTTCCCTTCAACGGCAAAACCTTGAGATACACAAAATCTCCGACATTGAAAGTCAGGTCTCTACGTCTCTTGTTAGCATAACTCTTCTGTCTGGATTGGGCGGTCTTGAGGTGCTCACGGACTTTGTGAACCTTCTCTTCGGCTTCTCGTAGGATGTCGGGTCCGAAAATCTGACTCTCTCCTACTTGCGACCAATTCAAAGGGGTACGGCACTTTCTTCCATATAAGAACTCAAATGGGGCCATTTGCAAACTGTCTTGATAACTGTTGTTATATGAGAATTCCGCGAAAGGCAGAAAATCTTCCCATTTTGATCCATACTCTAACACACAAGCTCTCAACATATCTTCTAAGATTTGGTTGACTCTTTGAGTCTGTCCTCAGTTTGCGGGTGATAAGTTGTGCTGAAATTCAACTTGGTTACTAATCCTTCTTGGACTTTCTGCCAAAATCTCGAGGTAAATTGGGTTCCTCGATCCGACACTATGGTCTTGGGGGTTCCATGCAAACTGAAGATTCTAGCAATATACAACTCTGCTAGCTTCGAACTCTGGTAGGTTGTCTTGATAGGTATAAAATGGGCTACCTTGGACAATCTATCAACGATGACCCAGATTGAGTCATTTCTCGTACTAGAAGTAGGCAAACCGGTGATAAAGTCCATACTGACGGAATCCCATTTCCATTCTGGAATCTGCAATGGTTGCAATAGTCCTGCAGGTCTCTGATTTTCCACTTTGACTCTTTGATAGATATCACACTTGGTGATGTAGCTTCCGATTTCTCTTTTCATCTTGTGCCACCAAAATTGCTCCTTCAAATCTTGATACATCTTCGTTCCTTCGGGGTGGATAGAATAAAGAGTATCATGAGGTTCTTGCATGATGACTTGCTGCAGCTCCGAATCTGCTGGCACACAGATACGTCCTTTGTACCACAGAACTCCTTTGTCTTCGGTGAATCCAGGCACCTTTCCTGTACCAATACGACGCTTGATTCCGCCGATACTTGCATTTACCTTCTGGGCTTCCTTGATCTGACTGATCAAAGTGGGTTGAAGCTCAATGCTAGCTAAAAACCTTTGCTAACTAGCTCAGTTCTAAACTGCTCCAACTCTTCATGCGAACTTGGCTGGTTCTCTTTGATCATGGTGTTTAACCTACACGGCAATCTGCTAAGAGCATTCGCTACCACATTGGCTTTGCCGGGGTGATAGTGAATGTCAAGGTCATAATCCATGATTAACTCTATACATCTCCTTTGCCTCATATTCAGCTCCTTCTAGGTGAAAATATACTTCAAGCTCTTGTGATCTAAGTAAATCTCACAGCGGTTACCCATAAGGTAATGACGCCATGTCTTCAAGGCTAAAACTACAACTGCTAATTCAAGATCATGGGTGGGGTAGTTTTGCTCATGTTGGTTCAGTTGTCTGGACAGATATGCTATGACTTTGCCTTCGGGCATCAACACACATCTGAGACCAATCTTGGATGCATCACAATACACGTCAAACGGCTTCTTGATATCAGGCATAATCAATATTGGGGCTGGAATCAATCTCTTCTTGAGCTCTTGGAAACTTGCTTCACATTTGTTGGTCCATTCAAACTTCTTGTCCTTCTTCAACAATTGGTTCATGGGTCTAGCGATGCTCGAAAATCCTTCTACAAACTTGCGGTAATATCCCGCTAATCCGAGAAATGCACGGACTTGGGTTTGAGTGGTTGGGGCTTCCCATTCTTCAACATCTTTGATCTTGGCAGGATCAACAGCGACTCCTCCTGCTGACACAATATGTCTGAGGAATCCTACTTCTTTCAGCTAGAACTCACATTTCATGAACTTGGCATACAACTGTTGGGTTCGCAACATAGGAAACAAATTTTTTCCTACGGTGGGAACTATATGCCAAGATCTATCTACTAGATACAAGCAACGGGTGGATATACATTTATAGAGAACTTACCCTCGAAGACAACAAAGCTTTGTTAACGAGTTGGAACTCGTGGATGATGTAGTCATGCACTTGCCGATGAAGTCCAGCAGGCCCGGCTCCAGCACGTCCATCAGATCCAGCTCTAGCAAGTCCAGCACCAGCAAGTCCAGCACCGCAAAGCAGCGCTGCATCCGTGATCGCACACACGTCCGGTACCCCGACAACCTCCGTCCCTCGCTCCAACAAAGCAGCAGAAGCAGCAAGTCCTTTCCAGATCTAGGAAGAACCTTAGTATTCACGTGTCTAAAACTGTCTTACACCCGTTGTATGAAAGCGTAGAGTCGAGTACACCCGATCATCACGTGATGTCTCGAAACACGATCCATAGATTGGTGCATACTTAAGGAAGAACACATTTTATCTTGATATTTAAATGAGGGACCATCTTATAATGCTACTAAAAACACCAAACTAGCAATATAAGATGCAAACATCTAATGTGTAAAGTGGGATGATATGGTCCATGCATTTGCTCTCTATCATATGCATCATGGTATGATCTCTATCATTCCTTTGTGTGTAAGGCCAAGGTCTATGGAACTTACACGTTAGGTGTGTTGTAAGAGTATCTATCATACATCTACTTACAACATTACCATATCATGACACTAGCCCAACAACGATCTAAACTAGACGCCTCTAATTTATCCATTGCAAGTTTTACGTGGCTTAGGGCTTTTGGAGATAGAACCGGTCTTACCTACGAACATGGAACCACAACGAGGATAACCAAGTTATTACAACTCGTTGTAAATCAGATATTAACTATATTAGGAGAGACATTCACCCGCCAGCCACTTATGCAAAACTAGTTGCATGTCAGTCGTGGAACCGGTCTCATGTGCGATGACATGTAAGGTTGGTCCGGGCCGCTTCATCCCACTATACCACCAATATCCAAAATACATGAAAGATGCAATACCATGATCATCATCGCCCACATATAAACATATGTGTACTACCCGTGCAAAGCACCTACGCATAGATCAGGCTCTGATACCACAGTTGGGTTCGCAGCATAGAAAACAAAAAATTTCCTACGGTGGGAACTATACGCCAAGATCTATCTACTAGATACAAGCAACGGGTGGATATACATCCATAGAGAACTTATCCTCGAAGACAACAAAGCTTTGTTAACGAGTTGGAACTTGTGGATGATGTAGTCGTACACTTGCCGATCTCAAGATCATGATGAAGTCCAGCAGGTCCGGCTCCAGCACGTCCATCAGATCCAGCTCCAGCAAGTCCAACACCACCAAGTCTAGCACCACAAAGCAGCGGTACATCCGTGATCGCACACACATCTAGTACCCTGATAACCTCCGTCCCTCACTCGAGCAAAGCAGCAACTCCTTTCTAGATAAAGCCACCGAGAACATGTATCTCGCTAATATGAGACCATGGGGAAAAATACTAGAGGGGGAGAGAGATCCTTCACGAGGAGGTGTGTTTGTGAAGGTGTGAGAGGGGGGCCTTTTATAGGAGGAGGGGAGGGTACCCCTCCCCATGCCGGCGCCCCAAGGGGTGACCCCTCGCCTCCTCATTCATGTGGTGGTAACTCCCTCCACATAAATTTGCCCCTTCACATTCTCTTTTAAAGTCTCCACTTTAAATGCATTAAATTTCTCCAAATTTAATGCTCTCTCATTTAATAAAACTCTTTTATTAATTTTATTCAGAATTTTGTTAATTACTTTAATTAAAAAACATTCACATAAAACCCCGTGCAACATTTCAATATTACATGCAGAACCAATTTCAGCAATTTCACCTGAAACAGTTTTGGTGTCTATTGAAATAATTCCAGCGCTTTCTTAAATCTTTATCTGAAACATATTTGCTCCAAATGGTGTTGGTATCCCTTAAGTGTGTCACCCTATGGTTCGAGAA
Organism: Avena eriantha; assembly: GCA_910589775.1. Taxonomy (NCBI): domain Eukaryota; kingdom Viridiplantae; phylum Streptophyta; class Magnoliopsida; order Poales; family Poaceae; genus Avena; species Avena eriantha. The sequence goes on from OU342743.1 coordinate 76,772,971, forward strand.
TAATGCAGACATGATCGAGACCCCTCTCAGGTCAATAATCAGAAGCGGGACTTGGAGATCCATACTGACTCCTACACATTCAACGATGACTTGTGTGATTGTGGGAACCTTTAACACTAGTAAATAAATCACTTTGTCTCGCGATATATTACATGTCTGAGTTTCGATCATTGGTATCTCCATACCTAGTTTCATCTCGCTTCCAACATGCGCTCTTTTCTAGTTCCCGTGATATAACATTCTAGTGATCACATCACTTGCTTGTAAGCTATCTTAATGTGATATCACTGAAAGGGCCCAGAGTATATCTATCCGTCATCGGGATGGAAAAATCCCACTCTTGATCCATGAGCCTCAACATAACACCTTTGTAGCACTAAACCCACCTTCATAGTCACCCTGTTATGGTGTGACGTTTGATGTTATCAAGATACTCTTCCGGTGTTAGCAATTAACATGATCTCATGGTCTAAGGACTAAGATTACTTTGTATGATGTTATAGCAATATAAAGATAATGACTTTGATCGTAATGCTATACTTCGGATGAATGTTCATCACATCATTCCACCAATGTTGTGACCTCGTTATTAACAACATCCAATGTCCATGATCAGGAAACCTTGATCATCTTGTTAATCAACAAGCTAGTTTATATGAGAGGCAGTACTAGGAACTTTGTATTTTGTTTATTAAACAAACATGTATTAACTTTTCCAATTAATACAATTATAGCATGCAAAATAAACATTTATTAAAAACATGGAATAAGATAATAACCACTTTATTATTGCCTCTCGGGCATATTCCCTACAGTCACGCACTTGCACTAGAGTCAATAATCTAGTTTGTAAACTTGTATATACAACACCTAGGTGTTGAATATACGCGTTTGCTAGTGGTTAACATAATCTCCGGATCTGGCACTTTCAGGTCTGTGTGTATTTGCATGTCTTTGCGTCTTTACGCATCAGTCATTCTCAGATGAGATGACATTGTATAAATTTGGTCGTTTGGTGAGATCTTTAGTTCGTTCAGGTTAAAATATGTTGATATTTTTGTCATACAATATATCTTCATAGTATTAGCCCACTTCGAACCACACCTAGTTTGATAACAAACTACTTAACACAAATGCCCTACTTTGCTGCTACTATAGAAGTCATATACTTAGCCTTTTTTGTAGTATCCGTCACAATGTCTCAACTTTGGAACTCATCCAAATCCATCATGGAACATCTTTTCCATTACATTTTGCCACCCAAGTCTAAATTGAGATAAATTTTAATTTGTATCTTGTGACAAAACTAGTATCAATGTAACACTTTACAATGAACTACCTTTTAACTATTTGTCACTTATACATGATATATTCTTAGTTCTTCCAAAGCTCATAAGAATATCTTTACTATCGTCCAATGATCATCTTATGAGTCATTCTAGTATATGCTCATAACATTTAGAGCATAGGACATATCTGGATATGTACATATCATGGTATATATTATTGATCAAAATATTCATGTGATTTCACTCATCAAGTGTCAAAACACTTGAATCTCATTTCATTCACCAAGTGTCAATAAACTTGAATCTTGATTACAACCTTTCCATGCGGCAATAACCTTCTTATCGTTTCCATATTGAACTCATTCAATATCTCATATATGTATGTTTGGCACAACCATATTAGTGCCTCAATCTATCCATATAGATATTGATGCCAAATATTCCGGTTTTGCCCAAGTCTTTCATCGAAATCTTATTTTAATGAAATTCTTAACTTGTGTCAATACAAGATACATCATTTCCAATCAACAATATGTTCTCTACATAATGTATTAGAAATATGTCTCAGCGCTCCCACTTAATTTCATGCAAATGCAAGCATCTTCATCATCTCCGATGAATTTAAACTCTTTTAACAGTTTCATCATGGTGAAGATTCCAACTCCGCTATGCTTACTTCAACTATTGAAGTTTGCATGCCCTTTTAGCACCCTTTGAATTAACAAAACCCTTTGGACCGTGTATTGTACACGTCCTAGGTAACCATTCTATTAGAAGAACATTGTTTTGTTTGTTCAACTACCATACATGAAATTATATGTAGTGGTTGCTACATTAATCCGTCAAGACTAAATATCGCTATGGAAGATCAAATCTTGTCATAGTCCACTCCTTGAACATTGTCGTAAACTTGTTTCCGACATGTCGACTATTTCATAGATGTTAAACATCCATGTCTATTTCTTTATAGATCCAAACATGACCGATAGGCTTCAGGCCTTTCCGGAGGGTCTTCCAAGTTCAGAAACTTGATTTCTCATGTATGGATAGTATCACGGATTCTATGACTTCTAGTCATTTTATAGAGTCAGGTCCCATCATCGCTTCTTTGCATGTAGTCGGTTCATCATTGTCAAACAATAACGACTTGCTTATCAAATCTTACTATTTGATTCTTACCGACCCACAAGGTTCTATAGGAACTCTAATCTCCGAGATCACACCTTTTGTAATCACGAGAGCCATGAGCATTGTGGCCGCCACCGGGACACTTTCCGGCGCTGCGCTACTTAGCGCATATACCTAAGGTTCAACAACCTTATCAAAGTTCTATTGTCCTCCCACTTAACTTTTCGCGAAAAAATTCCTTCTCAAGAAACTTGACGTTCCAAGTGACAAACTCTTTTGTCCTCGGTGTTATGAAGAAATTCCAAACAAATTCTTTGGGATAACCTACAAAGACGTGCTTATCTGACTTTGGTTGTAAACATTTTACTTATGCATAGCATACCAAAATTTAAGAAAAGACAATTTGGGTTTTATCCCAAACCATAACTCATATGATGTCATTTCAACGGATCATGATGGTGCTTTTTTCTGTTTAAAAGCGGTAGTCTCTAAAACTTTAATCCTTAAAATATAGTGGCAGTTTTATAAATGACACCTTTGATATTACCATGTCAAACATGGTTTGATTTCATCTCTCGAATATGCCATACTCCTATGGTTTATCGGGAAACACAAATCATGGAACAATTCCTCAAATCTTAGGTTTTTTTCTAAACATGTAACTCAAATATCTTCCTTTATGATCGAATCATAAACTCTTTATTTTCTTGTTACAATGATTTTCCACTTCATCTTGAAAGTCTTTGAACAATTTTCAAATGTTTCATACTTCTTCCTTATTAAGTAAATATACAGATATATTCACTCAAATTTTTGGAGAAAGCATATGAAGCAAAAAGATCCATCACATATGGCTACACATAATGGACTATGCACATCAGCATGCACAATTTCCAATAAGCTAGTCATCCGTTCCTCTTTGGCCTATGGACAGAGTTTCAATTATCTCGAGGAAAGTACCACATGCGTCAATTGATCAAAATCAAAGACTCCAAAAATCCATCAACATGGAGTTTCTTCATGTTTCCTTTCCAATATAATTCAAACAGCGATGTCACTTCATAAGTGATCTTTTAATCATTTGTCTTACGACATTTTAGCAATAATGTTTATGGATGTGATTTCTCCAACTAGACTTGTAAAAGTTCATCCATCCTTAATGGAATACGGTAATTATTTGAACAACCATTGTTCTCGTAATACCGGAACAAAATAACAATTATTAAAACAAATCTTGAAGGCTAGGTTTGACGACAACGAAAAACACAATAACACTTTATTTGTTTTCGATGAACATCATCACTTATTCTCTTGCTAGTTACTTAGGCCGTTGAAGTTCATGAATTGTGTTGTTCTGTATGACACTTCACACCAACCAATTCGGTATCCAATACCAGTATCCAATACCTCAGAACCACATTGTTTAACAAGCAAGGAATACAGCCATAACATGTATATCTTCTATATACCTAAGCTGGACATCTCCACCTTTTCTTTTCTGCCAAATATTTTATAGATTCTCTTTCAGAAATTCCTTTTCCTTTTAAAAGAATCTATCAACATCAATAGTGGTGTCATTCACATGACACATAGTACAAAGTGTATATAGTCAAACACTAATACCTTTGGACTTGCACTTTGAAGTGGATCACTATCATCAAATGTTCGACATTCTTTCAAAAATCCATTCTTTAGTAATATTTTAGTGTAGTAAACATTTTACTTACATCTTCTATTCATCCTTATCATGACAACTTTCATGATCAAGCTACTATAGCCTATAAGGAAGAATGACGAGTATATTTTAGTTCCCGAAACCTTTTGGGAGATTCAGATGCCTAGCATCTCTATCCTTCACAAATTCTCATACAATATGAGAACATGTATTTTGCTAAATTATACTCTATCATAATGCAACCAAAAACATTGTTTTCAGATATCACAATATCTTCCACACATGACGGTTTCTGAAACAATTTTTCAGCTCCTAGATAATCTTGATATTAAAACAACTTTTGAATATCAATAATCATGGAGGCAAACATGATACTTTAGATACTAACATTGGAATTCTTACTCTTGATTTAATACTACTTATTAAATTTCATGGAGTAAATAGAGTTTGCTGAAAGTTTGCAATAGGACTTCTAAACTTTAAATTGAAATTCAAAACAATACGATACCAGTTCGTAAAGTAAATATCCAGAATTCTATAGTTCTATTATATCAATTAAAACTAAGCATAAGGTGAACAGATGCCAATGTCTACAACAAAATATGCAAATTCACTTCGATTTAGTTCATGACAAATTGATTTCGACTAATACAAATTAGAAATGAACTCCCACTCAAAAACGACATCCCTCGTGCCTTTTTGGTGATTACATGAACCAAATCCACTACACCAAGTCCGATCATCACGTGAGTCGGTATATCTTCAAAGACGAGCATCAATATGGTCATCACATCAACTATATGACTCATGCTTAACCTTTCGGTCCGTGTTCTGAGGCCATGTCTGTACATGCTAGGCTCGCCAAGTAAGAACCTTAGTATTCGCGTGTGTAAAACTGTCTTACACCCATTGTATGAAAGCGTAGAGTCGAGTACACCCGATCATCACGTGATGTCTCGAAACACGATCCATAGAATGGTGCATACTTAAGGAAGAACACATTTTATCTTTATATTTAAATGAGGGACCATCTTACAATGCTACTAAAAACACCAAACTAGCAATATAAGATGCAAACATCTAATGTGTAAATTGGGATGATATGGTCCATGCATTTGCTCTCTATCATATGCATCATGGTATGATCTCTATCATTCCTTTGTGTGTAAGGCCAAGGTCTATGGAACTTACACGTTAGGTGTGTTGTAAGAGTATCTATCATACATCTACTTACAACATTACCATATCATGACACTAGCCCAGCAACGATCTAAACTAGACGCCTCTAATTTATCCATTGCAAGTTTTACGTGGCTTAGGGCTTTCGGAGATAGAACCGGTCTTACCTACGAACATGGAACCACAACGAGGATAACCAAGTTATTACAACTCGTTGTAAATCAGATATTGACTATATTAGGAGAGACAGACACCCGCCAGCCACTTATGCAAAACTAGTTGCATGTCAGTCGTGGAACCGGTCTCATGTGCGATGACATGTAAGGTTGGTCCGGGCCGCTTCATCCCACTATACCACCAATATCCAAAATACATGAAAGATGCAATACCATGATCATCATCGCCCACATATAAACATATGTGTACTACCCATGCAAAGCACCTACGCATAGATCAGGCTCTGATACCACAGTTGGGTTCGCACCATAGAAAACAAAATTTTTCCTACGGTGGGAACTATACGCCAAGATCTATCTACTAGATACAAGCAACGGGTGGATATACATCCATAGAGAACTTACCCTCAAAGACAACAAAGCTTTGTTAACGAGTTGGAACTCGTGGATGATGTAGTCGTACACTTGCCGATCTCAAGATCGGGATGAAGTCCAGCAGGTCTGACTCCAGCACGTCCACCAGATCTAGCTCCAGCAAATCCAGCACCACCAAGTCCAGCACCGCAAAGTAGCGGTGCATCCGTGATTGCACACATGTCCGGTACCCTGACAACCTCCGTCCCTCGCTCCAACAAAGCAGCGGAAGCAGCAACTCGTTTCCAGGTAAAGCCACCGGAACATGTATCTCGCTAATCCGAGACCATGGGGAAAAATACTAGAGGGGGAGAGAGATCCTTCACGAGGAGGTGTGTTTGTGAAGGTGTGAGAGGGGGGCCTTTTATAGGAGGAGGGGAGGGTACCCCTCCCCATCCGGCACCCCAAGGGGTGACCCCTCACCTCCTCATTCATGTGGTGGTAACTCCCTCCACATAAATTTGCCCCTTCACATTCTCTTTTAAAGTCTCTACCTTAAATGCATTAAATGTATCCAAATTTAATGCTCTCTCATTTAATAAAACTCTTTTATTAATTTTATTCAGAATTTTGTTAATTACTTTAATTAAAAAAGATTCACATAAAACCCCTTGCAACATTTCAATATTACATGCAGAACCAATTTCAGCAATTTCACCCAAAACAGTTTCGGTGTCTATAGAAATAATTCCAGCGCTTTCTTAAATCTTTATCTGAAACATATTTGCTCCAAATGGTGTTGGTATCCCCTAAGTGTGTCACCCTATGGTTCACGAATAATGGAGACATGATCGAGACTCCTCTCAGGTCAATAATCAGAAGCGGGACCTGGAGATCCATACCGACTCCTACACATTCAACGATGACTTCTGTGATCGTGAGAACCTTTAACGCTAGTAACTAAATCTCTTTGTCTCGTGATATATTACATGTCTGAGATTCGATCATTGGTATGTCCATACCTAGTTTGATGTAAGGTCTCACCATAATAAGGTAAGATCCCTGTGATTGCAGTGCTAGTCCCTGGATCGAAATGCTAGAACCCACAGTTTAAGATGAAGTACACAGAAACAAAGGTCATTATTACATCGCATATCCAGAAATATAATGGTTCTTACAACTCATTTAGCCCAAGGCTAACATTACTCAAGGTTCACATTACATAGTATAATAACAGAGTCTTTCGTCTTCATGCGCCACAGTCAAACATGTCGAGTGTAGACCCGCAACCCTACTCATCATCAGAGTATCCTACAACATAATAAGTTACAGCCACAAGGGTCAATACATTTGGAATTTTGTTGGCAAGTGATACCATAGATACTTAGTATAATCCAACAACTACATGAATATATGGCTAAGTGTGGTTTTTGGTTGACTTTGCTAAAAGCAAGTTTTTATCTCATAGTTTTTGAAGAGTAAGTTTTCTCTTTCAAAATACTAAGGTACCATTGATAGACATCAATGAACCTATACCCTTGTTCACCCACAAGTTTTTAACTTAGAGAAATTTGGATGAGGAGATTATTGAACTACTTCACTATCTTGACGCTTAGAATTTGTCCATAACCGGGGACACGGCTAAGTACTTAATTTTACCCTCTCGAGAGGTGGTGCACTTTCCCCACAAGACTCGACATGCATCGAGACGAGAATTTTCAGAAGCAATCCCTCAGACCACCACATACGCGTTCCAGCCTATCATATTTACCACCCTTTGTCCGTCTGGCTGAGTTCTTGCAACTTAGTCGGTCAAGGCAGAGCCCATATGCCAAGTGGCTGCACTGGAAGCTTCGCGACAAGAACGTCTCTGAAAGGGCATTTATGCCCTTCCTATTATTTTGATGTTTGTTGACAACACTTGGATAGGTTAATTTGTTGTTAAATGTTGCAGGAGATATCAGATTGTTGAGAGTTGTTGCTTTAAGGAAAAGAGCTCCCCTGGATCATGTCTGTGCTATGAAGCCTGTCCCAACCGGACTGTCCGGCTGATCTTCACCGGAGTGTCTGCCCCTGGCCGGACTGTCCGGTTGGATCCGCCCGGACTTTTCGCCCCTGGGATGTGGGCGTCTTTCCTGGACATTCAGAACACCATATCGGACTCCTCACGGACACGGTCCGGAATCTGGCCGAAATCTTCCCTAGCTGGAGTGTTCGGTGAGTTTGCCCCGGAGTGTCCGGCCCAGGGGGCTTATCGATCTTCCTGGACATTCAGAATGCCTCATCGGACTCCTCCCGGACTCGATGCGGACATAGGCCGGAAACTTTGCCACGCCGGAGTATCCGGTGGGTGTCAACCGGAGTGTCCGGCTAGGCCGGACTATCCGGCTTGTATTTGCCGGACTGTCCGGGGTAAGTGGCTCCCAACGGCTCTAATTCCAGGGGCCCTATAAATAGGCCCCTTCTTCTACCTTGGAAGATGCTCGTCCAGTTCAAGAAAAGCATCACCATTTGAGCCACCAAATCCACAAGAACTCTTCGCCCAACCATCCAAAGTCGTTGATCTTTGGAGAATCGAAGGAGGAGGCCTTGATCTACTACTTCACCAAGAGAGATTTCCATTTCCCCCTCATTCACTTGAGGGCCCCTTGTTCTAGTGTTTCCTTGGAAACCCTAGCTTGTGATTTGGTCTTACAAGCTTGTCTTTGATTGTTTGACAGCTTGCTTGTATTCGGGAGCCTCCAATTAGGTTGTGGATGTGTGCCTCGAACTTGTTGTAAAGGTGTCGGCTTCCACCTCGAAGGTTGCCGTTATAGTGGAAGGTGAATCGAACCCTTTGGGGTGAGGTTCATCGGAGAACAAGGGAGTCCTCTCGTGGCGTTGGTGGTTTGATACCACCCCCTCTCCAAACGTAGACGTACTTCCCTTCAAAAGGAAGGAACTACGGGAAACAAATCCTTGTGTCTCCGAGCGCTCCACTTTGGTTACCTCTATCCTTTACCGCACTTTACATCTCTAGTTCTTGCATAGTTCTGTGCTAGTTGACATATAGGTAAATTCACTTTAGTTGCATAATCTAGAGAATTTACCTTTTGTGTCAAACCCTAATTTGCTTAAGAGTAAAATTTGGAGTAGCACCTATTCACCCCCCCTCTAGGTGCCCATACGATCCTTTCAACTGGTAACAGAGCCTCGGCTCTTTATTCGGGCTTAACCGCCTAAGAGATTATGGCCACCACCGGAGAAGGAGAAAGTGAGGATAGCCATTCGGTAACCATGGTAGATCTCAAGAAGTTGGAAACAAGCTTGAGCGCTACCTTGGGCAACGAGATCCAACAATTGCGTCAACTCGTTGAGCAACTTGTTAAGGACAAGCAAACCTCACCTTCTCCCTCTCCAGAGGAAACACCACCTAACCCAAAGGCTAAGCCCTTGGAGGAGGTGGCGGGGGATGAACATAATTCCACTAACTCCACCACCAAAAGGGGTGATGGGAAAGAAGAGTTCCATGCGGTCCCCGGATGGTACTCTCCCGACCCTCCTATCCCACATCCACATATAAATAATAGAGGAGACCCACCTAAGTTATCTGCATATTCCTTTGCTCAATGGAAAGTTTTAATGAAATCTCATGTGCGCAACTCTTGCATTGATTTGTGGAACATTATTGAAGAAGGACTCAAAATTGAGGATCCAACCAACTTGACTAGAAGAGAAGTGGTCAATAGCCAACTCAATGCAACTGCCCTGCACATGATTCAACTTGGTGTAGGGCCAAAGGATTGTCCCCACATTGAGCATTACAACACCGCCAAGGAAGCTTGGGATGCTCTCATTGACTTGTTTGTTGGCAACGAGAGTATGAGAAGAAATAGATATGATGCCCTAAGCAATGAGGCCGAAGGGTTCTTCATGAAGGATGGTGAGGATCATGAAGACATGTACCGAAGACTCAAATCCACAACCACCGCCTTTAGGAATGTTGGTGCCTCTCACATTGATGATGCTTGGATCAAGAGGAAGTATGTGAGTACACTCATGCCTTTTGAGCCTACTGACTTGAAGAATCTCCAAGAAAGACATAATTACCATCTCATGACCTCCAATGAAGTGATGCAAGAGATGGCTGCCTTCAAGGTCGCTGCCAAGAATGCCAAAGACGCCCGCGCTCGTGCCATTGGAATGAATAGCGGTGTCAATCTTGCCTTGAAGGCCAAGGTTGTGGAATATGATGAAGATGAAGGAAGTGATGAGGGACTTTCATGAGCCACCCAGAAGATGTCAAGGTAGCTCATGGTGAATACATGGCCTTCTATGCAAGAAACTTTTGGAAAGATCCCGCCAAAGCCAAGATGGAAATGCAACGAAGAAACAACACCAATGGAAGAAGAGATAGTGGTTCCAAGTTGAGAACGTGCTTCAACTGTGGTGACCGCTATCACTTCGTTGCAGCTTGTCCCTATGAGAAAATAGAAGATCATGGTGGTAAACTTGTGTTGAAGAAGACCTCCAAAGCTCCCTACAAGAAACCTTTCGTCAAGAGGAACTCAACCAATAAGAAGCCGGGAGAAATTTCTTTGATCACACATGAAGAGTTCTCCTCCGATGATGATGAAGAAGAGGAAGATGAGGATACACCAAATGGTGTGGCGGCTCTCGCCACCACCTCTACTCCTTCATTCTCACTCTTCGACTCTCCAAATGAGAACCTCTCCAACAAGAACGTCACTTGTCTTATGGCAAGAGGAACAGAGGTATTATCATCATCACACTCCACCTCTTTAATCAATGATGATTTTGATGATGAGTTATCTCTTGAGGTCAAAAAGGAACTAGTTGCTTTTGATTTGTTCATGAGTAACTTGCAAGGGGAACACAAGAAACATGTTGTGGACCTCTTAAATCAACTTTCTCACACACAAGAACTTTTAGATGAGAGATGTCAATTAGGTAGAGAGCACATGATTGAGATAGAAGCTCTTAATAATGCTCTAGAAGAAGAACAAGAAACTAGAATATCTCTTGAAACCAAACTAGAGGGCCTTGATGGTGCTAATGATCTCATTATTAATAAACTCATCAAGGAACGTGATCATGCTACTGCTAAATACAAAAAGGCTAAGAAGAATAATAACAACAAGAAGAAGAAGGCCAAGCCCGCCCAAGAAAAGAACAAGGTCATTGTGGGAAGTAAGACCACAAGTGGAAAAACTATGTCTCATGATGACTGTGCGGGAAGTGCTAACCCTCGCTATGTCTTAATGCGTGATTATTATGGTGATGTGTATGCAAAATATGTTGGCCCTTTTGATGGTTATAATGCATGGTCTATTTGGGTTCCCAAGACCCTTGTTGCTAACAAAAGAGGACTCATTGAAAAATGGGTACCTAAGAACTAGTTTGATGTTTTGTAGACCTATGCTTCTGGAGGGTCAAAATGGGTGCTTGATAGTGGATGCACAAGTCATATGACAGGAAGCGCGTCTAGTGTCAAGGAATTGAGACCAAATGTTGATCAAATATCCGTTACATATGCCGGCAAGTCAAAATCTAAGGTAATGGGTTTCAGCAAAGTTGTGGTTGCACACGATATCACTCTTGTGGACGTCATGATTGTTGAGACCCTTGGGTATAATTTACTTTAAGTCCGTGCTCTAGGAAAGATGGCTTTTGCCGTCTTTATTGATGTTGATATTGTGATCCTCTTGTGGAGCAAGTCTCTAAAGGTTGCTATCGTTGGGTACGTCAAAGATGACTTGTATGTGGTGGACTTCTCGGGGAAAACCACAACAAGTCCGATGTGCCTATTCGGAAAAGCCGACGTGGGTTGGCTATGGCATCGCCGCCTAGCCCATGTCAACATGAGAACTTTGCAAAGCCTTCACAAGGATGGTCATATTGTTGGACTAAAAGAAAATGTTTGCTTTGCCAAAGATCGTGTTTGCAGGGCATGTGTGGAAGGAAAAATGCATGACTCTCCCCACAAGCCAAAGAACTACATCAAGTCAAAGAGGATCTTGGAGCTCCTTCATATGGATCTCTTTGGTACTCCCTCTCATGCAAGCCTTGGTGGGAAGAAATATTGTCTGGTAATTGTTGATGACTACTCAAGATACACTTGGGTATATTTCTTCAAGCTAAAAAGTGAGACCCAAGAGAATTTCATTGACTTCATCAACATGGCTCAACGCCAATACAATGTCCCGGTATTGACAATAAGAAGTGACAACGGTACCGAATTCAAGAACTACACATTGAATGGATATTTTAGTGATGAGGGAATAAAACATCAATATTCCGCTGCATATACCCCTCAACAAAATGGTGTAGCTGAGAGGAAGAACCGGACTCTTATTGATATGGCAAGGACCATGTTGGCGGAGTTTAAGTGTCCATACAATTTTTGGGCTGAAGCCATCTCCACCGCATGCCATGCTTCAATCCGTCTCTATCTCCGCAAAGAATTGGTCAAGACCCCTTATGAGATACTTACCAGTAACAAGCCCAACGTCTCATACTTTCGGGTGTTCGGTTGTAAGTGCGTCTATCGTATTAAGGGTATTCGTTTGTCCAAGTTTGATTCCAAAGCATTAGAGGGTATTTTTGTTGGTTATGGTATCGAATCCCACACTTATAGAGTCTATGACATGCTCTCTGGAGTTGTCATAGAATCTTGTAGTGTGGTGTTTGAAGAATATGATGGTCCCCAAGTGGGACGTGTTGATGTTTGTGATGTAGATGATGAAATGCCTCAGGAAGCCATAGGAAGAATGGGCGCGGGCTTCATCCGTCCTATTGAGGAACCCCTTATGGCGGATCGAGAAGAACTATGCTCTACTCAAGTGGAGCCCTCATCTTCACAACATCCACAAGCTCTGATCGAAGGGGACAATGACCCACACCAAGAACAAGTTGTGGACCCTCAACCCACTGTTCAAGAAGATGCCTCCAACCAAGAAGTGATCGAGTCTCCGTTCGCCAGAATGTCCAGTGGTGCTAAGGCCATTACACAAGGAAGATCTGTACAAACTGCCATAAGAACAGCCGAATACCTAGCCAGTCGAGGGCTTGATCAAGACCAAGGTCAATCTCTGCCTCCTGTAGAAGAGGATATCTCCAATGATGATCAAGGTCAAGGTGATGGTCATGACGAGGACCAATATGATGAAGTGATTCCCGCAAGAAACAACAAGGAAATCGAAACTCGTCGCCAAGCTAGAATGGATAGAATTTTGGAATTAAGAGACCACACTCTGGAGAATGTGGTAGGCGATGTAGGAAGAGGGATATCTACTCGAGCACAATTGAAGAACTTTGGTGAGCACCAAGCTCACATTTCCATGGTGGAACCAAAGAAAGTATGGGAAGCTCTTGAAGATTCGGATTGGTTGGATGCAATGCACAAAGAGCTCAACAACTTTTAGAGAAACAAAGTATGGAAGTTAGTGGAGAAGCCAAAAGATTGCCGCAATGTCATAGGCACCAAGTGGATTTTCAAGAACAAGCAAGATGAGCATGGAATTGTGATAAGGAACAAGGCAAGATTGGTTGCACAAGGGTTCTCTCAAATTGAGGGCATTGATTATGGAGAGACTTATGCACCTGTGGCTCGTCTTGAGTCCATCTGTATCCTTCTTGCTTATGCGGCTCATCATAAATTTAAACTACAACAAATGGATGTAGAAAGTGCATTTCTTAATGGTCCATTGCATGAGTTGGTATATGTGAAACAACCCCCAGGGTTTGAGGATCCCAACTTCCCAAACCACGTCTACAAACTTGATAAGGCACTCTATGGGCTCAAACAAGCCCCACGCACGTGGTATGAGCACCTTAGAGAGTTGTTGTTAGATCGTGGGTTTGAGGTTGGGAAAATCGATCCCACTCTTTTTACTAAGAAGGTCAATGGGGAACTTTTTGTATGCCAAATCTATGTAGATGATATTTATCTTTGGCTCATCTAACAAAGATTTTAATGATGAATTCTCAAAGCTTATGACCGACAGGTTCATGATGTCTATGATGGGAGAATTGAGAGTTTTTCTTGGCTTTGAGATCAAGCAAGTAAGAGGAGGAACATTCTTCAACCAAGCCAAGTATACTCAAGATATGCTCAAAAGATTCAACATGAAAGACCTAAATGGAGCTCCCACTCGCATGGCAACAAAGACTCATCTTGAACTAAATCCAAATGGTAAAGATGTGGATCAAAAGGTATATCGATCCATGATTGGCTCTTTGCTTTACCTTTGTGCATCTAGACCCGATATTGTGTTGAGTGTAGGGGTGTGTGCAAGATATCAAGCGGCTCCTAAAGAAAGCCATTTGATGGCGGTCAAGAGAATCTTTCGATATTTGGTTCATACCCCAAACTATGGTATTTGGTATCCTAGGGGCTCAACTTTCTCTCTTTGTGGGTACACGGATTTGGATTGGGCTGGTGACAAGGATGATAGAAAATCAACCTCCGGGGCTTGCCAATTCCTTGGGAGGTCCTTGGTGTGTTGGTCTTCTAAGAAGCAAAATTGTATATCCCTTTCCATCGCCGAAGCTGAGTATGTGGCAGCCGCTAGTGCTTGTACACAATTGTTATGGATGAGGCAAACTTTAAAGGAATACGGTGTCCATTGTGACAAAGTGCCTCTTCTATGTGACAATGAAAGTGCTATCAAGATTGCATATAACCCAGTGGATCATACAAGGACAAAGCATATTGAGATTCGTCATCACTTCATTAGAGATCATGTTGCCCGAGGTGATATTGAGCTATCATATGTGTCAACCAAAGACCAACTTGCCGACATTTTCACGAAGCCACTTGAGGAAGCAAGATTTTGTTATTTGAGGAATGAACTAAATATCGTGGATTCTAGGAGCTTGACTTGATTACCTTGCATATTCACCTATGTCTTGTCCCATATTTGGTGTAGGTGCAGGCATGGAGATAGGGGGAGTGCGGTCCTAATACATTGGACTATCCCTCCCCCATAATGCCAACATTAATAAATTCAATACTATTAATATCATTTTGTGATATGTGAGTTTCATTGATGAGTAGTGGCTATGAACCCAAGGATAATTCTTCGCGGTGTCATGCCACAAACTCTTACATGATGGCCTTGGCCATCGCACTCTTCTTATTGAAGAGTTGGTTCTTGGTCCGTTTTGATTTGGAACTTAATTTGACTTTTTCTTGAAAATCGATGTTTTCTTGGTTCTTCACAGTACATCATCTGAATCCCAGGCCTTTCCTCATCTCTAAAACATGCTCCTCTAGCCACACATTTGTCCACTACTTGAAACTGGGGGTTTTGGTCGCGGGGAGGCCGGACTGTCCGCCCTGAACCAACCGGAGTATCCGGCCAGACCAGACTCTCCGCTTGATTCACTCCGGACATTCCGGCAGGGCCGAACACTCCGGTGAATATCACCCGGACACTCCGGCCCCGGCAGTTTCCAAATCGTAATAGGGGGTCGGGGAGAAGTGGATGGTTCAGTCCTCCTTCTTCCCCCCGACTCCCTCTTGCTCTCTGCCTGCTGCCCCCGACCAAGGACTCCACAGGGAGGGCTCCTCCACCCCGGATCTAGCCGTTGCCGCTGGCCATTCTCTTCCCTTTGCCGCGGGATCCATTCCCCTCCGGTGAAGGACACCATGGATGCTGGTATAGTGCCCCTCCCCTTCCCATACCTAGGGTTTGATCTAGATGATCTTTTGGGGTCTATGTCTCACCTAGATCCATGGATACATCATATAGCATGCAATACTAGTCCTGGTAGTGGTCCTAGCAATCCCGATCTGCAATGGTTGAGCACACTCGAACTGCCCCTAAAATCGTCAAGACTCTAGCCGGAATGTCTGGCGTGTACGGGCCGGACACTCCGGTCCGACCGGAATGTCCGGCTATTATGCACCGGAATGTCCGGTCATGGCGGAGTCTCTGGGATGATTTTGCCGGACAGTCCGGTTGTTCTCCACCAATTCAGCTCCTGCATTACTTTGACTACTACTACATGTTTGTATCTTCTGGACAAGTGTGCTTACCCCATATGCTATCCTTCTACTCTGATCTCACAGGTGGTTCTCGTCCTCGCCGGCCTCGGGCTGCCAAGCAGGCACATCCTCGCCGGTTCCGTGATGAAGAGTTTGACATTCATGTAGATCCTTCTATGGTGAGACAGGCTGCTCGTGACCGTACTGCAGCAAAACAGGAAAAGGTCAGAAAACTGAAAAGGGATGAAGCCAAGCGCATGAGGTTTGAAGCATTGACCACTCTGGCAGATTTGGGTACCGAGGAGTTTGTGGAGATGAGAGTCTAGCAGTTCTACTCTCTGCCTCGCACCTCGGATGATGATCGCTTCTGGAGAAATGAACAAGCCCTGCTTTTCTCTGAGGTATTTTGTGGGTTCAGGACTGCTGTGTGCCCCATGCAGTGGTTGGATCTCGAGAAGCTCCATGCACACAGGTACTTTGAGGACGCTCTGTGGGTGACAGAGAAGATGGGGCTGCACACCATCTTTCAAGTAAAAGAAGACTATAATGTTGAGTTGGTCCAGCAGTTCTATGCTACAGTGGTCTTTGGGGACACTACGATATTCCCCTTGAGTGGATCTCTGGCACTACTAGGTGCCGCTCCAGCATGGCTCAGTTTGCATAGATTCTTGGATTGCCTTTCAATCCCAATGCTCCTAGTGGTCTCAGAATGCATGTTCATGGTCAGGCATATGACAAGCAGAGGTTGGCCCCAATCTACTCTCAGAATGGTGTGGTTGGCCAAACCATCAACATCAAGCTCATCTACAACATTCTGCTTCACATGTTTCGCCATACACTCACTCCCAAGGCGGGCATCAAGGATGAGATGAGAGGTGCAGAAATCAATCTTATGGCACATGCTCACTCTGTGTATACTCATGGTCCTGACCACCAAGGTGGTGCTATTGATGTCATGGATTTCATCTATCAGGACTTGTACAAGTGCATCACTGACAAGAAGTGCCCTCTGTTTGCTCCCTATGTGATGAAGCTCATTGCTGCTCAGGC
This sequence comes from Avena eriantha, assembly GCA_910589775.1. NCBI lineage: Eukaryota > Viridiplantae > Streptophyta > Magnoliopsida > Poales > Poaceae > Avena > Avena eriantha. Next base: position 76,789,813 of record OU342743.1, read on the forward strand.
TCCAGCAACACCATTGCTCTACACTGATCTTGTTCCACACCTTCCTGCCAAGCTACAGAGGAAGGCTGCCCCCACCACCAAGGCTCCTCGGGGCTACCCCCCTGCTCAGGACATATTTGAGGATGATGTGGTGGATGCAGATGATTCTGACAGTGATGACGAGGAGGTACCGGAGGCTGTGACCCGTGGCCCTCGCATGAAGCATGCCAGCAATGCATATTGCTTCTCCACCTCTAAGGAGGAAGTACACAAGAAAGTGAAGAAGGCCTCCTGGTGGAAGAAGCTTCTCCTATGCCAGAACATTGACATTCGCCATGGACAGTATGAGGCATACAAGGATAACAGGAATATCATGAAGGAACTCAAGCAGATCAACCAGCCCATGGATGTTGATCCCTCTCAGCAGCAGGCATCTGATGGCACTCTTTCCTACGGTCACTGGAGTCAGGGTTGTGTGGACTGGTCCATGTTTGAGGACGTGACTTCTTCTTCTCACCCTCACGGTCTGAGCTCGACTCAGGGTGAGGATGACGACGAGGATGAGGATGAGGAGGAGGATGCCGACTACGACTTCAGTGGCTAGAGTTGGCTTTGGGGACGTTTTAGTTGTGCACTTTTCCCTTTTTGGCGTCTCGATGCCAAAGGGGGAGAAGCAGCCCCTTTATTAGGTTGCTGCCGGGATTTGCATGGGTACACGAGTGCTTCACGTTATTTCGATTTGCCTCTTTGAAGCCTCGTGTTCGCTATCTTACTTTACTTGTTTGAGTACTATGTTGTGTTGAACTCAGTTGTGTGTTGTGACATGCTTACCCGGTTTTGTTAACGACTTTGTTATGCCTAGCTTATCATTCTAGTGGTTATTATCATGTCATACCTTGTTAGCTACAAAACCTAGTGAGGATGTGATCCTAGGGTGTGTGATTGTCTTAAAACGCAAAGCTAAAATAGTCACACATCTAGGGGGAGCCTCACTATTATTTTTGTATATCTCCTATTGTGAATTTTATTACCTATCCTGTTTGCAAATCCTTGGGTTGTCATCAAACACCAAAAAGGGGGAGATTGAAAGGGCATTTATGCCCTTCCTATTATTTTGATGTTTGTTGACAACACTTGGATAGGTTAATCTGTTGTTAAATGTTGCAGGAGATATCAGATTGTTGAGAGTTGTTCCTTTAAGGAAAAGAGCTCCCCTGGATCATGTCTGTGCTATGAAACCTGTCCCAACCGGACTGTCCGGCTGATCTTCACCGGAGTGTCCGCTCCTGGCCGGACTGTCCGGTTGGATCCGCCCGGACTTTCCGCCCCTGGGATGTGGGCGTCTTTCCTGGACATTCAGAAAACCATATCGGCCTCCTCACGGACACGGTTCCGGAATCTGGCCGGAATCTTCCCTGGCCAGAGTGTCCGGTGAGTTTGCCCCGGAGTGTCCGGCCCAGGGGGCTTATCGATCTTCCTAGACATTCAGAATGCCTCATCGGACTCCTCCCGGACTCGATGCGGACACATGCCGGAAAATTTGCCATGCCGGAGTATCCGGTGGGTGTCAACCGGAGTGTCCGGCTGGGCCAGACTGTCCGGCTTGTATTTGCCGGACTGTCCGGGGTAAGTGGCTCCCAACAGCTCTAATTTGAAGGGCCCTATAAATAGGCCCCTTCTTCTACCTTGGAAGCTGCTCGTCCAGTTCAAGAAAAGCATCACCATTTGAGCCACCAAATCCACAAGAACTCTTCGCCCAACCATCCAAAGTCGTTGATCTTTGGAGAATCGAAGGAGGAGGCCTTGATCTACTACTTCACCAAGAGAGATTTCCATTTCCCCCTCATTCACTTGAGGGCCCCTTGTTCTAGGGTTTCCTTGGAAACCCTAGCTTGTGATTTGGTCTTACAAGCTTGTCTTTGATTGTTTGACAGCTTGCTTATATTCAGGAGCCTCCAATTAGGTTGTGGATGTGTGCCTTGAACTTGTTGTAAAGGTGCCGGCTTCCACCTCGAAGGTTTCCGTTATAGTGGAAGGTGAATCGAACCCTTTGGGGTGAGGTTCATCGGAGAACAAGGGAGGCCTCGCGTGGCGTTGGTGGTTTGATACCACCCCCTCTCCAAACGTAGACGTACTTCCCCTCAAAAGGAAGGAACTACGGGAAACAAATCCTTGTATCTCCGAGCGCTCCACTTTGGTTACCTCTATCCTTTACCGCACTTTACATCTCTAGTTCTTGCATAGTTCTGTGCTAGTTGACATATAGGTAAATTCACTTTAGTTGCATAATCTAGAGAATTTACCTTTTGTGTCAAACCCTAATTTGCTTAAGAGTAAAATTTGGAGTAGCACCTATTCACCCCCCTCTAGGTGCCCATACAATCCTTTCAGTCTCCATTCTCTTTGTTCCTGGGTGGCCGTCCACAAGTGCGATACACCAGCTGACCATAGACATGGCCCCTAAGTAACCACTCAACATAATCCAAGCAAGTCCCATTCCACCCAGGTGTTTCATTAACATTAGTTGTTTTCTTAATCCAACAAAATAATATCTTTCCTTACTATCTTGATATGAATTTCCACCCAAAAAATCTAATAGCATGGCTAAGCACTCTAGCATACGAAGTCTTTCAACTAGGAAATACTACCAAGATATAATCTATAGGATAACATAGCATAATATAGTAACATGTAAATAATCCTACCAGGCTAAGATCTACCAAAATACTAGTGCAATAGTGAAAATAATAGGACATAAGATGAAATATCACTTGCCTTGGTAGCTAGGGGAATAGGTACAATCCTCACAGCAACAAACTTCACAATCCACACAATCTACACAAAGAACAATACAACAACAATAATTCAATCAACATAGCATCACAAAAACATGAATGCATGGAAATGCAATGATATGAACAAAGCTCTAAAACTTGCAGAGTCTATACTACAGAGGTTAAAATATCCTATCTAAAGGCACAAGAAAAACCTAAAAACAATTTATGGAATAATTTTTATGAGCAAAATACTCCTAAAAAGGTTCTTCCTATAAATCCAATTTTTGAGAAGCAAAAGTGTGAAACAAGGCCTCGACAATAAATGTCTCATTTTTTGAATCCATAGACAAGAAATTTGCATTTTTTGATTTATGGATCAAAAGTTATTGAATTTCTAAGTTTAATATATATTCTGTCTATTTTTCTAATTAAACAGATATCCTAGACAACGTGGCGCTTTCCTATTGGTCCGTATCGATTCGGTTGGATCGATCGCTGCGGGCCGTTGGATTATAAGTGGCAACATATGGACCAGATCAGCCCGTACCCTTTCGATTAGTGATCTAATCTGAGCCGCTGGCAACAGATCCAACGGCTCCTTGGGCTCGGCCGGGAACGGGCGGCGCTGACCTACCGCACGCGGCGGCGGCACGTCGGGCTGTGGTGTTCCGGCGGTTCTAAAGGGGCAAGGGGTCCGTGGACTCTTACCAGAGGTCGAGGCGGGCGGTCTCGATGGAGGTCACGGTGGAGGGAGAGGCGCCTTGCTTCGCTCCAGATTCCTCGCCGGAGTTCTACCGACGGCGGAGCTCGCGTCTCCGAGACGGTGGCGTCGATGTGTGGCTCGAGCGGGCAAATAGAGAGGTTAGGGAGTGATACATTGAAAATGTATCTATAATTTTTGATGTTCCATGCTTGGTTTTATCCACTTTCTTGTGTTTTGTTCCAACTTTGGAGTACTTTTCATATGATTTCTTGGACTAACCTATTAACAAGAGCCACAGTGCCAGCTGCCTGTTTTCTGGTGTTTTTAGTTCCAGGAAAGTCAGAAAATGAATATTCTCGGAATTGGACGGGACAAAAGCCAAAGTGCCTATTTTTCCGAAGGGATCAAGTGCCAGAATACGAGACGGAGAAGGGCCAGGGAGCCACCACACCACCTGGCCACGCGGCCAGGCCTGGCCCGCTCCAGGGGTGGTGTGGCCGCTCCCGGCACCCCCTTGGCCTCTCCTTCCGCCTATATATTGCCCTCGGGACGAAAACCCTAAGTACCCGATCAAAAATCCACGAAAGAGTCTGTAGCCGCCGTCATCTCCATCCCTAGATCGGGAGGGATCTGAAGCTCTTCCCGGCACCCTGCCGGAGAGGGGAATTCACCCTGGAGGCCTTCTTCATCACCATGCAAGCCTCTGGTGTGATGCGTGAGTAGTTCATCCTTGGACTATGGATCCATGTAGTAGCTAGATGGTTAGTTCTCCTCCTTTGTGCTTTCATGTTTAGATGTTGTGAGCTCCGTTCATGATCAAGATCATCTATTTGTAATTCATACATGTTGTGTTTGCGGGGATCCGATGGATATTGAGATGCTATTTCAGATTGATTATTGATTCTATCATGTCTTTGTTATTTGAGATCTTGCATGCTTTCCGTTGTTAGTAGCTATCTTGGCCAAGTAGATGCTAGCAACTCCAAGAGTTAGTATTTATGCTCGATAGTGGGTTCATGCCTCTGGTAATCTGGGGAAGTGACAGAAATCTCTAAGGTACTAGATGTGTTGTTGCTACTAGGGAGAAAACAACAATCCTTTGTTCATAGAACAATCGTATTGTTTACTTTACACGCAGTTCGTAAAGAAATAATCTGTTGCTTGCAACTTAATACTGGAGGGGGTTCAGATGATAACCTGAAGGTGGATTATTAGTCATAGATGAAGTTGGATGGCGGTCTTTGTATTATGTTGTAATGCCCAATCAAGTCTCAGAGGAGTCAAGATGATTAGTATATGCATGTATTGCTTGCTCGGTGTTTGTCAATGGCCCCGCTGTAATTTGTTCACCCAGCATGTTATCTATCATAAGGAGAGCCACCTCTAGTGAACTATGGATCCCGGTCCTTTACTTTACATACAATCTACAATCTTTTACTGCTTTGTGTTTACTTTCTGCAAACTTTTACTTCTTTCCATTCGATATGTTTAATCCTTTGTTTTCCGCAAAACACGGTGAGATTGACAACCTCATCGCAAGTTGGGGACAAAGTTCTGTGGTTGTGTTGTGCAGGTCTCCACGTTTCTACTAGCACCGGTAGTGCGCCCTGCCAAAGCTCAGCTAGTAACACCTTTGGGGTGTTTCCTTGCTCCTACTGGTTCGATTAAACCTTGGCATAACTGAGGGAAAACTTACTGTTGTGCTCATCATACCTTCCTCTTGGGGTTCCCAACGAGCTCTACGTCGATCGTCGAGTACATCAAGATCTTTTCTGGCGCCGTTGCCGGGGAGTCAAGGACATCTTCACAAGGGGAGTCCCTCATAACCAATCTCTTTACTTTGTTGTTTTTGTTTTGCTTAGTTTCCCTTTTGCTTTGTTTGCTTGTTTTGTTCTTCAAAAACACAAAAAATTAGTTTTGCAAGTTTGCTTTCTTATTTGAAAACCCAAAAAAATGACTACTCTTGAAAACACTAAGTTGTGTGACTTCACTAGCACCAACAACAATGATTTTATGAGCACACCTATTGCTCCACCTATGGCTGAAAATACTTTCTTTGAGATAAAACCTGCTTTACTCAATCTTGTTATGAGAGAGCAATTTTCTAGTATTGGTAATGAAGATGCTGCTTCCCATCTAAATAACTTTGTTGAACTTTGTGAGATGCAAAAGCATAGGGATATAGATGGTGATATTATTAAGCTGAAATTGTTTCCTTTCTCTTTTAGAGGAAAAGCTAAAGAATGGTTGAATTCCTTAACTAGGAATAGTGTTGATTTGTGGACTAAGTGCAAAGATGCTTTTATTGGAAAATACTATCCTCCTGCTAAGATTATATCCATGAGAAGTGAAATAATGAAGTTTAAACAACTTGATAATGAGCATGTTGCTCAAGCTTGGGAAACAATGAAATCTTTGGTAAAGAATTGTCCCACTCATGGACTGACTGCTTGGATGATCATCCAAACTTTTTATGCAGGATTGAACTATTCTTCAAGGAACCTATTGGATTCAGCTGCTGGAGGTACCTTTATGACCATCACTTTGGGTGCTGCAACGAAACTTCTGGACAATATGATGGTTAATTATTCCGAATGGCATACTAAGAGAGCTCCACAAGGTAAGAAGGTAAATTATGTTGAGGAAACCTCCTCCTTGAGTGATAAAATTGATATTATTATGTCTATGCTTGTTAATGGGAAAGCCCATATTGATCCAAATAATGTTCCTTTAGCCTCTTTGGTTGCTCAAGAAGAGCAAGTTGATGTGAACTTCATAAGAAATAACAATTTTGGCAACAATGCTTATAGGAACAATTTTGGTAACAACAATTATAAGCCATATCCTCCCAACAATGGTAATGCTTATGGAAATTCTTACAACAATAATAAGAGTGCTCCCTCTGAACTTGAAGTTATGCTTAAAGAGTTTATTAGTAAACAAACTGCTTTCAATAAAACTATTGAGAAAAAACTCTCTAATGCTGAAAGAAATATAGCATCTTTGGCTGAAGCTCAATCTACTTTGAATAAAATGGCTGCTAAACCTGAAACTAATGAGAATCCCATTGCAGCTACTAATGATATACAAGTAAGAATTGATGAAAATGTTAGACTATTAGCTGAATTACATGCTAAGTGGGAAAGATAAGATGAAATTGCTAGAAACATTAGTGTTTCTGCTATCACCAGCACTAGTGTTGAGGCTAGTAATAGTTCTACTACTTTAGATGATAAAGTTGATTTTGATCTTGATGGTTGCAATATCTCTGAAGTTATTAAGTTCCTACAAAAGCTTGCTAAAAGTCCTAATGCTAGTGCTATGAACATGGCTTTTACAAAACACATTACTGATGCTCTCATAAAGATTAAAGAAGAAAAGATGAAACATAAAGCTTCTATTCCTATAAAGCAAGAATATGGTTGGGAACCCATCATTAATATGAAAGTGAATGACTTTGATTTCAAAGCTTTGTGTGATCTTGATAGTAGTGTTTCCATTATGCCTAGAAGGATTTATGATATGCTTGATTTGCCTCCTCTTGAAGATTGTTATTTGAATGTCCCACTTGATGCTAATGCTAAAAATAAACTCATGGGGAGTCTTAATAATGTTCTTATTATGGTTAACGATTCCTATGTCCCCGTTGATTTCTATGTTTTGGATGTTGAATACAATGCTTCTTGTCCTATTACTTTGGGAAGACCTTTTCTTAGAACTTTTGGTGCCATCATTGATATGAAAGAAGGCACCATTAAATATCAACTCCCACTCAAGAAAGGTATAGGACACTTCCCTAAAAAGAGAGAAAATATTTCTTTTGCTTCTCCTATGAAAACAAAATTTGGTCTTAATGCTTCTTTATTTGAGAACACTTGATTCTTTCTTTGCTTCTTATGCCTAACTTAAAGGCGTTAAAGAAAAGTACTTATTTGGAGATAACCCAAAAGTTTTAGATGAGTCTTGGAAGTTATTACCTCTGTAATAACCGCTCCTTCTCCTTTTTATTTGCTTTTTGTGCCAAGAGTAACCTCTAATGAGAGAGAAGTAATGATTGGGAAAGTTGCTGTCCCGAAACAGATTTCTGTGCTTCACCGTAAAATTTCGTGAGAGAGCCCTGTATATATTATTGAGCTGTAATTTCTTGTGATTCTGCCCCAGGTTGTTATCTAACTTTCGTTAGTTCAACACTTTTTGATTTGAGAAACATAAGGTCTTCGAACAAATTCGTCTTTCCCTGCTGGTCTGTTTTGACAGATTTCTGCCATTCTCTGCATTTGCTTCTTGTTAGTTCCTTCTTGAGTTCTTTTGAGGAATTGAGCTTTTTGAGGGAAGTTCTATAGTAGCTAGTGTCATAATGGAAGTTTATTTGGTGTTAGAACTGAGCCTTGAGACTTATTTATCTTAAGTGCACTAATGTTGCTAATGAGATTGTGTGAAGTTTTGTATGAAGGAGAATTTTCAGGTGTATGGAAGGAATGAGTAATGAGATGAAGGATGGACTAAAGCTCAAGCTTGGGGATGCCACATGTCTCACCCCAACAAATATCCAAGAAGTACAAGCATCAAAGCTTGGGGATGTCCAAGGCATCCCCTTCCTTATCAATAAAAATCCCAGGTTTCTTCCAAACGCTTCATTCTTATTGTTTCATGCACAGTTGTGTTTTTCTTGGAGCGTCTTATTTTTCATTTTCGTTTTGGTTTTCGTTTGCTTTGGTTTGCTTAGTTTTCTGAATAAATTGGTTGGACCCCCTCTTTCATACATTGGTTTGCAAATAGTTTGGTTTGGTTTGGTTTGGGAAAGAGTAGGAAAATTCATGCTTATGTGGTAAAAAGAGCTCGTTTTTGACTGTGGCCTATGCTTTGTCATGCCATGCTTGATATTGTTTTGGCTTTATGCTTAGTATTTTTTTCTGTAGCATGACTTGTTATAAACGATTGAGATTGCTTAATGTGCCTTTGATGAATCATGCGTTGTTTTAGCATATTAAAGCATAGTATAGTGGTATTCTCCTTTGATGCTTTATTTGGGTTGACTTGGCGCATGCTCACACCATGTTATGACTATCCAAAGTCACTATAGCCTTTATGATCCTTTAGTTTTCTACTTGTAGTATCACTTTATGCTTTGATCAATGATGTTTTGTCGCTCTGCATGATTATGGCCATTATTGCTCTCTTAGTTTGTCGCTCCCAGTCTTTTGCTAGCCTCCACAACAAAGTATGAGTTCCACTCATGCATCCAACTCCCTAAACCAAGTTATTCCAAAGAGTCCACCATACCTACCTACTAGCTTATGTTATTCCAAGTACATTCATGCTTTTGTTTACCTTCCACTTGTTATGAGAAAACTAGTGATTAAAGCTCTCACGAACTTGATGGCACACTTCACTTTACTTGCCCCTAATAAACTTGAACCATTGTGTCTTCTATGTTGTATATGCTTGCACTTATTTGTTGGGAATTAGCAGAACCATGCTTTCATGGGGAACGCTTTCAACATTGCACTTGGTACTTGTACCTAGTTGATATCATGCTCTTTTGTATATGGATGTCGTTGGTGTGAAATGAAAGGGGAGCTTGTAAGTCTATGGAGTTATGTATATGTGTTAGAGAAACGCCTGGGCCGCTGGTCTAATCCATGCTGACATGGTGGAAACCTGCAGCGTAACCATAATGAGGTGTCTATTAAGCATTCTTCTTATAAAAAAAGAGTCCTATATTGAGAAAAAAGAGAAAAGAAAAAATAGAGATACTAAGAAAAGAGGAAAGAGAGAAAAAAGCACCATATTCCCATGGTAAATAAGAAGAATGCTGAGATGCTCGTTGTCTGCTTGCCTTGTCATTTTGATATGGGGATTCTTCCGTATCATCGGGCAAGGGGTACCCCGTTGGCGGTTCTCAATGATACACATGTACTTACGATGACAAGAACTTACCGGTGACTAAACTTGAGTAGCATGAGGAGCGTCCCTCGTATACAAGGGACATTAGATTTCTGACTTATACTTCGTCAAGCATGTAAACCATAGTTTGTTCACTTTAACCTTAATCACTTCAATATGCTTATGATAAGGGCAATGAGAGCTGAAATCTATAAGTACCATAATTTTTGAAAGCTCTTTATGAGACTTGAATCCCTACTTCCTTTTACAAAAGGCCTTTCTTCCACGATTATATTGAGTCTCCACCTTCTATCTTTATGCACCTACTTTGAGAGCATAGTGGCCATTCTTAGTTCTATGTGTATTGTCCCAAGACTAGTTGATTGATGCATACTTTGATATTGCTTGTTTTAAACTATTGTATCTAGTCACTCTTATGAACTTTGAAGGTGTCCTATGCATTTATATTTGCTACTCTATTGAGGGACAAGCTGAATACTATTATGCTATGTTTTCTTTATGTGAAACAAACAAATGTCTTGCAAAGCATTGTTATTCATGAATCTTTTGTTTGTGCCTTTTCATGTTGCATCATAGTTCCTTTGCTTATTGCTAGAACTTTGTCTTTCATGTTATGATTGAAGTACTATGATCCCAACTTTGAGTGTTTTGCAAATACTTTGATCAAGTCTTTGATGGTGCATGTCATCTAAAAAATTATTCTTTCTTTTTATCATTGTGGCGCCCCGCTAAAACCACTACTAGAAAATCGTGGTGTTTTTGTGTTGCGCATCATCATGACTGCATGCTCATGTCATCATGCCACATTGCATTTGAGCATCGTCATCATCATGCATCTGTATGTCTGAAACTATTTTCGAAAAGTCTATTTTTGTTTTCTAAATACCCTGCCTTCATTTCAAATCGAAACATCGGGCCTCTTCCGGGTATTTTGTTTTGTCTAAAAATAGTTTACAAAAGGACTTTAAAATAAAAATCAATAATAAAACTATTTTTCGGACCGGGGAGGCAGCCCAGCCGTTAGGCCAGACCACCTACTACCCGGCCCAAAACAATCTAACCCTCTAACCAAACCCTAATATAAAAATCTGCCTAACACCTACCACCCCCTACCTAACCCTAACCGCTAACACCCCCTAACCCCACCTACCGCCGCCGCCAGTAGAGCAACTACACGCGCACTGCGTAGCCACCGTGGTGCACCAAAACACGCGACTCACGCGCGCGCAGCTCTCCCCTGCCCACAAACCTGCAGCTGGCCCCACACCCCCCTCACGTGTCACCACACACACACACGCACTCGCATGCCGCGCCACCAACCCACCCCACCCGCGCGCGTACACGGACACGACGCACGCTCCCCCCCACACCGTGCCGACCACCTTGGGATTCCGCCCAGTCCCCAGCCCCACCACTCCTAGTCGCGTCGCACGCCTCCCGCGTTCCCCCTCTCTCTCTCCTCTCGTGGCCCCACAGCCCAGCGACCCACCTCGCCACCAACCGCGTCAGGCCTCCCTCGTCCCCATCGCACCTGCTCCTCTCTCCCTCGTCCTCTCCCGAGAGAACCGCCGCCGCTGCGGGTCGCGGACCGCCCGCCTCTCCTCGCATCCGCTACCCCGCCGCCTCCCTCTGCAACCCGCCCCACGCTCTCCTTCACCGCGTCGTCCCCACCGCCGAGGCCGCCGCCCGCCTCTCCTCGCACCCCGACCCCGCTCCCTCCTCTACTACCTCGCCCGCATCCCCACCGCCCTTCGCGCCGGCCGCTTTTCTTCCCATCTTCGGTGCCTCGACCCGGCCGCCGCCGCAAGTTCCTCTGCTGCCGTTGCCGGGCCCTGTCCATCACCACCCTGAGCTCACCTTCCATGCCTCCGCGGTGGCCTTCGCCGACCCTCCTGTGGGCCGGCTGCCCGCGTCGGCCTCCGCACCTCGCGTCCTCCTATGGCCCCGAGACCGCCGCCAGCGCCACATCTCCTGCCCCCTCGAGTACGAGCTTGCCGGCCCCGCATCCTCCGCCTGTGCCAAGCGTGTCGCCGCCGTTCGCCTCGTCATTCGTGCCCTCTGCCGTCCTCTTCCTCTGTATTTCATCCTCACGCATGTTTGGCCGTGCTGACCGTGTGCTGCACGTGTCCATGTGTGTATGCCTAAGTTACTGTGTGTTGGTGAGAGCCAGATTGATGACTATTTGTTTGGCATCCACATCATAGATTGTATCTACTCCTATCGTTGGTCACACTGATTCTTTGTGGCAGCTCGGCCCTCGCGAATCTGTCTCGTTGGTTCGTCGACCAAGATCTCCCGAAGATCGTCGACATGCAACGCCAAGGTCGTCTCTCGGACGCCAAGTCCTTCGGCCCAGGAAAAAACCGACGACCCGACCCAAGACCCGAAGACCGATCCGGAACGCCAAGGTCTTCTTCACGAATGCGGATCCGAAGACCTCGAGACCCCGAATCCAAACCCCGGCATCCGCTTCATGCTCTCCTTCCCTGACGCCAAGTCTCGTTCTCGGAGGCGAAGGCCGATCTCATCGACTCCTAGACCCTCGGAGCCAAGTTCGCCGAACCCTAATGTGATCCCCTAACTAAGACCCCTATTTTATAAATGCCATCTATATAAATTGTGGCATATTAAATTATTCATGTCGTATACATATTGTGTGGTTTGGGGGCATTGTATTGATTCACCTAAATTAAATATGGAGTGTTTATGCGGGATATCTTTGTCTTATTCCGGACTCCATTTAAATTGTGTAGCGAACCGATGCCATGATTTGCCTTGCTAATCCAACATTTAATTTGCGGGGCAGATAAATAACTTGAACCTGTTACTTAATTGTCGGGACCCCGGTTCCACTGAATACTGCCTAATTGCACCGCATCTGCATCATATCATAAGCATGTCGGATCTTCTGCCGTAGTATTAAATATTGCATCCGGTGTTTCTTCTAGTGTTTGCTTCTTCGCGGATTAGGCCGATGAGTTGATGCGAGTACCGACAAGTTCTTCGGATGTGATCTCCGACAGTGTTTCCCAGGCGAGCATTCTCCCCCTTTCTACCTATTTTGCATTTATAGTGTTTACTTCCTTCTGTTGATCTATTGCTATCCGTGTCGCGATGCTTTAGTTTCTGTGCACCAGTTATATCCCGTGCAGCCTCTATATTGCCATGGACACCTCCTAATACCTGTTGTTTGGTAGATAGCTGGCCTTGCGAGTCGTAGTTGCTTCCTCAGGTGCGATCTCGTGATGTCGAGTACCACAGTTGTTGGAATGCTGGTAGATGTTTAAGGTGGAGTTGATCATGACTTTAAATACAACTATTAAAATGCTAGATATAACTAATGCAGAGGCATCGGTGGGTAATAGATGTTATTTGGTTCTTCCACGCTCACTTGTGTCCCGTAGGACCCGAGTACTTGATACCTGTTCCTTGATTTTTCGCACTATCCACATCCGGGAGGCTGTGGACCCCCCTGAGCCAGAGCTTGACTCATTTCTATTTCTTGGGGCCACAAAATAGTTTGGGGTTTTATTACTATCCTGTACTTATGCCATGCTTTACTGCTTTATTTAAGATTGTGCGTGGAGCACCTGTACTGTTTTGGATCATGGAATGTTTTCGCGGTATCGACAAGCCCAGTCACACTTTCGGGTTCCTAGTCGTTTACAGCCATTGTCACAAACCCTGGGTCCGTTCCAGAGCCGGCCAACTTCGTTGCGGGTAGCTTAGTGGGGTGGCCCCCTAAAATATTTCTGAGTCCTGTGATCGCTTTGTCGTGAATGCCTCGTTGGGTTTTGAGTTGGTTTTTCCGAGGTTGATCGAGTGTGTGTTGCTATTTGTACACCCCTGCAGGATAAAACTTTCTGAAAGCCGTGTCCGCAGTTATGGACGACTTGGAGCACAGTATCTCAATCATAGACAAGCATAACTAAAGTAGTGCTATAAATTTGACTTAATATATCTGATTAGTATTCAGCTTCACTATAATGGAATGGATAATAAAAACGCCAACAACTGGTGGGTCTGCGGTGATCTGTGTCATACTATACATGTCTAGTAAGTATTGCAACTCCAATGGAACGTGATAAAAGTGCCAACAACTACTGGGTTTTGGGATTCCTCAGGACAATTATATCTGACTAGTAAATGTTCCAACTACAACGGAATGTTAACTAAAACTGCCCACTACTTATGCTATCAGGATGACTCATGCTATCTATATCTGATTAGTAATTGCTGCAACTATAATGGAATGAGTAAAATCGCCAACTGTGTGAGTTCCTTGGTCCGACTTCCTCGTTTGGTCTCGAGGGGGAAATACCAGGATGGGTTTGTTTGGTGTTAGCTTCAGGTTGAATCCGAATAGGTCTTTCTTATCCCTCTCTGATAACTGCCAGTTGTATCGAGTCTCTATAGGTTGTTTAGTGCCGCTGCGCTGTCGCTTCAGCCCACCATACCTATGTAGGCGAGAGCCGCTGAATTCCAGCCTCGCCATGTACTGGCCTCAGTACTAACGCTCCTCTTTTTCCTTTGCCCTTTGTCGGCACCCCTTTTGTTTTAGCAGGTTTGCGATCGACGTCGTTAGCAGGGTTACCCTTCCGGCTTGGCCTGGGCAGGGTTATGGACGCCATTGGTTATTCTTGAGGGCTCTTAGTCCCATTTGCATCTTGTCCGTAGTCGGACGCTCTATCGTTTTCAAGGTGATTTGGATCTATGTATTGTATATCTGTATTCTTGACTCGTTGAGTCGCTGTTGTATATATATCTGTTCTGTGGGTCCCATCGAGGACTGTTGTGTAATGGTATTACTTTGTTTTCCACCCGCACGAAAGTGCCTGGTGGGCGTCCTTGAGTCGTTTCTATGCGGGTTTGGCGGAAAGGGCTAAAACTTGCATAGGGCCGATTCTAGGGTGTTACAATCACTTACCTACTCGAGGACGAGCAGGAGTTAAGCTTGGGGATGTTGATACATTGCAAATGTATCTATAACTTTTGATGTTCCATGCTTGGTTTTATCCACTTTCTTGTGTTTTGTTCCAACTTTGGAGTACTTTTCATATGATTTCTTGGAATAACCTATTAACAAGATCCACAGTGCCAGCTGCCTGTTTTCTGTTGTTTTTGGTTCTAGGAAAGTCAGAAAATGAATATTCTCGGAATTGGACGGGACAAAAGCCAAAGTGCCTATTATTCCGGAAGTGATGAAGTGCCAGAATACGAGACGGAGAAGGGCCAGGGAGCCACCACACCACCTGGCCACGCGGCTAGGCCGGACCCGCGCCAGGGGGTGGTGTGGCCGCTCCCAGCACCCCCTCGGCCTCTCCTTCGGCCTATATATTGCCCTCCGTACGAAAACCCTAAGTACCATATCAAAAATCCATGAAAGAGTCTGTAGCCGCCGTCATCTCCATCCCTAGATCGGGAGAGATCTAAAGCTCTTCCCGGCACCTTGCAGGAGAGGGGAATTCACCCTGGAGGCCTTCTTCATCACCATGCAAGCCTCCAGTGTGATGCGTGAGTAGTTCATCCTTGGACTACGGATCCATGTAGTAGCTAGATGGCTGGTTCTCCTCCTTTGTGCTTTCATGTTTAGATCTTGTGAGCTCCGTTCATGATCAAGATCATCTATTTGTAATTCATACATGTTGTGTTTGCGGGGATCCGATGGATATTGAGATGCTATTTCAGATTGATTATTGATTCTATCATGTCTTTGTTATTTGAGATCTTGCATGCTTTTCGTTGTTAGTAGCTATCTTGGCCAAGTAGATGCTAGCAACTCCAAGAGTTAGTATTTATGCTCGATAGTGGGTTCATGCCTCTGGTAATCTGGGGAAGTGACAGAAATCTCTAAGGTACTAGATGTGTTGTTGCTACTAGGGAGAAAACAACAATCCTTTGTTTATAGAACAATCGTATTGTTTACTTTACACGCAGTTCGTAAAGCAATAATCTGTTGCTTGCAACTTAATACCAGAGGGGGTTCGGATGATAACCTGAAGGTGGATTATTAGTCATAGATGCAGTTGGATGGCGGTCTATGTATAATGTTGTAATGCCCAATCAAGTCTCAGAGGAGTCAAGATGATTAGTATATGCATGTATTGCTTTCTCGGTGTTTGTCAATTGCCCCGCTGTAATTTGTTCACCCAGCATGTTATCTATCTTAAGGAGAGCCACCTCTAGTGAACTATGGATCCCGGTCCTTTACTTTACATACAATCTACAATCTTTTACTGCTTTGTGTTTACTTTCTGTAAACTTTTACTTCTTTCAATTCGATACGTTTAGTCCTTTGTTTTCCGCAAAACACGGTTAGATTGACAACCTCATCGCAAGTTGGGGACAAAGTTCTGTGGTTGTGTTGTGCAGGTCTCCACGTTGCTACTAGCACCTGTAGTGCGCCCTGCCAAAGCTCAGCTAGTAACACCTTTGGGGTGTTTCCTTGCTCCTACTGGTTCAATTAAACCTTGGTTTCATAACTAAGGGAAACCTGCTCTGTGCTCATCATACCTTCCTCTTGGGGTTCCCAACGAGCTCTACGACGATCGTCGAGTACATCAGGGAGGTGCGCCCGGGTCAGCACTGTCTAGTAGAGGCTAAAAAGGGGCGGCGGGAACCCTAGACTTACCAGAAAACTCGACGGACGGCAGCGGCAGAGGGAGTTCGCCGGTGATGATCTTGTCGTCGACCTGGGGCAAGAAAAAGCACGTGGCCGGGGTTAAAAGGTGGGCTAAGACATGGTGAAGGGAATAGGGCAAAGAGGAGGGCGCGAGGTGGTCGGAGCTCACCGGAATCGTCGCCGGAGTTGCGTCGGACAGCGGCGGTTTGAGCTCGCAATTGGGGAGCCTGGGGGCTCTCCGGGGGTGATGACTGAGGGGAAACCGATGAGGAGGGGGAGGGTATTAAGAAGGGGTGGTCGTAATGGCGAATTAATCGTGGAAACACCCGAATTCGACCGGGTTTGGAAACGGCAGAGGGAAGTGGGGGTCTTTTCGTCGCCTGGGTTGAAGACGACGAGGTGGCGATGACGTGGGAGTGGGGCCAGCGTGTAAGTGGGAGGGGGCATGCCGAGGGGGCGTGAGAAAAAGAAGGAGGGGAGAGGGGTTACCCGGGTGGGCTTGCTGGGCTGGGTTGGGCCGAAAGGCCAGAACTGCTGCTGCTGCATATGTTTCTCTCCCTTTTCTTTTTCTTTATAGATTTTCTTTTCCTTGGTTTTGAATTTAGCAAAAGGGCTCCAAATTGCCTCAAAATTTCACCAAATTTTTGGAGGACCAACTATATGCAATGCAACAAATGCCATGATGATATGAGTGCAATGATGATGGTTTTCAGATGATTTTTTTTGGGATGTTACAAATCTAACCCCCATAAGATGAATATCGCCCTCGAGATTCGGGTTGGCTAGCAAATAGGTGAGGGTGTCTCCGAAGTTCATCGTCTCGTTCCCACGTTGCTTCTGATGCAGTGTGATGGTTCCACTTCACTTTGCAGAATTTGATTATCTTGGTACGGGTAATTCTTTCTGTTGTCTCCAGAATCTTAATAGGTTTCTCTTCATAAGTGAGATCGTTGTCTAGCTGAACCTCCTCTAATGGTATAGTGTCTTTCAACGAAGTTTCCTCCATCTCTGGGTGACACTTTTTCAGCTGACTGACATGAAATACATTATGAACTACTGATAGATATTCTGGTAATTCTATCTCATATGCCACTTCTCCTTTGCGGCTCAAAATCTTGAAGGGTCCTACATAGCGTGGTGCTAATGTTCCTTTGATTCCAAATCTCTTCACACCCCGAAGTGGTTATACCCTGAGATAAGCTCTATCACCAACCTCATAGGTGACCTCTCTACGTTTTGGATCTGCATAACTCTTTTGTCGAGATTGGGCTATCTTTAGCCTATCCCTCACCATCTTGACTTTCTCCTCGGGCTCCTTGATTAAGTCTAGTCCAAACAAATTTCTTTCCCCTACTCCATTCCACAACAATGGTGTAGTACACTTTCTTCCATAAAGGAATTCAAACGGAGCCATTTCTATGCTTGATTGATAGCTATTATTGTAGGAAAACTTTGCGTATGGTAGACTTACATCCCAACTAGATCCATAGTCTAACGCACAAGCTCTTAACATATCTTCCAATATCTGATTGGTCCTTTCTGTCTGTCCATCAGTATGTGGATGAAACGCAGTGCTGAATTCTAGTCGAGTTCCCAATGACTCGTGAAGTTGTTGCCAAAAGTGCGAAGTGAATTGAGTTCCTCTGTCTGACACGATACTCTTAGGCACCCCATGTAAACATACAATTCTATTCATGTATATCTTGGCTAGCTTGGCACTTGTGTAAGTGGTCTTCACCGGTATGAAATGAGCCACTTTTGTCAAGCGATCAACAATAACCCATATAGAATCGTATCCAGATTTAGTCCTTGGCAGTCTGGTGATAAAATCCATACCGATTTTATCCCATTTCCAATCAGGTATTGGCAGTGGTTGTAATAATCCCGCTGGTTTCTGATGTTCCGCCTTTACACGACTACACACGTCGCACAAGGCAATGTGCTCGGCTATATCCTTCTTTAAATTATTCCACCAGAATCTTTCCTTAACATCCATATACATCTTGGTGTTACCAGGATGAATTGAATATGGTGAGTTGTGAGCTTCTTGTTAGATCAGCTTCTTAAGCTCAAGATCCTGCGGAATATAGATATGTTTTTCATACCATCAGGTTCCTTGTTCGTCTACATGAAACCTTTTGCCTTGCCTTCACTAATTTTACTTTTGATTTCTTCTATTTGTTTGTCCATCTTTTGAGCTTCTTGGATTCTGTTCATCAGTGTGGGTTGCACTTCCAAGGATGCAAGGTATCCTTCAGGCACTATCTCTAATCTCAACTCCCTAAATTGGGCATATAACTCTTCCGACAATTCTACTTTGTTGAGGCCATTTACATAAACCTTGTGGCTTAATGCATCAGCTACGACATTTGCCTTTCCAGGGTGGTATTGCAAACTTAAGTCGTAATCCTTGATAAGTTCTAGCCATCTTCTTTGTCTCATGTTGAGTTCCTTCTGTGTAAAAATGTATTTTAGACTCTTGTGATCGGTGAACATTTCACAATGCTTTCCCATAAGATAATGCCTCCATGTTTTTAAGGCATGCACAACTGATGCCAGCTCTAGATCATGAGTAGGATAGTTCACTTCATGATTTTTGAGTTGCCTTGATGCATAAGCTACAACTCTACCTTCCTGCATTAGTACACCTCTTAGTCCTTAGTGAGATGCATCACAATAGACTTGAGTCTTTCTCAAGATCTGGCAAACATAACACTAGTGCGGACACTAATCTCTTCTTCAACTCCTGAAAGCTGGTTTCACATGCTTCTGTCCAGTTAAACTTCTTCTCTTTCTTTAGCAGATCAGTCATAGGCTTTGCTATTTTTGAAAAAGTTTCAATGAACCTCTGATAGTATCCTGCTAGGCCTAGGAAACTACGGATTTCTTTAACCGATTTAGGAGGTTCCGATTCTTTCACAGCTGCCACTTTTGCTGGGTCAACAGCTATACCACTTCCAGATACTATATTCCCAAGAAAACCCACTTCATTCTGCCAAAATTCACATTTACTGAACTTGGCATATAGTTTGTGTTCCCTGAGTTTCTCTAGAATTAGGCGTAGATGTTCTTCATGTTCTTTGGTGCTCTTGGAATATACCAATATGTCATCGATGAATACCACTACAAACTTGTCAAGAAATTCCATGAATACCTTATTCATCATGTTCATGAAATAGGCCGGTGCATTGGTCAACCATAAAGGCATCACTGTATATTCATACAATCCATATCTAGTGGTAAATGTAGTCTTTGGTATATCATGTTCTCTAATCTTCAGTTGGAAGTATCCTAATCGAAGATCGATTTTTGAGAACACACATGCTCCCTCTAGTTGATCAAAAAGATCATTTATTCTAGGTAGGGGATATTTATTCTTTATGGTCACTTCATTAAGTGATCGATATTCTATGCATAGCCTTTTACTTCGGTCCTTCTCAACAAACAAAACTAGTGCTCCCCAAGACGAAGAACTTGGTTGGATAAATCCCTTTTTCAACTGTTCTCCCAGCTGTTTCTTGAGTTCTTTTAACTCATCCACCGACATTTTATAAGGTCTCTTTGCTATAGGTCTAGTTCCGTGCAGTAGGTCTATCAGAAACTCCACATCCCTATCTGGTGGCATGCCAGGTAATTCTTTGGGGAACACATCTGGGTACTCCTTCACTATTGGTACACTGTCTAGGCTAACCCCCTTAAGAGAATTAACCTTGCTCCCCTTGTTTCAAAGTTAGACTTGAAACTGATCCTTTTCTTTTCTGGGGTGGTGAGCATAACAGTTCGTTTGGCACAATCAATCACTCCCTCATAACGTGTCAACCAGTCCATCCCTAATATTACATCTAATCCTTGGGACTCCAGGATTATTAAATTAACTAGAAACTTGTTCTTTCCAATCTCTAGGGTTATCTGTCGGCACCCAGAATTTACTATCATTTCTCCACCCGGGGAGCTTACCTTAATGGGGCATCCAATGGTTTCAGTGGAGAGTTTGTTTTTGACTACAAATACTCTTGAAATGAATGAGTGCGATGCACCGGAATCGAAAAGGATAAGTGCAGGAAAGGAATTAATCTTGAACTTACCGATCACGACATCAGACCCTTCTTGAATTTCCTCCACATTGATGTGATTTACATGACCCTTTTGAAAAGGGTTCGGCTTAGCCCCATCGGTTTTCTTATCTGGGCATTCATTAGCATAGTATCCTGTCTTTTTGCACTTGAAACATTCGACCTGACTGATGTCTTTCTTTGTTGGCTGATTGTGACGATTCTGACTATTTTGATTCCCATGGCCATGACCATTATGGTTGTTCCTGTACCCACCTTTATTGTGTCCATGATGATTGTTTCCATCATGGTGGTGGTTATTGTTACGATGGTTGTTATGATTCCCATTCTTGTCGAATCTAGAACTCCCGCTTCCTTCACCACGGGAACGCTTGTGGGGTGATCCTGATCCAAACTTATCAAAATGATGCTTCCTCTTTCTACCTTCCACTTGCTTCATCTTGTTTTCTAGGATGGTAGCTTTATCACACAGAGATTGATAGGTTGGAACATAAGCAACAGATAGTTGCATAGATATTTCATCATTCAACCCATCAAGGAACTTCTCCTTTCTCTTTGCGTCAGTGTCAACATCATCTGGTACATAACGTGACAGATTGTTGAACTCTTCGATGTACTCAGAAATACCACCGTGGCATTGTTTGAGGTTGTGAAACTCCTTTTTTTCAACCCCATTATTCCAAAAGATATGTGAGTGGTACGAAATCCATCCTCAAACATTGCCCAAGTTACTTCCTCAATAGGGTGAGTAACTTGGAAATTGTCCCACCAAGTAGCTGCATGACCTTCCAGTAAGTGTGCTGCGAATCTGACTTTGCTGCATCAGTGCATCCAACTGTGACTAAGTCCTTATTCACAGAGCGTAGCTAGTCATTTGCTACCATGGGATTAGTAGTACCAGAGATCTTAGCAGGTCTCAGCCTTAGAAATCTTGTGAGCATATCTAGAGGTGGTGGATTGTTCTGGTTGTTGCTATTGTTATTGTTGTTGTTCTGATTCTTGTTCGCCATGAATTGAGTCATCATTTGCATAAATTGTGTCTGTGCAACAATCATTTGCTGCATTCCATTGCCATTGTCATTGTTATCCTCGTTGTTGCATCGAGGAGGCATCTGTGGGTTTGATAAGGGTAAGTAATGATAGATAACCCAAATAACAACAATCAAACAAACAAGAACATGCAGGTTTAACATCACGACAATAACAGAGTTTGTGAAAATAAACATATTAGCATAGTCACCCACAAGTCGGTATGATCTATGCGACTCGATAATAAAACGATAGATAGATGGATAAATATCACTACTCCTCCATGTCAACTTCCTCCTCCACTAGTGCGAGTCCTGCTGCGGCGAATCCTGCCTTGTATTCCTCCAAGCTTGTAGACAAAGCATCGATCTTCTCCTGCAAATCTCTCTTCTGTGTGCGTAGCCTCTCTATCACCTCGTGATCCGCTTCTAGCTCAATGTCCTCAAGCTCTAACTCGGTATCCAAGTCTCTAATCTTCTTGTTCTTCTCTTGAACCCTCTTCTCTTGGCTCTTGAATTTCTTCTCCTGGTCTTCAAACTTCTTCTCCATTTCCTTGATTCGATTCTCCTGTTCCTGGAAGGCCTTGTCCTTCTCCTTAAGTTGGACTCGTAGTTCATCATTACTAAGCATCACATTAGTCCTATCAGTATCAAGGTGTCTGGTAAGGCTCTCTAAGTCCTAGAGGTGGTGACGCTCGGGCTTGATAGACTCCTTAGTGACCTCATCCAACACAATAGGCTCTCTGTCCTCGTCGCACCTCCCAAAGATGTGGAAGTAGTGGCTCCTAATCTCAGAAGAGTGACGTCCACATAGGCGTCCCAACAGCTCCTGCATAGCGACGTTGAGGCCCCTCTCCATGTCATCATGGAGTATCTTGAAGGCAATCTCCCTAGTTTGGGGCTCTGTCTCACGTCCTGGCTGGGTAACTCTGAATCCCCATAAGTCCTTCCTCTGAAACTTCCTCAGCTGAACTCCCTGAATGGTAGGGATTGGAAGAGCGAGCACATGGACGAGCTCCAACATATGAGTCCCGAAGCGAGTTCCCTTGAAATCCTCAGCCGTACTGTAGACAAAATTCGGCATCTTTTGCATAGTATGGAGAAGATCAGTAACAACACAAGTCTAGAGAAAGAAAACACAAGTAACAAATGCAAAGATAAAGTAAAATCAACCAACAAAACATTCCTCATACCAAGTAGCAATACATTATTCAACTCAAGCAGTCAAGATTCCAAACATAACTTATTTTTGCCATACCACATAGGTCGGTATGATCAAAATACTAACGTGATAAAATGCCAAGGGTGGTGGTCCAACTAGTATCTCACTCCTTATTAACCAAGGTAGCAATCTGGGCGTCCTTGGCAGCTATCTGCTTGTCTTGGTCACATAACTCCAAAGCCAAATCTATGATATCCTTACTTAGTCGTTTTACCGTGGCCCTTGAATCTTGGACACGACGTTTCTCCTCCTTGAGATCCTCCTGAGTATTGAGCATTCTATACTTGAGTCTTTCCCCAAGTTCCTCAATGGCTTTCCACGCAGCATTCCTTGCAGAGTCAAAGAATGACGTGTGCATTTCAGAGTTGGTGAACATGCAAAATCCCATACTCTTTGGATCATCTTCCTTGTTCTTATATAAATGGAGTTGCAACCACCAATACTCTTGTCCTTCGTCTATCACAGGAAATCCCTTGTACACGGCTTCACCATCCATTCCCAAGGCGATCATGAGGTTTTTGAGTGCCTTGGGAAATTATGTCTCACACTCTAGTGTCATAAGCATCAGTGGTCCCTTCTTGATAGATTCATTGATGGTGGACATCTACAAAAATAGATGAGAAAGAATGATCAGGAATTTTTTTTATCAGATGAAAATACAAGTGTAAAGTTTGAATATAAAGTTATTTTTCCTAAGGGGTTTTCTTAGTCTAATCCAGTCTGGGTCACGAACCTACAGGCAACACAGTTCTCTAATACCACCTATAAGATCTCACCATAATAAGGTAAGATCCCTGTGATTGCAGTGCTAGTCCCTGGATCGAAATGCTAGCACCCACAGTTTAAGATGAAGTACACATAAACAAAGGTCATTATTACATCGCATATCCAGGAATATAATGGTTCTTACAACTCATTGAGCCCAAGGCTAACATTACTCAAGGTTCACATTACATAGTATAATAATAGAGTCTTTCGTCTTCATGCGCCACAGGCAAACATGTCGAGTGTAGACCCACAACCCTACTCATCATTAGAGTATCCTGCAACATAATAAGTTACAGCCACAAGGGTCGATACATTTGGAATTGTATTGGCAAGTGATACCATAGATACTTAGTATAATCCAACAACTACATGAATATATGGCTAAGTGTGGTTTTTGGTTGACTTTGCTAAAAGCAAGTTATTATCTCATAGTTTTTGAAGAGTAAGTTTTCTCTTTCAAAATACTAAGGTACCATTGATAGACATCAATGAACCTATACCCTTGTTCACCCACAAGTTTTTAACTTAGAGAAATTTGGATGAGGAGATTATTGAACTGCTTCACTGTCTTGACGCTCAGAACTTGTCCATAACCCGGGACACGGCTAAGTACTTAGTTTTACCCTCGTGAGAGGTGGTGCACTGTCCCCACAAGACTCGACATGTATCGAGACGAGACTTTACAGAAGCAATCCCTTAGACCACCACAGACGCATTCCATCCTATCATATTTACCACCCTCTGTCCGTCTGGCTGAGTTCTTGCAACTTAGTCAGTCAAGGCATAGCCCATATGCCAAGTGGCAGCACTAGAAGCTTCACGACAAGAACGTCTGCAATCTCTTTGTTCCTGGGTGGCTGTCCACAAGTGCGATACACCAGCTGACTATAGACATGGCCCCTAAGTAACCACTCAACATAATCCAAGCAAGTCCCATTCCACCCAGGTGTTTCATTAACATTAGTTGTTTTCTTAATCCAACAAAATAATATCTTTCCTTACTATCTTGATATCAATTTCCACCCACGAAATCTAATAGCATGGCTAAGCACTCTAGCATACGAAGTCTTTCAACTAGGAAATAATACCAAGATATAATCTATAGGATATCATAGCATAGTATAGTAACATGTAAATAATCCTACCATGCTAAGATCTACCAAAATAACACTAGTGCAATAGTGAAAATAATAGGACATAAGATGAAATATCACTTGCCTTGGTAGCTAGGGGAATAAGTACAATCCTCACGGCAACAAACTTCACAATCCACACAATCTACACAAAGAACAATACAACAACAATAATTCAATCAATATAGCATCACAAAAGCATGAATGCATGAAAATGCAATGATATGAACAAAGCTCTAAAACTTGCAGAGTCTACAGTACGGAGGTTAAAATAAACTATCTAAAGGCACAAGAAAAACCTAAAAACAATTTATGGAATAATTTTTATGAGCAAAATACTCCTAAAAAGGTTCTGCCTATAAATCCAATTTTTCCGAACCAAAAGTGTGAAACAAGGCCTCAACAATAAAGGTCTCATTTTTCTGAATCCATAGACACCAAATTTGCATTTTTCTAATTTGTGGATCAAAAGTTATTGAATTTCTAAGTTTAATATATATTCTGTCTATTTTTCTAATTAAACAGGTATCCTAGCCGACGTGGCGCTTTCCTATTGGTCCGTACCGATTCGGTCGGATCGATCGCTGCGGGCCGTTGGATTATAAGTGGCAATGGATGGACCAGATCAGCCCGTACCCTTTCGATTAGTGATCTAATCTAAGCCACTAGCGACAGATCCAACAGCTCCTAGGGCTCGGCCGGGAACGGGCGGCGCTGACCTACCATGCGTGGCGGCGGTGTTCCGGTGGTTCTAAAGGGGCAGGGGGTCCGTGGACTCTTACCATAGGTCAAGGCAGTCGTGGCGGTCTCGATGGAGGTCACGGTGGAGGGAGAGGCGCCCTGGTTTGCTCTAGATTCCTCGCCAGAGTTCTACCGATGGCGGAGCTCACATCTCTAAGACGGTGGCATCGATCTGTGGCTCGAGCAGGCAAAGAGAGAGGTTAGAGAGGTGTGCCCTGGTCAGCACTGTCTAGTAGAGGCTAAAAAGGGGCGGTGGGAACCCTAGACTTACCAGAAAACTCGACGGACGGTGGCGGCAGAGGGAGTTTGCCGGTGATGATCTTGTCGTCGAGCTGGGGCAAGAAAAAGCACGTGGCCGGGGTTAAAAGGTGGGCTAAGACATGGTGAAGGGAATAGGGCAGAGAGGAGGGCGTGAGGTGGTCAGAGCTCTTCGGAATCATCGCCGGAGTTACGTCAGACAGCGGAAGTTCGAGCTTGCAATTGGGGAGCCTGGGGGCTCTCTGGGGGTGATGACTAAGGGGAAGCCGATGAGGAGGAGGAGGGGATTAATAAGGGGTGGTCGTAATGGCGAATTAATCGCGGAAACACCCAAATTCGACCGGGTTTGGAAACGGCAGAGGGAAGTGGAGGTCTGTTCGTCGCCTGGGTTGAAGACGACGAGGTGGCGATGACGTGGGAGTGGGGCCA
This sequence comes from Avena eriantha, assembly GCA_910589775.1. Taxonomy (NCBI): domain Eukaryota; kingdom Viridiplantae; phylum Streptophyta; class Magnoliopsida; order Poales; family Poaceae; genus Avena; species Avena eriantha. Next base: position 76,815,453 of record OU342743.1, read on the forward strand.
GCGTGTAAGTGGGAGGGGGCGTGCAGAGGGGGCGTGAGAAAAAGAAGGAGGGGGAGAGGGGTTACCTGGGTGGGCTTGCTGGGCTGGGTTGGGCCGAAAGGCCAGAACTGCTGCTGCATATTTTTCTCTCCCTTTTCTTTTTCTTTATAGATTTTCTTTTCCTAGGTTTTGAATTTAGCAAAAGGGCTCCAAATTGCCTCAAAATTTCACCAAATTTTTGGGGGACTAACTATATGCAATGCAACACATGCCATGATGATATGAGTGCAATGATGATGGTTTTCAGATGAAATTTTTTGGGATGTTACATTTGATCTCGTTGCCGACATGCACTCTTTTCTCGTTCCCGTGATATAACATTCTAGTGATCACATCACTTGGTTGCAAGCTATCTTAATGTGATATCACCGAGAGGGCCCAGAGTATATCTATCCGTCATCGGGATGGACAAATCCCACTCTTGATCCATGAGCCTCAACATAACACCTTTGTAGCACTGAACCCACCTTTATAGTCACCCTATTACGGTGTGACGTTTGATGTTATCAAGATACTCTTTCGGTGTCAGCAATTAACATGATCTCATGGTCTAAGGACTAAGATTACTTCGTATGATGTTACATCAATATAAACATAATGACTTTGATCATAATGCTATACTTCGGATGAATGTTCATCACATCATTCCACCAATGTTGTGACCTCGTTATTAACAACATCCAATGTCCATGATCATGAAAACTTGATCATCTTGTTAATCAACAAGCTAGTTTATATGAGAGGCAGTACTAGGAACTTTGTATTTTGTTTATTAAACACACATGTATTAACGTTTCCAATTAATACAATTATAACATGCAAAATAAACATTTATCATAAACATGGAATAAGATAATAACCACTTTATTATTGCCTCTCGGGCAAATTCCCTTCAACAACTGATGTTCTCTAAGGGTTTCAAGGATGACTCTCATATGTTGCTCATGGTCTTCTTCTGACTTGGAGTAGATAAGAACATCGTCGATAAACACAACGACAAACTTATCCAGAAAGTTCATAAAGATCTTATTCATGAGATTCATGAAATAAGCGGGAGCATTGGTTAATCCAAAAGACATGACCGTATACTCATACAATCCATATCTGGTGGTAAAGGCGGTCTCTGGAATATCCGTTGCCTGAATCTTGAGTTGATGATAACCAGTCCTAAGATCAATCTTAGAGAACACTCTGGCACCAGTCAACTGATCAAACAGATCCTCTATCTTTGGCAATGGGTACTTGTTCTTGATGGTGACATCATTCAACTTCCGGTAATCTGTGCACAAATAGTTGACTCCATGTTTCTTGTCGACGAACAACACGGGCGATCTCCATGGCGATGCACTTGGTTGAATCAAGCCTTTCTCCAGCATAACATCAAGTTGCTTCTTCAGCTCCACTAACTCTGATGGGTTCATGCTATAGGGTCTCTAAGCTATGGGTCCGGTTCCAGGAATTAGTTCAATAATGAACTCAATGTATCGATCTGGGGGCATACCGAGCAATTCCTCTAGGAATACATCGGGGTATTCATAGACTACTCTAACTTGGTCTATGGTGCGTAGGGCTAGACTCTTGTTGCATTTGAATTGACGGGGCAAGGTTTCAGATATATGCTCTACTGATACTCCAGAGCTACTGGTCATGGTGATGGATTTCTTTGCAAAGTCGGTCAATCCTTAGTGTTTCGACATCCAATCCATTCCTAGTACTACCTCCAAACCTTTGGTTCCAAGTACTATTAGATTGGCATAAAAATCTATTCCATGTATTCTGATAGGCACAACCTTGCAGATTTTTCTAGCTTTGGTGGTTGAACCATGTATTTGAACTATCATAACATGCTTCAATTTGGTTGGGTGAATCTTACTAGTGCATGCAAATTCTTCGGTAACAAACGAGTGTGATGCTCCAGAATCAAACAACACTCTTGCTAATACCAAGTTAACAGAAAACATACCCAGCACGACATCATGCGCTTCTTGGGCTTCTTCAGTGTTCATGTGGAAGAGACGGCCATTGCGGTTGAGCGAATTCCCGGGGGTGAATCTTCTTCCGAGCTGAACACGGCGCTGCTGCTAAGCTGGGGCATTCACATTGGCAGTGGCGGCAATCTTCTTGGGACAGTCATTGGAGTAGTGACCCTTCACTCCACACTCAAAACAAGTAATCTGGGACTTGTCTTTGGCTGCAACAGGCACGGCATTGCTTCTAGTCCTTGGGGTAGTATTTTTGTTTCTGTTGTTGGACTTGGGAGGTGCACAGTTGAAGTTGTTGGAGTTGCCAGGTTGGTTGTTGTTGTTTCCTCCGGTCTTCACATTTCCTCCGCTACGGTTGGGGTAGCTAGACGAGACATTGGGGGTCTATTGTTCCGTGGGGAATATCCCGCAGACGGGTTGAGGTGATACTTCTGGGTACTGTGGGACCCGTCTTGGTGCATCATCCGATGATTGCGGTTGTCATTCGCTTAGTTGATCTTCCCTTCCATCTGGATGGCAGAGTCGACTAGCTCTTCGAGATCATCAAAACGGATGTTACTAGCACCGTTTGCATCTCATCATGTAGTCTGTTCAGGAATCTCTCCTTCTTCTTGGCTTCAGTGTTGATCTCATTTGGTGCATACCTGGCGAGGGACAAGAATCTATCACGGTACTCCACCACAGTCATTCTGCCTTGCTTTAGTTCTCTAAATTCATCTCTCATTCTGGTGACTAAACCCTGTGGCACATGGGTGCGGCTAAACTTGGTCTTGAAAGCTTCCCACGTCATCACTTGACCGTGGTTCATTGTGCGGGTGCTGTTCCACCATGCTCTTGCATCTCCTACCAGATAGTGGGTGTCAAACAGAACTTTCTCATTAGCATCCACTCCTACGACTTCTAAGTTATTCTCCATGGTCTGTAACCAATCCTCAGCATCCAGCAGGTCTTCAGACTTGCTAAAGAGAGGAGGATTAGTATTCTGGAAGTTCTTGAATTTGGATCCATGATGATCCTAATTTCCATGGCCTTGATTATCGTGGGCCATCTGGGCGATCTGTTGCAGGGTGGCTAGATTTGCTTGGCGCTCTGCTCTACTAGCTTCGCGGTCCAAAACTAGCATCTGAAGAATCTGCAGCATCGGGTCCTATGATGAGCTGCTCCCTCCTTGGTTTCCACGAGTCATCTGAAGATTGAGATAGATAATGGGATAAGAGGGAAATTTCTAAGGTTCATGGTTTTGTTTTCAAAGCTAAAACTTTGAGTTTGACCTCAGGTTTTTGCGAACTAACTTCTTCTCATTCATTCAATCAAAGCACACGATACAAACACACACACCACAACATGAAAGGAAAACATATGGTTTTAGGAACCATTCTGTAAGATAATATACAATGGGACCAATACTTCTCACTCCTATGATGGTTTTAAGAACCACTCCAACTGTCCATGACCGCAGACGCGGCTATTCGAATAGTTTGACACTCTGCAGAGGTGGTACACTTTCACCACAAAATTCGATACATCCGTCAGGGATAACCCTGAATCATCATACTTAGTATGCGGGTAATCAATCATAACCTTTCTTTTACACACTCTAGTATAAGCACCTCTCCTATGAGCTTGGCCTCCCAGCCATGGCCATCTGCCATCCTAGGCACTGCATAGGGGGACAACATCAAGAGTTTGCCTCAGCTCAAACCTCTCCCACGAGGGAACCAATACTAATGCATATAAACTTCCGGCTAAGCCTTACCCAATTCAGGTATTGTGGTTGTACGATAAAATTGGAATGGTATCGCATCCGAACCCAACCATCAGTTTTTATAAAGGGCTAAGGCTCATGCCTCAGAAATTTTCATCATCATAAACCATTTTTGTTTCTCAACACATGTCAAAACATCTCAATAGAATGACTCATCATTCCAAGGTTTTCATAAGCATTTTCACCAAGTATTCCCATCTAGAGTGATCAAGTTTCTGGTTTAGCTCTAAGCACTAAGTTAAGAGTGTTCACTAAGGGGGATGCTAATCTCAATCTCATGCCATAGAATGACATCTAGTCTAGGCCAAGTTTTATACTCTTTATGCTATCTATAGTACTTTCTAAAATCTCACAAAACATTACTAGAAGTAAAGAAACTTTCGTAAAGCAAAAGGTAAAACTTGTAAGTAAAACTTGGGATGGATATAAATCAAGAGGTATAACCAAAGCATGCCTAATGCATCTTGCTTAGGTTATCTTGTATAATTCTAGCTTGCTAACAATAGCTTGCAAGTGTTATCTTGAAAGTAATAGCTTGCCTTGATTGCTGTAGTGGTTGAAATTCTCCTCGTCTTCTTCGGGGTAGAACTCCTCCTCCTCGTATACTTGGTCGGTACTATCGTCTATAAATACATACGGGATACACAATCACCAAACAATACATAACTAGTCTATTTAGCACACTAACGCACACACTTGGTGATCTAGTATCATCACAATCAACACAATATTTAAAGAACTAGTTTCATTTATTTTATTTGAGAAAAGTAATTTTTACTCATTGAAATTAATTAAGATTTAATATTCCCCAATTAAAATATTGGATCATGTGGACACATGTCATCACCACATATTCTAATGCATGGGAATGTGATTTAAAAGTTTGATCACATTTGACTAAGTTTAAGTTTATTATTTAAATGATTTAAAGTGACTAGAAATGCCTATATAGCATTATTTTGGTACTAGTCTAAAGTCACTGCATGCAAACCTAAATATTATTACATATTCAGATAGGTATTGTAAAATGTGATTTTTGAGAGTTGGAATCAACTCAAAAGCTATTATGGTTGATTTTTGAAAAATGTTTGAATGTATAAAAATCTCAGTTTTGTTATTTTTACTATTTGTGATCTGTAACTCCAATTGATTTAAATCCAATGGGCTTGGGTAGATATTTGAATTATCTTTCTAACAAAATTTGAATCATTCATTTTGGTTTAGTAGAACTCTCTGAATTGATTTTTAAACTAGTGGACAGAACCTAGTTTAAACTTAATTAGAAAAACATTCATTTGAAGTTTAGGGCCAGTGCAGGAAACTAAACGGGCTGGCCCAGTGATACTCCGTGGCGCAGAGGGCAACTGACAAGGGGGTCCCACATGTCAGCATCACTTAAAACCCGAAACGGTATGGAGTAATCTGGGCGCTTCGATTAGAATAGAGATCAACGGCTGTGGTTCATCATCGACGACGAACATGTCGCCTGCGAGAACGAAGCCTAGAAGCTCGGTGGGGGTCGATTGGGGGCTTACCAGGGGTCCAACTAACGTGGCGATGGGGGCAATCGAACTGGTGGACGACGGTGGTCTCAAGCGTGATCGCGGCGGCTCCTGGGGTGGTCGCAATCAGCAGGGCCCTTCTCCTCTAGTAGCGGCCAGCTCCGGTGGAATTCCGACGACTGTGAGCTCAAGCGGCTCTGGGGAGAAGTGGGGAAGGCTTAGTAGCGAGAGGGGAGGTGAGTGGTGTGCAGAATTCGGATGGAGGAGGGCTCCTTTTATAGGCTTGACGGTGAGGCAGTGCGGCATGGCCAGGTGGTGGTGGCGACATGGCTACGGGCTGCTAGAGGCGTGGCTGCGAGCGACGATCGATGCGCGGTCTCCTGGAAGTCCACTACGACGTAATGGCGCGGCTAGGGGTAGTGGAAATTGGTCGGGCGCGGCTCTTGAGCATGAGCGGAAGAGGCGGCATTCGACGCGGCGTGAGGTGGTTGCCGGTCAAACGGCAGTGAGCGGGGATGTCTGGGGGTGTGCTAGGGTCAAGGCGAGGCGGCGCGCGCGGGCTGTGGTCGAAGGTCGGTGTGTGCTGCCTTGTCGGGTGCGGCGCACTAGCGCGTGCTCGGCATGGCACAGAGGCGGCAGGCGCGGTCGTGCCTCGGTGGTCTAGTGCCTGGCTGGGCTTGGGGAAAGGACAGGGGGCGGCGGTGTGGTCTGGCCTACCTCCTAGACACGGCGAGAGGGAGAGGGGCGGTCGGCTGGGAGCTGTCCATGCTCGACCGGTGAGCATGGCGCTCAGGTGGCGTGGCACTGCTGCAAACAGCGAAGGGGTAGCCCCTTGATGGCATGGTTGGCACTGGGGGAGACAATGGGAGATGATTTAGGCCTTAGTGGCATTGGATCACTGCTCTAAAACAGTAATAGTTAGACAGTTAGTTCAGTACGCACTATGTTCAACACAATGGCCGCAAGAAATTTATTTTTGAATTTTGAAAAGATTTTTGGTGGGTGTGTTAGTCATAAGCTTGATCATATGTGGTTGCTTGGGATTGTCAAGGTGAACTCATTTGAGTGGTTTTTGAAAAAGTGGGATCTATGCATATGTAATGAATTCAATTTTCAAATGCCATTTAATTAGTGGTTACATGTTTTTGTAAGATTTCAAAGTGGTCCTTGGTACATCTTTACTTGTACTAGCAAGGGGTGAAAAGAGTTGAGAATGTTTCTGTTTAAAATTTACTTCTAGGAACACCTAAAGTGACCTAGTGGGTTAAAATGGCCAAAGTGACCATTTGGTCTTTTTATTCTTATTTGATTTCTTTCTCTTTGGATTTGTTTTTGAATGATCTAGATGATGTGGCATTCATCTTTGAATCATTTTACAACCATTAGAGCAAACAAACATGGCATTTTCAAACAATTCTATATTAATGCAACAGACATGCATTCATAATTGTTTTTGATAATAAAAGTTTTTAGTTAACCCTAAATTGGGTGATTTGAACTTGATTAACCTTGATTAAAGTTTTGGGATGTTACACTACTGAAGCAATAACTTCCAAGACTCATCTAAAACTTTTGGGTTATCTCCCAATAAGTACTTTTCTTTAACGCCTTTAAGTTAGACATGATAGTTTGAGAAGATGCTCACATAAGAAATATGAATTGAAGTAAAAGAGAGCATCAAGAGGCAAATTCAAAACACATTTAAGTCTAACCCACTTCCTATGCATAGGAATCTTGTATGCAAATAAATTCACAAAGAACAAAGTGACAGGCATAGGACGATAAACCAAGAGTAACTTCAAAACTTTTAGCACATAGAGAGGTGTTTCAGTACCATGAAAACTTCTACAACCATATTTTCCTCTCTCATAATAATTTTCAGTAGCCTCATGAATAAACTCAACAATATAACTATCACATAAAGCATGCTTTTCATGATCTATAGGCACTAGAGCTTTATTATAAACATTTTCAAAAGAATCCTCAAGAACATAACATTGATCCTCCTTTAGTAAGCATGGGGGACAATCAAATATTGTAAGGGGTAAAGAGTTACTCTCATTAGAAGGTAGGAATGGGTAGATCCATTCTTCCTCCTCTTGATCATCACTCTCCTCCTCTTTTTCATCCAATGAGCTTCCAGTTTCAGCAATTTCTTCTTCCATAAGCTCCTGCAAGGCATTAGTCTCTTTCGTTTGTGGAAAGCATCTATTAATATATTCAAGAATATGGCCATTTTCTTCCTTGTAATATCAAAGAAAAATTTAAGTATATCATAAATCTCATATTTATAAGGTGCATCATCAGTATTTTCAAGAAAACTAGCAAGTTCAAATGCACCCTTCCAAGCAATAAATTCTTCAATTTGTTCCACATCATTAAAGTCATAATTTCCTTTAACATAAGAAGATATGGTAACATTATCATTATACTCACATTGAAAAGGGAGGTGTTTATACCTCCTATAGCAACAATATTTATCAATGGAATAAGTAACATTATAAGTAAAGCACACGTTTCTAGCAATGGTATTCAATTTATCAATGTGTTCCCATAAGAGTTTGCCTTTTTGTGACAAGCGGTGTTCCTTATAATAATTTTTTGTTCTTCCGTGAACCCACCTTGCCAATTAGATTCAGTTTCAAAAAAACCTACCATTGATAGTAAGCATAATAAAGCAAGACAATAAGAGACCAATGAAAATACCAACTATAGTAGGAACTATTTTTTTTGTGTTTTTAATAAAGAAAGCAAACAAGTAACAACGACGCCAGAAAAAGCTTTGATGGCCCAAGATATCTCGAGCTTGTTGGGGTACCCCAAGGGGAAGGTATGATGAGCAGAACAACAAGTTTTCCCTCAGTTATGAAACCAAGGTTTAATCGAACCAGTAGGAGCAAGGAAACACCCCAAAGGTGTTGCTAGCTGAACTTTGGCAGGGCGCACTATCGGTGCCAGCAGCAACGTGGAGACCCGCACAACACAACCACAGAACTCTGTCCCCAACTTACAGTGAGGTTGTCAATCTCACCGGTTTTGCTGAAAACAAAGGATTAAACGTATTGTGTGGAAGAAATTAACAGTTTGAAGAAAGTAAACACGAAACAGTAAACAGTTGATTGTAGATTGATGATAAAAGAAAGGACCTGGGTCCATAGTTCACTAGTGGTGGCTCTCCTTAAGATAGATGACATGTTGGGTGAACAAACTACAACGGGGAAATTGACAAACATCGAGAAAGAAATATGCATATACTACTCATGTTGACTCCTTTGAGATTTGATTGGGCATTACAACATTATACATATACCGTAATGCAACTGCATCTATGACTAATAATCCACCTTCAGGTTATCATCCGAACCCCCTCCAGTATTAAGTTGCAAGCAACAGATAATTGCATTACGCATTGCATGTAAAGTACACAATGCGATTGTTCTATGAACAAAGGATTGTTGTTTGCTCCCTAGTAGCAACATCACATCTAGTACCTTAGAGATTTCTGTCACTTCCCAGATTACTAGAGGCATGGACCCACTATCGAGCATAAATACTAACTCTTGGAGTTGCTAGCATCTACTTGGCCAAGATAGCTACTAACAACAAAAAGCATGCAAGATCACAAATAACAAAGACATGATAGAATCAATAATCAATCTGAAATATCATCTCAATATCCATAGGATCCCCGCAAACACAACATGTAGGAATTACAAATAGATGATCTTGATCATGAACAGAGCTCACAAGATCTAAACATGAAAGCACAAAGGAGAAGAACCAGCCATCTAGCTACTACATGGACCCGTAGTCCAGCGATGAACTACTCACGCATCACACCAGAGGCTTGCATGATGATGAAGAAGGCCTCCAGGGTGAATTCCCCTCTCCAGCAGGGTGCCAGGAAGAGCTTCAGATCCCTCCCAATCTAGGGATGGAGATGATGGCGGCTACATACTCTTTCGTGGAATTTTGATCGCGTACTTAGGGTTTCTGTATGGGAGGTATCTTATAAGCGAAAGGGGAGGCCGAGGGGGTGCCGGAGGCTGCCAGACCACCCCATGGCGCGTGCCAGGCTGGGCCGCGTGGCTAGGTGGTGTGGCGGCCCCTGGCCCCTCTCCGTCTCGTATTCTGGCTCCTTGTGTCCCTCGGTGAAAAACTAACTTTGGCTTTTGTCCCATCCAATTCCGAGAATATTCATTTTCCGACTTTCTTGGAACCAAAAACAGCAGAAAACAGGCAGCTAGCACTATGGCTCTTGTTAATAGGTTAGTCCAAGAAAGTGTATAGAAAGTACTCCAAAGTTGGAATAAAACATAAGAAAGTAGATAAAAACCAAGCATGGAACATCAAAAATTATGGATACGTTAGCAACGTATCAAACATGCATGCCCAGTGACTTGTATGTACTAGCACGATTACAAAAATGCAGTTCAATACGACAGGCTTGAACTTGCTATGCTGCTGACAAAACAAGAATGGGTTGGAGATTTGGTTAACCTTGGTTGGGGAGGCGTCTAAGCATCATCGGTACCGTGCGGGTGACGTCCAAATCACCGAGGGTGTTGTGGTTGCGGTGGCTGTTAGCATCGGGGAAGCAGATCTTGGGCGGTCAACGCCGGCTTGAGCGCGGTGGATGAGAGCGTCGTTGAGGTAGATCTAGTGAAGTGAATAGCTATGGTGATGTAGCTGGTCTAGAGCGGTGGACATGGAACTCCTTGAACTAGATCATGTCCTATGGACACCGGTGAAGCGTGTAACATCCCAAATCTTTAATCAAGGTTAATCAAGATCAAATCTACCCAATTTAGGGTTAACAAAACCTTTTTCCATTTAAATAATCAAACATTCATTTGAGTGTGCATTTAAAATAGGAGTTGTTTGAAATGCCATGGTTGAGTGATCTATTTGTTGTAAAATGACTCTAAGGTGAATTACAGATCATCTAGATCATCCCCAAGAAAATCCCAAAGAGAAAGAAGTAAAAAAGAATTAAATAAGGCAAATGGTCAATTTTGCCATTTTAATCACATAGCCCACTTTGGGTGTTCCTAGCACTCAATTTTAAACAGAGAAAATTGTGGATCTTTGCACCCCTTGCTAGTACAAGTAGTGATGTGCCAAGGCCCACTTTGTGATCTCCCAAAAACTTTCAAACTCTAATTTTAAATGACAATTGAAAATGGAATCTAGTTCATATGTCTAGATCACACTTATTCAAAAACCATTCAAATGAATTCCATTTGACAAATCCTAGCAACCACAGATGCTTAAGCATGTAACAAACCACTCCACCAAAAATCTTTCAAAAATTCAAAAGTTTTCTTCTTGCATCCATTCTGTCGAACACATGGCAGGCACTGAACAAGAACTAGAGTAGCTTCACTGTTTCCACAGTGATCATCGACCAATTTGGTCTCCCACTTAATCCCCTGTCCCCCTATCATCTACCCCAGCCCAGACCAGCTCCCCCTTCACCGCTAGAAGCAGTGGCGTGCCGCCCAAATATGGTCGTCGCCGGCCAAACGCGGGAAATGCTCCCTAGAACGTGCCGCGCCATTCCAGCACCACCACTAGCTCTGCCCAACCTACCGCACTCCTCTGTCCACCCCACGGCCAAAGCCAGCCCCTGGACCACCTCCAATCGCTCGTGCCCATGCCTCTCTGCGCCGCGCTAGAGCACGCTAGAGCGCCTTCACCGCTAGCATGCCACAGACCGCGCCCCGACCACAGACCACGCACGCCGTTCCGCCTTGACCACCTCACCCTGCCAGATACGACCGTGCACCGCCGCGCGACCCACAGTCGCCAGGAACCCCGTCGAGCATCGCCCTTGTCTCCTATCGCGCGCGACGCTCCTGACCGATTTCCACCCCCCCTAGATGCGCCATAAAGCTGTAGAGGACCGCCAGGAGGCAAGCCACCGTCCGCCTACGCCGCCCATGCCGATAGCTCCCTGTATCGTCGTCACCGATGATCTCGTCGTCGCCCCTTCGGTCTCCTCCTCGAGCCTATATAAGGAGGCCTTCCCCAGCGTCAATCGCCACCCCATTCCACTCCCCTCTCTCCACCAGTCCTTCCCCACCTCTTCCCGGAGCAGCTCAAGCAGCAGGTCGCCGGAATTTCACCGGAGGCAGCCGCAGTAGAGGAGGAGACGTTGCTGTTGATTTCGTCCACCCTAGCCCTGCCGCGACCTTGTCTGAGATCGCCGTCGTCTACCCGTTCATTTTCCCGCCTCGCCGCACTAGCTAGAGCCCCGATACGTCCCCACTGCACCCCCACTGAGCCGCTAGGGTTCAGTCTCGCCGGCGACGAGTCTGTCATCGACGATGACCGTGAGCCGTTAGATCTAGTTCTAATCCTACGGTCTAGCTCACCCCGTACCGCTTCGCGTCTAATGAGTCACTGACAAGCGGACCCCCCTGTCAGCAGCCCTTAGCGTTGCGGACTAAATCTGGGCCGGCCCAATTAGTTTCCCGCGCTGGCCGTGTGATTCTAATAAATCTTTTTCTTTTTAGACTTAAACTAGAATCTATCCCTTAGTTTAAAAATAAATTCAGAGTGTTTTACAAATCCAAATTGAGTGATTTCAATTTTGTTGGAAAGCTAATGAAAATATCTATCAAGGACCATTGGATTTAAATCATTTAGATTTAGAGATCTCGGCTAGTAAAAATAACAAGACAGAAGCTTTTGCACATTCAAACATTTTTATAAAATCAACCATAATAGCTTTTGAGTTGATTACAACTCTCAAAAATCATATTTAACCATAACTATCTGAATATGTAATAATATTAAGGTTTGCATGCAGTGACTTTGGACTAGTACTAAAATAATGCTATATAGGCATTTCTAGTCACTTTAAATCATGAATTATTAAATTTAAACTCATTAAAATATGATCCAACCTTTAAATCACATTCCCATATATTAGAATATGTGGTGATGACATGTTTCCACATGATCCCATATTTTAATTGGAGAATATTAAATCTTAGTTAATTTCAATGAGTAGAAATTACTTTTCTCAAATAAAAAGAATGAAGCTAGTTCATTAAACCTTGTGGTGCTTGTGATGATAATAGATCATCAAATGTGTGCCTTAGTGTGCTAAGTAGACTAGTTAAGCTTTATTTGGTGATTGTGTATCCCGTATGTATTTATAGACAATAGTATCGACCAAGCTTTCGAGGAGGAGGACTTCTACCAAGAGGAGGAGGAAGAAAACTTCAACCACTGCACCAACCAAGGCAAGCTATTATTGGCAAGCTAACACTTGCAAGTATTATACCTAGCAAGCCATCATTAACAATGCAAGCTAACCCTTGCAAGCTAGATAAACTAAGCAAAGGCATTAGGCGTGCTTTGGTTATACCATTGTGACTTATACCTACTCCAAGTTTTATTTACAAGCGTTACCTTCTTTACTTTACCAAAGTCCTCTACTTGTTTAAAGGTAGCATAAAGAGTATAAAGGTTGACCTATCTAGTTAGACTTAGATGACATTCTATGGCATGAGATTGAGATTAGCATCCCACATTAGTGAACACTCTTAACTTAGTAGTTTAGAGTTAAACCCAAAACTTGATTCACTTTAGATGGGAATACTTGGTGAAAATGATTTGTGAAAACCTTGGAATGCTGAGTCGTTCTATTGAAATGTTTTGACATGTGTTGAAAAACACCAATGTTTTATGATGATGATGAAAATGTTAAGGCATGATCCTTGGCCCTTTTTACAAAAACTGATGGTTGGGTTCGGATGCGATACCATTCCAATTTTACCGTACAACCACAATACCTGAATTGGGTAAGGCTTAGCCAGAAGATATGCATTAGTATTAGTTCCCTCGCGGGAGAGGTTTGAGCTGAGGCTACCTCTCAATGTTTTCCACCTATGCAGTGCCCAGGATGACAGATGATCATGGCTAGGAGGCCATACTCATAGGAGAGGTGCTTATACTAGAGTGTGTAAAGGAAAGGTTATGTTTGATTATCTGCATACTAAGTATGATGATTCAGGGTTATCCCTGACAGATGTATCGAATCTTGTGGTGAAAGTGTACCACCTCTACAGAGTGTCGAACTATTCGAATAGCCTCGTCCGCGGTTATGGACAGTTGGAGTGCCCATACTGTTCCGTTGTCAGATGTTTTCAAAACAACTTATGAAATGAATTGTGACATGACTTGACCACAATAGAGTTGTGACTATGACAACTAAGTTCCCACTTAGGTGTTTTCAAACTTTATTTAGCTTTCTTTGTTTCTGAACTCAGCTTAGGTTTCAAACTTAACTTTACAAATAAACTTAGAGTTAGCATTTCCTACTAGAAATATCCTATTGTTAGTGGTAGTTTGCGAGTGCTTAAAGAGTACTCATGGATTTTGTCCCTGGCTATTCCCGTGGCCAGACTATGAGGAGGACTACCCTGAAGGAGGACAGCAGGACGGCTACGACAACTAGGATCATCTCCCATCGTCAGCATTGCTTGTGACTCTGAAGATGGACCCCACCGCTATGCTATTTATTCTGCTTCTTGATTGTACTAAGACTGGATCATGAGATCCTTTATTTGTGTAAGACCTTATATGGTTTGTAATGGATGATGTAATGTGATATCCAATCTGTTATGTCTCACAAAAATGGTAATCCTGGGATTGCAATATATGGCATAACATGCATCTGGGATTAAAAATCTGGGTGTTTACAAGTTGGTATTAGAGCCATCCTGACCATAGGAGACCCTAGTTAGAATGGGCGTTCGAAACCAAAACTTAGTTTCAAAAACCAAAGTGAGTATTTATGAAAACTATTTCCTCTCTTACCCTTGGGAATTCTTTCTCTCAAAAAAATCCATGTTCCTCCAAAAATTCTTACATTACTACATAAAATTTTGACACACTTGATCACTTCACTAACTTTCTCATCCTAAATTCTAATAGATGGAAGCCCAATACAGGAAGTTCTACCAGTTGGCCAACGGAGGCCAACTGATCTTCGAGAGGGATCTGGATTCACTGTCTGAGTTCTTGGTGCATCCACATCCAGAATTTCTTGGAGCTCAACTCCCGGGTCTACCAGGAGGAGATTTGCAATGGCTAGTGACTGCTGATCTTCGAGGCAAGATAGAAGCACCAGTATCTGGGAGGATTCAGTTCTCCGTAAGAGAGAACAACTGGCTAGATGAATTAGCCAGGGCAATGCATGAAGCTCTCGCAAGTGTGTGTGATCTGAGTGTCAACCTAATCCAAGGAACCCGCTTTGTTCACTATGCAAGGCGTGATTCCATGGGAAGGCCGCTAGAGATGCCAAGTCACCCAATACTGAAGCGTCAAGTGGAGAACCTTGACTTCCTACTGTACGGCAGACAAAAGGAGTTGTGCAATGCTAGAGAGGTCGCCAACAACAACCTCGCCCTTGCCGCCTAGAAGGCCCAGACGTTCTCATTGCTAGTCAAGGATCGTCAGTCTCTTCGCCATCAACACGCAAAGAAGGATCGCACCATCGACCATCATCGCAAGAAGGTGGCCGACCTCGAGAAGACCATCAAGGAGCAAGAAGCTCAGCTTGCAGCAAAAGAAGAAGAAGAGGAAGGTGAAGATATCCAAGGGGATATTCAATCCTATCTCAGCAATGATGATGACTATCTGGAGGAGGATGCTGTGGACTTCTACACCGACGATGATGACTCCGACTTCATCAATGATGAGTAGATGCACTAGAGCACTAGCGTAGAGTGAGGAGTATCGGTCCCATTGTATCGTAGCTTGCAGATGGTTCTTAAAACCATCTATTTTCCTTTGATGTTGTGGTGTGTGTGTTTGTTTGTATCGTGTGATTGGCTTGAATGAATGAAAAGAAGTTAGTTGCAAAACCTGAGTCAAACTCAAAGTTTTGGCTTTGAAATCAAAACCCTGAACCTTAGAACTTTCCCTCTTACCCCTTTATCTACCTCAATCTTCAGATGACTCGTGGAAACCAAGGAGGGACCAACTCATCACAAGACCCAATGCTGCAGATTCTACAGACTCTCATTACAGACCGTGAAGCTAGTAGGGCAGAGGGCCAAGCAAATCTAGCAACACTACAGCAGATCGCCCAGATGGCTCACAACAACCAGAACCATGGAAATCTGGATCATCATGGATCCAAACTCAAAAACTTCTAGAATACCAATCCCCCAATCTTTAGCCAGTCTGAGAACCCACTGGATGTTGATGACTAGTTGCAGACAATGGAGAACAACTTAGAAGTAGCCGGAGTGGATGCCAACGAGAAGGTTCTTTTTTCCACCCACTATTTGGCAGGATATGCAAGAGCATGGTGGAACAACACCCGCACAATGAACCATAGTCAAGTGATGACATAGGAAGCCTTCAAAATCAAGTTCATCCACACCCACGTGCCGAAGGGCCTAGTCACAAGAATGAGGGATGAATTCAGAGAGTTGAAGCAGGGAAGAATGACTATAGTGGAGTACCGTGACAGATTCTTGTCCCTTGCCAGGTATGCACCTGATGAGATCAACACGGAGGCCAAGAAGAAAGAGAGATTCCTGAATGGACTGCATGATGAGATGCAGATTGTCCTCGTCAACATCCGTTTCGAGGATCTCGAAGAACTAGTCGACTCTGCCATTCAGATGGAAGGGAAGATCAATCAAGCAAACGACAACCGCAAACGTCGTATGATGCACCAATATGGATCCAACAGTCACCAGAAGTACCGTCCCAACCCTTATGCAGGATATGCACCACGGAACAATCGACCCCAATGTCTCGCCCCAGCTAACCAACCATAGTGGAGGAAATGTGAAGTCCGGCGGAAACAACAATCACCCCGGCAACACCAGCAATTTCAACCGTGCACCTCCCAAGAACAACAACAACAACACTAGACCCAGAACTGGAAGCAATGTTGTGCCCGTGGCAGCGAAAGACAAGTCTCAGATTACTTGTTTCAAATGTGGAGTGAAGGGTCACTATTCCAATGAGTGTCCCAAGAAGATTGCCGCCACTGCCAATGTGAATGCCCCAGCTCAACAGCAGTGTCGTGTTCAACCAGGAAGAAGATTCGCCCCAGGGAACCCTCACAACCGCAATGGCTGTCTCTTCCACATGAACACCGAAGAAGCCCAAGAAGCACCAGATGTAGTGCTGGTTATGTTTTTTGTCAACTCAGTTTTAGCAAGAGTGTTGTTTGATTCTAGAGCATCGCACTCATTTGTCACTGAAGAATTTGCATGCACTAGTAAGATTCACCCAACCAACTTGAAGCATGTCATGATAGTTCAAATCCCTAGTTCAACTACAAAAGCTAGAAAAATTTGCAAAGTTGTGCCTATCAGAATACATGGGATATATTTTTACGCCAATCTAATAGTACTTGGAACCAAAGGTTTGGAAGTAGTACTAGGAATGGATTGGATGTCCAAGCATAAAGGATTGATTGAATATGCCAAGAAAGCCATCACCATGACCAGTAGCTCTAGAGTCTCAGTAGAGCATATATCTAAAACCTTACCCTGTCAATTCAAGTGCAACAAGAGTCTAGCCCTACCCACCATAGACCAAGTCAGAGTAGTCTGTGAATACCCTGACGTATTCCCAGATGAATTGCCAGGTATGCCCCCGAATAGGGATATTGAGTTCATTATTGAACTAATCCTCGAAACCGGACCCATAGCCCAGAGACCCTATAGCATGAACCCGTCGGAGTTAGTGGAATTGAAGAAGCAGTTGGATGCTATGTTGGCAACATGCTTGATTCAACCAAGCGCATCGCCATGGAGATCGCCAGTATTATTCATCGACAAGAAAGATGGAGGCAACCGTTTGTGCACAGATTACAGGAAGCTAAATGACGTCACCATCAAGAACAAGTACCCTTTGCCAAAGATAGAGGATCTATTTGATAAGTTGACTGGAGCAAATGTGTTCTCTAAGATTGATCTTAGGACTGGTTATCACCAACTTAAGATTCGTGCAACGGATATTCCGAAGACCGCCTTTACTACTCGTTATGGTTTATACGAGTATACGGTTATGTCTTTTGGATTAACCAATGCCCCTTCTTATTTCATGAATCTCATGAATAAGATCTTTATGAATTTTCTAGATAAGTTTGTCGTTGTGTTTATCGACGATATCCTTATCTACTCCAAGTCAGAAGAAGAGCATGAGCAACATCTGAGAATCATCCTTGAAACCCTTAGAGAGCATCAGTTGTATGCCAAGTTCAGCAAATGTGAGTTTTGGATGCAAGAAGTAGGATTCCTAGGACATATTGTGTCTGCCGGATTAATAGCTGTTGATCCCACCAAGATCAAAGATGTCGAAGCATGGGAAGCCCCAACCACTCAAACCCAAGTCCGTGCATTTCTCGGATTAGCTGGATACTACCGCAAGTTCGTAGAAGGATTTTCGAGCATAGCAAGACCCATGACTCAATTGCTAAAGAAGGACAAGAAGTTTGAATGGACCGACAAATATGAAGCCAGTTTCCAAGAGCTAAAGAAGAGATTGATTTCAGCCCCAATATTGATCATGCCAGATATCAAGAAGCCGTTTGATGTGTATTGTGATGCATCCAAGATTGGTCTCAGATGTGTACTAATGCAAGAAGGCAAGGTCATCGCTTATCTATCTCAACAACTGAAGCAGCATGAGTAGAACTATCCAACCCATGATCTTGAGTTAGTAGCCGTAGTTTTGGCACTGAAGACATGGCATCATTATGTTATGGGTAATCACTGTGAGATTTACTCGGATCACAAAAGCTTGAAGTATATTTTCACTCAGAAGGAGCTGAATATGAGGCAAAGGAGATGGATAGAGTTAATCAAGGATTATGACCTTGACATTCACTATCACCCCGGCAAAGCCAATGTGGTAGCGGATGCTCTTAGCAGATTGTCATGTCGGCTAAACACTATGATCAAGGAGGAGCAACTAAGTTTGTATGAGGAGTTGGAGCAGTTTAGAACTGAGCTAGTTAGCAAAGGATTTTTAGCTAGTATTGAACTTCAACCCACTTTGATTAGCCAAATAGAGGAAGCCCAGAAGGGAAATGAAATTATCGACGGAATCAAACGTCGTATTGGTACATGAAAGGTACCTGGATTCACCGAAGACGAAGAAGGAGTTATGTGGTACAAAGGACGTATCCGTGTGCCAGCAGATTCGGAGCTGAAGCAAGTTATCATGCAAGAAGCTCATGATACTCTTTATTCTATCCACCCCGGAGGAACAAAGATGTATCAAGATTTGAAAGAGCAATTTTGGTGGCACAAGATGAAGAGAGAAATCGGAAGCTACATCGCCAAGTGTGATATCTGTAAGAGAGTCAAAGCGGAACATCAGAGACCCGTAGGACTGTTGCAACCATTGTAGATTCCGGAAAGGAAATGGGATTCTGTCGGAATGGATTTTATCACCGGTTTGCCTACTTCTAGTAGGGGAAATGACTCAATCTGGGTCATCGTTGATAGACTGTCCAAGGTAGCCCATTTTATACCTGTTAAGACAACCTACGATAGTTCAAAGCTAGCAGAGTTGTGCATTGCTAGAATTTTTAGTCTGCATGGAACCCACAAGACCATAGTATCAGATCGAGGAACCCAATTTACCTCGAGATTTTGGCAGAAAGTCCAACAAGGATTACGAACCAAGTTGAATTTCAGCACAACTTATCACCCGCAAACTGATGGACAGACAGAAAGAGTCAACCAAATCCTACAAGATATGTTGAGAGTGTGTGTGTTAGAGTATGTGTGGGGCCCCCAGAGTAATCCTCCGAGAATCCCTGTTATGTATACAACCATGATCCCATGATTAGTTAGTCGTGGTACATAACCGACAAGTATCATTACAACATCCGAAACATACTGAATTACAAGACTTACATAAATGTCGTTAAGGCTACAACAATCATCATCAGCAGAACTTCGTCAACGTAGAGCCCGATCCATGCCTTAACCTACAGGCAACTGACTGGGAGAATGTCCTAGCGCGCATAGTCACCAACATCCTCTTCTTCTTGGAATCTGACCAAGTTAATAGCCTGGGACAATGCCAGTGAGTACTTGGAATGTACTCGCAAACCACCTTAAGATAATAGTAATAACAGGAGGATATGCATTATGGTTGTGGTTGTAGGAGGGCTCCAAGAAAGGTTCTTTTCTCAAGTAGTTTCTCTTGTAGATATAACATCTATATATCTTTGTTGAAAACTTTGGTAAAGCATTTTGGAAACCTTTTTGAAAAGTTTTGGAAAACATTAGGACTGGGTCACCCATTTGTTCCTCCTTTACGGTCATCCCATAACCAAACTCCTTCCATCCCTTTCTGACCATCTCATGGTCAAAACAGGGACCCTTTCCGACCATCCCATGGTCAAAACATTTCCAAAGCCATTTCTTTTCCGAAATCCTTTTTGAAAACAAAACCAGCACCGCTCTACATCAACCTTCCCAACTGTCCATGACCGTGGATGCGGCTATTCGAATAGATTTACACTCTGCAGAGGTTGTACACTTTACCCACACCATCCGGGTACAGTACCCTGATCTTCACCGATCGTGGGTCGAGTAACAGATCAAGACTCTCCGGATGCCCACTCCAATATAAGTGCCTACCATATGAGTGTTAATCCCGTCAAAACCGGGACGTCGGGTACCGAGGACCAACCGGAGCACTTTTTCCACTTCTCGAGTGTGCGCTTTCAATGAGGGGCTCATAGTAACGTGTGGAGGCCAGCAGACCCTTCGTTCCTTCTCCAGGTCGATGTCCCACATGGACCTTTATCGGAGAAGGCCCACCCTCCAGGGATCCCCGATCCCCTGTACTTGTTGTGAGGTAGCTTATACCAGAGTAAACAAACAACAAATCCAGCCCTGTCCCACATCAGAGTAATGTGGTTGCACGGGTTAATTGTTCTAGCAAAACTGCAAAGAACCGTGTGCGTTTTCGTAAACCTTTTTCCTCCATCTTTCCTGCACCATTTTGTAAAACAAAACCTTTTTCTTTCTCAACATCTCTTGGGAGGTCTCACCTCTCCAAGGTTTTTATCATAAAACATTTGGTAAACTTTTTCTGGGGTCTTCCCATCCTCTAGTTTTGCTTCGGCTTAAAACGGGGTCTCCAAAGGGTATGGCCTATTACACCATCTATTCTACTAGGGACAAGTAGGTGTCACAAAGGGGGTTGTACTTAATAGTACAAAAGTGTAATAGTTCGGAGGAGCCAAACGATTACCATATATATATATATATATACATCAACATAAAGTAAAACGATGCAGTTTTAATAAACAACAGTTAAAACATGCATAGTAAAATAGTAGGACAAGGCTTATGAGCAAGAAGGGGGCTTGCCTGATGGTCAGCAATATGGCAATATGTCCCTGGACTTCTTCTTTAGATAACCCAGAATACCAATAATAATAAGACCTCTTCTTCTCGGCGTCAATACAAGCACAACTATCGTCGTCACCGAGTATACATGCAAGCAAGAGAGACCACAATCAAACAAGGCATTCAAGCATGAAAACCATACATCAAGAAATTGACAATACAAGAGTAAAAATCATTAGTGGTGTTGAGAAAAGGGATTTGACTGTTTGGGAGCATGTCTTGGAACATTTGAAGGAAACCAGATGGGCTTCATAGTCTAGAAACTAGGGATGAGAGGGTTTTGGACCAAAGACGTATTCTATAAGGTACCATTGTGAAAACATGATACCAACAGATAGGTATTGATAAGATGAGACCAACAAAAGTGGTTTCACTATCTTATCAATTACCAAGGATTTAAAGTGATTTTTGTAGTGAATAAGACTCTAGTTTTAGGAAATAAATTACTAGAAAAGTTTTGGAGCTCCAAAAATTATTTCCTTGGATGGTTCAGTATGGTTTGATGTACTGGTTCACTGAGAGTTGGAATAATGTCAAGATGATTAAAATAATGCCCTTAGGAAATTCCCGAAGGCAGTTCTGTAGACAACTTGTCCTTTTCACCAGATTAAATCTACATATGATTTTGATATGATTCCAAGGGCACATGGTAGGCATTTAGAATAACTTTCTGTAGAAATTGGAATCAACCTATTTGAGTTGCAGAGCTAATGTGGTCAAATTATTGGTGAATTAACCATGCATAGAACAGGTTAATTTACAATAATTCTACTGAGGCCTAGAAAATTAAGGGCTCCTGGGTATTGATAGATATTGATGGTCCACTACTCTAGGAGTTCGAATTAGCCTAATAGGTGTTGTAGATATGCCTAGGGAATTTTCTAAAGTCAGATTGTGACTGTTTTTGTTATTTTTACTACATGAGAACAAAATCTCCACTTGGATTGAGGCCAAGGTCATGAGATAGGTAAAGGTAATACCTACCAGGGGCACTTGGGTTTACCCCATTTTGAGTTGTGAAACTCATAGGGGGATTTTCTTAGTAAATATGATACATTTTAGTAGCAGATTTAGTATAACTAATATGGGCAAGACTTGAGGCAGCCAAAGGTACTGCATGATAGAGTAAACCTTCAGTAACCCTAGGAAATTTAGATCTAGGCAATTGGAACTGGTTTCCATTTTCAAATCGATTTAATCTAAATAGTCAAATTTCTGGATTAACAGATCTACTAAAAGAAAAAGAGCAGAGGGTGCGGTGGCCGGATTTGCAAGGGAGTTGGGTCGCTTAGGGGGATTCGGCCCACCCAGCTGTGCCCAGCGCGGGAGGTGTCGGTTTTGAAACCGACAGCTGGGGCCCAGAGTTCAGTGGGAGTGGCGGCCAAAGAGGCATCTGCAGATCTGGGCCGTAGGGCTAATAGGATCCGACGGTGCCGGTGCATCGTCCACCTCTGTCGCGGAAGGAGCTCGTCGGAACCCTAGGCGCGGCTGAGTTGGTCGGGGTGATCACCTGGGGCACCGGGAGGTGGCGGAGAGGGGCTAGTGTCACGCAGCGCACCGGGGCAAGCTTCTAGAGGGGCGGCATGCACTGGTTCGGCGAGGGGGAGTCCCTCGCACGCATGCACCCGCGGCGCCCGCTCGGTAGCTCCATGGAGGCGTCGTCTGGGGCCGTACCTGGAAGAAGGGAGGGTGGGATTAGATACAGGGGATCAAGGAGGGTCCATGAATGAGACATGCAGAGGATGGGGGTCAAGGGAGAGAGCACCCGGGCCAAACCGTGAGAAGTGGCCGAAGGGGCGAGCCCTTCCTCTCCAGCGACATGCAGGCGCAGGAGCTCGGTGGGAAGGTGCAGGGGAGCTCTATGGGGGCTGTGGAGGGGACCTGAGGCACTGGGGAAGGTCAGGGTTGACCCTGTACTCCACTACTCGAGGGAGACCGAGATGAGAGCTTATTCTCCTCCATGGCGATGGGGAGTTTGAGATCTGGATCTGGGGCTTGAGAGGGGTAACGGGAGTGTGGAATGGGGAAGAGGGTGGAGTCCTGGGTGGCCAGGGGCCTTCTTATCTGAGAGGGGCTTGGTCCATGGTAGTCTTGGTCCATTTTGGACATGAGCAAGGGAGGAAGCACGGGATAGGGCAGGAGGGGTGATGTGCTCGTCGTTCGAGAAAAGGTCTTTCCTTCTCCATTTTGTAAAACAAAACCTTTTTCTTTCTCAACATCTCTTGGTAGGTCTCACCTCTCCAAGGTTTTTATCATAAAACATTTGGTAAACTTTTTCTCGGGTCTTCCCATCCTCTAGTTTTGCTTTGGCTTAAAACGGGGTCTCCAAAGGGTATGGTGTATTACACCATCTATTCTACTAGGGACAAGTAGGTGTCACCAAGGGGGTTGTACTTAATAGTACAGAAGTGTAATAGTTCGGAGGAGCCAAACCACTACCATATATATATATATACATCAACATAAAGTAAAACGATGCAATTTTAATAAACAACAGTTAAAACATGCATAGTAAAATAGTAGGACAAGGCTTATGAGCAAGAAGGTGGCTTGCCTGATGATCATCAATATGGCAATATGTCCCTGGACTTCTTCTTTAGACAACCCAGAATACCAATAATAATAAGACCTCTTCTTCTCGGTGTCAATACAAGCGCAACTATCATCATCACCGAGTATACATGCAAGCAAGAGAGACCACAATCAAACAAGGCATTCAAGCATCAAAACCATACAGCAAGCAATTGACAATACAAGAGTAAAAATCATTAGTGGTGTTGAGAAAAGGGATTTGAATGATTGGGAGCATGTCTTGGAACATTTGAAGGAAACCAGATGGGTTTCATAGTCTAGAAACTACGGATGAGAGGGTTTTGGACCAAAGACTTATTCTATAAGGTACCATTGTGAAAACATGATACCAACAGATAGGTATTGATAATATGAGACCAACAAAAGTGGTTTTACTATTTTATCAATTACCAAGGATTTAAAGTGATTTTTGTAGTGAATAAGACTCTAGTTTTAGGACATAATTTAACAGAAAAGTTCTGGAGCTGCAAAAATTATTTCCTTGGATGGTTCAGTAGGGTTTGATGTACTGGTTCACTAAGAGTTGGAATCATGTCAAGATGACTACCAGAATGCCCTTAGGAAATTCCCGAAGGTAGTTTTGTAGACAACTTGTCTTTTTCACCAGATTAAATCTACAGAGGATTTTGATATGATTCCAAGGGAACATGGTAGGAATTTAGAATACCTTTCTGTAGAAATTGGAATCAACCTATTTGGAGTTGTAGCACTACTGTGGTAAAATTATTGGTGAATTAACCATGCACAAAACAGCTTAATTTACAATAATTGAACGGAGGCTTAAAAACTTTTGGGCTCCTAGGTTTTGATAGATATTGATGGTCCAGTACTCTGGGAGTTGGAATTAGCCTAATAGGTGTTGTAGATATGCCTAGGGAATTTTCTAAAGTCAGATTGTGACTGTTCTTGTTATTTTTACTACATGAGAACAAAAGCTCCACTTGGATTGAGGCCAAGGTCCTGAGATAGGTACAGGTAATACCTACCAGGGGATCTTGGGTTTACCCAATTTGGAGTTGTGAAACTCACAGGGGGATTTTCTTAGTAAAATATGATACATTTTAGTAGCTAATTTAGTATAACTAATATGGGCAATACTTGAGGCAGCCAAAGGTACTGCATGATAGAGTAAACCTTCAATAACCCTAGGAAATTTAGATCTGGGCAATTGGAACTAGTTTCCATTTTCAAATTGATTTAATCTAAAGAGTGAAATTTCTGGATTAACAGATCTACTAAAAGAAAAAGACCAGAGGGTGCAGTGGGCCAGATTTGCAAGGGAGTTGGGCCGCGGAGGGGGATTCGGCACACCCGGATGTTCCCAGCGCGGGAGGTGGCGGTTTTGAAACCAACAGCTGGGGCCTAGAGGTTAGTGGGAGTGGCGGCCGAAGAGGCATCTATAGATCTCGGCCGTAGGGCTAAATAGGATCCGACGGTGCCGATGCATCGTCCACCTCTGCCGCGGAAGGAGCTCACCGGAAACCTTGGCGTGACTAAGTTGGTCGAGGTACTCACCTAGGGAACCAGGAGGCGGCGGAGAGGGGCTAGGGCAATGCGGCGCACCAGCGCAAGCTCCTAGAGGGGCGGCATGCACTGGTTCGGCGAGGGGGAGTCCCTCGCACGCATGCACCCGCGGCGCTCGCTCGGTAGCTCCATGGCGGCATCGTCTGGGGCCATACCTGGAAGAAGGGAGGGTGGGATTAGATACAGGGGATCAAGGAGGGTCCATGAATGAGACATGCAGAGGATGGGGGTCAAGGGAGAGAGCACCCGGGCCAAACCGTGAGAAGTGGCCGAAGGGGCGAGCCCTTCCTCTCCAGTGACATGTAGGCATAGGAGCTCGGTGGGAAGGTGCAGGGGAGCTCTATGGGGGCGGTGGAGGGGACCTGAGGCACTGGGGAAGGTCAGGGTTGACCCTGTACTCCACTACTCGAGGGAGACCGAGATGAGAGCTTGTTCTCCTCCATGGGGATGGGGAGTTTGAGATCTGGATCTGGGGCTTGAGAGGGGTAACAGGAGTGTGGAATGGGGAAGAGGGTGGAGTCCTGGGTGGCCAGGGGCCTTCTTATCCGAGAGGGGCTTGGTCCATGGTAGTCTTGGTCCATTTTGGACATGAGCAAGGGAGGGAGCACAGGATAGGGCAGGAGGGGTGGTGGAGAGGTGATGTGGGGCCAAGGACACGACCATAGGGAGAGGTGAGGCTTGCTGCAGCTGTTGTGGCTTTAATACCAAGACTTAAATTTCCTAGGCCTTGTCTCTCTCTCTTTCTATCACTTACAAACGCAAGAGACAAGGGAAAGGGGAGTGCTACAGTGCATCTCGACCAGAGGCAGGGAGGGTGGTGGGGCAAGGTGGAGTGATGGAAGGTCCTGGTGATGATTTTAATCTGGTTTAGGCCACTAATTCCTTAGTTTCCCACATTTGCACAAAATGAGGCTTGTGAAGGAAGTTTGATATTTTTCATTGGACAAGGTGGGAAGATGGTACTGGTATATAGATGAGGTCAAAGTAGATATCCCATAATTATTTGGGCATTAGCATCAAGTGGGACATTCAAATAACAATCTTCAAGATGAGGCAAATCAAGCATATCATAAATCCTTCTAGGCATAATAGAAACACTACTATCAAGATCACACAAAGCTTTGAAAGCAAAGTCATTCACTTTCATATTAATGATGGGTTCCCAACCATATTCTTGCTTTATAGGAATAGAAGCTTTATGTTTGATCTTTTCTTCTTTAATCTTTATGAGAGCATCACTAATGTGTTTTGTAAAAGCCATGTTCATAGCACTAGCATTAGGACTTTTAGCAAGCTTTTGTAGGAACTTAATAACTTCAGAGATATTGCAACCATCAAGATCAAAATCAACTTTATCATCTAAAGTAGTAGAACTATTACTAGCCTCAACACTAGTGGTGGTGATAGTAGAAACAATAATGTTTCTAGCAATTTCATCTTCTCTTTCCCACTTAGCATGTAATTCAGCTAATAGTCTAACATTTTCATCAATTCTTACTTGTATAGCATTAGTAGCTGCAAAGGGATTCTCATTAGCTTCAGGTTTAGCAGCCATTTTATTCAAAGTATATTGAGCTTCAGCCAAAGATGTTATATTTCTTTTAGCATTAGAGAGTTTTTCCTCAATAGTTTTATTGAAAGCAGTTTGTTTACTAATAAACTCTTTAAGCATAACTTCAAGTTCAGAGGGAGCACTCTTATTATTGTTGTAAGAATTTCCATAAGCATTACCATTGTTGGGAGGATATGGCTTATAATTGTTGTTACCCAAATTATTCCTATAAGCATTATTACCATAAGCATTGTTGCCAAAGTTGTTATTTCTTATGAAGTTCACATCAACTTGCTCTTCTTGAGCAACCAAAGAAGCTAAAGGAACATTATTTGGATCAATATGGGCTTTCCCATTAACAAGCATAGACATAATTATATCAATCTTATCAGTCAAGGAGGAGGTTTCCTCAACGGAATTTACCTTCTTACCTTGTGGAGCTCTCTCAGTATGCCATTCAGAATAATTAACCATCATATTGTCCAAAAGTTTCGTTGAAGCACCCAAAGTGATGGTCATAAAGGTACCTCCAGCAGAAGAATCCAATAGGTTCCTTGAAGAATAGTTTAATCCTGCATAAAAAGTTTGGATGATCATCCAAGCAGTCAGTCCATGAGTGGGACAATTCTTTACCAAAGATTTCATTCTTTCCCAAGCTTTAGAAACATTCTCATTATCAAGTTGTTTAAACTTCATTATTTCACTTCTCATGGATATAATCTTAGCAGGAGGATAATATTTTCCAATGAAAGCATCTTTGCACTTAGTCCAAGAATCAATACTATTCCTAGTTAAGGAATTCAACCATTCTTTAGCTTTTCCTCTCAAAGAGAAAGGAAACAATTTCAGTTTAATAATATCACTATCTATATCCCTATGCTTTTGCATCTCACAAAGTTCAACAAAGTTATTTAGGTGGGAAGCAGCATCTTCATTACCAATACCAGACAATTGCTCTCTCATAACAAGATTGAGTAAATCAGGTTTTATCTCAAAGAAAGTATTTTTAGCCATAGGTGGAGCAATAGGTGTGCTCATAAAATCATTGTTGTTGGTGCTAGTGATGTCACACAACTTAGTGTTTTCAAGAGTAGTCATTTTTTTGGGTTTTCAAAGAAGAAAGCAAAAAGGTCAAACTAATTTTTTTGGATTTTTGAATAACAAAACAAGCAAACAAAGCAAAAGAAACTAAGCAAAACAAAAACAACAAAGTAAAGATATTGGTTATGAGGGCCTCCCCTTGTGAAGATGTCCTTGACTCCCCGGTAACGGCGCCAGAAAATATCTTGATGTGCTTGTCGTTCGACGTAGAGCTCGTTGGGAACCCCAAGAGGAAGGTATGATGAGCACAACAGCAAGTTTTCCCCCAGTTATGAAACCAAGGTTTAATCGAACCAGTAGGAGCAAGGAAACACCCCAAAGTTGTTACTAGCTGAGCTTTGGCAGGGCGCACTACCGGTGCTAGTAGCAACATGGATACCTGCACAACACAACCACAGAACTTTGTCCCAACTTGCGATGAGGTTGTCAATCTCACCGTGTTTTGCGGAAAACAAAGGATTAAACGTATCGAATGGAAAGAAGTAAAAGTTTGTAGAAAGTAAACACAAAGCAGTAAAAGATTGTAGATTGTATGTAAAAGACAAGGACCGGGATCCATAGTTCACTAGAGGTGGCTCTCCTTAAGATAGATAACATGCTGGGTGAAAAAATTATAGCGGGGCAATTGACAAACACCGAGAAAGCAATACATGCATATACTAATCATCTTGACTCCTTTGAGACTTGATTGGGCATTACAACATAATACATAGACCGCCATCCAACTGCATCTATGACTAATAATCCACCTTCAGGTTATCATCCGAACCCCCTCCAGTATTAAGTTGCAAGCAACAGATTATTGCTTTATGAACTGCGTGTAAAGTAAACAATACGATTGTTCTATAAACAAAGGATTGTTGTTTTCTCCCTAGTAGCAACAACACATCTAGTACCTTAGAGATTTCTGTCACTTCCCCAGATTACCAGAGGCATGATCCCACTATCGAGCATAAATACTAACTCTCGGAGTTGCTAGCATCTACTTGGCCGAGATAGCTACTAACAACGGAAAGCATGCAAGATCACAAATAACAAAGACATGATAGAATCAATAATCAATCTGAAATAGCATCTCAATATCCATCGGATCCCCGCAAACACAACATGCAAAATTACAAATAGATGATCTTGATCATGAACGGAGCTCACAAGATCTAAACATGAAAGCACAAAGGAGGAGAACCAGCCATCTATCTACTACATGGATCCATAGTCCAAGGATGACCTACTAACGCATCACACCGGAGGCTTGCATGGTGATGAAGGAGGCCTCCAGGGTGAATTCCCCTCTCTAGCAGGGTGCCAGGAAGAGCTTCAGATCCCTCCTGATCTAGGGATGGAGATGACGGCGGCTACAAACTCTTTCATGGATTTTGGATCGGGTACTTAGGGTTTTCGTCCCGAGAGCAATATATAGGCGGAAGGAAAGGCCGAGGGGGTGCCGGGAGCGGCCACACCACCCCCTTGCGCGGGCCAGGCCTAGCCGCGCGACCAGGTGGTGTGGTGGCTCCCTGGCCCTTCTCCGTCTCGTATTCTAGCACTTGATCACTTCCAGAATAATAGGCACTTTGGCATTTGTCCCGTCCAATTCTGAGAATATTCATTTTCTGACTTTCCTAGAACCAAAAACAACAGAAAACAGGCAGCTGGCACTGTGGCTCTTGTTAGTCCAAGAAATCATATGAAAAGTACTCCAAAGTTGGAACAAAACACAAGAAAGTGGATAAAACCAAGCATGGAACATCAAAAATTATAGATACATTTGCAATGTATCAAGGGTTGGTGGAGAGGTGATGTGGGGCCAAGGACACGACCATTGGGAGAGGTGAGGCGTGCTGCAGCTGTTGTGGCTTTAAGACCAAGACTTAAATTTCCTAGGCCTTGTCTCTCTCTCTTTCTATCACTTACAAACGCAAGAGACAAGGGAAAGGGGAGTGCTACAGTGCATCTCGACCAGAGGGAGGGAGGGTGGTGGGGCAAGGTGGAGTGATGGAAGGTCCTGGTGATGATTTTAATCTGGTTTAGGCCACTAATTCCTTAGTTTCCCACATTTGCACAAAATGAGGCTTGTGAAGGAAGTTTGATATTTTTCATTGGACAAGGTGGGAAGATGGTACTGGTATATAGATGAGGTCAAAGTAGATATCCCATAATTATTTGGGATTTTTCTGAGGATTTTAATTCCAGTTAAAATTATTTATTCAAAGAGTACATAAGTAGTTTCTAGAAGATCATTGGATAATTTTACATTAGAAAAGGTTGGTTTTTTGTTGGAGATGGTCCCAAATGTGAATACACACTTAGGGGAATTTTCCCAAGTTTATTGGGGCTTAAAAGTATTTAAAACATTTATTATTCCATTTTGGCCATTTAAGAGAATAGGCAAAAAGAGATAATAAATCTCTTCAAAAATAATTATTTTTGAAGTGGGAATATGGGGAATGATGTTTGGACCTCAGAATTGCTTAGAGTTGGGGAAGTGTTTTGGCAAAAACCAAACTTTCCTTTATGGAAGAAGTTTTGGAGATTTTGACTATTAAAGGGGTTAATTAGATTTGGAGCCATAATAATTATGGATTATATTTTATAAATCTATATGATCATGGTAGATGATGTAGACAAGGTGTATCAAGCATTTTCAACCTTGATATTGGAGAATCCAAGTTGATTTTGGTGGAATACCCTAGATTAAGGATCTAGGGTGATGTTAATTTCATACCATCAAAACATGGTTGTATCTTGGAGTTCAGATCTCCCTTGGGGCATGGGGTATATGGATGGATAGACCAAGTTATGTAGATTTCAATGGTTTAGGAGTTTTATCTTGATCCTTCTTGAGGTCACCAAGACAAGCTTTCAAACTTTGCATAAAATAAGCCTGCCAAGGCATATTATCAACAAGCCTTCAAAACCATGTGGGTTTAAACGGCTCAAGGATCCAATTGGAACTAGTGAAGTAGGTAAGGATAGACCTATATGAGTAGAACACAACCATGCAAAGAGTTGGTCCATATAAGGTTGGATGGTGGTGTGAGCTTCAAACAAAGTAGGCATGTTGACTAGATTTGCAGGAATAGTTATTTTCTTGCCTGCAAAACCATCAAGAATAAGTGGATTGGAGGATGATCTAACCAAGGTCAAGAGTGGTCCTTGGTGGTCCTTAGGATGGTTGACAATATGGTTCAAATGCATTTTCAAAAATGCACAAAGGTTGAGAAATGGAAGCATTTAGAAAGGTGATGTTGGAAATAGTTTTCCAAACTTAGCCAAATTTGGCAGATTGAGGGTTTTTGACTAGAGCATGAGAGGGGATGTTTTTGTTGGTTTGCAAGGTACCCAAGGCATCATCAAGTGGATGAGATTGAAGTGTATATTGAGTAGGAAGGATCCTTGCTTGATAGTGGTCTTTATTGACTTGGAAACTTCTAGGATGGATCACTGCATAATTGATGTGGTTAAGGGTTTTAGATGATCACCTAGTATCTAGAGATTAGATCTTGCTTTGTATTCTTGTTTAGGGTGTGGTGATTTGGAAATCTCTTGATCATAGTGATGAGCTCCTAGAGTAGCTCATACAATCTCCTAAGAAGACAAATCAAGCAGCAGATCAAGGCAATTCATCAAACAGCAGATCAAGGCAACTCATCTTACAGACAAATCAACTACTACTAGGGTTACCATCAAGTTTGACTTGAGGTAAGGTTGGGCAATTTGAAAAGGGTTGGAGTTTGAATAATATGGGAGTCCTTGGTATCTTTACCAAGAGTAGAATTTAAAAGCTTACAAAAAGGTTTTGTGAGATCCTAGAGGTAAGAGTAGTTGAAGGTTCTATCTTGAAAGTATAAGGAGATTATGGTATATATCTCTCCATAGTTTGATCAATAGAAGCTACTAAAATAGTTGGTTTGCAAAGGCTTCTTGGCTCAGGTTTTGAATTGCCAGAACATTTGAGAATATGGGAATCAAGCCAAGACTGTTTTGGGAAATAGTTTTTGTCAACTGGTGTTAAGGTAAGGAGTATATCATCTAATACACATTAATATACTTAAGCATATCCAAACAACAAGCAAAACACTTCAGCATTAAACAAGAAAAAGGTTTTGTTCCCCCTGATTTTTGTATTCTAGACAACTAATTAGGGTTGCTGATGTTACAGACCTTTCCCCCTTAAAAGAATCTCGTCCAGAGATTCAGGAGAGTAGGGTTAGGGGAGTTTGAGTCGGGTTGATACTAGGTGTCTTACACGTACTATCTTATGGACTCCGTCTTTGAAAGTGACTACTCTATCAATGAAGTTGAGCTTCAGTCTTCCGAGATGCACAGAGAGTTGAGCAGAGTCCAGTCCTGATTGTGATGGATAACCTTCTTTTCCTTCCGGACTCTAAATCTAGAGGGCTTAGGCTAGGCGGACTATCTTGATGCTGAACTTCAAGGGGTACTCGTCGGAGGATAGAATCTACGGTTGGTGTACCTTGCTCTAAGGGTCCACGGCTCTTCTTTAGGGGCGTAGCATATCCTAATTAAAGATTTTTCGGTCGATACTCCTGGGTTTGCTTCTAGTGAAGGGTTACTCTATTTTGGTAGGAAGACGCAGTCTTTCCCCCTTAGGATTAAACTGGGGTATATCAGAGAGTTGACATAATCCTTCCTTCCTGAAGTCACTTAAATGAGGTCTTTGGGGATTTTCGTCCATCTTTCTTCTGGAGTAGAGACCTTCGGAAGTCTCCTAGGAATTATGACTTACTGGGCTTATATACTACAATTATTCGTACTTAGCCTGCTGGAGTCTCAAATCCTCTATGTGATTGGAACAGAGCGGTTAGCAATCCGGTGGCACTTCTGGTGGGTCTTCAGCTAAAGTAGCAGAGGGCTTCATAGAATCTTCAGTTCGTTTCTGTTCTGATGAACCGCGAGTTGTTACTTGGCGAAAAGACAGTCCTCTAGAATTTGAGTGGAAAGACGCAGTCATTCCGCCTTAGCGCTTCACTA
Organism: Avena eriantha; assembly: GCA_910589775.1. Classification (NCBI taxonomy): domain Eukaryota; kingdom Viridiplantae; phylum Streptophyta; class Magnoliopsida; order Poales; family Poaceae; genus Avena; species Avena eriantha. The sequence continues at coordinate 76,847,921 of OU342743.1, forward strand.
AGGTGCTTTAGGAGTGGTGCAGATCTTCGGTCTTGGAGTGCTGACTTGAGGTTAGCCGAAGGATATAGTTTTCCTGAAACTTGAGCTGAGGTCTTCGAGTGACGCCTCATTTTATCAACCTTGGCGGGGCTGGTTTCCTAACGAAGCCTTTAGGGTGGTTAGCTCAAGGTAAATTAGTGGTTTACGACTCTTCTTGATAGTGCTTAGTCCGGGTAGAGTATGTAGTTCTAGATAGGTTGTCGTCTCTTGAACACTTGGCGTTGTTAATGCTCGAAGACGGAGTAAACTCGTTGTCTTCACGCTTCCTTATCATCTGGCTTTAGGGGTGGTTCTGACATTCTAGGGAGGAACTTCCCGTCAGTTTGGGTAGGTTTTTGACTATAATAGTTAGTCTTCTGAGGTGATCAGAAGTTCTAATGTATCGAAGGTCAGCGTAGTTAGGTCTTCACTTCTTGTCTTGGTTGACTTATCGGGTGGTTTCTTGTGGATATTGAGGATCCTTTGGTGATTGACTTTCGGCTTCAACGGGATTCTTGCTATAGTAGACTGAGGAACAAGGGAGTGTGGTGCTATTGGCTAGTCTTGGGAGGTGAGTTTGACGAGGTATGCCGTCCTTCTGAGGTGAAATCTTCGAGTTGATTTTGACTTGACGATGTCGAACTCCTGGTTCTTGCGATGCTTTTCCTCTCATATGCTCTCGAGGTTAGTCTGGGTCTCATTACCGACAACTAACACAGGGGTTTCCTGGGTTAGTAGGTGGGTTATCGCTCCTCGAGTCACATTTTTAAGGAGGTCGAAACAAACTAGAATGTGCAAACAAGGCGAACAGAGCGAGGGGCTCGCAATGTCCTCGGCAAGCAACACACATCAAGCAACACATGATGCACTTAGGCAAGCAAACACGGTCAATGCTAGGGACCAAGGAGTTAACTACTCACGATGTAGGGGAATCCTATTCTTAGGACTATTGACCCTAGAAAATCGTCTTTCTTCAGGTTTGAGCCACTATCTTGCAGATGAAGCCTTTGTCGTATCTTGGTCATTCCGTAATAGTGCAACACCCGATTTCTTCTCATTGTCAGGTTTCCGCTGATAGAGCGATATTGTAGTCTCCTTGTGTTTGTTGGTAGTTGTTTGTCTTCATCTTGTTCTCATTGTCCTCACCGGGTTCTAGATCCAAGTTATTTAAAATCCATAGGTTTGAAGTTTGGACGAGGGATAGAGGAAAACCATTTTCGAAAGCTTTTACTAAGAGTAAGAGAAGAAGTAGAACTTTTTGAAACTTATTGGGAAACTAATTTTTGAAAGGCGGGGTTTTCAAAATAAGTTTGCTGTCTAGCGGCCATGCTAACTAAGGTTCTCCTATAGTCAGGATGGCTCTGATACCAAGTCTTTGGGGCCCCTGGAGTAATCCTCCGAGAATCCCTGTTATGTATACAACCACGATCCCATGATCAGTTAGTCGTGGCACATAACCGACAAGTATCATTACAACATCCGAAACATACTGAATTACAAGACTTACATAAATGCCGTTAAGGCTACAACAATCATCATCAGCGGAACTTCATCAAGCGTAGAGCCCGATCCATGCCTTAACCTACAGGCAACTGACTGGGAGAATGTCCTAGCTCGCATAGTCGCCAACATCCTCTTCTTCTTAGAATCTGACCAAGTTAATAGCCAGGGACAATGCCAGTGAGTACTTGGAATGTACACGCAAAACACCTTAAAATAATAGTAGTAACAGGAGGATATGCATTATGGCAGTGGTAGTAGGAGGGCTCCAAGAAAGGTTCTTTTCTCAATTAGTTTCTCTTGTAGATATAGCATCTACATATCTTTGTTGAAAACTTTGGTAAAGCATTTTGGATACCTTTTTGAAAAGTTTTGGAAAACATTAGGACTGGGTCAACCATTTGTTCCTCCTTTATGGTCATCCCATAACCAAACTCCTTCCATCCCTTTCTGACCATCTCATGGTCAAAACAGGGACCCTTTCCGACCATCCCATGGTCAAAACATTTCCAAAGCCATTTCTTTTCCGAAATCCTTTTTGAAAACAAAACCAGCACCGCTCTACATCAACCTTCCCAACTGTCCATGACCGTGGATGCGGCTATTCGAATAGATTTACACTCTGCAGAGGTTGTACACTTTACCCACACCATCCGGGTATAGTACCCTGATCTTCACCGATCGTGGGTCGAGTAACTGATCAAGACTCTCCGGATGCCCACTCCAATATAAGTGCCTACCATATGAGTGTTAATCCCGTCAAAACTGGGACGTCGGGTACCGAGGACCAACCGGAGCGCTTTTTCCACTTCTCGAGTGTGCGCTTTCAATGAGGGGCTCATAGTAACGTGTGGAGGCCAGCAGACCCTTCGTTCCTTCTCCAGGTCGATGTCCCACATGGACCTTTATCGGAGAAGGCCCACCCTCCAGGGATCCCCGATCCCCTGTACTTGTTGTGAGGTAGCTTATACCAGAGTAAACAAACAACAAATCCAGCCCTGTCCCACATCAGAGTAATGTGGTTGCACGGGTTAATTGTTCTAGCAAAACTGCAAAGAACCGTGTGCGTTTTCGTAAACCTTTTTCCTCCATCTTTCCTGCACCATTTTGTAAAACAAAACCTTTTTCTTTCTCAACATCTCTTGGGAGGTCTCACCTCTCCAAGGTTTTTATCATAAAACATTTGGTAAACTTTTTCTGGGGTCTTCCCATCCTCTAGTTTTGCTTCGGCTTAAAACGGGGTCTCCAAAGGGTATGGCCTATTACACCATCTATTCTACTAGGGACAAGTAGGTGTCACAAAGGGGGTTGTACTTAATAGTACAAAAGTGTAATAGTTCGGAGGAGCCAAACGATCACCATATATATATATACATCAACATAAAGTAAAACGATGCAGTTTTAATAAACAGCAGTTAAAACATGCATAGTAAAACAGTAGGACAAGGCTTATGAGCAAGAAGGGGGCTTGCCTGATGGTCAGCAATATGGCAATATGTCCCTGGACTTCTTCTTTAGATAACCCAGAATACCAATAATAATAAGACCTCTTCTTTTCGGCGTCAATACAAGCACAACTATCGTCGTCACCGAGTATACATGCAAGCAAGAGAGACCACAATCAAACAAGGCATTCAAGCATGAAAACCATACATCAAGAAATTGACAATACAAGAGTACAAATCATTAGTGGTGTTGAGATAAGGGATTTGAATGTTTGGGAGCATGTCTTGGAACATTTGAAGGAAACCAGATGGGCTTCATAGTCTAGAAACTAGGGATGAGAGGGTTTTGGACCAAAGATGTATTCTATAAGGTACCATTGTGAAAACATGATACCAACAGATAGGTATTGATAAGATGAGACCAACAAAAGTGGTTTCACTATTTTATCAATTACCAAGGATTTAAAGTGATTTTTGTAGTGAATAAGACTCTAGTTTTAGGAAATAAATTACTAGAAAAGTTTTGGACCTCCAAAAATTATTTCCTTGGATGGTTCAGTATGATTTGATGTACTGGTTCACTGAGAGTTGGAATAATGTCAAGATGATTAAAAGAATGCCCTTAGGAAATTCCCGAAGGCAGTTCTGTAGACAACTTGTCTTTTTCACCAGATTAAATCTACATATGATTTTGATATGATTCCAAGGGCACATGGTAGGCATTTAGAATAACTTTCTGTAGAAATTGGAATCAACCTATTTGAGTTGCAGAGCTAATGTGGTCAAATTATTGGTGAATTAACCATGCATAGAACAGGTTAATTTACAATAATTCTACTGAGGCCTAGAAAATTAAGGGCTCCTGGGTATTGATAGATATTGATGGTCCACTACTCTAGGAGTTCGAATTAGCCTAATAGGTGTTGTAGATATGCCTAGGGAATTTTCTAAAGTCAGATTGTGACTGTTTTTGTTATTTTTACTACATGAGAACAAAATCTCCACTTGGATTGAGGCCAAGGTCATGAGATAGGTAAAGGTAGTACCTACCAGGGGCACTTGGGTTTACCCCATTTTGAGTTGTGAAACTCATAGGGGGATTTTCTTAGTAAAATATGATACATTTTAGTAGCAGATTTAGTATAACTAATATGGGCAAGACTTGAGGCAGCCAAAGGTACTGCATGATAGAGTAAACCTTCAGTAACCCTAGGAAATTTAGATCTAGGCAATTGGAACTGGTTTCCATTTTCAAATCGATTTAATCTAAATAGTCAAATTTCTGGATTAACAGATCTACTAAAAGAAAAAGAGCAGAGGGTGCGGTGGCCGGATTTGCAAGGGAGTTGGGTCGCTTAGGGGGATTCGGCCCACCCAGCTGTGCCCAGCGCGGGAGGTGTCGGTTTTGAAACCGACAGCTGGGGCCCAGAGTTCAGTGGGAGTGGCGGCCAAAGAGGCATCTGCAGATCTGGGCCGTAGGGCTAATAGGATCCGACGGTGCCGGTGCATCGTCCACCTCTGTCGCGGAAGGAGCTCGTCGGAACCGTAGGCGCGGCTGAGTTGGTCGGGGTGATCACCTGGGGCACCGGGAGGCGGCGGAGAGGGGCTAGTGTCACGCAGCGCACCGGGGCAAGCTTCTAGAGGGGCGGCATGCACTGGTTCGGCGAGGGGGAGTCCCTCGCACGCATGCACCCGCGGCGCCCGCTCGGTAGCTCCATTGAGGCGTCGTCTGGGGCCGTACCTGGAAGAAGGGAGGGTGGGATTAGATACAGGGGATCAAGGAGGGTCCATGAATGAGACATGCAGAGGATGGGGGTCAAGGGAGAGAGCACCCGGTCCAAACCGTGAGAAGTGGCCGAAGGGGCGAGCCCTTCCTCTCCAGCGACATGCAGGCGCAGGAGCTCGGTGGGAAGGTGCAGAGGAGCTCTATGGGGGCTGTGGAGGGGACCTGAGGCACTGGGGAAGGTCAGGGTTGACCCTGTACTCCACTACTCGAGGGAGACCGAGATGAGAGCTTATTCTCCTCAATGGCGATGGGGAGTTTGAGATCTGGATCTGGGGCTTGAGAGGGGTAACGGGAGTGTGGAATGGGGAAGAGGGTGGAGTCCTGGGTGGCCAGGGGCCTTCTTATCCGAGAGGGGCTTGGTCCATGGTAGTCTTGGTCCATTTTGGACATGAGCAAGGGAGGAAGCACGGGATAGGGCAGGAGGGGTGATGTGCTCGTCGTTCGACGCAGAGCTCGTTGGGAACCCCAAGAGGAAGGTATGATGAGCACAGCAGCAAGTTTTCCCTCAGTTATGAAACCAAGGTTTAATGGAACTAGTAGGAGCAAGGAAACACCTCAAAGGTGTTACTAGATGAGCTTTGACAGGGCGCACTACCGGTGCTAGTAGCAACGTGGAGACCTGCACAACACAACCACGGAACTTTGTCCCCAACTTGTGATGAGGTTGTTAATCTCACCGCGTTTTGCGGAAAACAAAGGATTAAACGTATCGAATGGAAAGAAGTAAAAGTTTGCAGAAAGTAAACACAAAGCAGTAAAAGATTGTAGATTGTATATAAAAGACAAGGACCAGGATCCATAGTTCACTAGAGGTGGCTCTCCTTAAGATAGATAACATGCTGGGTGAACAAATTACAGCGGGGCAATTGACAAACATCGAGAAAGAAATACATGCATATACTAATCATCTTGACTCCTTTGAGGCTTGATTGGGCATTACAACATAATACATAGACCGCCATCCAACTGCATCTATGACTAATAATCCACCTTCAGGTTATCATCCGAACCCCCTCCAGTATTAAGTTGCAAGCAACAGATTATTGCTTTACGAACTGCGTGTAAAGTAAACAATACGATTGTTCTATGAACAAAGGATTGTTGTTTTCTCCCTAGTAGCAACATCACATCTAGTACCTTAGAGATTTTTGTCACTACCCCAGATTCCAAGAGGCATGAACCCACTATCGAGCATAAATACTAACTCTTGGAGTTGCTAGCATCTACTTGGCCAAGATAGCTACTAACAACGGAAAGCATGCAAGATCACAAATAACAAAGACATGATAGAATCAATAATAAATCTAAAATAGCATCTCAATATCCATCGGATCCCCGCAAACACAACATGCAGAATTACAAATAGATGATCTTGATCATGAACGGAGCTCACAAGATCTAAACATGAAAGCACAAAGGAGGAGAACCAGCCATCTAGCTACTACATGGATCCGTAGTCCAAGGATGAACTACTCATGCATCACACCGGAGGCTTGCATGGTGATGAAGAAGGCCTCCAGGGTGAATTCCCCTCTCCGGCAGGGTGCCGGGAAGAGCTTCAGATCCCTCCCGATCTAGGGATGGAGATGACGGCGGCTACAGCCTGTTTCGTGGATTTTTGATCGGGTACTTAGGGTTTTTGTCCCGAGAGCAATATATAGGCGGAAGGAGAGGCCGAGGGGGTGCTGGGAGCGGCCACACCACCCCCTGGCGCGGGCCAGGCCTGGCCACGCGGCCAGGTGGTGTGGTGGCTCCCTGGCCCTTCTCCGTCTCGTATTCTGGCACTTGATCACTTCTGGAAAAATAGGCACTTTGGCTTTTGCCCCGTGCAATTTTGAGAATATTCATTTTCTGACTTTCCTGGAACCAAAAACAGCAAAAACAGGCAGCTAGCACTGTGGCTCTTGTTAATAGGTTAGTCCAAGAAATCATATGAAAAGTACTCCAAAGGTGGAACAAGACACAAGAAAGTGGATAAAACCAAGCATGGAACATCAAAAATTATAGATACATTTGCAATGTATCAACATCCCCAAGCTTAACTCATGCTCGTCCTCGAGTAGGTAAGTGATAAAAAGAAAGAATAATTTTTGAGGTGACATGCACCATCAAAGACTTGATCAAAGTATTTGCAAAACATTCAAAGCTGGGATCATAGTACTTCAATCATAATATGAAAGACAAAGTTCTAGCAATAAGCAAAGAAACTATGATACAACATGAAAAGGCACAAACAAAAGATTCATGAATAATAATGCTTTGCAAGACGTTTGTTTGTTTCACATAAAGAAAACATAGCATAGTAGTATTCAGCTTGTCCCTCAATAGAGTAGCAAATATAAATGCATAGGACACCTACAAAGTTCATAAGAGTGACTAGATACAATAGTTTAAAACAAGCAATAACAAGTTATGCATCAATCAACTAGTCTTGGGACAATGCACATAGAACTAAGAATGGCCACTATGCTCTCAAAGTAGGTGCATAAAGATAGAAGGTGGAGACTCAATATAATGGTGGAAGAAAAGCCTTTTGTAAAAGGAAGTAGGGATTCAAGTCTCATAAAGAGCTTCCAAAAATTATGGTACTTATAGCTTTCAACTCTCATTTCCCCTATCATAAGCATCTTGAAGTGATTAAGGTTAAAGGGAACAAACTATGGTGTACATGCTTGACGAAGTATAAGTCAGAAATCTCATGTCCCTTGTATACGAGGGCCGCTCCTCATGCTACTCAAGTTTAGTCACCGGTAAGTTCTTGTCACTGTAAGTACATGTGTATCATTGAGAACCGCCAACGGGGTACCCCTTGCCCGATGATACGGAAGAATCCCCATATCAAAATGACAAGGCAAGCAGACAATGAGCATCTCAGCATTCTTCTTATTTACCATGGGAATATGGTGCTTTTTTCTCTCTTTCCTCTTTTCATAATATCTCTTTTTTTCTTTTCTCTTTTTTTCTCAATACAGGACTCTTTTTTTTATAAGAAGAATGCTTCATAGACAACTCATTATGGTTACGCTGCAGGTTTCCACCATGTCAGCATGGATTAGACCAGCGGCCCAGGCGGTTATCTAACACATATACATAACTCCATGGACTTACAAGCTCCCCTTTCATTTCACACCGACGACATCCATATACAAAAGAGCATGATATCAACTAGGTACAAGTACCAAGTGCAATGTTGAAAGCGTTCCCCATGAAAGCATGGTTCTGCTAATTCCCAACAAATAAGTGCAAGCATATACAACATAGAAGACACAATGGTTCAAGTTTATTAAGGGCAAGTAAAGTAAAGTGTGCCATCAAGTTCGTGAGAGCTTTAATCACTAGTTTTCTCATAACAATTGGAAGGTAAAAAAAGCATGAATATACTTGGAATAGCATAATCTAGTAGTTAGGTATCGTGGAATCTTTGGAATAACTTGGTTTAGGGAGTTGGATGCATGAGTGGAACTCATACTTTGTTGTGGAGGCTAGCAAAAGACTGGGAGCGACAAACTAAGAGAGCAATAATGGCCATTATCATGCAGAGCGACAAAACATCATTGATCAAAGCATAAAGTGATACTACAAGTTGAAAACTAAAGGATCATAAAGGCTATGGTGACTTTGGATAGTCATAACATGGTGTGAGCATGCGCCAAGACAACCTAAATAAAGCATCAAAGGAGAATACCACTATACTATGCTTTAATATGCTAAAACAACGCATGATTCATCCAAGGCACATTAAGCAATCTCAATTGTTTATAACAAGTCATGCTACAGCAAAGAATACTAAGCATAAAGCCAAAACAATATCAAGCATGGCATGACAAAGCATAGGCCATAGTCAAAAACGAGCTCTTTTTACCACATAAGTATGAACTTTCCTACTCTTTTCCAAACCAAACCAAACTATTTGCAAACCAATGTATGAAAGAGGGGGTCCAACCAATTTATTCAGAAAACTAAGCAAACCAAGGCAAACGAAAACCAAAACGAAAACGAAAAAGAAGACGCTCCAAGAAAAAACACAACTGTGCATGAAACAATAAAAATGAACCGTTTGGAAGAAACCTGGGATTTTTATTGATGAAGAAGGGGATGCCTTGGGCTCCCAAGCTTTGACGCTTGTACTTCTTGGATATTTTTTGGGGTGACACGCGTGGCATCCCCAAGCTTGAGCTTTAGTCCATCCTTCATCTCATTACTCATTCCTTCCATACACCTGAAATTTTTTCTTCATACAAAACTTCACACAATCTCATTAGCAACATTAGTGTACTCAAGATAAATAAGTCTCAAGGTTCAGTTCTAACACAAAATAAACTTCCATTAGAATAGTAGATACTGTAGCACTTTCCTCAAAAATCTCAGTTCCCCAAAAGAACTCAAGAAGGAACCAACAAGAAGCAAATGCAGAAAATGGCAGAAATCTGTCAAAACAGACCAGAAGGTAAAGACGAATTTTTTCGAAGACCTTCTGTTACTCAAATCAAAAAGTGTTGAACTTACGAAAGTTACATAACAACCTGGGGCAGACACAAAAATAATTACAGATCAATTATACATACAGAGCTCCCTCACGAATTTTTACGGTGAAGCACAAATATCTGTTTCGGGACAGCAGCTTTTCCAATCATTACTTCACTCTCATTAGAGGTTACTCTTGGCACAAAAAGCAAATTAAAAGGATAAGGAGAGGTTATTAAAGAGGTAATAACTTCCAAGACTTATCTAAAACTTTTGGGTTATCTCCCAATAAGTACTTTTCTTTAACGCCTTTAAGTTAGGCATAAGAAGCAAACAAAGAATCAAGTGTTCTCAAATGAAGAAGCATTAAGACCAAATTTTGTTTTCATAGGAGAAGCAAATGAAATATTTTCTCTCTTTTTAGGGAAGTGTTCTATACCTTTCTTGAGTGGGAGTTGGTATTTAATGGTGCCTTCTTTCATATCAATGATAGCACCAAGAGTTCTAAGAAAAGTTCTTCCCAAAGTAATAAGACAAGAAGCATTGTATTCAACATCCAAAACATAGAAATCAACGGGGACATAGGAATCGTTAACCATAATAAGAACATCATTAAGACTCCCCATGAGTTTCTTTTTAGCATTAGCATCAAGTGGGACATTCAAATAACAATCTTCAAGATGAGGCAAATCAAGCATATCATAAATCCTTCTAGGCATAATAGAAACACTACTATCAAGATCACACAAAGCTTTGAAAGCAAAGTCATTCACTTTCATATTAATGATGGGTTCCCAACCATATTCTTGCTTTATAGGAATAGAAGCTTTATGTTTCATCTTTTCTTCTTTAATCTTTATGAGAGCATCACTAATGTGTTTTGTAAAAGCCATGTTCATAGCACTAGCATTAGGACTTTTAGCAAGCTTTTGTAGGAACTTAATAACTTCAGAGATATTGCAACCATCAAGATCAAAATCAACTTTATCATCTAAAGTAGTAGAACTATTACTAGCCTCAACACTAGTGGTGGTGATAGTAGAAACAATAATGTTTCTAGCAATTTCATCTTCTCTTTCCCACTTAGCATGTAATTCAGCTAATAGTCTAACATTTTCATCAATTCTTACTTGTATAGCATTAGTAGCTGCAAAGGGATTCTCATTAGCTTCAGGTTTAGCAGCCATTTTATTCAAAGTATATTGAGCTTCAGCCAAAGATGTTATATTTCTTTTAGCATTAGAGAGTTTTTCCTCAATAGTTTTATTGAAAGCAGTTTGTTTACTAATAAACTCTTTAAGCATAACTTCAAGTTCAGAGGGAGCACTCTTATTATTGTTGTAAGAATTTCCATAAGCATTACCATTGTTGGGAGGATATGGCTTATAATTGTTGTTACCCAAATTATTCCTATAAGCATTATTACCATAAGCATTGTTGCCAAAGTTGTTATTTCTTATGAAGTTCACATCAACTTGCTCTTCTTGAGCAACCAAAGAAGCTAAAGGAACATTATTTGGATCAATATGGGCTTTCCCATTAACAAGCATAGACATAATTATATCAATCTTATCAGTCAAGGAGGAGGTTTCCTCAACGGAATTTACCTTCTTACCTTGTGGAGCTCTCTCAGTATGCCATTCAGAATAATTAACCATCATATTGTCCAAAAGTTTCGTTGAAGCACCCAAAGTGATGGTCATAAAGGTACCTCCAGCAGAAGAATCCAATAGGTTCCTTGAAGAATAGTTTAATCCTGCATAAAAAGTTTGGATGATCATCCAAGCAGTCAGTCCATGAGTGGGACAATTCTTTACCAAAGATTTCATTCTTTCCCAAGCTTTAGAAACATTCTCATTATCAAGTTGTTTAAACTTCATTATTTCACTTCTCATGGATATAATATTAGCAGGAGGATAATATTTTCCAATGAAAGCATCTTTGCACTTAGTCCAAGAATCAATACTATTCCTAGTTAAGGAATTCAACCATTCTTTAGCTTTTCCTCTCAAAGAGAAAGGAAACAATTTCAGTTTAATAATATCACTATCTATATCCCTATGCTTTTGCATCTCACAAAGTTCAACAAAGTTATTTAGGTGGGAAGCAGCATCTTCATTACCAATACCAGACAATTGCTCTCTCATAACAAGATTGAGTAAATCAGGTTTTATCTCAAAGAAAGTATTTTTAGCCATAGGTGGAGCAATAGGTGTGCTCATAAAATCATTGTTGTTGGTGCTAGTGATGTCACACAACTTAGTGTTTTCAAGAGTAGTCATTTTTTGGGTTTTCAAAGAAGAAAGCAAAAAGGTCAAACTAATTTTTTTGGATTTTTGAATAACAAAACAAGCAAACAAAGCAAAAGAAACTAAGCAAAACAAAAACAACAAAGTAAAGATATTGGTTATGAGGGACTCCCCTTGTGAAGATGTCCTTGACTCCCCGGTAACGGCGCTAGAAAATATCTTGATGTGCTTGTCGTTCGACGTAGAGCTCGTTGGGAACCCCAAGAGGAAGGTATGATGAGCACAACAGCAAGTTTTCCCCCAGTTATGAAACCAAGGTTTAATCGAACCAGTAGGAGCAAGGAAACACCCCAAAGTTGTTACTAGCTGAGCTTTGGCAGGGCGCACTACCGGTGCTAGTAGCAACATGGATACCTGCACAACACAACCACAGAACTTTGTCCCAACTTGCGATGAGGTTGTCAATCTCACCGTGTTTTGCGGAAAACAAAGGATTAAACGTATCGAATGGAAAGAAGTAAAAGTTTGTAGAAAGTAAACACAAAGCAGTAAAAGATTGTAGATTGTATGTAAAAGACAAGGACCGGGATCCATAGTTCACTAGAGGTGGCTCTCCTTAAGATAGATAACATGCTGGGTGAAAAAATTACAGCGGGGCAATTGACAAACACCGAGAAAGCAATACATGCATATACTAATCATCTTGACTCCTTTGAGACTTGATTGGGCATTACAACATAATACATAGACCGCCATCCAACTGCATCTATGACTAATAATCCACCTTCAGGTTATCATCCGAACCCCTTCCAGTATTAAGTTGCAAGCAACAGATTATTGCTTTATGAACTGCGTGTAAAGTAAACAATACGATTGTTCTATAAACAAAGGATTGTTGTTTTCTCCCTAGTAGCAACAACACATCTAGTACCTTAGAGATTTCTGTCACTTCCCCAGATTACCAGAGGCATGATCCCACTATCGAGCATAAATACTAACTCTCGGAGTTGCTAGCATCTACTTGGCCGAGATAGCTACTAACAACGGAAAGCATGCAAGATCACAAATAACAAAGACATGATAGAATCAATAATCAATCTGAAATAGCATCTCAATATCCATCGGATCCCCGCAAACACAACATGCAAAATTACAAATAGATGATCTTGATCATGAACGGAGCTCACAAGATCTAAACATGAAAGCACAAAGGAGGAGAACCAGCCATCTATCTACTACATGGATCCATAGTCCAAGGATGACCTACTAACGCATCACACCGGAGGCTTGCATGGTGATGAAGGAGGCCTCCAGGGTGAATTCCCCTCTCCAGCAGTGTGCCAGGAAGAGCTTCAGATCCCTCCTGATCTAGGGATGGAGATGACGGCGGCTACAAACTCTTTCATGGATTTTGGATCGGGTACTTAGGGTTTTCGTCCCGAGAGCAATATATAGGCGGAAGGAAAGGCCGAGGGGGTGCCGGGAGCGGCCACACCACCCCCTTGCGCGGGCCAGGCCTAGCCGCGCGACCAGGTGGTGTGGTGGCTCCCTGGCCCTTCTCCGTCTCGTATTCTAGCACTTGATCACTTCCAGAATAATAGGCACTTTGGCTTTTGTCCCGTCCAATTCTGAGAATATTCATTTTCTGACTTTCCTAGAACCAAAAACAACAGAAAACAGGCAGCTGGCACTGTGGCTCTTGTTAGTCCAAGAAATCATATGAAAAGTACTCCAAAGTTGGAACAAAACACAAGAAAGTGGATAAAACCAAGCATGGAACATCAAAAATTATAGATACATTTGCAATGTATCAAGGGTTGGTGGAGAGGTGATGTGGGGCCAAGGACACGACCATTGGGAGAGGTGAGGCGTGCTGCAGCTGTTGTGGCTTTAAGACCAAGACTTAAATTTCCTAGGCCTTGTCTCTCTCTCTTTCTATCACTTACAAACGCAAGAGACAAGGGAAAGGGGAGTGCTACAGTGCATCTCGACCAGAGGGAGGGAGGGTGGTGGGGCAAGGTGGAGTGATGGAAGGTCCTGGTGATGATTTTAATCTGGTTTAGGCCACTAATTCCTTAGTTTCCCACATTTGCACAAAATGAGGCTTGTGAAGGAAGTTTGATATTTTTCATTGGACAAGGTGGGAAGATGGTACTGGTATATAGATGAGGTCAAAGTAGATATCCCATAATTATTTGGGATTTTTCTGAGGATTTTAATTCCAGTTAAAATTATTTATTCAAAGAGTACATAAGTAGTTTCTAGAAGATCATTGGATAATTTTACATTAGAAAAGGTTGGTTTTTTGTTGGAGATGGTCCCAAATGTGAATACACACTTAGGGGAATTTTCCCAAGTTTATTGGGGCTTAAAAGTATTTAAAACATTTATTATTCCATTTTGGCCATTTAAGAGAATAGGCAAAAAGAGATAATAAATCTCTTCAAAAATAATTATTTTTGAAGTGGGAATATGGGGAATGATGTTTGGACCTCAGAATTGCTTAGAGTTGGGGAAGTGTTTTGGCAAAAACCAAACTTTCCTTTATGGAAGAAGTTTTGGAGATTTTGACTATTAAAGGGGTTAATTAGATTTGGAGCCATAATAATTATGGATTATATTTTATAAATCTATATGATCATGGTAGATGATGTAGACAAGGTGTATCAAGCATTTTCAACCTTGATATTGGAGAATCCAAGTTGATTTTGGTGGAATACCCTAGATTAAGGATCTAGGGTGAAGTTAATTTCATACCATCAAAACATGGTTGTATCTTGGAGTTCAGATCTCCCTTGGGGCATGGGGTATATGGATGGATAGACCAAGTTATGTAGATTTCAATGGTTTAGGAGTTTTATCTTGATCCTTCTTGAGGTCACCAAGACAAGCTTTCAAACTTTGCATAAAATAAGCCTGCCAAGGCATATTATCAACAAGCCTTCAAAACCATGTGGGTTTAAACGGCTCAAGGATCCAATTGGAACTAGTGAAGTAGGTAAGGATAGACCTATATGAGTAGAACACAACCATGCAAAGAGTTGGTCTATATAAGGTTGGATGGTGGTGTGAGCTTCAAACAAAGTAGGCATGTTGACTAGATTTGCAGGAATAGTTATTTTCTTGCCTGCAAAACCATCAAGAATAAGTGGATTGGAGGATGATCTAACCAAGGTCAAGAGTGGTCCTTGGTGGTCCTTAGGATGGTTGACAATATGGTTCAAATGCATTTTAAAAAATGCACAAAGGTTGAGAAATGGAAGCATTTAGAAAGGTGATGTTGGAAATAGTTTTCCAAACTTAGCCAAATTTGGCAGATTGAGGGTTTTTGACTAGAGCATGAGAGGGGATGTTTTTGTTGGTTTGCAAGGTACCCAAGGCATCATCAAGTGGATGAGATTGAAGTGTATATTGAGTAGGAAGGATCCTTGCTTGATAGTGGTCTTTATTGACTTGGAAACTTCTAGGATGGATCACTGCATAATTGATGTGGTTAAGGGTTTTAGATGATCACCTAGTATCTAGAGATTAGATCTTGCTTTGTATTCTTGTTTAGGGTGTGGTGATTTGGAAATCTCTTGATCGTAGTGATGAGCTCCTAGAGTAGCTCATACAATCTCCTAAGAAGACAAATCAAGCAGCAGATCAAGGCAATTCATCAAACAGCAGATCAAGGCAACTCATCTTACAGACAAATCAACTACTACTAGGGTTACCATCAAGTTTGACTTGAGGTAAGGTTGGGCAATTTGAAAAGGGTTGGAGTTTGAATAATATGGGAGTCCTTGGTATCTTTACCAAGAGTAGAATTTAAAAGCTTACAAAAAGGTTTTGTGAGATCCTAGAGGTAAGAGTAGTTGAAGGTTCTATCTTGAAAGTATAAGGAGATTATGGTATATAGCTCTCCATAGTTTGATCAATAGAAGCTACTAAAATAGTTGGTTTGCAAAGGCTTCTTGGCTCAGGTTTTGAATTGCCAGAACATTTGAGAATATGGGAATCAAGCCAAGACTGTTTTGGGAAATAGTTTTTGTCAACTGGTGTTAAGGTAAGGAGTATATCATCTAATACACATTAATATACTTAAGCATATCCAAACAACAAGCAAAACACTTCAGCATTAAACAAGAAAAAGGTTTTGTTCCCCCTGATTTTTGCATTCTGGACAACTAATCAGGGTTGCTGAAATTGGGATGTTACAGTATGGATCAAAATGGGAAGATTGCATGCCTTTCACAGAATTCTCATATAACAACAGTTATGAAGCCAGTTTGCAAATGGCACCATTTGAGTTCCTATACGAAAGAAAGTGCCATACCCCTTTGAATTGGTCGCAAGTAGGAGAGAGTCAGATTTTTGGACCTGACATTCTCCGAGAAGCCGAAGAGAAGGTTCACAAAGTCCGTGAGCACCTCAAGACCGCCAATCCAGACATAAGAGTTATGGTGACAAGAGAAGGAGAGACCTGACTTTCAATATCGGAGAGTTTGTATATCTCAAGGTTTCGCCATTGAAGGGAACGCACCGTTTTAGTCTGAAAGGAAAGTTAGCACCTAGATATATCGGACCCTTCAAGATTCTGAATCGTAGAGGAGAAGTATTGTATCAACTTAAATTGCCAGAGGAAATGTCATCCATCCACAATGTGTTCCATATCTCGTTACTTCGCAAATGCCTAGAAGTGCCGAAGAAGACCGAAGTATTCAAAAACATCGATCACCGAGCTGTTGATATCAACAAGGATCTGACATATCGTGAAGTGCCCATCCGTATCTTGGAGGAAGCCTACAGATCCACCAGGACCTGGAGTATCAAATTTCTCAAGATTCAATGGAGCAACCATACCGAAGAAGAAGCCACTTGGGAGCGAGAAGATTACATTAGGACTGAGTTCCCAGATCTCTTTAGTTCCTAGTTTTCTTTCTTAAATCTCGGGACACCGGTGAAGCGTGTAACATCCCAAATCTTTAATCAAGGTTAATCAAGATCAAATCTACCCAATTTAGGGTTAACAAAAACTTTTTCCATTTAAATAATCAAGCATTCATTTGAGTGTCATTTAAAATAGGAGTTGTTTGAAATGCCATGGTTGAGTGATATATTGGTTGTAAAATGACTCTAAGGTGAATTACACATCATCTCGATCATCCCCAAGCAAATCCCAAAGAAAAAGAAATCAAAAAGAATTAAATAAGGCAAATGGTCACTTTTGCCATTTTAATCACCTAGCCCACTTTGGGTGTTCCTAGCACTCAATTTCAAACAAAGACAATTGTGGATCTTTGCACCCCTTGCTAGTACAAGTAGTGATGTTCAAAGGCCCACTTTGTGATCTCCCAAAAACTTTCAAACTCTAATTTTAAATGACAATTGAAAATGGAATCTAGTTCATATGTCTAGATCACACTTATTCAAAAACCACTCAAATGAATTCCATTTGACAAATCCTAGAAACCACAGATGCTTAAGCATGTAACAAACCACTCCACCAAAAATCTTTCAAAAATTCAAAAGTTTTCTTCTTGCGGCCATTCTGTCGAACACATGGCAGCTACTGGACAAGAACTAGAGTAGCTTCACTGTTTCCATAGTGATCATCGACCAATTTGGTCTCCCACTTAATCCCCTGTCCCCCTAGCACTACCCCAGCCCAGACCAGCCCCCCTTCACCGCTAGCAACAGTGGCGCGCTGCCCAAATATGGTCGTCGCCGGCTAAAAGCGGGCAACGCTCCCCAGACCGCACCATGCAATTCCAGCACCACCACTAGCTCCGCCCAACCCTACCGCACTCCTCTGTCCACCCCATGGACAAAGCCAGCCCCTGGACCACCTCCAATCGCTCGCGCCCATGCCTCTCTACGCTGCGCCAGAGCACGCCAGAGCGGCTTCACCGCCAGCACACCATAGAACACGCCTCGACCGCAGACCGTGCACGCTGCTCCGCCTTGACCACTTCACCCCGCCAGACACGGCTGTGCACCGCCGCGCGACCCATACTCGCTAGGAACCCCGTCGAGCATCGCCCTGTCTCCCAGAACACGCGACGCTCCCGACCGATTGACACTGCCCTAGCTGCGCCATAAAGCCGTAGAGGACCCCCACGAGGCAAGCCACCGTCCTCCTACGCCGCCCATGCCTATAGCGCCCTGTATCGTCGTCACCGACGAGCTCGCCGTCGCCCCTTCGGTCCCCTCCTCGAGCCTATATAAGGAGGTCTTCCCCAACCTCAATCGCCACACCATTCCACTCCCCTCTCTCCACTGGTTCTTCCCCACCTATCGCCGGAGCAGCTCGAGCAGCAGGTCGCCGGAATTTCACCGGAGGCATCCGCATCAGAGGAGGAGACGTTGTCGGTGATTTCGTCCACCCCAGCCCCTGCCGCGACCTCGCCTGAGCTCGCCGTCGTCTACCCATTTGTTTGCCTGCCTCGCCGCACTAGTTGGAGCCCCGGTACGTCCCCATTGCACCCCCACCAAGCTGCTAGGGTTCAGTCTCGCCGGTGACAAGTCCGTCGTCGACGATGACCGTGAGCCGTTAGATCTAGTTCTAATCCTACGGTCCAGCTCGCCCCGTACCGCTTCGCGTGTAATGAGTCACTGACAAGCGGACCCCTCCTGCCAGCAGCCCTCAACGCCGCGGAGTGAATCTGGGCCGGCCCAATTAGTTTCCCGCGCTGGCCCTGTGATCCAAATAAATCTTTTTCTTTTTAGACTTAAACTAGAATCTGTCCCTTAGTTTAAAAATAAATTTAGAGAGTTTCACAAATCCAAATTGAGTGATTCAAATTTTGTTGGAAATATAACGAAAATATCTATCTAGGCCGGTTGGATTTAAATCATTTAAAGTTAGAGATCTCTTCTAGTAAAATAACAAGACAGAAGCTTTTGCACATTCAAACATTTTTATAAAATCAACCATAATAGCTTTTGAGATGATTCAAACTCTAAAAAAAATCACATTTAACCATACCTATCTAAATATGTAATAATATTAAGGTTTGCATGTAGTGACTTTGGACTAGTACCAAAATAATGCTATATAGGCATTTCTAGTCACTTTTAAATCATGAATTATTAAATTTAAAATTATTAAAATATGATCCAACCTTTAAATCACATTCCCATATATTAGAATATGTGGTGATGACATGTGTCCACATGATCCCATATTTTAATTGGAGAATATTAAATCTTAGTTAATTTCAATGAGTAGAAATTACTTTTCTCAAATAAAAAGAATGAAGCTAGTTCATTAAACCTTTTGGTGCTTATGATGATAATAGATCATCAAATGTGTGCCTTAGTGTGCTAAGTAGACTAGTTAAGCTTTGTTTGGTGATTGTTTATCCCATATGTATTTATAGACGATAGTACCATCCAAGCTTTCGAGGAGGAGGAGTTCTACCAAGTGGAGGAGGAAGAAAACTTCAAGCACTGCACCAACCAAGGCAAGCTATTATTGGCAAGCTAACACTTGCAAGTATTATACCTAGCAAGCCATCATTAACAATGCAAGCTAACCCTTGCAAGCTAGATAACCTAAGCAAAGGCATTAGGCATGCTTTGGTTATACCTTTGTGACTTATACCTACTCCAAGTTTTATTTACAAGCTTTACCTTCTTTACTTTACCAAAGTCCTTTACTTGTTTAAAGGTAGCATAAACAGTATAAAACTTGACCTATCCAGTTAGACTTAGATGTCATTCTATGGCATGAGATTGAGATTAGCATCCCACATTAGTGAACACTCTTAACTTAGTAGTTTAGAGCTAGACCCAAAACTTGATTCACTTTAGATGGGAATACTTGGTGAAAATGATTTGTGAAAACCTTGGAATGATGAGTCATTCTATTGAAATGTTTTGACATGTGTTGAAAAACACCAATGGTTTATGATGATGATGAAAATGTTAAGGCATGAGCCTTGGCCCTTTTCACAAAAAGTGATGGTTGGGTTCAGATGCGATACCATTCCAATTTTATTGTACAACCACAATACCTGAATTGGGTAAGGCTTAGCCGGAAGTTTATATGCATTAGTATTAGTTCCCTCGCAGGAGAGGTTTGAGCTCAGGCTACCTCTCAATGTTGTCCACCTATGAAGTGCCAAGGATGACAGGTGATCATGGCTGGGAGGCCATACTCATAGGAGAGGTACTTATACTAGAGTGTGTAAAGGAAAGGTTATGTTTGATTATCTACATACTAAGTATGATGATTCAGGGTTATCCCTGACAGATGTATCGAATCTTGTGGTGAAAGTGTACCACCTCTACAGAGTATCAAACTATTCGAATAGCCACGTCCGCGGTTATGGACAGTTGGAGTGGCCATACTGTTTCGTTGTCAGATGTTTTCAAAACAACTTATGAAATGAATTTTGACATGGCTTGACCACAACAGAGTTGTGACTGTGACAACTAAGTTCCCACTTAGGTGTTTTCAAACTTTATTTATCTTTCTTTGTTTCTGAACTCAGCTTAGGTTTCAAACTTAACTTTACAAATAAACTTAGAGTTAGCATTTCCTACTAGAGCTATCCTATTGTTAGTGGTAGTTTGCGACTACTTAAAGAGTACTCATGGCTTTGTCCCTGACTATTACCGTTGCCAGAATATGAGAAGGACTACCCTGAAGGAGGACAGCAGGACGGCTACGACAACTAGGATCATCTCCCATCGTCAGAATTGCTTGTGACTCTGAAGATGGACCCCACCGCTATGCTATTTATTCTGCTGCTTGATTGTACTAAGACTGGATCATGAGATCCTTTATTTGTGTAAGACCTTATATGGTTTGTAATGGATGATGTACTGTGATATCCAATCTATTCTGTCTCGCAAAAATGGTAATCCTGGGATTGCGATGTATGGCATAACAGGCATCTAGGATTGAAAATCCAGGTGTTGACAAAGCGAATCTGGTAGGTTGGGTAGCTTTTGGTGGTCGGGAAGAAGAGCTTGGGCGATTGATGATGCCATCGGTGTGGATTACAATACCACAACTCTGGTGCAGTGGAAGAGAGAGTCGGTCAACTAGATCCAGTGCGTGAGCATCGGTGAAGCGGCTCCGCGGCGGTGCATGAGACCGCAACTCAAGCGGCTCCGGCCGCCGTGGAATTTCCGCTAGCCGGTGCGCATGGTGGTCGTGGAGGTGAGGGTGTGGGAGATGGGCTGAGATTTTTGGGAGGGCCAGCATGAAAATCTACGTGAATCGGGACTAAGGAGGTGAACAAAAATATAATTACGATCGTGCCCCCAAGCTACCGAGTTTAGCTTGCCCATATGGTCTGAACAATGGGTAGAATGGGAATTTTGAAGTCAATTTTTTTTAAAACGGAGGGGCGTGAAATGCTTCAAGGTCAGTGTGTTATTTTCTCGCTCGATTGAGATTTTGAATATTGGCGACCATCCATCTAATAATAGAAAAATGGTACTCCCCCGATGGGAGATTTTGCCTCAAAGTTTTTGAAACAGAGGGGCGGAAAATGCTTCAAAGTCGGTGTGTGGTTTAGCCGCTCGATTGAGATTTTGAACTTGACTAGCGTCCATCTGATAATAATACAAAAATGGTACTCCCCTGGTGGGAGATTTTGCCTCAAAGTTTTTTGAAACGGAGGGGCGGGTAATGCTTCAAAGTCGGTGTGTAGTTTTTCCGCTCGATTTAGATTTTTAATTTGGCTAGCGTCCATCTATATCTTTATAATAATAATACAAAAATGGTACTTCCCTGGTGGAAGATTTTTCCTCAAAGTTTTTGAAACAGTTAGGCGGGAAATGCTTCAAAGTTAGAGTGTGTGATTTTGCCGCTCGATTCAGATTTTGAATTTGGATAGCGTCCTTGTACTACTAGTAGTAGTAGTGAAAAAGGTGGTAGAACGTACGACTGTATGGTCAGGAATTCATGGCCGCGAGTCACATCAACTGATCATCCATAGAACCACACTTGAGGTACTCCCTGTGTTCAGGATTACTACTAGGCCAGAGAGCAAAACCAAATACTCCCAGGATACTCAGTTTGGAGAATTAACTTCACCTATTTGCTTTATCGCTAGTTATTGCATGCAGTAGTAAACCTAAAATCCAGCCAATGCACGTGGCCATCGCATCTAATTGAAAACATGCAAGCCAATGCATGCACTCCCGTTTTAATAACATGAGCGACCAGCGGCATTATAGGACGTGGTGGTTCATATTTTTGGGTCAACTAGAGGAGTAATTGAGCAAAACTAGGAGCATTAATTGGTCCTCCGGCCTAGCAATTGAGGCTATACAAATAATTAAGAACCCTGATATTGAGCGAACATGAGGTTTTGAGCTTCACGGAGCATACACCCCATCCGATCACATGGTGAGCCTCCAACGGCACAGCCAAAAACCGAAATTGAAAAATGGAAAATGCCATGCAAAAAAAGGAAAATTCCCTGCGTTTGCGTGTGCCCTAAGGGACTAGGGAGCGCATGTTTTCTCCTTAGATTTGGGATAATAAAATACAATGAGGTTTCCTACACATTCGCATGCTCCCGGGAGTCGTACGCTGGTGTACACGACCGTTGTCCTGTAATTAGTGTGTGTGCGCATGCGCGTGCCCATGCCAGTTTGATGAAACACGATTGCAGTTGATGTATGCATGTCGTCGTCTCATTTCCACACACTTCACTTGGCTTTCCCAGGCCTTTGTTTAAATGTGTGTCTCTGGAACCGCTTCCTCTACCAGTCGATGGGACCGAGACAACACGAACACCATCATCCATGGCCGACAAGAAGCAGCAGGACTCACCGTGGGCTGGTATCCCTGAGGGACTCATCCAGAAGATAGGTGACATCTTCCTTTCGATGGACGACTTCGACTACTACGCCGCCTTTCGGGCTGTCTGAAGCACCTGGCGCGGCTTCACAAAGGAGGGCTTTATGCCAGCCAACTGGATTGTTCTAGAGCACCAGTTGTCCGAGGAGTATCCGGTAGACGACACCGACATCACGTTGCTGAACATGAGAACTGGTCGACACCTTGAGAAGAAGATTAGGTGGATTATTCGCAGGTGCTTTCTTGATATTCATATGTATATATGCGATCATTTTTTGCATTCACCTCCTATACTATCTGTTTTTGAAGTTTTGTTTCTCCGTCTACTTGTTGACCAGGGTCATGGTCCATGGTTTACCTTGATTGAATCTCAATCTATTTACCTTGACTGAATCTTTGTTTCTCCTCTCTCTCTCTCTCTCTAGAAGGTACTTTTATGTCGGTAGCACAACCAGCGGCCTCCTTATGCTCGGATAGAGGGTTTTGCCATAAAAGACCCAGTTGTACAACCCCTTCTCGGGCGCTATCAAGCGCCTGAGGGCAGAGATACCGACCGAGTAGGTGGCTTCTGTCACTTTGATGATGTTCCTGTTGTTGATGGTGTTTACATCAAACCATCAGAACACCACAATTTGGTGGGCAGATGAGGGCTTGGAGGAAGGGATTCGCCCGGTCTTTAGTGAAGGGTGGTACTCACCGCATGACTTCGCGGAACTCCGGAGCATGACTTCTTATGCCGGTGATGTTTTCATCACAGATAGATAGGGGTATGTCCTCTCGACTATGTGTGATGCTGTTCATGGAGATGTCTAGCTGCAGCGCTCCGCACAAACCCTAGAGATGCATCCCACCATTGCAAGCCCTGTTCTAGGCTGCCAGTTCCCATAGAATCATGTTTACCTCATTTAGTCCGATGGGGATTTGTTGTTCGTTGTGAGTGGACTGGTCTATGGCGATAGGACGGTTGTTTATCGGGTTGATACCCAGAACCGTGTCCTTCATCCGGTCAGAGGCATCAGAAGTCGTGCTCTCTTCGTTGCTGACAATCGGTGCATCTGTGTTGACAGCGCCAGCGTACCCACTATGCAGGCCAACATCATATACTATGCATACCTATCCAAGATTAGATCTCACAACTTTGAGGCTCTAGTGTGGGAAGAGGAGCCAAGGTATGTACATGGGTATGGAGTAGGAGGTTTATGGATGACTGAACATTCTTCCCAAATTGATCGATTCCTTATGGAGTATTGCAGAATCGTAGAGCATTCTGAGCTGCAGATGGTGTTGCCTTATGGCGAGTATGGTACCACCTACTACGATTACTAAGATGGTTATCTATCAGATTGATGGCTCGTGTGGTTCTACGCCTATTGTATTCTCTTCAGGTTTGCTCTTTGTGTGTTCACTTTGTTGAGCGAATGTCTATGAATTTTGCAAGTTCTATGGTGCCCGTGTAACACAATGGATGTTCTCTGTGTTCCAAAAGATTGTGTGTTGTACCTCTTACAATTTCACTACCTTTTCATGTACGTGTAGTAATTATGATAGAAGCTCAGTTTGTAACAATCCTCAAACAACTTACAACTGCTAATTACAGTAGATTATTACAATCCTCAGTAAACTTGATAGTAATAAATGAAGCATAAAAGTTGCATCAGAGTCCAGACAACTGAAAAACACCATAACTGGTGTTACAAAAAAGGTCTCTTTGGAGCTTGCATCGCGAGACATGTAACAACTGTCTTCCCATGAGAACTACATATGAGATTATTAAGTATATTATGTGTCAAAGCTTGCCTATTTTTCAATTAATATAAGTCTTTGCGTGCTATGGTGATTACTGAATCTGATTTGTTGGTTTCTTGCTCAACAATATCACAAGCATCTTGTAGGGCATCCTCAAATAATCTTATGGCTGGAATAAGAGGATCAGTCAAAGTGGTGTGCCATGAGCAATAGGTATTGCACTAGGAGGGGTTTACCAAAGTAATCCCAGGACACCTCAAGCTCGAGTCCGCCTAGGAGGGACCCTATGTGATTACCGAAGTAATCCTAGGCGGCGCCTATCGCCTGAAAGACGTAGAGAGTGGAGTCGCATACTCCAACCTCTGGAACGTCGCACAGCTGCATTGTTTCTACCCTTAGATGTTTTTACTTTACAAATAAGGCTACTTAGCCACACATTGTATCTCCCGATATTCTATGAATAAATAAAGCTAAGTGCCTCCAACTTTGTGTTTCTGTTTTTAATTGCAATTAAATCACTCGGGGTTTGCGCCACCCTTTTCGCCTCGTTACACGAATAACACAGTAACCTGAGTAGCTGACATATTATTAATCGAGCCCTTGGTAAACCAAACCCAGCTGCAATGCACCTGACAAGTTGGGAAGGTGCTAAGGTAAATATGCGTCAGGCTAGCGAAAAGGAACTGTAGAGTACAAGCTACTCGAAAAATATACAAGCTAGCAAGCTTTATATAAAAACGGGTAACAAAAACACCCAACTCACTTATACGAACTTTACAACACCTATACATCTCTGTGCAGATTCAAAACTACCTGTCGTGGTGGTGTCACGGCACATGCCATGGATAGGCTAAAGGTGGGGACTAAATGCACTAGGGGAATCCAGGGAGGGATAGTGTGGTGATTCACACACAGAAGTTTTATATTTGATTCACCTTCACAGATTACAAGTGCTCCTAGAGCTGTATTCGGGAGAGGAGGAAGAAGGAACTCTCTTACTCTCGCCACTAGCTAGCCCACAGAGCTATTTCCTAGAAACCAATATGTCAAGAATCAACCCGTTTAAGACCAACCCCTTCTACAGAGGCCCTAGCCCTCCTTATATAGGGGTGGCTAGGTCTCCACTTAGTAAGCAGACCGGGTTACTTTTCCCCCGCGTCACTCATGCAGAGGCTACGTGAGCCTCTACGGCGCCTGCGTCACCCGACATCAGCTTCGTCACCTTTGTCGGCCACGCCTCGGTGGTCTAGCCTCTGTCTGCTTCTCTCACGCTCTGCGTACAGTTGTCACCTTTGACCGGCGAGATACCTTCCTTCTCTTACAAGCTTGATATAACCCGGACCCTACATAGTAGATCTGGCCACACCTGTTCCTGCATAAAAGTTAGATACATCTTTCCGACTTATGGCTTAAGTCGGTTGAGAACAAGTTAGGTGGATGTCCCCTGGACCGGGTTACCCCGTGATTCGGCCTGCCTTGAGGTGACTCGGCCAGCATCCGCTTTGGCCTTGCCGAACCTCGGCTAACTCGGCCTTTATACCCCGGCGTGACCCTACCCGGGGGTATCCCTCCAACATTAGTCCCCGAAGTCGGTGCGGTCTTAGCTGCCTTGGCCACTAAGGCTACAGCAGGTTCAATTTTACTGAGTATTGAGTTTCATTTCTGAGTTACCTCCTCATCTCGGATTCCATGGGTTTACTTTCCCTTGGCACATTCCAAGTTTTCACTTGCTGTCCGGGTTACCACATTCTCATCTGGGTCATTCCTCCTTCTCTCATACTCTTCCCCACGTGGAGGCTAATCATCACATTGCCTCATTTTAAGGGCTAGCCACAGTAACCGCCATAGTAATTGTCAGTTATCACTGTAGCGCACGTCACATCGTGTCTGCCTCCTCGTTAACTGCATCATAACGTCACGTCATGGGATCCGCTGCGCCCTATGGCCTTCCGTGTGGCTCGATGCTTATTGGTCAATCCAGTTTGTACATAGCCACACGATGTGGCCTGCCCGGAAATGCGATCCCACTACCTCTCTGAGGGAGCGGTTAAATAAGGGAGGGGTGCGCTCCTTGGGTTCTTTCCCCAGTTCCGCGCCCCTCTGCCCTTTCTCCTTCCTCGTCTTCTCCCGCGATAGCGCCGCCGCCGCCGCGTTTGAGTTTCAGCGCTGCCACCGCACTGCTTCCATACGCATCTATGTCGCCGCCACCGGTGCGCACCTCCTTCGCCACGGGTCCTCGTCTGTCTAGGACGATGTCGCCCTCCGCCGCTAGCGCCAGTGAAGGCAGCAACCTCGAGATGACAGAAGAAGAACTCATCATCGCCGAGCAAGAAATGGAAGAAGACGCTGCGGCGGCGGCCCGCAGTGCGTGGGCCGGATCCTGGGTCTGCCAGGATGACTTGGACTGGCTCTACCGCACCAGGCGCATCCCCACAGGCGTCACCGCACGCCTCGCCTCCGTCGAACTTGCCCCCTCACCCAGTCCGGGTGAGTATGTGGTATTTCTGTCACATTTCCAGTGGGGATTTGGCTTGCTAGTTAGTGATTTTTTCCACGACTGGTTGACCACCTACGAACTCCAGCCGCACCACCTTCCTGCCAATGCCATCACCTCTCTTTCCGCTTTCGCCTCTACGATCGAAGGCTATGCCGGATTATGGCCCATGAAGGAGCTATGGATCCGGTTCTTTGGCCTTCGTCGTAATGTAATTCCGAATGTTGATCTAGAGCCGGAGAACAAACAACTTACGCAGTTCGGCGCTGCGTCCATTTCTCCCCGGAGGTTCTCCGTCTTTCCCCGGGTTATCGGGCTGGAGTCCTGCAAGGGATGGGCCCGGACTTTCTTTTATATCCGGAACGCCGGCACCGAAGACTTGATCCGGCTGCGCCCCTATACTCTGGGTCCTCCTAACCCGGAGTTGTGGGACGTTATCCCCAAGAAGCCCACAGTCTTAGCCAACCAGGTCAACAAAAGGTTCGCGGACCTGAAGGATCTCGGGCTGCGCAGCAAGGACGCCATGATCACCTTCGTCCGCAACTGGATCTCCCCCCTCCAGAAGCGCACTCATAAAGTCTGCCACATGAGCTGGGGCCGCGACCCCAACCGTACCTCGTCCTTCGAGTTGAGCAACACAGAGATTTACCGCCGGGTCAAGGCCCTCTTCACCACCCACAAGGACTTCTCCTCTGAGTGGACGTGGGGAATTGAGCACTATTGCCGAGATAGGCTTCCTCCCTTGGTAAGCTTCGTGCTGCAAACTTTCTCCGAATTAAATCTTATGTCGGTTGTTGTTATATATTTAACTCTGTCGTCTTTTCTCTCCCTTAACAATTCCTTCAACAAACTATCGAGGATGGCACCGATCCCACCCTCAAATGGGCGCCTGACCGGGAGACCTCCGATGAGGAGGAGCCGGATCAGGAGATGTTCCTTCCAATGACCGACGCGACGAAGCGACCCACCGGTAAACTCTCTTCCATTAGAGATTGGCCTGACGATGAAGATGACTCGGATATCAAGGTGATGGAAGCATTTGACACTGTCCCCCTTTCTTATGCTTTTCCGGCATCAGCTAACCCCGGTGGGCAGATCCATGAGGACCCTCCCCTTGACGTGGGTGATCCTGTTCCGGTTGCACCGAAGAAGAAGAGGGGAGCTGCATCAACTTCCTCCTCCAGACCTTCTTAGCCAGCCAAAAGGCGAAAGAAGTCCAGGGACAAAACTGCCTCCAAGCCCTCAACCAAGGCCCCAGCACGAAGGGCTCGGAAGCCCAAGGATCCCCTGACCTCGGATGAGTAAGCCTCTTTTCCTTTTGCCACTTATTTGTTTTTCTATTGTTATAGTTTCTCATCCGACACTGTTTGATTCGACAGGGCCGCGGTGGAGATCCCTCAGAGTGGATCTAGCATTGCTTCGCCGCTCTAACACATCCCTTCTCCCCCTCGTGGCGACGATTCACGCCCGCTGAGCCCTATTCCGGAGGGTTCAGCGACTGCTCCGGGTTCCACTTCACCTCGTCAAGAGGGGGGCGACCTTGGAGCGGGCAGACTGGCCCAGCCGAGGCAGCGGCATCCACCACTTCAGCTTCGCCGCAACCAGCTACTACCGAGGCTACCTTAGCACCTCCACCGAAGAAGAAACCAGTAGCAGCACCAGCACCAACTTCAGCACCAGCACCAACTTCAGCACCAGCACCAGCACCAACACCAGCACCAGCAGCAAGAGCAACAACAGCAACACCAGCAGCAAGAGCAGCAGCGCCAAGCCCCTCCAACTCGTCCGAGACTTCCCAGTCTCGGCGAGAAAGTACCCAGGCAGCTCCCAAGGGTAAATCTGCTGCAGCCACTTCCTCCTCTCAGTAGCCCAAGGGCAAAAAGGCCCCTGACGCCACCAGGGTAGCGTCCGTCGAGGCTGGACAGCACACTCTCGCGTCCATGCTTACCAAGAAGCCTCCAGCACCGAAGGACACCCCTGCCGAGCCAGATGATGCGCAACAACTTGTTTTGCACACCAGCCCAGCCCTTGCCTTGGTTGAGAGGAGGGAGGCGCATGCGAAGGGCCTAGTGGCACCCCATATGCCCAGCAACGAGCGATACCCTCCGACCCTAATTGAATTTGTCAATAATTGGAACAAGGTGGAGTTTGTCCACAACGATGATCTTCTGGAGAAGTTCGGCCCTGCTGAATTTTCTGCTCAAATGAACACAGCCGCTAAGGCAATTAACCTCGTGGGTCGGATGATGGAGGTATGTTACTTCCCTTTTCCCTTAGCATGTTGTAGATATTAGTGATATAACCATTAGTCCCCGAGCCTCCGGGGGAGTAACTTTTTACTCGGCCGGATGCTCCTTAGAAAACTAACGTAGCTCCTTGATAACTTCGAATATGCACACACCTAGAGCCGGGTTAAGTTCCACTTGGCCCGGATTTTGTACACTTCGAATATGCACACACCTAGAGCCGGGTTAAGTTCCACTTGGCCCGGATTTTGTACACTTCGAATATGCACACACCTAGCGTTGGGTTAAGTTCCACTTGGCCCGGATTTTGTACACTTCGAATATGCACACACCTAGAGCCGGGTTAAGTTCCACATGGCTCGGATTTTGTACACTTCGAATATACACAAGGCTAAGTTGTATTTTTGTACTCTTTTCAGGTGACCACCAACTGCCGGAGCGCTGAGTTTCAGTGTCTCCTGGACACTCATAAGATGTTGCATGCCAAGCATAACGCACTTCTCGCTGAACACGAGAAACGGGGTAAGTTTCTTCCTTGACATTTCTCCGTTTTTCTTCATCTTTTTCTGCTGAACTAACCCATCATTCGGTTTCTGCAGCTGGGGTGGAGGCTGAGAATACCCTCATGAGGAGGAACTTGGACCAGATCAAGGGTAAGTTACTTTTGTGCGATGTTGCTATGCTTTCCATCTCCTTTCCTCCTTGGCTCGGCAAACATTTATACCTCGGCTCTGCCGGGTGAATAAACTATTTCAGCATCTCTTGAAGATAGTGTGCCCGTGCCTGATATGATGCTGCATTTTCTCGAACAAGCAGGACAGCATCAGGCTGAGCTCAAAAAGAAAGATGATGAGCTCGCCCTCCTCCGGACCAAGGACGATGAGATTGCCAAGCTAAAGGCAGAAATGAAGAAGTTGAAAGCACAACACCAATCCGAGCTTCAAAAGGTTGGCCCGGACTATACTGAAGAGCGCGAATGCCTCAATCTCCAGATTGCCAAGGGCCGGGACTTACTCAAGGAGGCCGACATCAAACTTGAGTCGGCGAATGCTGAGCTTGTGCAACTCCGGGAGAGGCGTGACAACTGCATCCATGAGCTGTCCCAGGTCCACAGCCATATCTCTAGTAAGTTCTTTTCCTTCAACCGACATTAATCTTTCCGGGCCTGCTTCCTTTAATCATTCCACCTATGCTATTTTTCCAGATAAGTTCCCAGAGAGCGATGCTATTGCCTCCAAGGATGTTACCAAGTTCCGCCAGGAAAGGGGTACTCCGTCTGGTCCTGGCTCCATTCCTCTTGACCTCGAAGATCTGATCGTCAGCTTGTCTTCTCGAATTGAGACTGTGAGGAACTATGGCAAGGATGTTATGGACGTGGTGATCCGGATCTTCAATGCCTTTTGGCCTGAAGAAGATACTCCGGAGAAACTGTCAGTTCTCTTTGCCCGGCTTATGGACTGCGAGACTCAGCTCGATCTCTGGAGAGAATCTGCTGGGCGCACCGGAGCTGAGATAGTTCTTCACTACATGCTGACGTGGTACGAGAACATCAACCTCAACCTCCTCGCATGCATGCAGACTGGATCAAAGTGGTCTACTGACCCGGATTGGGTGGCTCGGTGCAATGGCTTGGATGAGGACGAAGAGGACGATGCCTCGGACATTGAAGATAGCGAAGATGACACCGAACTTCCTCCTCCTGCTGCTCCTTGAGCAAAAAACTTAAAAGATTTATCAGATCCCCGGTATGCCGGGTGCAGTTGTATCAAGTGCACAGGTAATATTTTGCTACTAAGTTTCTATGCTGGATTGACTTGGGCGTAGTCCCCGAGCTTCGTTTTCTCGTTCTTTCAATCTTTTGGTTGAGCTCGCGTCTACCTTGGTTCGGTTTTATGACTTACGAGTCCGAGTTTCAAAAATTGTCTTAACAATTCTTGGAAACTTTAGGATTAGCTCAAAGTAACTCAGCATAGTAAATTTAAAGTACACATAAGGTTAGGTCGAAAAACAAACGTCGGCTCGATTAAGTTCTTTTCCTTAGTCGTTTTTCATGTGCTACGCAATTCGAAACTTGTTCTCTTGCTTTCCATGAAGCCAATTCTTGTTGGACAGCAGCAAGTCGAAGAGTTGTGTTCTTGGTGCTCACACATTACTAATCCGGCCTAAGTAGAACAACTTATGCCAGC
The DNA here is from genome assembly GCA_910589775.1 of Avena eriantha. Lineage (NCBI taxonomy): Eukaryota > Viridiplantae > Streptophyta > Magnoliopsida > Poales > Poaceae > Avena > Avena eriantha. The sequence goes on from OU342743.1 coordinate 76,878,862, forward strand.
CGACATATAAAGAATAAATACAGAAGACAATACTCATTATTAAGGCAGTCCCCGAGTTACTACTCGAGGTGCCAACACTTCATTGATAAGCTCATTGCCAGCATACATACCGACATATGAGAAGATTCGGATACATACACTTCTTTGCTAAGTGTAGAAAGGACGAAGTAGAGCTACATTCCATGGACGCTTAGATTCCTCGCCGGACCTGTCCGCCTTGTTCTTTTCCTGTGGCTTTGCATCGATAAGATAATAAGAATCATTGTGCAATGCTTTGCTCACAATGAATGGCCCTTCCCATGGGGGGATAATTTGTGCATTCCAGCAGTACGTTGTACCAACCGAAGTACCAGATTGCCTTCCTGGAAAACTCAGGGGCTTACTTTCCGGCTATGATAGCGTCGGAGATTTTGCTGATATATGGCGGATCTGGACAATGCCAATTCTCTCGCTTCTTCCAGCAGATCAACATCATTTTTCCGGGCCTCTTGCACTTCGGCTTTTGTGTATTGGGTGACCCTAGGCGAATCATGCTCTATGTCGGCTGGTAATACAGCTTCTGTCCCATATACCAGAAAGAATGGCATATAGCCTGTTGATCGATTCGGAGTTGTTCTTAGACTCCACAGTATTGCTGGTAGTTCTTCTATCCAGCACCCCGTTGATCTTTGTAGCGGCTCAATGAGCCGGGGTTTTATCCCGGATAATACCAATCAGTTGGATCTTTCCACATGTCCGTTCGAAGCGGGGTGGGCTACCGAGGCAACGTCCAGTCGGATCTTCTTATCCCGGCAGAAACATGCAAATGGTCCTTCCGCAAAATTTGTGCCATTATCTGTTATGATACTGTGAGGATAACCGTATCTCAAAATGATGTCTTTGAGAAATGTTACGTCCATAGCTCCATCACATTTTCTTATTGGCTTCACTTCGATCCACTTTGTAAATTTGTCCACCATGAACAAAATGTGATTCATATTTCCCCTTGCTGGTTTAAACGGGCCAACCATGTCCAAACACCACACGGCAAATGGCCAGGTGATTGGTATGGTCTTGAGCTCCGACATTGGCATATGTGTCTTGGTAGCATACCTCTGACAACCATTGCACTTTCTCACCAGATCTTATGCTTTTTCTAAGGCACTTGGCCAGTAGAATCCATGCCGGAAAGCTTTTTCCACCAAGGCTCGGGACGAGGCATGATGCCCGCACTCCCCTTGATGTCTATCTCGGAGGATGTCAAGCCCTTCTTCTGGGTCAACACACCACTGAAGGACATTAGTCACACTCGTTTTGTATAGCTCCGAATTGATGATTGTGTATGCCTTAGCTCTCCTCTGAGTTTGCCTGGATAGCACCTCCTCAGTGGGTAAAGTTCCATCTTTCAGGAATTGAAATATAGGTAGTGCCCAAGCTGGTATTACTTGCATAGGGAACACTTCATCAATTTCCATCCGATCCACCGGTATAACTTCAGCCAGATCATGATGAGTAGTCCCCGGGTTTGCCGAAGCAGTCCCCGGGTTTCGTGCACCACCTCTCATGTCAATGTCCATGGGCACCGCTCCGGACTCTGTATCCTCCGGGACGTAAATTGAGTCGGTTTCTGGGGACGGCCTGATAGACGGTTTGCTGAGGTATTCCAATGCTACACCCAGTGGAATTGCTTGTCGGGTTGATCCAAGCTTCGACAGTACGTCGACTGCCTCGTTTTCCACCCAGGGTACATGGTGAAATTCACATCCCTCAAAGTAACCAGATATCTTCTGCACATGAAATCTGTACAGCGCCATGTTTGGATCAAGGGCGTCCCACAGTCCCGACACTTGCTGTACTACTAAATCCGAGTCGTCAAAGCATAGGATCCGACGTATCCCAATTTATTTTGCCACTTTGAGCCCATGCACAAGTGCTTCATACTCAGCGACGTTGTTTGATGCCGCGAAATGGATTTGCAACACATATTTCAGCTGGTCCTTCTTTGGCGAGGTAAGTACCACTCCGGCATCTAGCCCGGTTTTTGTTTTCGACCCGTCAAAGTGCATTCTCCAGTAGTTCGGATCTGCTAGCGGCGGTTCATATTGCACCTCGGCCTAGTCCACAAAGAAGTCTGCCACAGCTTGAGACCTGATTGCTTCTCTTCTGTCATATTGTGGCGCATAAGGAGCTAGTGTAGTTGCCCATTTTGTAATCCTACCACTCGCATCCTTGTTACTCAATATCTCGGATATGGGAGCCTCACATATTACCCTGATGGGATGCTCTTCAAAATAGTGCTTCAGCTTCTTAGCTGCCATATACACCCCATACGCCACTTTATGATAGTGTGGGTAGTTCTGCTTTGAGGCAGATAATACCTCGCTCAAATAATACACTGGCCTTTGCACCGACTTACCCTCTTCATCGCGCTCTACCACAATCACTGCACTTACAACTTGGTTGGTTGCGGCTACATAGAGCAACATTGGCTCCTTTGATAGTGGAGAGGCTAACACTGGTGCAGTGGCTAACATCTTCTTTAAGTGGGCAAAGGCTTCATTGGCCTGCGACGTCCAAACGAACTTCTTTTTCATGAGTTGATAGAGAGGCAATGCCTTTTCCCCCAACTGACACACAAACCGACTTAACGATTCCAGGCAACCAGTGAACTTCTGGACATCGTTAAGACACTTCGGCAGTTCCATTCGCTCAATGGCCCGGATTTTAGTTCGATTGACTTCGATGCCTCGGTTGGAGACAAGAAATCCGAGTAACTTTCCAGCCGGGACACCAAAGGTACATTTTTCTGGGTTAAGCTTCATCCGGAAACTTCTTAGGTTCGCGAATGTCTGCCTGATATCGTCAAGGAGCGTTTTGCTTTCCTTGGTCTTGATAACCACATCGTCCACATACACTTGTACATTTTGACCAATTTGGTCGTGCAAACATTTTTGCATACATCTTTGGTACGTTGCCCCTGCATTACGAATGACAATAGTTTACATCCAGCAGTTGAGTCTATGACCTGATCTATCCTGGGAAGTGGAAATGGATCTTTTGGACACGCCTTATTCAGGTTCGTGTAATCGATACACATACGCCAAACCACTGCCACATTCGGATCATCCTTCTTCTTCTCCACCAGCACCGGATTAGACAGCCAATCCGGGTAAAGAACTTCCATGATAAATCCTGCAGCCAACAACCGAGCGATCTCATCTCCGATGACTTTCCTTCTATCCTCGGCGAAGCGGCGGAGAGGTAGCTTCACGGGCTTTGCTCCGGGTCTCACATTCAAAGAGTGCTCGGCCAACTCCCTCGGAACACCTTGCAAGTCCTGTGTGGACCAAGCAAAAATATCCCGATTCTCACGGAGGAAGTTGACGAGCTCGCTTTACTATTTGTCATTTAACCTGGCACCAATTGTTACGGTGCGCTCTGGGAACAAATCATCAACATGCACCTTCTTGGTATCTTTTGTGGCTTGGAATGAGACACTTCCATGCGGGTTACTTAGCGCCGGCATATACTGCTACATGGACTGAGCCAATGCTGCCACCTCTTGGATTTTTCTTTTCTCTTGCGCAATCGCGAGTGACTCGGCTAGGTTAGACCCGGCTGACGCACACTCAATGGAACGTCGGAAATCTCCTGCAATGGTAATCACTCCGTTTGGCCCGGGCAACTTCATCTTCAAGTAACTGACGTGACAACTTGCCATGAACTTGTTCAGTGCTGGTCTTCCGAGTAACGCGTGATAGGCACTTTCTAAGTTCACCACTTCAAACTCCAAATTCTCAGTTCGGCAATTATCCCTCGTGTCGAACAATACGTCAACCCGGACCTTTCCTATGGGCTCACAAGAAATGCCCGACACAATACCATGGAAAGTGGTCCTTGTAGCCTGGAGCATGTTCTCCGAGATACCTAATTTGCGCATTGTATCCGCATACATGATGTTAATGCTACTGCCATTGTCAATCAGTACCTTTGAGAACCTCACATTGATGTTTGGCCCAATGAATGTCGAATCCAGCACTAACGCATATGAACCAGGACTCGGCATAAGCTTGGGATGATCTTTGATGCTCCAGGTGATTTCTTGGTCCGACCAAGGCATATACCTCGTCACTGTTGGTGTTACCGCATTCACCTCCATATGTCGGCGCTGCAAGCTCTTTCTGTCTATTTCCTCGGTGGTAAACACACAGTAACTCTGATGATGCTCTCTGTACTCATTTCTCCCATCATTTCCGGGGTACCTCTGATCTGGCCGGTGCTGGTCTTCTACTTGATGCACTACATCCCTTCTCTCATGGTTATCATACCTCGGCGGAGGGGGAGGCAACATTAGCTGTTGCGTGTTCGCTCCAAAGAGCAATTGCTGCTGGGGTAACTCCTGCCGAGGTTGATCATTCCGGGGTGCCTGAGCATTCCCCGGCCCGCCTTGTTCTATTTTACGCATCCACTCACATTGCCTTGTTGTATGACCCGCTGGGTTACTTGGATTTGGCGTGTGAAATTTACACGGCTGATCCAACATTGACTCATAAGTATACCTCGGACGGTCCTTCTTTTCTTGCCACTATTTCTTTTGCTCTAGCGTCCAAGTTTTCTTGCCATCATTCCTCGGTGTCCATTGTTGCCCTCCAGTTTTCTGACGTTGACTGCCCCCTGCTCCGGGCTGATCTTGATTCACAGCAGCAACTTGTTGTGAACTGTACCGATGATCCGGTCTGTCATCTCTTCTTTTTACCTCTATAATCATTCCTCTGGGGTGGTCCGGCTCCATCTCTCTAGTAGTACTCCTCATTTGTCTCGTTTGACATGAGCCTGGGTTGAGTCGGATCACCCAAAGAATACGAATTAGCAATCCGGATCATCTCTCCCAATGTAGTTGGCATTTTTCTTTGCAACTTCTGCCACAGCTCGCTTGCATATCTGCACCCTTGCGCAAACCATGCTATGGCCTGTGACTCTATTACACCCTCACACGAGTTTCTCACGGTACACCACTGGGTTAAAAACTCCCGGTCTGTCTCGTTCGGTCTCTGCTTACACATAGCTAGGGTCTGTGGCCTATTTTTCCTTTGATACGTACTTGAGAAATTGCTGATAAACATTTCCTAAAAATCGATCCAGTAGTTAATACTTCCGGGCGACAAATTGTTTAACCATACCCTCGCTGGCCCCTCCAACATCTAGGGTACGTATCTCACAACCCATCTCAAGTTGCGTGTAGCAATTTTCACAGCTGTAGCATAGTTTATCAACCAATCCTCCGGCTTGGTACTGTTGTCATACGTCTTTGTGCCTCTGGGTAACTCGAAGTTAGGTACCGGCGGCTCCTTCATGATCCGGGGCCCAAAACACGCAGGACCCGGTGGACCTTGACATTCAATCTGTTCCGACCTATACAGCCGATCCAGTTTTAATCTGGCATCATCAGGATCAAATCACTGTTTCCCAATCTCGACCCTATCACATGATAGTCTGGCCTTGGGTATCCTGCGTTCACCATTTCCGAATATCCATCGTTATACGGATCCTGCTCTCCTGGAGCACCTCTCTGTTGCATACCTCGGTCGGCACTTTGCTCTTGCCTTGGTATATTCCATTGCTGCGGTTGTCCTGCTCCTTCCGAGTTTCGCTGTCCGGGATTGCCATTTATAGCATTTCCTTGACTGGCGTTGCCTTGGTCATGGTTACCTCGGCCAGCTTCTCCTCGGCTCACACTTCGTCGATCGTCATTTCTCTATACTTCTTTTCCTTTCCCTGCCCTTGTCAGGTCATACGGGACGATCTGTTTGTTCCTCCTGGCCAAGGTTACTACCTCTTCTCTCCTAGGACCACCATGAGGAGACGATGCGGCTCTAGCAGATCTCTCTGGGTTACCCACCACCGAATGAACGATCTTTGAGGCCCCAGCTCTTTCCGGGTTTGCCCTGAGCAATTCCTGGTTTTTCCTGTTCGCGATCCGAACCAACTCATTAACCCTATCTTGCTATCTCTAACGGGCTTCACCCGTGAGTCCCTCTAACTCGGATGCAGCTGCATCTGCTGCCCTAAGGTTCTTTGACGGGGTACTATACTTCGGCAGCCCCACGGACAAACAGTTCTCTGACTCCTCAATCCTAGTATCTCCCTCTTTGTTCATTTCACTCATGAGATTTCTCCCCTTTACTTTTACAACATCAACTTTATTTGCCTTTGCGCACTCACATAGCATCATGTTCAACGACTGCTGAGCCGCGGCTATCTTTTTCACACCCTCTAGTATTTTTTGCCTAGTTTCCTCTAGCTCGGCCTGTGCCTGAGCCGGATCTACTGCTGGTGCTACAGGGTTTGCCAAGCTATCCATCGCTTCTCGCAACACATTTTCTGGCCTCTCTAGTGGGAGACCTCTACCTTTCCTTGGTGCCTTGGGCGTTACCTCCGGATCTGGTGCTGGATCTTTGCTTGCGCCTACGCCAGGCGCTGTCATCATCACCTCTGCGCGGTCCGGGGAGCGAGTCGTGCGCGCCCCGTGAACCACGCTAAGGGGTGGCTCGCCTTCCTCGACGACGTGTCGCGGATGAACGCATGACACATCCATAGCAACGTAGACCATGTGCGCGCCGAGCTTGACTAAGAGGCCGTTGCGCGAAAGAGGGCACGTGCCGAAGCAGCCAGCGTTGTCGCTGACGAAATCCAGCGCCCCAAAGCGCTGAACGAGCCTGGAGACGATGCGTTCGCCGGTGCCGATGAGGTTTCCCGTCCGGATCTTGACCGCTGCTAGCGCCGCTAGCCCCACGGTGGGCGCCAACTGTCGTGGTGGTGTCACGGCAGATGCCATGGATAGGCTAAATGTGGGGACTAAATGCACTAGGGGAATCCAGGAGGGATAGTGTGGTGATTCCACACACAGAAGTTTTATATTCAATTCACCTTCACGGATTACAAGTGCTCCTAGAGCTGTATTCGAGAGAGGAGGAAGAAGGAACTCTCTTACTCTCGCCACTAGCTAGCCCACAGAGCTATTTCCTAGAAACCAATCTGTCAAGAATCAACCCGTTTAAGACCAACCCCTTCTACAGAGGCCCTAGCCCTCCTTATATAGGGGTGGCTAGGTGTCCACTTAGGGCATACGTGGAGGCATATTCTAGGGAATATGCCTCCTCCCAAAATAGTAAGTAGACCGGGTTACTTTTCCCCCGCGTCACTCATGCAGAGGCTACGTGAGCCTCTGCGGCGCCTGCGTCACTCGACATTAGCTTCGTCACCTTTGTCGGCCACGCCTCGGTGGTCCGGCCTCTGTCCGCTTCGCTCACGCTCTGCGTACAGTTGTCACCTTTGACCGGCGAGATACCTTCCTTCTCTTACAAGCTTGATATAACCCGGATCCTACATAGTAGATCTGGCCACACATGTTCCTGCATAAAAGTTAGATACATCTTTCCGACTTATGGCTTAAGTCGGTTGAGAACAAGTTAGGTGGATGTCCCCTGGACCGGGTTACCCCGTGATTCGGCCTGCCTTGAGGTGACACGGCCAGCATCCGCTTTGGCCTTGTCGAACCTTCGCTAACTCGTCCTTTATACCCCGACGTGACCCTACCCGGGGGTATCCCCCCAACACTACCCTACTGGCGTAAAAGGAGAACGTTGGTACGCTCCTCGAACAACTCGACAATGTCTTCGGTTGTCTGCTCAACCGCCCGATAATGGGGCACCATGTTCCACGCCATCCCCTCCGGCAGGGGTGGCGGCCCTGTGGCAACAGCTACCAAATCTAGATAGGGTCGATGCAGTCGCACAAGTGCTAGGGCAGCCTTGGCACCCGCGACTAACTGCTGACGCACGCACTCGTGAACTGCGCTGGCATCCTAGAACTTCTTCAATAAAGCTAACAAGCATGAAGTCACCGCGTCCAAGGGGAAAATTGCCCGAAAGATGTGCTTGAAGAACGACTGCACATCTTCAAGTAAAACAGCACCTGTGACATACGATCCTGCAACGTCACCAACGCAACTGTGTGATCCCGGTCAACCCAAAAGTACCCGCTAGCTTCCAGGTGCTCCTGGGTCACCCAGTTCAGTCGAATGGCGACTTGTTCTCTCTCTTCTTGCGGAAGGCGAGTACTAACAACTGCAAAGAGTAGTAAAAAGCACAAGGGAAAATCGATGCCAGAAACGACTAGGAAAAGAGAAGAGGCTGGAGAAACTAACACTTCAATTGCTCATTCGTTTGATCCACCTCACCAAGGAGATATTTATTACGCTCACTGGCTTTTTCGGCCTTCGACTTCCACACGTCAGCACTACCATGGATCATGGGCATATCTCTCTCCAACTGTTTTATGTGGTTGCGCCACAGGTTCATTGGTGGGAGGTGTGTCGGACGGATCACTCGAAGGACCCTATCCGAGCAGAGGAACATACGAATAAGACCAACCATTCAAAATAACATCAAAAGTAGAAGCATCGAAGCTCAACAAGCTTCAAAGGGGGGACCCCCACAAGCACAACGAAGGTCAAAGAAGTTTGGAGAAGCTAGAATATTACAAAAGAATAATAAAGGGCAGCCTATAGCTACGCATTGGCACTCGGGGGCTTCCTCGAGTCAGTAGAAGCCTTCGATGCCACAGCCTTTTCGGTTGTAGCCTCTGATGCCACAGACTTTGCCGTCTTCGATCACCTCAGCCCCGCCGAGTACTTTGCGAGTGTCTCAATGAGCCGAGGCGCATATTTATGACAACGAGTGCCAAAGGGAGCAAACACTACCTGCTGGCCATCTACAGTAACCGGCATCGCTATAGAGACCGTGCTCAGGTTCAGATCAACACCATGGGCTTGCTCCATCGCGAGTCCCATGGTTGCTCTGACCCCCTCTAGGCATTCTTGAAGTCCATGGGAACGCCTTCAGCAAGGACTCCACCAAGCCATCAAGATCTTCGATAATCTTGGCCTTGGGGACCATCTCCACTCGAAGACGCCCAAGCACACCCTTGGCCTTCTCGAGGGAAATCCCTGACAGAGACGCTGCGGTCTTCGACTGCAGCTACGGCACCGACCAAAGCAGCTTGGCGAGCCAAAGCTTGAGAATCAAACCTCACACCAGCAACATCTGAAGAAGACAAAGATGAGCACAACCAAACATAGGCAAATGTAGAAAAAAATGATGCAGCACCATACCTGAGAGGGCCTTAGCACCAGAGAGAAGTTGTTCCATGAACACATTCTCCCTATCAGCTGCAACAGCAAGCAGGTCCTTCCCGTGCTTCTTCGACTCCTGTATGGAGCGTTCCAAAGCTTTGAGTGCATCATCGCGTTCCTTCTCCGATGCGGCAAGACCCTTCTCGAGGGAGCTGATGCGACGGAGGAGCTCATTGTTCTCGCTGAAGAATGATAGCACAAACTTAAGATCGACGATTTTGGTACCTAGAGTACAGAGATAAAAAGTGCAAAACTCACCCTCAAATGTGCAACGCTTGGTCTCAAGTAAAGCATGCTGACGACCCAAGGATGTAATCTGTTTGGCAAGTTGAACTGATTCTTTCAGAATAGGATGCAAACAGAGAAGGCATCAGCATCAACCTAGTTTCGACTAACATAGTCAAGAAAACTTACATGCTCGTCCATGGACTCGGAAGTTTCCATCTGTGTAGATGTCCTGGCAACCATCTGATGCCCCTCGTGAGAAGAACTCAACAAATTGGCACCGGAGGTGGCCTCCACCTAGGGAGAATGAGACCGCTCCACCATATCCCTATCTTTGGAGTTTGTGACTCCTGTCTCTTTCAGGAAGCGATAATCATCAGATGACGGTGACACAATTTTGCTACAAAAACATACAAAGTAACTTCAGAGGAAAATATTTCAGGACATAAGGACAAACTAGCAGAAGTAAACTTACCAATCAAAGTCATCAAGGTTGAAAGAATCCTCAGACACCAGTCGAAGGACCTTCTGGCTTTGCCGGTGAAGAAGCATCCGAGTCCTCGCTTCAAGAGCGCTTGCGAGATCCATTCTCGCTACACTCGGGGGCTTCCTGCTCTTTAGCGATGGGGATGGTGGAGCCTGAATCGTCCTCCTCTTCCGCTTCGCAAGGGATTACTCCCTCCGGCTGAGGAGGCAACAAAATGGCCACTTTCCGGGTCTAGAACAAGAAGGCAGCATCAGTATAAAGGAAAACCTAGTAGGCAATCAAAAAACAAGAAGATATAATAATAAAACTACCTCAGGTGAAGGGCGATTCGCACACAACAGAGGCACGACTGAATCACCAGGGAGTTTCTCCTTGGCTATATACTTGGTCAGCAACCGAAACCTCATGTCTACTTCACCTGAAGAAATATCTTCTTGGGAGATGCTGTTGGGGTTCCACGTATGAAAATAATAAAGTTTACCCTACGCCCCTGAACCCCTGAAGCTGCCATGACGTATCTATTAGTAATACAGTAACAGGAGGGGCTTTTCGCGAACTTACCCTTGAAGACCGAAAAGCGTTGTTAACGCTCAGGAGAGCGTGGTTGATGTAGACGAGCCGAAGACGACCTCAAGGTCGTGATGAAGTCCTTGCGCTCCTTTGGCTCCAACGACTTGAGTGCCTCAATTGCGACACCTCGTGGGGAGTTACACACGTCCGATGCCTGACAATGACTTCCGCTTCCATGATCCAGCAGCAGTTGCGGAAGTAGAGCTCCTAGATCCGAATCCCGCAGTGTGACGGCGCTCCGCGGTGAAGATTTCTCTCATTCGCGCAGTCCAGACTTGGGACCACGTTCACGAGAGAGAGAGAGGGGGAGGGAGAAAATATCAATTAGAGGTCCTCCCAAAAGCGATCAGACCTTTATTGATTATTGGTGTATTTAATTTGGCCAAATAACCCCACTATATATAGGGGGAGGGGAGGTACTACCTCCCTCAAAGTCCCGGGGTGGGACTAAAGGATAGGAGGGGGAGGGGTCGCACCGTTGGCCACCCCATGGGCCCCGCTTGGGGGGGCAGGCCCACTAGGGCGTCGGCCACCCCCTTGGCCCCTTCTCCCTCTCTCCTTTCCTAATGGGCCCTCTCCCCTCCGGGAATTGGCCTATTAAGCCTTTGACCATTTAATTGATATTTTTCTTTATTAAATAATTATGAATAAATGATTAAATCAATATTTAACATTCATTCACATATTATCCAACCTCCATGGCTATGGAACACCTTCCACCTCCACTCCGGACATTCTCCGGATTTACCGAAACCCTTCCGGTTTTCTCTCTACTATTCTTCGGCGATTCCACCGATCCTATAAACACTCTCTAAGCATCATCAAGCCCTTAAGCGTGATACCCCATGGTTCGGGAACACTCCAGACATGGTCGGGACACTCTCGCACCAATGATCAACAGAGGGACCTGGATGGCCATGTGACCCCTGTGCGTTCCACGAAGATCTTTTGTCGTTTGAACTAGGATAGTTGTGTCTTATTCCCTTTGTCACTCGATACTTGCATTGTCCGAGATCTGATCAATGACATCACCATGTCGTGTTCAATCTCGTTACCGAACAATGCTACTTGACTCATTCCGACAAGTGATATCCACGTGATCAAATCACACGATGCGCAGCTATTGGATATAACTTCCCCGAGTGGGCCCTTTGAGTATCTTCCCGTCACATGGACGGACAAATACCGCTCTTGACATATGTTGCCTCTATGGTTTCCTCCGAGTACCTGAACACACCTTTATAACCACTGTATTACCAAGTGGCTCTTGATGCTATCTAAGCACTCTCGGGAGACAGTGATTGATATAGCGTCACGGTTTAAGGAATAGTCTACGAGGATCCATTTCTAATCATCGTAACTTGAACTTCGTGACATGATCGGGTCACGATGTTTAGGTTGGGTATTGGTTCATCATGTCATTCTCGGAATGAGATGACTCCATTTCCAACTGGCATACATTCCACATGATCAGGAAACATGATCATCTGTTGACCAATGAACCAGTGACTAGTGTTTCACTGGGAACCCCTAGTTGTTTGTATATCACATGTGTATTGATGTTTCCACAAAATACAGTTATAGCATGATATAAAAATTAATCATAAACTATATGAAATATGATAATAGTCCTTACTAATATTTGTCTCTAGGGCATATTTCCAACAGTCTCCCACTTGCACTAGAGTACAAATCACTAGCTGCATTTGTTCTCAATCATTGGCACCATATGTCCGGTACCCTGAACATGCTTTCTCATGGAAGAGGTTGAGTCTTGGGCCTGTACTTTACAGTCCCAAATCCTTTGCAACTTACTAATGTCACCTTGATTGATATTAATACTTTATCATCACATGATAGCATCTGTGTATGTATCGTCGCTATGGCAGCAGAACGAGGCCTGATTCTAGGAGCCTCCAGTGACTTTAGATCAACCTCGAGGGCTTTCTCATGGGCACTATGCCCTGGGACACATCATTCTACATTAAAAGTGAAGTAGCCCCGCCATAACATTAGACAACACTTTAGATGGTACCCTTATCTATTATTATAAATGTATTCATCGAAACACTAGTGCACTCTGTGCAACTTTTGATGTTTTGTTCACCTGGCTTCCTGCTTGACTTTAATTGGTATTTACAGGAGTTTCCAACATATTCCCTCATAACATAACCCATTATGTTTTAAGATATGTCATCATTTATGGATTTGGAAAATATATCCATAGTTCTCTACTAGACACTGCGGACAAACTTAGCTCAACGTTCCGTGATTCAAACTGAATCACTTTTAAACGTTCCTTATTGGATCACATATTATGTTAAGTTATCATCATGGTTCACTAAGATAGAACCTATGTCTCAACATAGTGGACGTTGATCATCCTTTTCTTTCTATCAACCATTGATGTTAAACTTAATATTATTCCTAATTTGAGTTATTAAGGACCAGTTCCTTAATTAACTTCTATTCTGAAACCCTTTTCAGAATCCCTTAAGGAATACTGCATAATATCATAATATACTCATTATCAACTTCTACATCTTATAAATCATTATTTATAAGTATTTACACTTTTATTCTTAACATACTTAAGAATTACTCCTATAAGCTCCCACTCAAAATATGTTCCTACATATTTGAATTTGAGACTTATATTGCTCCCACTCAAAATATGGCAATCGCATATTGTTTTAGGAAGACTTTTATAGCTCCCACTCAATTTTATGCAAATTGCATATCTACTCACTATTTTGAACATCTACAAATCCTTTCATCAAATATCAAATTTGGAGTTTTACTATGAGATACTAGTACTATTACTAGTTTTAAATCCTCTAGACATTCAGCACACTTGAATCAAATTCATTTGAATTTGTCCAATACTTGAAAAATTGTGCTTTTGTCATTCACCCCCTTTTCCACTATGGCTTTGCAGTCATTTGGGAAAATTCAAGTAACCCCTTTTACTTGTGAGATTCAGCAACAAATTGCTTTCTAATCTCAAGGGAATTTTGCTTTTAGGATTTCTCATAATTCTAGTTTACCATTATTTCCTTAGTAGTTCGTAGGTATGTCATATTCCAATAATTATGACAAATGATTCAAAAATGTATCCATACAAGATATGGGTTACATTTTTGAATCCTACTTCATGTAGTGAAAACACTAGCGAGGAAAATACAATGATCAATATCATTGATTCTTTCCTTCTGTGAAGAGAATCGTTCAGGAACATTGTCTATTGCGCTTCTCAACACTCTGATGCAGGGTTTTGAATCCTCATCGTGTTTTTTCACTATTTTCCATATGCCCCATAATTGAGAAACATCACTAGAAGTGAGCTTTCTCAAGAATGCACCAAAATCCAAGCAGTACGAATCTTGCTTTCCTTTTGGTTTCAGCTATGGGTTTCGTACTCAAAGTTTCCAATGAATACGCTACACGGACTTATTCGTTATTGTTTTGGTTATATCGAATAACCCCAAAACTTTCACGAATTCAAATGGTTCACTATAAATTCTAATTGAGTGCTAACTATTTCTAACTAATGGTCTCTACATCTACACTACTACAATTTATTTGGTGCCTTGTATTCACCCACTTTGATATCTAATATCACATTGTGATGCTTTGCATTTTGACGTTTCAAAACGCTTTGCAATTCACAATTTCTTTTATGCCATTCTTTATAAAGTCGAATTTCATTACTATTGATAAAATCATAGTAATTATATTATTATTTATATTTATACCCCTTTTGTTGATGAAACACTTTGATCAAATCAAATAGTTTCATATTCATGTTTACTTTGGTAAACTACTTTACGCTTATAAACAATCATTTGATGATAATTATCATTTTCGTTAAAACACAATACATCGAATATGCATTTATTTTGCCGAACTTAGGCATGATTTATATGTGATAAGAAATCGAATGTCTTTCACATATTATCATTATAACTTTGAATTTAAACAATGGTTTCATTCATTAATGAAATATCATTTAAGTTGGGTATTTTAAGGCATTTTAATATTTTATAAATGTTCATGCATTATCAATTAGTTTCAAACAACAAGGATAATTCTCACATAATCAAACAAGATATGAACACGAATAGAGATCATTCATAAAAGTAGAACAACTGTTTGTTACAAACTCATATGAATAACCGTCTCACAAAATGTGAGACACACTAAAGAAGTTCACAATCTTTTGATTACAATAACCATCCTAAAACATAAACTAAGTGATAAATGTCGAGGGAGAGTGTCGTCGACCATCATCATCATGCTCGCCATCAACACGCAACGTCACCTCATCTCCAGCAAGCACCTCTCATGTAGAAGGACCTGTTTTCAGCAAAAAAGAACAAGTATCAGATATACTTAACACTGCAAATTTGTTTGCAAGATTATAACATTTGTAAAACAGTATATCAAATATATACCTTTGTCATTGATGACCCCAGTGACACCGGGTTCATCCACCATACCTCTGAAATGTGATATGAACTCGTGGAAATCTAGTGTTTCCATGTCGCCTCTCATAATGCTAATCCTGACTTATGCTTGGAAGCTTGGTGGTAGCAACCACAACACAACTCCCATTGCAAAAGAGCTTGTGAACTAATTGTCCAGGTAGTATGCCAGACTCATGTATGCATCGTACATGCTCAATAAGTGCTCGTCCAGTGAGGAGCCCTCCTCCATCTTTATGGAGAGGAAATCCCCCATCAGCTCATACTCCCACATGCGCAATTGTTCCACGAAATGTGATATCAGATGTGCCATGACCATTCGGGGATTAAGACTTCCCACCATTGGCCACAGCCCATCCTCCATCCTAAGGCGCATCGTCACTGATATGAATGTGGCCATCACACGACGACGGCTGCGGAGATCCCGCTGCTCCTGGGTCTCATGAGAATAGGGTGGCTCCAAGTACATCTCGTAGATCATGTAGTCAGCCACTTTGTTCTCATCAACGAGATCGAAAAGGCGCATGACCCATGCAGAGAAGTTGGATCCATCTAACTTGGGATTTTCTCCTTTTAACCAATCGTCAATAGGGAAGGTAATCTCGGGGAGAACCATTTTCTACATTTATAATTGCAAAAGAAATTTAGACTAAGTTTATAATTAAATGAGTTAATGATAACTCCACTCAGAAACACCTATCCCCAAAAGGGTTCCTAGTGATAACATGACCCCTATCAGCCACATCTCCCCCGATTGACACGGCCATCGATGTGGGTTCAAAGGTGGACACTAAACGTCGGTCACATCATTCATGCGACTCGTGCTCGATCTTTCGACCATACGTGTTCCGAGGCCACGCTTCTATGGCGTGCTAGGCTCGCCAACTCAACCTTAGTGTATTCGCTGTGCAACATGGCTTACACCCACTGTATGCGAACGTAGATATGTCTGACACCCAGGCCTGTACCCTAGATCTCCTCATACTGAAGAACTTTCTTGGTGGTGCACACTAAGGGGGAACACAATCGTTGGTAATTTTAACAGGGATCATCTTATTAGGCTACCGTCGAGTATCTAATACTAGCACACAATAAGATATACAAACAATAACATTGAATGTAAATGCAATGTGATATGGTCCTTCACGTCGTGATCTCCATCCATTGTCACCGGATTCCGGTGCTAGGGTTCCGGTGCCGTAGACACCAGGGTATCAGTGTCACTCCGGCGTGCTAGTCCTACTACTACGTAACAAAAGGTAATCACTTTACCTTTGCCACAACCATATCACAAATCAATGCCCCCCTGCAAAACAAAGTTAGACGCCTCTACTTTATCTTTGCATCTTTTACGTGGCTGAATGGGCTTTCTCACAAGAACCGTTCTTACCTACGAACTTTCAGCACAACACTTATCAAGTAGTTGTCTCTACTACACCCCTTTCGGGGCCCTCAATTGCAAATGGTATACCAACTAATGCGAGAGAGACAGACACCCCCCTAAGCCACTTTATACGGTACAAGACGTATGTCAAGCGTGGACCAGTCTCGTGAATGAACGCGTAAAGTCGGTTGGGGGCCGCTTCATCAAGCATTACTGCGGTAAACACAAGTACATGTGGGAGGGTAACAACTAAAAGATCAACGCCCATAGGCTACATCTCGTGTGTTCTAACCGTACTAGCATTACTACGCATAGATCTAGCTCTGATACCACTGTAGGGGTTCCGCGTATGAAAACAATAAATTTTACCCTAAGCCCTTGAACCCCTAAAGATGCTAGGACCTATCTATTAATAATACAGTAACGGGAGGGGCTTTTCGAGAACTTACCCTTGAAGATCGAAAAGCGTTGTTAACGCTCAAGAGAGCGTGGTTGATGTAGACGAGCCGAAGCCGACCTCAAATCGTGATGAAGTCCTTGCGCTCCTTTGGATCCAACGACTTGAGTGCCACAATTGCGACACCACGCAGGGAGTTACACACGTCTGGTGCCTGACGATGACTCCCGCTTCCCCGATCCAGCAGCAGTTGTGGAAGTAGAGCTCTCGGATATGAATCCCGCAGCGCGACGGCGCTCCGCGGTGAAGATGTCTCTCGTTCGCGCAGTCCAGACTTGGGACCATTGTCACGAGAGAGAGAGAGAGAGAGAGGGGGAGAAAATATCAATTAGAGGTCCTCCCAAAAGCGAGAAGACCTTTATTAATTATTGGTGTATTTAATTTGGCCAAATACCCCCACTATATATAGGGGGAGGGGAGGTACTACCTCCCTCAAAGTCCCGGGGTGGGACTAAAGGAGAGGAGGGGGGAGGGGTGGCACCACCGGCCAACCCCATGGGCCCCGCGTGGGGGGGCGGGGGTCTGGCCCACTAGGGCGCCGGCCACCCCCTTGGCCCCTTCTCCCTCTCTCCTTTCCCTAATGGGCCCTCTCCCCTCAGGGAATTGGCCCATTAAGCCTTTGACCATTTAATTGATTTTTTTATTTATTAAATAATTATGAATAAATGATTAAATCAATATTTAACATTCATTCACATATTATTCAACCTCCATGGTTATGGAACACCTTCCACCTCCACTCCGGATATTCTCCGGACTTACCGAAACCCTTCTGGTTTTCTCTCTACTATTCTTCGGTGATTCCCCCGATCCTATAAACACTCTCTAAGTATCATCAAGCCCTTAAGCGTGATACCCCACAGTTCCGGAACACTCCAGACATGGTCGGGACAATCCCGCACCAATGATCAATAGAGAGACCTGGATGGCCATGTGACCCCTATGCGTTCCATGAAGATCTTTCGTCGTTTGAACCGGGACAATCGTGTCTTATTCCCTTTGTCACTCGATACTTGCATTGTACGAGATCTGAGCAATGACATCACCATGTCGTGTTCAATCTCGTTACTGAACAATGCAACTTGACTCGTTCCAACAAGTGATATCCCCGTGATCAAATCACACGCTGCGCAGCTATTGGATATAACTTCTTCCCCGAGTGGGCCCTTTGAGTATCTTCCTGTCACATGGACGGACAAATCCCGCTCTTGACATATATTGCCTCTACGGTTTCCTCCGAGTACCTAAACACACCTTTATAACCACTGTATTACCAAGTGGCGCTTGATGCTATCCAAGCACTCTCGGGAGACAGTGATTGATATTGCCTCATGGTCTAAGGAATAGTCTACGGGGATCCATTTCTAATCATCATAACTTGAACTTCATGACATGATCAGGTCATGATGTTTAGGTTGGGTATTGGTTCATCATCTCATTCTTGGAATGAGATGACTCCATTTCCAATTGGCATAAATTCTACATGATCAGGAAACATGATCATCTATTGACCAATGAACCAGTGACTAGAGTTTCGCTGGGAACCCCTGGTTGTTTGTATATCACACGTGTATTGCTTTTTCCACTCAATACAGTTATAGCATGATATAAAACTCAATCATAAACTATGTGAAATATGATAATAGTCCTTACTACTATTTGTCTCTAGGGCATATTTCCAATAGATGCGGGTGACGTCTTCAACACCGGTCCAGCAGTACATCGGATGCGCCCTAGCCTGCATCGATTGCACTCGATGATGCATCCATGTGCGAATGAGGTCTACGCCACCCACTTCCTTCCCGCGGATGAGTTGAAGGTCACAGAGACGCTTGTATAGAACCTCAGTTTCTTCGGCTTCGCCGGGCATCACCGTGTTCTTCCATGACCTCCTCCTTTTACACTCTGCTTTGAATCAAAAGATGTGAGTCCGAAGTGCTCGTCGTCGACCATGTGGTCGTGGATGTAGAACCATTTCCCCCTCCATCCTTGGACGGATGCATTAAACTTCATGGAGCAATATTGGACATTGGGGTCTACATGGATCCCGCAACCTCCTAGATCATAGCCCTACCGACCCAGAGCCCAACCTCCTAGATCAATTTGAAGAGCTTTTTGGAAAGACCAAAGTGTGGCTTGATTCCAAGCCAGCACTCACAAAGAGTGATGTAGAAAGCAATGTGGAGAATGGAGTTGGGGGTCAGCTGATGGAGTTGGAGCCCGTAAAAGAAGAGTAACCCTCACACAAACTTGTGGAAGGGAGAGAGGGGCCATGAATGACAAATGCGAGAAACATCAACTGAAATCTGGCAGGGGGATCGGGGATTACCTCGTCGCCAGGCATTCAGCAATCGGCTTTAGTGGCTGGAAGAGCGCCATCCTGGGCCAGTTGAAGAGCTCTGTCTTCTTTATGGTGGACCGCCGCCACGATCCATTCGTGGCGCGCATGCCCACACCCTTCTTCTTGGCATCTGCAGCAGCAGTACCAGAGCCCGCAGCGGCGGCGCCCTTCTTCTTGGCCACAACGGTGGCGGCCACAGATCTAGCGGCAAAAGTCCCCTTCTTCTTCCCCATCTTTTGCTTGCGGTGGGAGCGCAGAAAGTAGCTGGGAAAGGTTCTGAGGCCGTCTAGCGTAGCAATGGCGGCGCGAGCAATGGAACAACAATGAGCAGCAATGGAGGCAGAGCACGAGGGAGAAGATGAAGTGTGGGGAAAATTACCGCATGGAGATCCCTACTTAACCTCAGCACATATGTAATCCAATGGCCACAAGCGCGCCAGCTAGACACGTGGCGCACATCAAGATGGACACGTGGCGATGCAAATGGTGAACCGTCGCCCCACTCCTCCCATTACACACGAGAATCGAGGAGACGCAGTTAACATCGAAGATTACGCACGCCTGGTCAAATCCAAGTCAGAAATGGGGTCCCACTTTCGTCATGTCCCCAACAAGGTCATATCATCGGCAACACTGACGTCAACTCTAGCAGGAGCATCTTTCGACTAAACTAGTCCTCACTTGACTCTTTGACTCGACCAAGCACTCGGGGCTACTCCTAACAGGAGCGCTGACCACGCACCCGACAACTACATGGACATAGAAACTTTTCGACAAGGTAATTGCACTTAAATCCCTCACATGAATCAACGATTCGATTATGGACTCGGGGTTACTCCCATAGGGAGCGCTGGCAGCGTATTCGGCTGAAACAAGAAAAAGATGATAGTAGTTGAAAACATTCATAGTCCCCACTCTAGTCTATGACTCGAATAGGCACTCGGAGGCTACTCCCATAGGGAGCGCTGGTCGCACACCCTATGATTATCTTTTACTAAATGTGTGATTGACTAAGTCCACACTCGAGAGCATTGGAAACTCCGCCTCATATTTTCCCTCCAAGGAGACTGCGTCTCCTACACCACCTAAATCATCTCCGGATGACAAAATTCGGATGCCACGCTTGCAGTGTGAAGATAAGACCTGAAGAAGGCCTTGCAATACACCTCCTACGCTCTACCAGAAATAATCCGTTCCTGTAGGTATGATGAAATAAGCCTTGACGGACGCATTGAGTGCTCACACTTATACACTGGAATTCGACTATGTAAGACCTCCATGTCATGAGTCGAATTACGCCAGCACTTTTCCGAATTCGAGTCCAGGGACTCAAATTTGAGTAGATTGTGTTGTTTTGCCCTAAGGCAGTTAACTGATCCCGATACATCGGATGAATCAGTCACGTATATCAACAATCCCTATGACATAAATTAAAGCACCCGAAAATATGCTCGGTTATGCACTCGAAAGCTTCATAAGTCTCCACTTGAATCTGCGATTTGACTGGACACTCGGGGGCTACTAACATGGGCATACCCTATATGTACTCGAGATCAGCATATACAGTCCAGCCTAGAAGAAGCCCACGATATTGCTAGGGCCTAGTAGATATTCGGGTGGCCTAGGAGACTTAGGCTCCTTGTAGAACACGGCAAAATACAATATATAAGTTTAAAGGGGAAACCCTAATATGTAACCGACTCGTCCTGCTATCCCAAGACCTAGCCTATCTATATAAAGTCTAGGAGGGGGCGGCGAGGAGGATATCGACAACCCTAGTTTCCACACCATCGCCAAATTTCATATGCGCATCCCTGTAACTTCCGACTCCTCGATAATTCCAAGAGCAGACAAGCAGGAGTAGGGTCCTCTATGAGGCCTGAACCTAGGTAAACCTCGTGTCACCTGTGTGCTTGTTTGCTAGCTGATCGATGCCTCTAGTGCTCCCCACTTCCTTGAACCTAAGTCCATCTATGATGGGCATTGATGAGTTAACCCCTCGTCAGCTGCTGTGTGAAACAAAATCTAAACTTGGAGAAGTTGGTCTTTGTTTGGCATTCAGAGGGTTATTTGTAGCGTGAAACAAAGACAAAACAAGTTATAACAACATTACCATGCAATCACACCACCATGAATTTTAAATGTGTCAATACGGTAATATATAAGGAAGGAAGCAATTAACAGTGGTGGCTCATACATCTATTTCTTCTTGAATAACTGGACCAGTTGGTGCCATGGAGTGATGCGAGCATGTGCTGCTTTGTGAAATGACTGCTCTACTTGAAGATGGCTGAGACCAAGACAAAACAAGTTACTTAAATAGCAGACCCATGAAACAAACTACAAGTTCATTTTGAATAACAATGCGAGCAATCAACCAAAGTACCTGATGCAGACTCCTCAAACTAGAATGTGCAGAACATGAATAAAACGAATATGAAAACTAAGCCATTATGTTTCTCATATATAAACTAGCTAGGAACTACACAACAAAATCTGCCACTGATTTAATCATAGACAAAAAAATAGTAACTCAGACAACAAAAACACATCAATTGTGTCCCTCGAATATACTAGCTGATGGCTGTGAAATATAGCCATCTACATCCACATTGAAACACGATATTATTCATATTTTTGATGAAATATCTCTCTAAACCCTGCCACTAATGCCTAATGATCAAAGGGGTTTGCAATCCTTTCTTTCCATTTTTCCCTATGCAGATAATGATGTTTGATGATGGGAATAACAACATTAAAGTCAAAGATACGAGATTTCCAACAGCCCAAGGAAACTAGGGGTCGTGAAGTGGAGATAGAAGCTTAAACGACCAACTATACGGCGGGAATAAAATTCCATCCGTATAGTTTCGACCGTATAGTTGCCATCGACACCGCTAGGTCAAATAGAACAACTTTCGTGAAGGTACCCCTATATAAAGAGGCTTCATGCGACGAGAAACAGAGCACCAGAGAGCCCCACAGAACCCCAGAAACTTGCATCCACAACACCGAAGAGCCGCCGGAGGAATAGACTTAGATCTAATCTCCAAACCCTTCTCCACCACCATAGCCATATTCCACCACTTGTAATAGTAGATCTCATCTTTGATTGGCGACATTGTATGACTATTTTCTATCAATCTCATGATTTCCATTGCAATGTTCATGATTGTTGTTTTCATCTCTATGCGTGAGTAATTCTCTTTGGGCTAAGGGCTTCGGCCTAGCCATGTAGCTTTTGTGCATGTTATTTATCATAGATGGGATCATGTATTAGTTTGTATGACATGATGATTATCATATCATCTCTTGCCTCAATCCAAGGACTTGTCAGGTACCCAAGACTCTGAGGATGGAGCCAGGTATAGGGAGTATAAGCAAGGACTAATCTGCATGTTGGGAACCCCAGTGATAGAAGGGATAGTATGGATGTATGTGAGGGATTTACTTGGGATTAACAATGACATCACTATGCATATCATTAGTTCTCTTTCTTCTATGTATCAGACTAGTAGGTTATTTCTATAAGCGGTTGCGGAGGCAATAGAAATTATGGATGCACTACCCACATATAATTATCTTGCTCTAACAGTTACATGCATAATTTATTATTATCTTTTATTCCCATCAGATGTTTTGCATAGCTACAGGTGAAACTGAAAGCCCTAGGCCCTCTCTCTCCATCATCGACAACAACAAAAAACAACAAACTCTTTTTTTTGAAGGTGAAACAGTAGCAAAAGTCCCTACTGCAATTTTTTTATTAAATATAATTAGGGATATTATAAAGTGCTATTACATATGAGTCTAATGATCCAAGATAGATCAAAAAATATAAAATGTTCTACCTCAAAAGAGGGCAACAATCTAGTCTATCTCTGGTCTAATTGTTGGCTCAACCAAGTATTGAATTTCTCCTGGTGTTTTCTTTTAATTCTAAATTGCACCCATCTCATCTCTTGATAGAAAATTGTCTTCCATCTTTCTATTGTTGGCCTTTTATCATTAAAAAATTTCTCATTTCGACAAATCCAGATACCCCAAGTAGCCAAAATAATAATTTCCATCGCAAAAGGTAGATGCAACTTGGTTCTGATGTCAAATAAAGCCTCTAGTCCTGATAAATCTGTTGCTCTATCAATGCATATATGATCCCAGCAGATTTTTGCAAAGGGGCAATCCCAGAATAAGTGGTTTACCGATTCTTCCAAATGGCAATTGAGAGTTGCACAATTATAGTCATGCAGAGCAAATTGTTTCCTTCTCAGAAGATTCCTTGTGTTTAATCTATCTAGAAGCAAAATCCAAAAAAATAATATGTGTTTGTTATAGCAAGAGGATGCCCAAAGCCAAGAGAAGTGTGGAGGTGTAGGGGAATAACCAATCATTGAAGAGTAGGCATTTTTTACTTCAAATCTATCAAACCCCCAAATATAACTCCAACTATCATGATTATTTGCTTGTAAAGTTGGAATGATCTCTTGGCATCTATCTTCCAGGATTAAAAATTCAGAGTAAGCTTGTTGGGAAAGAGGTAGGTGAAAATTTTCCTCCAAGAACTCAGCCTGTAAAAATTCCTACACATTGATATTTGATGACTTTGCATAGGACAACAAGTGTGGAAATTTATCCTTTAAGCAATCATCTTGCCAAAGATCAGTCCAAAAATAAGCAGTTTTCCCAGATTTCAGTCTGCATTTAGCTATGGCCTTAAAATTATCAATTAATTTGATATGTGCTTTCCACCAGAAAGATCCTTCCATGCTTCTACCAGGTAATTTTCCATTCTTATAGTAGGTATCCCAAATAAGATGAACCCAATGGATGTCATGGTGATTATAAAATTTGTCAAGGTCCTTTAAATGGATGGGAAGAATTTTGAATGGTTAGATCCAGGACTCCAAGGCCCCCTTGAGTTTTAGGTCTACAAATCTTAACCCATGACACCAGAGCCTGCCCCTTGGCTTGAACAACCTCAGTCTTTTTTCTCCAAAGACAATGTCTCATATATTTTATGATCTGATCTTTTGTAGCAAATGGCACCTCCAGGCAACTCATGAAGAATAATGGTAGTGATGATAAAACAGATTTAACCAGTTCTAGATTTCCTCCATAGTTTAAGAAGTTAGCAATACCACAAAGCATTCTTTCTACTCTTTGAACAATAGGTAGAAAATGTTCCATGGATGTCTTTGATAAGCTTAGGGGTAATCCAAGATAAGTGAAAGGGAGGCTACCAGTTTGGCAATTGATTGTCTGAGCAAACTGAATCAGCCTATCCTTGCATAAATTTATTGGCATCATGCTTGATTTCAAATAATTGACTTTGAGTCCAGTGGAAAGTGCAAAAGTCTGTATGAGAGCTTTTAAGCATAATAACTGAGTAACATCTGCTTTTAGCACAACCAAGGTGTCTTCAACATATTGAATCACAGGGAAGTCATTATTAGGAGGCCCACCAATTAGAGGGGTCAGAAGTTGGAGGAACATGGCTTTATTCAAGACAGATTGAAGAAGGTCTGCAGCAAGAACAAAAAGGAGGGGTGAAAGGGGATCTCCTTGCCTCACACCTCTTTTTCAGTAATTTTTTTCCAGGTACCCCATTTAGAAAAAATTTAGAGGAGCCAGACTCAAAAATCATCTCAATCCATTTAATCCATTTCCTGCCAAATCCTCTAGCTTTGAAAATATTTAGGATGGAAGAATGATCAATTGTATCAAACGCCTTCTCAAAGTCCAATTTTAAAATGAGAATTTCCTCCTTTAATTTGTGGCATTGGAAAAGATATTCAAAACCCCACCCAAGGCAATCCTGAATAGACCTGTCTTTGAGGAAGCCATATTGATTCTTATATACCAATTTCAGAATAACAGTCTGTAGTCTGTTTGCACGGAGTTTGGTAATAATTTTAAACACACGGTTTAATAAAGAAATGGGCATGAAATCAGCAGAGGTGGAAGGGTTTGACACTTTAGGAATGAGAGTAATGTAGGAGGAGTTAATACTTTCAAGAGAAACGTTCTCATTATAGAAATCATCGATGACCAATTTGAAGTCATTTCCAATGATGGGCCAGCAGCTTTTGATGAATTCATTATTAAAACCATGAGGTCTAGGAGACATATCATTTGGTAATTCAGAGATCACCTCCTCAATTTCTTTGTCAAGAAAAGGCCTTTCAAGTGAGTTTCTCATCTCCTGAGACATACCATTTCCATAAAAATCTTCGAGATTGAAGAACATCTCAGTTTTCACAGAAGTACCCATTCTAGCTTTAAAATCATTCCAAAGAATGTCAGCTTTGTCAGAGTGATCAAAGATTTCTTGGCCATTGTCATTCTTAAGCATTGAAATATAATTGTGTCTATAACTAATGGTTTCCTTAGAGTGGAAGAACTTTGTGTTTCATCACCTAATTTTACCCATTTTATTTTTCCTCTCTATTTCCAATAGGTGCTCTGATTCTGGAGCAAAGTAATAACATGAGGATTCAGGAGATCTCTGAGGTGCCATTCATTGATGGTTAAACTTCTAGACTCTTCAAGCAAATCCAGAAGGTCAATTGTGTCATTAACCTTCTTAATCTGATCTTTTAGACATGGAATTTGTCTTGCCCAAAACTTGATACCTCTTCTCACATTCTTCAATTTGGCACAAATCTTCTTTGTCAGGTCAAGGTGCCCCACTGGTATATTCCAGGCAGTTTGCACAATTTGTTTAAAGTCAGAATGATGTAACCAGAAATTTTAAAATCTAAAAACTTGTGCCTTGGGAATATTCGTTCCAATTGAAATGACACAAGGAAGGTGATCAGAAGTGGGCTTGGAAAGGGGGAAACAAAAGTAGAGGGATATTTGATGGTCTAGGAGCTAGAAGTAAAAAAACAGTCTAGCCTTTCTAGAAGGGGGTCTTTCTGCATATTGCTCCAAGTAAATTTTCTTCCCTTAAGAGGTAACTCAATTAGCCCCAGGTTGCTGATAGCTTCATTAAAAAGCAAAGTGGCATTAACATCTCCTCCACTCTTGTTTCCATCAGTAAGCCTTCTGATAAGGTTAAAGTCCCCTAAGGCAAGCCAGTCCATATTATCAGGCATCATAATGTTGGAAACCAATCCAAAAATTCATCTTTTCTATCAGCTTGACATGGACCATATATGTTTGTAAGTGTCCATATGTCATTAGAAAGTAGGGAGGAGAAAGTGACAGAAGTAGAAAATTCATTTTGGAAGGCTTTGGTACCATTGAACAAAGAACTATTCCAGATGATGATGATCCCTCCAGAAGCACCAATAGAAAGGAGAAAGTCAAAGCTATCAAACTTATTTGGACAGAATTTTTTTAAGTAATTCATGTCAAAGCACTCTCTTTTGGTTTCTTGGAGACAAATGATGTCACATTCAGATTTAGTGATTTTGCTTTTTAAAGCCAGCCACTTCTTCTCAGAGTTCATGCCTCTGAGATTCCAGTTCAGAATATTCCATTTTCTTTTGTTATTCATGGATAACCAGAGGGGTAATAATTTGGGGTGACACAAGATATGTAATCACACAAACAGACTTAATCTTTTCACAAGGTCCAAGAGCCATGGATAAACACAGAAACATAAGGAGTCTGAGAATCTCAACACAAGTCTCAAAAGTAATTGACCTAGACACAAAATGACAATATTTTGTAGACATTAAAGCATCTATTTAGGAGCCTTCTTCTTAGACTGCTGTCCATAGGATTCAGCAGCTCCACCTTTCTTCTTTCCAGTCATGTTTGTGTCAGCACCATTCTTTTTTGGTCCAGGCTTTCCAGGTGGCTTGATGATCAAATCATTGATCCTGCTCTTCTTCAACAACCTTTTCTCAAGTTCTCCCTCTTTGACGTTACAAAAAGAGTCAGCCAAGTTTTTAACAACTTTATTGCTAAGACAAGGAGGAGCAGCATTGCAAGAGAGGCAATTTAAATCAAAACAATTCACATGACTTTTAAAACCCCCATTAAGTTCCACAATTATGGGACTCCTTCTCACCTCAGTGTCAACCATTGGTTCCTTTCCCCTTCTTTTTTTGGATGGAGCATTGGGCACCATCAGGTTTGAGGGAAAAACATCCAGGCAATGAGGAGGCATCTGCCCAACACAATCGTCAGGGATAATGAAAGTAAAGGTATTTTCATTAGCAATTGGTTCCTTTATAATTTCCCACAGAGGAGAAGTAAGAAAATGTTTTGCCCAACTGAACTTTTCAGGAGTGAGGAGCATGAGGGTTATTAAGTTGAACCAACTTACAGGAATATCACACTTCAGACAACAAACTCTTGGTCCGGTAAAAAACAAAAATAATTCTAGAACTCCCGAAGGTCCGTTAGAATAACTTCACTACGCATTTTGCTTACCGAGGATTCGATAACCTAGGTCTACTAGGGAAAAAGAGCTATACTACATCTGTAATCCGAATCGAAGGTATCAACCCTTTTTCTAGCACCGTTGTCGGCGAAGCAATAGCTACCCTGGTGAGGTTAGTAGGAACCTTGCTAGGTTTAATTCTTGTTTTTAATTTTGTTAGTTTGCTTTCAGTCTTTATTTGAAAAACCAAAAAAATAGTTAGTCTTTAAATTCTTGTTTTTACTATCATAAGTCTTTGTTTAAGAAAACCCAAAAACATAGGAAATATGGCTGAAAAGAAGCTTGCTACTCCTATTACCCAACCAACAATTACTGCCGATGATGATGAAATTAAGCCCCACTATTTAAGTTTGGTTCAATGGAATCAATTTGGAGGCTCTACTGTTGAGTACGCAGGTATGCACACTTTCACTGAAATATGTGATATGATGCGCATAAAATATGTTGACCCTGATGCGGTCAAATTGCGCTTAGTTACTTTCTCTCTTAGAGGAAGAGCAAAAGAATGGGTGCTATCTTCGCCTAGAAATACTATTGCATCATGGATAGAGTGTACTTATTTATTTATGACTAAATTTTTTCCACCTGCAAAGACTATGCAACTAAGATCTAATATTACTGGTTTTAGATAGGAAGAGCGTGAGCCACTAGCACTTGCATGGGAGAGGGTGAAAGAATGCATGAGAAACTGTCCCAGTCATGGGATGGAAGATTGGTTAATTATCCATTTATTTTAAAAAGCTCTTAACCCTATGTCTAAGTCTATGCTTGATACTGTAGCTGGAGGAACATTTATGGGCAAACATATTACCGAAGCAAAGCAGCTGCTAGACAATATGCAAGACAACCATGCCCAGTGGCATGTGGATAGATCAAACACGAAGAAGGTGAACTCCGTCTCACCATAAGAAAATGAAGAACTCAATGCTAAGCTGGATGAGCTTATATTAGTCGTAAAAGGTAAGGAAAACCAGGTAAGAGCTATCCCAGAATCAAATATTGAAGAAATAGACTTGATAGCTCGTAATGATTATAACCCTTCTTGGAAGAAGAATTAAAATCCTAATTTTCAGAAACATTATTCTAGTCCTGCAAGTAACTCTAATAATAATGTGGGAACAAGTAATTGAAGGGTTCGCAGCATAGAAAACAAAAAAATTCCTACGATGGGAACTACACGCCAAGATATATCTACTAGATACAAGCAATGGGTGGATATACATCCATGGAGAACTTACCCTCGAAGATAACAAAGTTTTGTTAACGAGATGGAACTCGTGGATGATGTAGTCGTACACTTGCCGATCTCAAGATTGTGATGAAGTCCAGCAGGTCCGGCTCCAGCACGTCCTTCAAATCCAGCTCCAGCAAGTCTAGCACCACCAAGTCTAGCACCGCAAAGCAGCGGTGCGTCCGTGATCGCACACACGTCCGGTACCCCGACAACCTCCGTCCCTCGCTCCAGCAAAGCAGCAGAAGCAGCAACTCCTTTCCAGATAAATCCACCAGGAACATGTATCTCGCTAAGCCGAGATCGTGGGGAATAACTAGAAGGGGAGAGAGATCCTTCACGAGGAGGTGTAAGGAAGAAGGGGTGTGAGGGGGGCCTTTTATAGGAGGAGGGGGTGCCCCTCCCCATGGCCGGCACCCAAGGGGTGACCCCTCACCTCCTCATTCATTTGGTGGTAACTCCCTCCACATAAATTTGCCCCTTCACATTCTCTTTTAAAGTCCCCACTTTAAATGCATTAAATTTCTCCAAATTTAATGCTCTCTCATTAAATAAAACTCTTTGATTAATTTTATTCAGAATTTTGTTAATTACTTTAATTAACAAACATTCACATAAAACCCCCTGCAACATTTCAATATTACATGCAGAACCAATTTCAGCAATTTCACCTAAAACAGTTTCGGTGTCTATTGAAATAATTCCAGCGCTTTCTTAAATCTTTATCTGAAACATATTTGCTCCAAATGGTGTCGGTATCCCTTAAGTGTGTCACCCTACGGTTCGTGAATAATGCAGATATGATCGAGACCCCTCTCGGATCAATAATCAGAAGCGGGACCTGGAGATCCATACTGACTCCTACACATTCAACAATGACTTCTGTGATCGTCAGAACCTTTAACGCTAGTAACTAAATCGCTTGTCTCGCGATATATTACATGTCCGAGATTCGATCATCGGTATCTCCATACCTAGTTTGATCTCGTTGCCAACATGCACTCTTTTCTCGTTCCCGTGATATAACATTCTAGTGATCACATCACTTGCTTGCAAGATATCTTAACGTGATATCACCGAGAGGGCCCAGAGTATATCTATCCATCATCGGGATGGACAAATCCCACTCTTGATCCATGAGCCTCAACATAACACCTTTGTAGCACTGAACCCACCTTTATAGTCACCCCGTTATGGTGTGACGTTTGATGTTATCAAGATACTCTTCTAGTGTCAACAATTAACATGATCTCAGGGTCTAAGGACTAAGATTACTTCGTATGATGTTATAGCAATATAAACATAATGACTTTGATCGTAATGCTATACTTCGAATGAATGTTCATCACATCATTTCACAAATGTTGTGACCTCGTTATTAACAACATCCAATGTCCATGATCAGGAAACCTTGATCATCTTGTTAATCAATGAGCTAGTTTATATGAGAGGCATTACTAGGAACTTTGTATTTTGTTTATTAAACACACATGTATTAACGTTTCCAATTAATACAATTATAGCATGCAAACTAAACATTTATCATAAACATGGAATAAGATAATAACCACTTTATTATTGCCTCTCGGGCATATTCCCTTCAGTCTCCCACTTGCACTAGAGTCAATTATCTAGTTTGTAAACTTGTATATACAACACCTAGGTGTTGAATATACGCGTTTGCTAGTGGTTAACATAATCTCCGGATCTGGCACTTTCAGGTCCGTGTGTATTTGCATGTTTTTGCGTCTCTACGCATCACTCATTCTCAAATGAGATGGCATTGAATAAATTTGGTCCTTTGGTGAGACCTTTAGTTCGTTCGGGTTAAAATATGTTGATATTATTGTCATACAATATATCTTCATAGTATTAGCCCACTTTGAACCACACCTAGTTTGATAGAAAACTTCTTAACATAAATGCCATCCTTTGCTGCTACTATAGCAGTCATATACTTAGCCTTTTGTTGTAGTATCCGTCACAATGTTTCAACTTTGGAACTTATCCAAATCCATCATGGAACATCCTTTCCATTACATTGTGCCACCCATAGTCTAAATTGAGATAAATTTAATTTGTATCTTGTGACAAAACTAGTATCAATGTAACACTTTACAATGAACTACCTTTAACTATTTGTCACTTATACATGATATATTCTTAGTTCTTCCAAAGCTCATAAGAATATCTTTACTATCGTCCAGTGATCATCTTATGAATCATTCCGGTATGTGCTCATAACATTTAGAGCATAGGACATATCTGGATATATACATATCACGGTATAATCGATCAAAATATATATATGTGATTTTACTCACCAAGTGTTGAAACACTTGAATCTTGATACAATCCTTTCCATGCAGCAAGAACCTTTCTTGTTGTTTCCATATTGAACCCTTTCAATATCTCATATATGTATGTCTGGCATAACCATTTTAGCGTCTCAATCTATCCATATAGATATTGATGCCAAATATTCCGGTTTTGCCCAAGTCTTTCATCGAAATCCTATATTAATGAAATTCTTAACTTGTGTCAATAAAAGATACATCATTTCCAATCAACACCATGTCCTCTACATAATGTATTAGAAATATGTCTCAGCGCTCCCACTTAATTTCTTGCAAATGCAAGCATCTTCATCATCTCCGATGAAATTAAACTCTTTAACATTTTCATCATGGTGAAGATTCCAACTCCGCTATGCTCACTTCAACTATTGAAGTTTGCATGCCCTTTTAGCACCCTTTGAATTAACAAAACCCTTCGGACTGTGTCATGTACACGTCCTAGGTAACCATTCTATTAGAAGAACCTTGTTTTCTTTATTCAACTACCATATACCAAATTATATGTAGTGGTTGATACATTAATCCGTCAAGACTAAGTATCGCTATGAAAGATCGAATCTTGTCATAGTCAACTCCTTGAACATTACCGTAAACTTCTTTCTGACATGTCGACTATTTCATAGATGTTAAACACCCAGGTCTATTTCTTTATAGATCCAAACACGACTGATAGGCTTCACGCCTTTCCGGAGGGTCTTCCAAGTTCAGAAACTTGATTTCTTGTGAATGGATACTATCATGGATTCTATCACTTCTAGTCATTTTATGGAGTCAGGGCCCATCATCGCTTCTTTTAATGTAGTCGGTTCATCATTGTCAAAACAATAACGACTTGTTTATCAAATCACACTATTTGATACTTACCGACCAACACGGTTCAATAGGAACTCTAATCTCTGAGATCACACCCTTTGTAATCACGGGAGCCATGAGCATTGTGGACGCCACCGGGACACTTTCAGGCGCTGCGCTAGTTAGCACATATAGCTAAGGTTCAACAACCTTATCAAGGTTCTATTGTCCTCCCACTAAACTTTTCACAAAAAATCCCTTCTCAAGAAACTTGACGTTCCAAGTAACAAACTCTTTTGTCCTCGGTGTTATGGAGAAATTCCCAACAAATTATTTGGGATAACCTACAAAGACGCGCTTATCCGACTTTGGTTGTAAACATTTTACTTATGCGTAGAATACCAAAATTTAAGAAAAGACAATTTGGGTTATATCCCAAACCATAACTTATATGGTGTCATTTCAACGGATCACGATGGTGCTCTTTTCAGTGTAAAAGCGGTAGTCTCTAAAGCTTCAATCCTTAAAACAGAATGTCAGCTTTATAAATGACACCTTTGATCTTACCATGTCAAACAAGGTTTGATTTGATCACTCAAACATACCATACTCCTGTGGTTTATCGGGAAATGCAAATTCATGGAACAATTCCTAAAATCTTAGGTGTTTTGCTAAACCTGTAACTCAAATATCTTCCTTTATGATCGAATCATAAACTCTTTATTTTCTTGTTACAATAATTTTCCACTTCATCTTGAAAGTCTTTGAACAATTTCAAATGTTTCATACTTCTTCCTTATTAAGTAAATATATAGATATATTCACTCAAATTTTAGGAGAAAGCATATGAAGCAAAAAGATCCATCGCATATGGCTACATATAATGGACTATATACATCAATATGTATAATATCCGATAAGTTAGTCACCCGTTCCTCTTTGGCCTATGGACGGAGTTTCAATTATCTCAAGGAAACTCTCACAAGCGTCAGTTGATCAAAATCAAAGACTCCAAAAAATCCATCAACATGGAGTTTCTTCATGTTTTCTTTCCAATATAATTTAAACAGCGATGTCACTTCATAAGTGAACTTTCAATCATTTGTCTTGTGAAATTTTAGCAATAGTGTTTATGGATGTGATTTCTCCCACTAGACTTGTAAAAGTTCATCCATCCTTTATGGAATACGGTAATTATTTGAACAACCATTGTTCTCATAATACCGAAACAAAATAACAAAAACAAATCTTGAAGGCTAGGTTTGACGACAACGAAAAACACAATAACACTTTATTTGTTTTCGATGAACATCATCACTTATTCTCTTGCTAGTTACTTAGGCCATTACAGTTCATGAATTGCGTTGTCCTGTATGACACTTCATACCAACCAATTCGGTATCCAGTACCGGTATCCAATACCTCAGAACCACATTGTTTAACAAGCAAGGAATACAACCATAACATGTATATCTTCTATATACCTAAGCTGGACATTTCCAACTTTTTCTTTTCTGCCAAATATTTTATAGATTCTCTTTCAGCAATTCCTTTTCCTTTTAAAAGAATCTATCAACATCAAAGTGGTGTCATTCACATGACACATAGTACAAAGAGTATATAGTCAAATACTAATACCTTTGGACTTGCACTTTGAAGTGGATCACCATCATCAAATGTTTAGTATTCTTTCAAAAAATCCATTCTTTGGTAATCTATTAGTGTAGTAAACATTTTACTTACATCTTCTATTCATCCTTATCATGACATCTTTCATGATCAAGCTACTATAGCCTGTAAGGAAGAATCGCGAGTATAATTTTAGTTTCCAAAACCTTTTGGGAGATTCGGATGCCTAGCATCTCCATCCTTCACAAATTCTCATACAATATGAGAACATGTATTTTGCTAAATTATCCTCTATCATAATGCAACCAAAAACATTGTTCAGATATCACAATATCTTCCACACATGATGGTTTCTGAAACAATTTTTTAGCTCCTAGATAATCTTGATATTAAAACAACTTTTGAATATCAATAATCATGGAGGCAAACATGATACTTTAGATACTAACATTGGAATTCTTACTCTTGATTTAATACTACTTATTAAACTTCATGGAGTAAATAGAGTTTGCTGAAAGTTTGCAATAGGACTTTTAAACTTTAAATTAACATTCAAAACAATACGATACCAGTTCGTAAAGTAAATATCCAGAATTCTATAGTTCTATTATCTCAATTAAAACTAAGCATAAGGTAGTGAACAACAAAAGACAGCAAACTCTTCGTTTGGTAAAACAAAAAAGAATTCTAAAACTCCCGAAGGTCCGTTAAAGTAAGTTTACTATGCTTTTTTCTTCCCAAGGATTCGATAACCTAGGTCTACTAGGGAAAAAGAGCTATACTACATCCATAATCCGGATCAAAGATATCACTAGCCAGATAATTTTAGACAAACAATGAAACAAGCAATCATACATTGAGTTATTCATGAACATCCAGATAATTTCTACGGTTCGGTGGCCTGAGAAAAACTAACTGAACCATCATGTGCCTCGTATTAAAATAGATAGTTCATGTAAATATGATACACAATAGATACAAGAGTGAGATAAAGTGCACATAGTTCCTTATGATACATGTGTATTATACAAGATCTAATTGCTAGCGTGGCCTTGTTCTTATTATCAGCCAACTCAGATGCAATATATCCGGCCTCTGCATATCTAGGAAATTGAACTAAGCACATGGAACAAAAGCAGGACATAGTGGGGCTAAAATGTTTGATGCCAAACTTTGGGAAAAAAATGAAAACAAGAAAGACAAATGGTAAAT
Source organism: Avena eriantha (assembly GCA_910589775.1). Lineage (NCBI taxonomy): Eukaryota > Viridiplantae > Streptophyta > Magnoliopsida > Poales > Poaceae > Avena > Avena eriantha. The sequence goes on from OU342743.1 coordinate 76,913,598, forward strand.
TTCAGCCAAAAAAATGTGGCAAGGACCAAACTTTGGGTGGGGGGCCTTACGGTAGGTGTTACATGATTTCTATGGCGGATCATGTGGATGGGCGGAGTAGGTACTCCATTGTTTCTCCCCTGCATAAAGGTCAGGCCAACTGTAAATACAAATACGTTCCAACATGATATATGTTGGCATGAACTGAATAAAAAGTGATGGGGTCTTACGAGATTATACGAGCCATTTACTCTATTTTATTGTGTGCAAACTGAGGCTGCTCCTTGCATAATAATAGAAAACAGTTAGAGCCACGGGTTAAGAGGGATAAAATCGATAGTACATAATGGTCAAATAGTATGACGTGTGTAAACGTGTAGTATAGGATAGCAGGACAATAGCAGGACGAAAATACTACTATAGTTCATAAATCGGAGAATGAAAGAGATATTATATAATCATATCTGGTACAACAGAGAATGTAAACAAATATGTTAAGTGACTAATAATTCACAAAGAAATATACATAATTGTTTCAATGCGTGTAGTTTAAGCTTAACTACAATGGGATAATTTATTACATAACAGGTATATCAAGTAAATAACCTATTAGTTAGGAAATTTAGCACAAATATAGTACTCCCACTGTTTCAAAATATAAGATGTTTTAACTTTGTGAAAGGAGTATATCTAGACTCTTTTTAGTGTGTTGGTTCATCTAGGTTTGGAGTAAACCTACACACTAAAAAGGGTCAAGATACACTCCTTTCACAAACCTAAAACATCTTATATTTTAAAATGGAGGGAATATATTGCCAACAAACAAATCGCACCAGGACATCTGGTTTTACCTCGGTCAGGGCGGCATCTAGGCCGTCTCCGCATCCTCATGGGTCACGTCGAGGTTGCCGAAGGTGCTACGGTCATAGTGGAAGTCGATGACGGGGAAGCAGATCTTGGGGAAGAAAGGATACGAGCAGAGCGCTGGACCACGGTGTCCCTAGAGCCGATCCAGGGCGGTCGATGATGTGCTCAGTGCACCGAACAAGAGGGTTCGTTGAGCATATCAGGTGTGGTGGGTACGCTGGCTGATACCTTCGATCCAATTATGGATGTAGTATATCTTCTTTTTCCCTAGTAGACCTAGGTTATAGAATCCTCAGGAAGCAAATGCATAGTGAAGTTACTTTAACGGACATTTGGGAGTTTTAGAATTCCTTTTGTGTTTTTACCAAACCAATAGCTTGCGTCTTTTTGTTGTTGTCGATAATGGAGCGAGAGGGCCTAGGGCGTTCGGTTTCACCTGTAGTTGTGCAAAACATCTGATGGGAATAAAGGATATAAATAAAGTATGCATGTACTTGTTAGAGCAAGTTAAATTGTATGTGGGCAGTGCATCCATAATTGATGTTGCCTCCGCAACCGCTTTAGCAATAACCTAAGAGCAAGTTGATGTGAACTTCATAAGAAATAACAACTTTGGCAACAATGCTTATGGTAATAATGCTTATAGGAATAATTTTGGTAGCAACAATTATAAGCCTTACCCTCCTAATACTACCTATGGCTATAATGGTAAATCTGAATTACCTAGTGAAGGAAGAATTTTAGAAGTTGAAAGAGCCACTAAAAACTTCATGCAAATGCAATATGAGCAAAATAAGCTATTTACTAAAACTATGGAGGAACAATCTATCATTTTGAAGAACATTAGCCATCAACTTGAGAGTCTAAATAAGGAAATTCCTAGTTTACAATTGAAACTCTCTAATCCTAAAAGAAATATATCATCTTTGTCTAAAGCTCAATCTTCATTGATTAATAAAATGGCTGCTAAACCTGAAACTAGTGAGAATCTCTTTGCAGCTACTAATGCTATACAAGTAAGAATTGATGAAAATGTTAGACTATTATCTGAATTACATGCTAAGTGGGAAAGAGAAGATGAAATTGCTAGAAACATTAGTGTTTCTACTATTAGCACCACTAGTGTTGAGGCAAGTAATAGTTCTACTACTTTAGATGATAAAGTTGATTTTGATCTTGATGGTTGCAACATCTCTGAAGTTATTAAGTTCCTACAAAAGCTAGCTAAAAGTCATAATGCTAGTGCTATGAACATGGCCTTTACAAAACACATTACTGATGCTCTCATAAAGATTCAATAAGAAAAGATGAAACATAAAGCTTCTATTCCTATAAAGCAAGAGGATGGTTGGGAACCCATCATTAATATGAAAGTGAATGACTTTGATTTCAAAGCTTTGTGTGATCTTGATAGTAGTGTTTCTATTATGCCTAGAAGGATTTATGATATGCTTGATTTGCCTCCTCTTGAAGATTGTTAATTGAATGTCCCACTTGATGCTAATGCTAAAAAGAAACTTATGGGGAGTCTTAATGCTATTCTTATTATGGTTAATGATTCCTATGTCCCCGTTGATTTCTATGTTTTGGATGTTGAATACAATACTTCTTGTCCTATTACTTTGGGAAGACCATTTCTTAGAACTGTTGGTGCCATCATTGATATGAAAGAAGGCACCATTAAATATCAACTCCCACTCAAGAAAGGTATAGAACACTTCCCTAAAAAGAGAGAAAATATTTCTTTTGCTTCTCCTATGAAAACAAAATTTGGTCTTAATGCTTCTTCATTTGAGAACACTTGATTCTTTCTTTGGTTCTTATGCCTAACTTAAAGGCGTTAAAGAAAAGTACTTGTTGGGAGATAACCCAAGAGTTTTAGTTGAGCCTTCGAAGTTATAACCTCTGTAATAACCTCTCCTTATCCTTTTTATTTGCTTTTTGTGCCAAGAGTAATCTCTAATGAGAGTGAAGTAATGATTGGGAAAGTTGTTGTCCCGAAACAGATTTCTGTGCTTCACCATAAAACTTCCTGAGAGAGCTCGGTACGTCGGATTGAGCTGTAATGTTTTGTGCTTCTTCCCCAGGATGTTATCTAACTTTAGTTAGTTCAACACTTTTTGATTTTAGCAACTGAAGGTCTTCGAAAAAATCCGGCTTTACCTGCTGGTCTGTTTTGACAGATTTCTGCCATTTTCTGCATTTGCTTCTTGTTAGTTCCTTCTTTAGTTCCTTTGGGGAATTGAGATTTTTGAGGGAAGTGCTACAGTAGATAGTGTTCTAGTTGAAGTTTATTTGGTGTTAGAACTGAATCTTGAGACTTATTTATCTTAAGTGCACTACTAATGAGATTGTGTGAAGTTTTGTATGAAGGAAAAATTTTAGGTGTATGGAAGGAATGAGTAAAGAGATGAAGGATGGACTAAAGCTCAAGCTTGGGGATGCCACGTGTGTCATCCCAAGAAATATCCAATAAGTACAAGCGTCAAAGCTTGGGGATGCCCAAGGCATTCCCCTTCTCCATCAATAAAAATTCCAGGTTTCTTCCAAACGCTTCATTTTTATTGTTTCATGCACAGTTGTGTTTTTCTTGGAGTGTCTTCTGTTTTGTTTTCATTTTAGTTTTCGTTTTCTTTGGTTTGCTTAGTTTTCTGAATAAGTTGGTTGGACCCCCTCTTCCATACATTGGTTTGCTTATAGTTTGGTTTGGTTTGGAAAAGAGTAGGAAAGTTCATGCTTATGTGGTAAAAAGAGCTCGTTTTTGACTGTGGCCTATGCTTTGTCATGCCATGCTTGATATTGTTTTGGCTTGATGCTTAGTATTCTTTGCTGTAGCATGGCTTGTTATAAACAATTGAGATTGCTTATTGTGCCTTGGATGAATCATGCATTGTTTTAGCATATTAAAGCATAGTATAGTGGTATTCTCCTTTGATGCTTTATTTGGGTTGACTTGGCACAAGCTCACACCATGTTATGACTATCTCAAGTCACCATAGCCTTTATGATCCTTTAGTTTTCAACTTGTAGTATCACTTTATGCTTTGATCAATGATGTTTTGTCGCTCTCTATGATTATGGCCATTATTGCTCTCTTAGTTTGTCGCTCCCAGTCTTTTGCTAGCCTCCACAACCAAGTATGAGTTCCACTCATGCATCCAACTCCCTAAACCAAGTTATTCCAAAGAGTCCACCATACCTACCTACTAGCTTATGCTATTCCAAGTATATTCATGCTTTTGTTTACCTTCCACTTGTTATGAAAAAACTAGTGATTAAAGCTCTCACGAACTTGATGGCACACTTTACTTTACTTGCCCTTAATAAACTTGAACCATTGTGTCATCTATGTTGTATATGCTTGCACTTATTTGTTGGGAATTAGCAGAACCATGCTTTCATGGGTAACGCTTTCAACATTGCACTTGGTACTTGTACCTAGTTGATATCATGCTCTTTTGTATATGGATGTAGTCAGTGTGAAATGAAAGGGGAGCTTGTAAGTCCATGGAGTTATGTATATGTGTTAGAGAAACGCCTGGGCCGCTGGTCTAATCCATGCTGACATGGTGGAAACCTGCAGCGTAACCATAATGAGCTGTCTATGAAGCATTCTTCTTATAAAAAAAGAGTCCTATATTGAGAAAAAAAGAGAAAAGAAAAAAAGATACTATGAAAAGAGGAAAGAGAGAAAAAAGCACCATATTCCCATGGTAAATAAGAAGAATGCTGAGGTGCTCGTTGTCTGCTTGCCTTGTCATTTTGATATGGGGATTCTTCCGTATCATCGGGCAAGGGGTACCCCGTTGGCGGTTCTCAATGATACACATGTACTTACGATGACAAGAACTTACCGGTGACTAAACTTGAGTAGCATGAGGAGCGGCCCTCGTATACAAGGGACATGAGATTTCTGACTTATACTTCGTCAAGCATGTACACCATAGTTTGTTCACTTTAACCTTAATCACTTCAAGATGCTTATGATAGGGGCAATGAGAGCTGAAAGCTATAAGTACCATAATTTTTGGAAGCTCTTTATGAGACTTGAATCCCTACTTCCTTTTACAAAAGGCTTTTCTTCCACCATTACATTGAGTCTCCACCTTCTATCTTTATGCACTACTTTGAGAGCATAGTGGCCATTCTTAGTTCTATGTGCATTGTCCCAAGACTAGTTGATTGATGCATAACTTGTTATTGCTTGTTTGAAACTATTGTATCTAGTCACTCTTATGAACTTTGAAGGTGTCTTATGCATTTATATTTGCTACTCTACTGAGGGACAAGCTGAATACTATTATCCTATGTTTTCTTTATGTGAAACAAACAAACGTCTTGCAAAGCATGTTATTCAAGAATCTTTTGTTTGTGCCTTTTCATGTTGCATCTTAGTTTCTTTGCTTATTGCTAGAACTTTGTCTTTCATGTTATGATTGAAGTACTATGATCCCAGCTTTGAATGTTTTACAAATACTTTGATCAAGTCTTTGATGGTGCATGTCACCTCATAAATTATTCTTTCTTTTTATCACTTACCTACTCGAGGACGAGTAGGAGTTAAGCTTGGGGATGTTGATACATTGCAAATGTATCTATAATTTTTGATGTTCCATGCTTGGTTTTATCCACTTTCTTGTGTTTTGTTCCAACTTTGGAGTACTTTTATTATGATTTCTTGGACTAACCTATTAACAAGAGCCACAGTGCCAGCTGCATGTTTTCTGCTGTTTTTGGTTCCAGGAAAGTCAGAAAATGAATATTCTCGGAATTGGACGGGACAAAAGCCAAAGTGCCTATTTTTCTGGAAGGGATCAAGTGCCAGAATACGAGACAGAGAAGGGCTGGGGGCCAGCCACACCACCTGGCCGCGCGGCCAGGCCTGGCCCGCGCCAGGGGGTGGTCTTGCCGACCCCAGCACCCCCTCAGCCTCTCCTTCCGCCTATAAGTTGCCCTCGGGACGAAAACCCTAGGTACCCGATCAAAAATCCACGAAAGAGTCGGTAGCCGCCGTTGTCTCTGTCCCTAGATCGGGGGGATCTGAAGCTCTTCCCAGCACCCTGCCGGAGAGGGGAATTCACCCTGGAGGCCTTCTTCATCACCATGCAAGCCTCCGGTGTGATGCGTGAGTAGTTCATCCTTGGACTACGGATCCATGTAGTAGCTAGATGGCTGGTTTCTCCTCCTTTGTGCTTTCATGTTTAGATCTTGTGAGCTCCGTTCATGATCAAGATCATCTATTTGTAATCCATACATGTTGTGTTTGCGGGGATCCGATGGATATTGAGATGCTATTTCAGATTGATTATTGATTCTATCATGTCTTTGTTATTTGAGATCTTGCATGCTTTCTGTTGTTAGTAGCTATCTTGGCCAAGTAGATGCTAGCAACTCCAAGAGTTAGTATTTATGCTCGATAGTGGGTTCATGCCTCTGGTAATCTGGGGAAGTGACAGAAATCTTTAAGGTATTAGATGTGCTGTTGCTACTAGGGAGAAAACAATGATCCTTTGTTCATAGATCAATTGTATTGTTTATTTTACACGCAGTTCATAAAGCAATAATCTGTTGCTTGCAACTTAATACTGGAGGGGGTTCGGATGATAACCTGAAGGTGGATTATTAGTCATAGATGCAGTTGGATGGCGGTCTATGTATTATGTTGTAATGCCCAATCAAGTCTCAAAGGAGTCAAGATGATTAGTTTATGCATGTATTGCTTTCTCGATGTTTGTCAAGTGCCCCGCTGTAATTTGTTCACCCAGCATGTTATTTATCTAAGGAGAGCCACCTCTAGTGAACTATGGATCCCGGTCCTTTTACTTTACATACAATCTATGTTTACTGCTTTGTGTTTACTTTCTGCAAACTTTTACTTCTTTCCATTCGATACGTTTAATCCTTTGTTTTCCGCAAAACACGGTGAGATTGACAACCTCATCGCAAGTTGGGGACAAAGTTCTGTGGTTGTGTTGTGCAGGTCTCCACGTTGCTACTAGCACCGGTAGTGCGCCCTACCAAAGCTCAGCTAGTGTAGCATCCCAATTGTCTAACAATTGCAATGCTACTAGCCTAGTCTATATATATGCTACTTCCTATATATAATTGTTGCATCATAATTATATCATGCTCATGTCATCATGCCACATTGCATTTGAGCATCATATAAAACCCTTTTCATTTGGTTCGTATCCCATATGCATTATTAATTGTATTTGCCTCTTGATATCTTGTATTTGGTTCTTGATAAATGCTTGATGCCCAAGTTGAGTTGGGGGAATATCTTTTATTAACTCCACCACCTTTCTTGTCACCACCCCATAATCCCACCATCCAACTATATGTGAGCTTTGCATTTCTTTTGGGTTTTACCTCTAGCTCATGTGGGTTGGGATGGATCCACTTCTAGTTCCACATGCATATTTGCATCATGTTGTTTTCACATTATGGATATGCGGAGCCACCTTTGCATGCTTTGTGGATGGAACCCCTTGTCAAGCTTCCATATGGATTTCTATGAATGTATGCTCATGTTGGAATATTTTAGAGGATATTATGCATCTAGTGGAATATACACACTAGCATGTCCAAATTATATTAAAATTTGAGCATCTCCATATACTCCACATGGAACTTCCTTTTAATTCTTTTGGCTTGGCCTTAGACCCATATTTTTGGAATGCATGTGAATCAATGCCATGAGACTTTATTATGTTTTTACAAGAATAAACAGGCCATTTATTGCTATGCATGGGCCATGCAAATCACCACCATCTTTTCTCCTTTGGTTTTCTTTGGTTTTTGAGTGGATCTTCTCCTTTGTCAAGCTTCCCTTTCTCTCTTACTCAAACCTCCTCATGCTTGATCTTGTCTTGACCATGCTCAAACCCTAACCATCATCACCCCACTCTCCTCACCTCCATCTCACCCTTGCATGATCTTGTTTAGATCACACCCCCTCACCAAAACCCTCACACCCTACTCCTACCCTCTCTCCCTAACCCCTCTCTCCAAACCCTAACTCCTCTTACCCTAACCCTCACCTCACCACCATGCCGAGGCACCTCTCCCTCTCTCTGCCAGCAAGGGCCCACCCTAACCCCCTCTCTACCCCATCCCGAGCTACCCCCAACCCTAGCTCGACACCATCTAACCGAGCCCTCCCCTCTCGGTCTCTCTCTCTCTCGTTGCAGGCTAGCCCCACCGAGCCATCCCTCCTTTCCCTTTGCTGGTCCCAGCTGCAGCCGCCCATGCCCCTGCCCTGGCCCTTCCCACGTCGAGCACGTGAGGGAGAGGAAGAAAAAGGTGGCCGAACCCACCTTTTCTCCACCCGAGCCCCACGGCACCCCCTCTCCTCTCTCGTCCCTATCTACTCCCTCCTCTCTACCTGGCATCGCCCAGATCCACCCAGGGCCCTGCCTCTCCCCTCTCCTTCTCCACCTACCGCAACCCCTCTCTCTTCCAACTCCGGCGGCCACCATCGGTTTTCCTCTCGGCCTCATCGTGACAGGCGGCAGGCATGGCGTTTGGCTGTCGGGGAAGACCGAGGCAACCCTCTGCATCACCCCTGTGGCCGCAGACGAGGAGGAGGAGGCCCAGGACCGCTGCACGTCCACGACGCCGACCCGAAACCCTCGCTCGCGAGCATCTGCGTCGTCGCTGATTTGCCGCTCCCCGGCCCGAACCAACCCCACCGATGCACTCGCGGTGAGTTCTCGATGCCCTCAGACACTTGCTTCCCGGTCGTGTAGTTCCTGTCGTCGAACGCCCTCTATGCGCCGGCGTTCGCGGTCGGTTTCCTCGCAGATGCGCCGTAGAACCCTATCTACCCCGTGTCGTAGATCCTCTCACCAACCCCTTAGCCACCGCAGTGGCTTCCGCCCCTCTACGCGCGCACGTGATCGCGTGTTCGACCCCCCACGGCGCCGCGCGCGTCGTCCGTCAGTTTGTCAGACAAACAGAGGAAGAAAAACTGTAGCGATGCGAATCTTACAGAAATGCCCCCCCCCCACCTTTTTGTCTCGCAAACCGCACTCCTTCCGGGCCCACATGTCTGCCGCTGTGTCCGTTTTACAAAAAGGTACCACCGTTTTTGTATTCATCAACCCGCGCTCCACCAAACCCCACCTGTCAGCCACCATGGAGTTTTAAAAAAAAGCACCTAGGTTCTCCGTCCCTCAACCCGCAGTCCCCTCTGTGCCGCGTGGCAGCCTCCGGCTCACTCGCTGTCATGTGGGTCGTGGAGCCTCCTGGCGCACCTGGCGGTCTCCCCGGCTAGCTTCTGCGCCGGTGAGAAAAGGTTCTGCGTGCCGTTTTCGCCCAGTCAGCATCGGTCCCACCCATCAGTGACTATGGTTAGTTGTGCCTGAGTAGAAAAAGTATTTGTGCTTTTCTATTTTATAAAACGTTTTCAGAAATGTTTAAATATGAATTTAAATTCTGTTTTTAATAACTTTTAATTGGTAATCCCAAATTTGACAAATAATATATGTTTTTGAATCAGAAAAATGTGAGGAATTCAAATATGCCATTCAAAATGTTATTTGAGCACTTTACATTTTCGAGCTAATTAAAATTACAATAAAATGCCCTTTTCTTAATTAATTAATAACTTTAGTTTCATAACTCCAAATTCGACAAATAATATGTCTAAATCGATCAGCGCGACGAGCCCGTTCTAACTATGCATTCCATGTTCTGAATTGCAGCATGCATCATATAAATATAAAGTATACAGCAACTTATTTGGGGGCAAAACATGACTAAAACTCAATAAAATGCTTTATTCTTGTACCCCACACCTCACCCATGCCATGCTACTTTATTGCCATGTAAATTGTGCATCATTCATCATGGCATGCTTGTTTGCTTGTCGCATTTTAATTCATATGCTTGTGCACTTTATTTATGTTGGCCCTTATTTGTTTGGTTCTTCTTCGCATAGACGCCGAGCAGGGGAAATATCAGGAATCCCAGGAGTAGTACCTAGATCCGTCTCTCGCTTCAACTAAGCTGCCAGGCAAGCACTACCACATGCTTGCATACATATAGTACCTATTGCTTCTATCTTATCCTTGCATCATTGAGTCGCGACTACATTAAATTGAATCCCAAGTACTGCATAGCCTTTACTTTTAAACCCCACCGAAGCTTGTTCCTCCATCCCATGAGCCATTATTACAGGAGTTGTTTGAGCCATGCGAGTCGTAGAACAGCATGTGTAGGGTATGTGAGTTTCTGATGGATAACGAGGTACCTAAACAACTTAACATGAGTAGTAATGGGATAACTAATGAAAGAGGCACCGGTGAGCAATATCTGCTATTTGGTTTTCGTGCTCACTTGTGTCCCGTAGGACCCCGAGTACTTGATTCCTGTTCCTTGACTATTCGCACTATCCACATCCGGGAGGCCGTGGACCCCCCTAAGCCAGAGCTTGATTCATTTCTATTTCTTGGGGCCACAATTAGTTTGGGGCTTTATTACTATCCTGTACTTATGCCATGTTTTACCGTTTTATCTAAGATTGTGCGTGGAGCACCTGTACTGTTTTGGGTCGCGCCACGTTTTCGCGGTATCGACAAGCCCAGTCACACTTTCGGGTTCCCAGTCGTTTACAGCCGTTGTCGCAAACCCTGGGTCCGTTCCGGAGCCGGCAAACTTCGTTGCGGGTAGCTTAGTGGGGTGGCCCCCTGAAATATTTCTGAATCCCTGTGATCGCTTTGTCGTGAATGCCGCGTTGGGTTTTGAGTTGGTTTTTCCAAGGTTGATCGAGTGTGTGTTGCTATTTGTGCACCCCTGCAGGGTAAATCTTTCTAAAAGCCGTGTCCGCGGTTATGGACGACTTGGAGCACAGTTTCTCGATCATAGACAAGTATAACTAAAGTACCGCTTTTAATCTGACTAAATACCTGACTAGTAAATAGTGCAATACTCATGGAATGGTTAATAAAATTGCAAACGGATGGTTTGTTCGTCCGCTTTCTCGTTGGTAAGCGAGAAGGAGGATGGATCTGTTATTTTAATTCTGTTATAATTGTTGTTACTAATTAACGGACATCCGTCTATCATTGGTTAGGCGGATGGTTAGCGAGTATCTATAGACTTGTTAGTTATTATCTTTTGCTGCCATTGCGTCACCCTAGGTATATGTCCCCTTTAGAGGCATAAAGACTTGCTGAGTACCCCTCGGGTCTCACACGATAAATTGTTTGATTCAGATGAACAGGTGTATTCGCAAGATGGATACTGGGTGGAGGAGACAGATGATGTTGGCAACGATCACGCGGTGTAGAGATTCCGGGGATGGGGATCCGTGAGATCTATGGGCGGGATGTGTTTATTTATGTGGCATCTTAGGCTGATTTGCTTCTTATCCGTACCCGGACCTTTTTTTCCGCTTCCGCCTGATACTCTGATGTTTGATGTATGAGGAGCTATCCTAAACTATTATATCTATCTAGGATATTTGGATCTTGCCGTATGGCGTTGCAATATTTCTATTTCTTTTAGATGGAATGGCTCTGAAAACTGTTGTATGGTAGCTTGCATACATACTCACTTGTGTATGTATTTGATCTCTTCGCCTGTTGCCTACGCCGCTCGCTCTTGTCCCGATGTCTTGGAAGTGGTTAGGACGGCCGACGGGTCTACACGTGGGCGGTCCTCTGGGCCCCCGCTGTACTATTTTAACCACTTCCGATTCATGAAGGCTTGAACTTAGAGCGTAGGGTCCGAGGTAGTTACAGCTAGTAACACCTTTGGGGTGTTTCCTTGCTCCTACTGGGTCGATTAAACCTTGGTTTCATAATTGAGGGAAAACTTACTGCTATGCTCATCGTACCTTCCTCTTGGGGTTCCCAACGAGCTCTACGTCGAAAGTCGTGCGCATCAAGATATTTTCTGGCGCCGTGACCCGGAGATCAAAAGAAGAAGAGACTCCCACGTCTACGACGAGCACATCACCCCATTGTGCGAAGGGCCAGGCCAATGGAATTGGCCGTAACTCTGCGCCTGGTGCGTGCGGCTTGCTCGCGAATCGCTGGCAAGCGTTGCATTTTTGGACGATGTCCTTCGCGTCGCGCATGGCCGTAGGCCAGTAGAATCCAGCTCGCAGAGCTTTGGCAACGAGGGCGCGACTGCCGGCGTGGTGCCCGCAGGTCCCTTCATGGATATCAAGGAGAACTGCCTTTCCATCAGCCAGGGAGACGCATCGCTGGAGTACCCCTGTGATGCTGCGCTTGTACAGTTCGATGTTGATAACGGAGAATGCTTTGGATCACCGCGCGATGTGTCGTGCATCTGTCGGATCGTCTGGTAGTTTCTTGCTGAGGAGGTATGTAATGCACGATTGCGTCCTGGATTGCTCTATCATCATGACGTTCATTGGTCCTTTGAGTCCTGCGTCCAGCTCCACGTCATCGAGTGCCATTGGCTCATTGGGTGGCGCAGCCCCCGAGTCCGTTGATGCGCTTGTTTTCTTCTCTGTGGCATTTGGCTTGATGGATCCTTCACATATGCGCTCGAGAAATACCCCACGTGGTATGGGGGCGCAGGTAGAGCCTATGTTGGCGAGTGCGTCCGCCTCTTCATTGCTTTCGCGACCTACGTGTCGCAGCTCGCAACCATCGAAGTCTCCCTCGAGTGTATCGTAGAGGTCGCGGTACGCGATCATGTTGTCATTCAGTGCGTCGCACTCATGCATTGTTGGGTTGACGACCAACTTGGATTCGCCATATATGATGAGCCTCTTGGCGCCGCAAGCTTTTGCCATCCTCATCCCGTGCAACAGGGCCTCGTATTCAGCCTCATTGTTTGAGGCTATGAACTGCATTCGCGGGATATACTTCAGCTTGTCCCCTTGAGGTGATGTCAGTATGATGCCTGCGCCTGCTCCGTCTTTCCTCTTGGACCCATCGAAGTGCATTGTCCAGAGGTAGGACATATCTGGCTTGTCCGGGAGTTGGTTCTCCATCCAGTGCACGAGGAAGTCAGGGAGAACTTGCGACTTGATTGCATCGCGCTTTTCGTATGTGATGTCTCCGGGAGACAGTTCTATTTCCCAAAGCGCGACTCGCCCCATGGCGTCGGGGTTATTGAGGATATGTCCCAACGGGGCGTCGCTGACTACCATGATTGGGTGCTCCTGGAAGTAGTGGCGCAGTCGCCGGGCGGTCATAAAGACGTCATACGCCAGCTTCTGGTAGTGCGGGTACCACTGTTTTGTTGGCGTGAGGACCTCGCTGAGGTAGTATACCGGGCGTTGTATGCCGTGGACCTTGTTTTCCTCAGCCCGCTCGACGACGAGCACTGTGCTGACCACCTGGTTGGTGGTGGAGATGTACAACAACAGTGGTTCCCTTTCTTGTGGAGTCACCAGTACTGGTGAAGTCGAATGCGTCTTGCGCTTCATTGGTCCACTCGAATTTTTTAGCTTTGCGGAGGAGCTGGTAGAAGGGCAGTGCCTTTTCACCCATCCTACTGATAAATCGACTGAGGGTCGCGATTCGTCCGGCCAGTTGCTGGACGCCACTTATGTTCTTTGGCTTCTACATGGCCAGTATGGCTTTTATCTTTTTCGGGTTTCCCTCGATCACCCTTGCGGAGATGAGATACCCGAGTAGCTGCCCAAATAGTACGCCGAAGGCGCATTTGTCCGGATTGAGCTTAATCCGGTAGTGCTCGAGATTGGCGAAGGTTTCGCACAAATCGTCGATTAGAGAGGCTTCCTCCTTGGTCTTGATTACTATGTCGTCGACATAGACTTGGATGTTGCGACCCAGTTGTTCCTTGAGGCAAGCTTGCATGCACCGCTGGTACGTGGCTCCCGCGTTTTTTAGCCCGAAGGGCATTGTGTTGTAGCAGAACACACCGAAGGGCGTTGTAAACGTTGTTTTCTCTTGATCTTCCTCCTTCATTCGAATTTGATTATAGCCTGAGTAGGCGTCGAGGAAGCAGAGGCGCTTGCATCCCGTGGTGGAGTCGATGATCTGGTCGATCCGTGGCAGCGGGAAGTGATCTTTTGGGCAGTGCTTGTTTAAAGAAGTGAAGTCCACGCACATCCGTAGGATATCCGTGTCCTTTTTTGGTACCAGCACCGTGTTGGCAAGCCAAGTGCTTTCCTTGATCTCGCGTATAAACTTGGCCTCGAGGAGTCTGTTGATCTCCATTCCAACTGCCTGCGCCCATGGCTTAGACAGTCGCCAGATTGTTTGCATGACTGGCCTTGCGTCAGGGTTGACATTGAGTGCGTGCTCGGAGAATTCCCTGGGAACTCCTGGCATGTCCACAGGACACCAGGCAAATATTTCCCAGTGCTCACGGAGGAATTCGATGAGCGCGAGTTCCTATGTGGGACTCAAGTTGTTGGCGATGAGGGCCGTTTTGGCGGGATCCGATGGGTGGACCTACACTTTCTTTGTGTGCACCGATGAGTCGAAAGAGAGATCAGGTGAGCTTGGCCTACTCAGGGGAGGCAGACTATTGTCTGTGGTCTCTTTCAATCTTGCGAGTTCCTCCTGCATGCCAAAGGACTGGGAGATTCTGTTGAATTCCCTGTCGCAACTGTCAGATCGCTCAAAGCTCCCGTTGATCGTTATGACGCCGTTGGGCCCTGGCATTTTTATCTGCAGGTAGGCATAGTGGTGTACTGCCATGAACCTGGCGAACGCGGCGTACCCGACGATGCAGTGGTATTGTGAGGGCCAGTCGACGACCTCAAAGTCGATGCGTTCGCGCCGGAAGTTCTTCGGCATGCCGAAGATGACGTCGAGGTTGATTTTGCCCAGGGGGTATACGCCTTTCCCTGGGATGATGCCGTGGAACGTTGTGTCCGATGCCTCCAGGCAGGTTAGAGGGATCCTCATCGCTCGCAAGGTACTCGCGAATATGAGGTTGATGCCGCTTCCGCAATCCATGAAGACGCGACTCATGTCGAAGACTCCAATTTGCGCCTCGAGTACGAGGGGGCAATGACCTGGACGAGGTATCTGAGGCGGGTGGTCGCGTTTGTCGAAGGTGATGCACGACTCGCTTCCACTGAGGTACTCAGTGGATGATGGTGGCGAGTGCGTGGCCAAGTTGACTTGGCGAGTGATGGCCTTCTGCACCCTGTTGGAGGGGCATCCTTTTTGGATCATCATGGTACCCATGGCCTGTGGGTACAGTTCTCCTCCGTGGTGCTGGTCCGGTGCGGCTCCGTTCGGGGGTGGCCCAGGTGGTGGTGGTGGTGCACCATGTGCCATGGCGCCTGGAGCAGCTCCGTAGCCTCTTTCGACTGCATTGTGGTTCATCCGAACCAATCCCTCATGTAGCTTGAGGAACTCGCGGCAGTCTTTGAGGAGGTGGCTGGACTTTCTCTTGCCGTCATGCTTGTCGATGTAGAAGTGTACCGTGCATGGCCCGGACAGTTTGTCCTCGATGGAGGTCGCGGGTGCCTCATCGCGAGTGCGGCGTTGCCATACTTGCGTGGTTTTCCCGGAGTCGCGGTATCCACCGCTTCGGTATCCGCTCTTGCGGTTATCGTCGCGTCTATCGGCGTAGCCGGCCGCGACCATGTTGACGTCGTCACGGTCATTGTAGATGCGCATGCGGCGTTTCCCTCGGCGGTCGCGTCTGCGTTCGAGTTCTGCCTCCTTGTCGGAGTGAGCGCAGTTCTTCACCGAATCTTCTCCATCGGCCCACCGATTCACGATCTCCATCAGGTGGTCGATGGTCTGGGGCTTTGAGCGGCCCAGCTCCTCCCTGAGTTCTAGGCGGCGGACACCACCGTTGAATGCATCAATCGCGCGGTCTTCCGAGATGTTTTCCGTGGAGTTCTTGATGATGGACTACCTTTGGATGTAGGAGCGCAGTGATTCGCCAGATCTTTGCTGGTAGCATCTCAGCTCTTCGATTGATGCGGGCCGTTTGTATGTGCCCTTAAAGTTGCGCACGAAGCTGTAAACCAGCTCATCCCAACTGCAAATGGATCCGCGTGGGAGGTTATTCAGCCATGCCCAAGCGGCGCCCTGCAGCTATAGCTGCAAGCATTGCATGGCAGTGCTTCGACTGCCTCCGTGGAGTCTAACAGAGGAGATGTGGTCCTCCAGCCAGATCTTGGGGTCTTGTAGACCGTCAAATTTCAGGTTCTCCGATGGGAGTTTAAACCCTTTAGGCATTTGCTTTTGCCTAATTGATCTGCTGAAGCATCTTGCGCCGCAGAGCTCCCCATCTTCTTCCGTGTCAGTCGACCGTGCATGTCGTGCCCTTGATTTGTCAATCTTGCGCTGCGTGAGGTCATCGCATGCATCGTAGTCACGGTCATGTCGCCGTGAGCGGCAGCGCCAAGACAGGTCATGACTGCCATCGCTGGATGAGGGCGAGGAGTGGCGCTTTGCTAGGGCTTTGCCCTTTTTTGGGTCTGGTGTGGGCTCCTTGTCGAGGGCGGCCTCGATTAATCCCAAACCTACGATCATAGATTGGTGCATGGCAGTTCGGGGATCTCCAGCTGGCGGCTGGTTATTGAGGAGGTACATGGTGGATGTTGTCACCACAGCCTACGGCGTCCTAGGGACCACGTTGCCTCTCGTGTCGACTGTCATAGATCTGAAGTCAAGGACTTTCGCGGCTTCTATGCGCTCTTGTTCGGTAAGATGAGCCATCCGCGATTGCCTCTTCTTGGCGAGGTACTCGTTGCCTCTTCAGGAGGATCCTCCGTAGGAGGAGAGCGCAGCGCGACGAAGGCTCGATTCGTCCGCTGCCTTTTTACGCGCCTCAAGTTGCGCGATTGTTTGTAGTTGGCGCTTGAATTCTTCTTTCAGGAGCCAGTGATAGCCCATCAGCAGTTCCTGCAGGGACCCAAAGGGTAGAGGTGTACCCCGTAAGGCCTCGCGGCAGCGATCCCACTCTTGCTCGTTGAGCTTGATTACGACGCGTTCGCCGGTTTGCTCATTGATTATGCTAGGAGGTTCGACTTCCCCTCCGTTGTTAACGGGAGCGCGATTGCCGCTATTGCCACCGTTGCCGACGTTGGGTGGATCGGTGCCATTACCAGTGTTGCCACTGTTGCCGCGATTGGCGAAGGTGTCGCCTGCGTTGATTACGGTGCACATGAAGTGATTGGGGAAGCTGTTGCTTCCACAACTTTCTGACTCGGAACCGTAGGTTCCGTCTTCAGTGGCGAGATCGCTCAGATCGGAGTCACGATTGCTATCGCTGACCATATTTTTGACTGCTGTCGGGGCGTTGAGCTCGCTGAGGGTGCCGATTGATGGAGGGAACCATGACGTTGGGGTAATCGCCGGTGCTGTCGGCTGATTAGGCATGCGAAGCGTGCCCATCTGACCAACTTGGAAGCGGAGGCTTCCGATTGCCAGGCTGATTCCATCACCCACGGACTCGAAGGCCGGGCGGGTGGCTGGCGTGTGGATGGTGAAGTCGAAGGCGCCGAAGAGCTGGCGAATCTCCGCTGTTGCGGAGTTGTAGATCGCAGTTGATGGGGCCGAAGAAGCTGCAACATTAGCACTCCCAATTCCCACAGACGGCGCCAATTGACGAGGGTTTAACTCATCAATGCCCATTGTTATGGACTTGGGTTTTGGAGAAGGAGGAAGCACTAGAGACATCTATCGGCTAGCAAACAAGCACACAGGGGACAAAGATTTACCTAGGTTCAGGCCTCGTAGAGGTCCCTACTCCTGCTTGTCTGCTCGTGGAATTATCGAAGGAGTCAAAAGTTACAATGGTGCGCAGATGCAATCTAGCAAGGGTTGTGGAAACCAGGGTTGCGTGTGTCCTCCTCGTCGCCCCCTCCTAGCCTTTATATAGATAGGCTAGGTCTCAGGTAGCAGGTCGAGTCGGTTACAAGTTAGGGTTTTCCCCTTCAAACTTTCTATCTTTAGCTTCTTCTTGATCTTCAAGCAATCGAGAGTCCATAGGTTACTCGAGTCCTTTCATTTGGGCCTTGGGAACACCGTGGGCCTATACGTATTTGGACCGTATATACCAAGCTCGAGTACCTATAGGGTATACCCATGTCACCCTGCCAGCGTGCTACGACATGCACTGCGCCTCTAGCCCTACAGGATCGTGGTCGCCGCTGAAAGAACATTTCATGGTTCCCTGTGTTTTGCATATTAGATAACAATACCGCGGAGTTTTCTCATGCGTGCTAAGTGTGCAGGGAAAAGTTATTGTGTTTGGGGGCCAGATTATCCTCCCCCCAAGGGCCAGATTATCTGGCCTCACTCACTTGGCAAAGGAAGGCAGGGCGCATCGCTCTGACTGGGGGCGGATTTTCCCTCGGAAATTCCAAAAAGGGGCAAATTTTCTTCCCCTGACCGGATAATCCGGCCCATGCCTTGGGCTAGATAATCCGGCCCCCAGGAGACGATAAAGGACAAGCAAGGCGCGATGCTCTGACTGGGGGCGGATTTCCCCCCAGAAAATCCGAAGTGGGGCGGACTTTCTTCCCTCGACCAGATAATCCAGCCCTCGCCTTGGGCTGGATAATCCGGGCCCCAGAAGAGAAGCAAGGGCTGGCTCGGCGCGTCACTCTGACTGGGGGCAGATTATGTGCTGGATAATTTGAGTCTGGGGGCGGTGATTTCCCCAGGCCAGATAATCTGTCCCTCACTTGGGCCAGATAATCTGGCCCCCAAGGGCTCCAACGGCTCAGTTGGGACAGGGGTATAAAAGCCCCTTCATCCCCTTCGGTCAGAACTCTTGATTCATTCAAAAAAGACCAGACCTATTGCAAGAGCTCTCTATCTATCTAGATCTCCCACTTCAACCACCTGAAGGCTTCGATCTTTGGGGGGATTGAAGGAGGAGACTACCTACATCGTCATCACGAATCAAGCGCATCAACTCCTCTCCATTCACTTGGAGAAATCCCCGATCTGACATTCTCATTAATATCTAGATCTCGTGTTTTGTTATTGATAACTTGTTCTTGTGGTAGCTTGTTTTCATTACGGGAGCCTCCAATTTGATTGTGGAGTTGTGGCCCGCTAGTTGTGTAAAGGCGCCGGTTCCCGCCTCGAAGGGTTCCTATAGTGGAAAGGTGGATCAGGCCTTTGGTGGCGGGATCCATCGGAGAACAGGGTGAGGCCTATTGTGGCGTGGTGGTCTTAGTACCGCCGACCCCTCCAACACAGATGTACTTCCCTTAACAAGGAAGGAACTGCGGTAAAACAAATCATGTGTATCCGCGTGCTCCACTATGGTTTACTCATTCCTCTGTCTCACTCGCCTTTACTCGCTAGTAGTTAGGTTTGCATATAGGGAAATTCTACATAATAGTATATCTAGAGAATTTACCTTTTGTGTCAAGCCTAAAATTCAAAAAGGATTAAAATTTGAAGTAGCACCTATTCACCCCCCCCCCCCCCTTCTAGGTGCCCATACGATCCATTTCAATTGGTATCAGAGCCCTGGCTCTTTATTTGGGCTTAGCCGCCTAAGAGAAGTATGGGTACTAAGGAAAATGGGAATTAGGTTGTGGATAAGGTCACAATGGGTGACCTCAAGATGTTGGAAACAACCTTGTTGAAATCCTTTGAGACCAAGATGGAGGAGTTGCAGCAAATGATTGCTAGCCTCACATCATCTACAGCCCCATCTGCATCTTCCCCTGAGGCTACCACTCCTTCATCCAAGGATAAGGCTCACGCTGGATCTAAGGAAGATGAAGTGGTAGGTGAAAAACATAATGGTTCCGCCTCCAAGAAGGGAAGTTGAAAGGAGGACTATAGTGAGGTTCCTCATCTATATTCTCTCGACCCACCTATCCCTCATCCTCATATAAACAGCAGGGGTGATCCACCCAAGCTTACTGCATCTTCATTTAATCAATAGCAATTCTTAATGAAATCTCATGTATGTAGTTCGTCTATTGAGCTTTGGAGGATTATCGAAGATGGTCTTCATATTGGAGACCCCACCAACTTGACTAGGAGAGAAGTTGTGGATAGTCAACTAAATGCAATGGCTCTCCACATGATTCAGCTCGGAGTGGGTCCCAAGGACATGCCCCACATTGAGCACTTCAACACAGCCAAAGAAGCTTGGGATGCACTCACTGACCTATTTATTGGAAATGAAAGCCTGAGAAGAAATAGGTATGATGCCCTTAGCAATGAAGCTGAACGATTCTACATGTTGGATGGTGATGACCATGAAGATATGTATAGAAGGCTCAAGGGCATTGCAACAACATTTAGAAAGCATGGAGCCACTCACATTGATGATGCTTGGATAAAAAGGAAATATGTGAGTGCTCTAATGCCATTTGAGCCAACGTACTTGAAGAGCTTGCAAGGTAGACACAACTACCATCAAATGACTTCCAATGAAGTCATGCAAGAAATGGCATCATTCAAGGTTGTAGCTAAGAATGCTAAAGATGCCCATGCCCGGGCTATTGGAATGCAAAAAGGATTCAATGTTGCTCTAAAGGCAAATGTTGTTGAACAAGATGAGGATGAAAGAGGATACGAGGGTGTCTCAATGGGCTGTCCCAAGGAAGTCAAGCGTGCTCATGGTGAGTACATCGCTTTCTATGCTAGGAATTTTTGGAAGGATCCAGCCAAGGCCAAGTCGGAACTCGAGCACAAGAACGGGTCAAGTGGAAGAAGATAGAATGGCCCAAAACTAAGAACATGCTACAATTGTGGAGATAGGTTACACTTTGTGGCTGAATGCCCATATCAAAATAGAGAAGACAATGGTGGTAGGCTCATCCTTAAAGAAAAGTCCAAGGCACCTCGAAAGAAGCCATTTATCAAAAAGAATGGTCCTTACAAGAAGCAACCCAAGATTGTCTTGGTGGCACAAGAAGAATATTCCTCTGCAAGTGAAGACAAAGAGGATGAAGATAGTTCTCGTGAGGTGGCTGCTATAGCCACCACATTTAACCCGTCATCACTCTTCGACTCGCCAAATGAAAACATCATCAACAACAATGTCACTTTCCTTATGGCAAGAGGTTCCGAGGTATCAATTTCTATTTCTTCATTTGCTAAGAATAACATAAATATGGATATGGATGATCACACTAGTCTTAAGATAAAAGAAGAAGTTATTGGTTTGGACAATTTTTTCACTAACTTGCAAGGTAAGCATAAACTTCACTTTGATGCTCTTATGAGTCAACTTTCTCACTCCGAAGCTCTTCTCGAAGAAAAGGGTAGAATTGAGAGAGAAGACGCTTTGGAAATAGCCTCCTTGAAGAATGCCTTAGAAAACGAAGAGGAAGCTCGAGTATCCTTGGAGGAGAAACTCGAGTCAATTGAGGAATCCCATGAAGAGGTTGTTGCCCAGCTCATGAAAGAATGTGACAATGCTCTTTCTAAGGTAAAGAAACTAAAGAAAGAAAAGGTTGAATTTGGGGCTTCTCATGCTAGACTCTCAAAGAAGTTTGAGAAACTTGACATTGCTCACAGGGCATTGGAGAGTGCACATTCTACTCTAAATGAGTCCCATGATCAGCTCCAAACTCAATTGGACAAGTATGATATTCCCAGCACCTCCACTCTACCTTGTGGACATGAAGACATTGTTGAGGAAAATGCAAGGCTAAAAGAAGAGCTTGTAAAGGGATCTCAACATAAAGGTAAAGAAGTCCTAGATGAGGTGCTTAGCAAACAACGGACAAATAATGGGAAAGAAGGTCTTGGTTATGTCCCCAAGACAAAGAAGAAGAAGAAGAAGAAGAAGAAGAAGAAGAAGAGCAAAACTGCTCAACCAAAGACAAGCACCACCTCTAATGACAAGACTAACTATGATGGTTTTGTAGGGGCTAATAATCCTAACTATGAGTTATATTGTGATTATTATGGTGATGTTTATGCTAGTTATGTAGGTCCTTATGATAGTTACATCTCTTGGTCTATTTGGGTTCCCAAGACCCTTGTCACTAACATGAGAGGACCCATTGAAAAATGGGTACATAAAACCAAGAACTTTCCTGCAGGGTTATGCTTCCGGTGGGTCTAAATGGGTACTCGATAGCGGGTGCACTATTCATATGACCAGAAGCAAGCAGATCATCTCGAAGATGCGGCCAAACCATGATCACATAACCGTCTCCTATGGTGACAAGTCAAAATCTGAGGTATTGGGTCTTGGCAAAGTTGTGGTTTCTCACGATATCTCTCTCGTGGACATCATGCTTGTTGAGACCCTTGGTTACAATTTACTTTCAGTTCGTGCCCATGGTAAGATGGGCTTTGTAGTTTTTATTGATGTTGATTTGGTGGTACTCTTGTGGAGCAAGTCTCTAAAGGTCGCTTTCGTGGGATATGTCGAAAATGACCTGTAGTTAGGGGAATTTTCGGGGAAAACCACTACAGGCCCGATGTGTCTTTTCGAAAAGGCCGACGCGGGCTGGCTATGTCATCGCCGACTATCCCACGTCAATATGAGAACTTTGCAAAGTCTCCACAAGGGTGGCCACATCCTTGGACTAAAACAAAATGTTTCCTTTGCCAAAGATCGTGTTTGCAGGGCTTGTGTTGAAGGAAAAATGCATGATTCTCCCCATCGAAGGAAGACCATTATTTCATCAAAGAGGAGTTTAGAGCTCCTCCACGTGGATCTCTTTGGTCCTCCATCTCATGCATGTCTCAGTGGGAAGAAATATTGCCTCGTGATTGTTGACGATTACTCAAGATACACATGGGTCTATTTCTTCAAGTTGAAGAGCAAGACTCAACAAACGGTCATCGATTTCGCCAACGAAGTTCAACATCAACACAATGTCCCTATATTGGCAATAAGAAGTGATAATGGCTCCGAATTCAAGAACTACACCTTAAATGAATTTCTAAGTGAAGAGGGGATAATACATCAATATTCCGTTGCGTACACCCCTCAACAAAATGGTGTTGCCGAGAGGAAGAACCGGACCTTAATGGATATGGCTAGATCTATGCTAGCTGAATTTAAGTCTCCTTATAACTTCTGGGCTGAAGCAATCTCTATCGCGTTCCATTCATCCAACTGGCTCAATCTCCGCAAGATCTTGGACAAGACTCCATATGAAATACTTACTGGTAACAAGCCAAACATCTCCTACTTTCGGGTATTTGGTTGTAAGTGTTTCTTTCTCATTAAAGGATTTTTTATGTAAATTTGAGTCTAAGGCTTTAGAAGGCATTTTTGTTGGTTATGGTGCCGAATCCCACACTTATAGAGTCTACAATAAGCTCTCTGGAACTGTTGTAGAATCTTGTAGTGTGGTGTTCGAGGAAAATGATGGCTCCCATGCGGAGCAAGTTGTTGTTTGTGATGAAAATGTAATACCCCAAGATGCCATAGGAAGAATGGGCGTGGGATTTTTCCGCCCCATTGAGGAACCCCTTGTGGCGGATCGGGAAGGGTAATGCTCTACTCAAATGGAGCCCTCATCGACACAAGCTCAACATGCTCCAACCATCGGAGAATCTTCTACACCAACCACACAAAATGGTAAAGATCAAAATGCCCATGAAAGCTCCAGGCTAGATTATCCGGTGGAAACCGGATTGTCTGGCCATACCTCCTCAATTGTCAAAAATGATCAACCTATCGAAGAAATTGTTGCAAGTCCCAGGCCAGATTTTCCGGCTGACCCCGTATTATCCGGCCACTCTCTAGTTCGAGCAAGATCTAGTCCAACATGCGAAGATGTTTCAAGTTCTCCCAGGCCGGATTATCTGGCCTCACCCACAGCTAGATTATCCGGCCTTGAAACTCCTGAAGAGCAGCAGCCTCCTATTACGGTTGTTGATCAATATCAAGTGCAAGGTTCATCATCTCCTACTACTGCTAATCAAGCTATAGATCAAGGCCAAGCCAATGGTTCCAACAAAGACTCAAATGATGAAGTTATTCCCCCAAGAGACAACAAGCTAATTGAACTTCGTCGCAAAGCTCGTGTAGATAGGAACCTTGAGTTAAGGGGTCACACTCTTGACAAAGTTGTAGGTGATCTTCGACGAAGGGTATCCATAAGAAGGGAGTTGGCAAATTTTGGTGAGCATCAAGCTCACATCTCAAGGGTGGAACCCAAGAAAGTGTTTGAAGCTCTTGAAGATCTGGACTGGGTTGTTGCTATGCATGAAGAGTTGAATAACTTTGAACACAACAAGGTTTGGAAATTAGTCGAGAAGCCCAAGGATTGCCGCAATGTTATCGGCACAAAATGGATTTTTTAAAACAAGCAAGATGAGAATGGCATTGTTGTGAGGAACAAGGCAAGACTCGTGGCACAAGGCTATTCCCAAGTTGAGGGCATTGACTTCAGCAAGACTTATACTCATGTGGCTCGTCTTGAGTCCATCAATATCCTTCTTGCTTATGTTGCTCATAATAATTTTAAATTACAGCAAATGGATGTTAAGAGTGCTTTTCTTAATGGTCCTCTACATGAGTTGGTATATGTAAAGCAACCCCCGGGATTTGAGGATCCTAACTTCCTGAACCATGTCTACAAACTCGATAAGTCACTCTATGGCCTTAAACAAGCCCCACGTGCATGGTATGAGCACCTTAAAGAGCTTTTGTTATACCGTGGATTCGAAGTTGGGAAAATCGATCGCACTCTTTTTACTAAGAAGGTTAAGGGGGAGCTCTTTGTATGCCAACTATATGTACACGACATTATCTTTGGCTCTACTAATAAACCTTTTAATGATGAATTTTCAAAGCTTATGACTGACAGGTTTGAGATGTCTATGATGGGGGAGTTACGGTTTTTTATTGGATTCGAGATCAAACAACTTAGAGAAGGAACCTTCATCAATCAAGCAAAATACATCCAAGACATGCTCAAGAGATTCAAGATGACGGATCTTAAAGGCGTCGCCACTCCGATGCAAACAAAATGTCACCTTGAACTTAATCTCCATGGTAAAGATGTGGACCAAAAGGTATACCGGTCCATGATCAGCTCTCTTCTTTACCTCTGCGCGTCTAGACCCGATATTGTGTTGAGTGTAGGGGTGTGTACAAGGTATCAAGTGGTGGGACCCATATTTGGGCCCCCTTATCCACCTCCTCCTCCACAACCTAAAGGGGACATTGGTGGATGGGACCAATGGATTGAACCTGCACCTCAGAATAATGCTGGCTGGGGCAACTGGAATGCTATCCAAGGACCTATTTTTGCTGAAGGTGTTGACATGCCCATTGACAACCAGAATTTGCCACCACAGGAGGCTGACAGTGCTGTTACTGGATCTGTACCTGTTGCAAATGTTTCATCTGACAGTGACAAGGCATCTGTCCATGGAGCAGAGGATATTGAGGTGGAACAAAATATTGCTAATGCTAATCAAGATGTGGGCATGGGAGAAGGCCTGCTTAACATTCTGCAGAATTACCAGGAAGAGGAGGAGGACACCAACCAAGATGATGAGGGTAACATGCATGATGACTGGATGATGGAGGATACTAACCTGCTCTCTCCAAATGAGGCACACCATCAAGTCGGGATGGCCATTATTCCTTTTGTCAATTCATCTGAGATGCTTTCTGCTAGGTATTCTTTCTCAAAGCAAGGTCTTGAGCTATGGGACAGATTCTTTGCACCACACATGGACCCATCAACTGACAAAGGCAAACTACAATGTGACATTCCTGTAAGTTGGTTTAATTTTATCACTCTAATGCTCATCACACCTGAGAAATTCAATTGGACTAGACATTTTCTCACATCACCCCTTTGGGAGATTATTAAAGAGCCAATTACTGAAGAAACTACTTTTACTTTCATTATTCCTGATGAATGTGTTGGACAGATTCCACCTCATTGCCTAAATGATTCCCCATCAAGCATGATGGTACCAAATGCTCCTGCTAAGAGGAGGAGGGGTAAAGAACCACTGGTGGAATCTGAGGTGAGAAGGAGCCCTAGAATTGTGGAACTTAATGGGGGTTTTAAAAGCCATTTGAATTGCTCTGATCATAATTGCCTCTCTTGCAATGCTGCTCCACCATGTCTCAGTAATAAGGTTGTTAAGAATCTTGCTGATTCATTTTGCAAGGTTAAGGAAGGGGAACTTGAGAAAAGGCTGCTGAAGAAGGGCAGAAGCATTGACTTGATCATCAAGCCACCTGGAAAGCCTAGACCCAAGAAGACTGGTCCAGAACCATACCTTACAGGCAAAAAGAAGGGTGGTGCTGCTGAATCTTGTGGACAGCAGTCTAAGAAGAAAGCACCTAAATAATGTGGTTAATGTTTACAAATATCTATCCTTTTGTGGCTGGACCAATTACCTTTCATATCTGTTATGAGTTGTTGCAGACCTATTTGATGTTGGACATGTTTATGAATTCTGTATCCTATGATATATCAGGTGTTATGTGTGTGACTACAAATATTGTGTCACCCCAATGCCCATCCAATTGGTTTATTAATGATTAACAACAGAAACTGGAAGATTCTGAACTGGAATCTCAGGGGAATCAACTCTGAGAAAAAATGGTTAGCACTAAAAGGCAAGATCATGGAATCTGAATGCAACATTATTTGTCTTCAAGAAACCAAAGAGAAAAATTTGATATCAATTATTTAAAAAAAATTTGTCCAAACAAATTTGATAGTTTTGATTACTTACCATCAATTGGTGCTTCTGGAGGAATTATTAGCATCTGGAACAGTACTCTATTCAATGGTACCAGGGCTTTCCAAAATGATTTCTCAACATCTGTCACCTTCACCTCTCAATTATCAAATGACTCCTGGACTCTTACTAATGTCTATGGTCCTTGTCAAAATGATAGAAAGATGGATTTCTTAGACTGGTTTTCAAACAACACTATGCCTGATAGTATGGATTGGCTAGTATTAGGTGATTTCAACCTTATCAGAAGTCTCACTGATAGAAATAAAAGTGGGGGTGATGTTAACGAAACTATGCTCTTCAATGATGCTATCTGCAACCTGGGTCTTATTGAATTGCCACTTAAGGGTAGAAAATTCACTTGGAGTAACATGCAAAAAGATCCACTCCTGGAAAGGTTGGACTGGTTTTTTACATCTAGTTCTTGGACAACCAAATACCCATACACTTTGGTTACTCCACTATCCAAACCTACTTCTAATCATCTCCCCTGTGTCATATCCATTGGAACAAACATCCCCAAGGCACAAATCTTTAGATTTGAAAATTACTGGCTTCATCATTCTGAATTTAAGATGATTGTGCAAAATGCTTGGAATATACCTGTGAATTATCAAGATATGGCAAAAAGAATTTGTGCCAAGTTGAAAAATGTGAGGAGAGGCATTAAGATTTGGCCAAAACAATTACCTTGCTTAAAAGAGAAGATTGCTAAGGTGAATGACACCATTGATCTCCTGGACCTACTTGAAGAATCTAGAACATTAACCATCAATGAGTGGCACCTAAGAGATATACTGAAATTCCATATTGTCTCTCTCCTTCAAAACCAAAACACATATTGGAAACAAAGAGGGAAAATTAAATGGGTAAAACTAGGAGATGAAAACACTAAGTTTTTCCATTCCAAAGCTACCATCAGTTACAGGCACAACTATATATCAATGATCAAGAATGAATCTGGACAGGAATTTACTAATCACTATGACAAGGCTGATATCCTTTGGAATGACTTCAGGGCAAGAATGGGTACTGCAGTCAAAACTGAGATGCACTATAACCTTGCAGACTTTTATGGAAATGGAATGACTGATGAGATGAAGGATTCACTTGAAAAACCTTTTCTTGACAAGGAAATTGAGGAGATTATCAATGATCTACCAAATGACAAGTCACTTGGACCTGATGGTTTTAATAATGAATTTATCAAAAGTTGTTGGTCTATCATTGGATATGATATCAAATTACTGATTCATGATTTCTTCAATGAGAAAGTGTCCCTAGAGAGCATCAACTCTTCCTACATTACACTCATTCCCAAAGTTACTTGCCCATCTACATCAGCTGATTTCAGACCAATCTCTCTATTGAACTGTATTTTCAAAATAATTACCAAACTTCTTGCAAATAGATTGCAATCCATCATTCTGAAATTAGTACATAAGAACCAATATGGTTTTATCAACAACAGATCTACTCAGGATTGCATTGGTTGGGCATTTGAATACTTATTCCAATGCCACAAGTCAAAGGAGGAAATTTTAATTCTCAAACTTGATTTTGAGAAGGCATTTGATACAGTTGACCACTCTGCCATCATAAATATCCTTAAAGCAAGAGGATTTGGGAGAAAATGGATTAGGTGGATTGAAATGATCTTTGAATCTGGAACTTCTGAAATTCTTCTCAATGGTGTGCCTGGTAAAAAGTTCTACTGCAGGAGAGGTGTTATACAAGGAGACCCACTTTCACCATTACTATTTGTACTTAATACTGACCTCCTACAATCAGTTCTAAACAAGGCCATGCATATGAATCTTCTAACTCCACCTATTGTGGGACCACCCAACAGTGACTTCCCAGTTATTCAATATGTTGATGCCACATTGGTGATTCTTAAAGCTGATGCATCTCAATTATTATGCTTGAAAGCACTACTTCAAATTTTGCAATTTCCACTAGACTCAAAGTCAATTACTTGAAATCCAGCATGATGCCAATAAACACATGTAATGATAGACTGATGCATTTTGCTATGACAATCAACTGTAGAACTGGATGCCTCCCCTTTACCTACCTTGGACTCCCATTAAGCATTTCTAAGCCAACTATGGAGCATTTTCTTCCAATAGTTCAGAGAGTGGAAAGAAGATTATGTGGAATTGCTGATTTCTTGAATTATGGAGGAAAACTGCAGATGGTCAAATCTGTTCTCTCCTCACTTCCTCTATATTATATGAGTTGTTTGGAGGTGCCAATAGCCATCAAGGATCAAATTATTAAATATATGAGATATTGTCTATGGAGAAAGAAGACTGAAGATGTGCAAGCAAAAGGACAAGCTCTGGTATCATGGGACAAAATCTGCCGTCCTAAAAATCAGGGGGGTTTAGGGGTACTAAACCTATAGATTCAAAATACTACCCTCCTACTGAAAAATTTGGACAAATTCTACAACCACCAAGACATACCATGGGTTCATCTCATATGGGAGACTTATTACAAAAATGGAAAATTACCTAGAAGAAGCATGGAGGGATCTTTCTGGTGGAAGTCACATATCAAATTAACTGACAAATTTAAAGGCATGGCTAAATGCAATATGAAATCTGGCAGATCTGCTTATTTCTGGACTGACCTTTGGCAAGAGGAATGCATGATGAATAAGTTCCCTTACCTTCTGTCCTATGCTAAGTCCAGAAACATCAGTGTTCATGATTTCCTTCATGCTGAATTTCTTGAAGATAACTTCCACCTACCTCTATCTCATCAGGCTTTCTCTGAATTTTTAGTACTGGAAGATGGATGTCAGGAATTCAGGCATGACATACAGGAGGAAACCCATGATAATTGAAACTATATCTGGGGATCAGACAAATTCGAAGTTAAAAAATCCTAGACTGCCATGATTGGATACTCACCATCACCACCACACTTTTCCTGGGTTTGGGCAACCTCCTATCAAAATAAACACAAGTTCTTTTTCTGGCTTCTGCTACTGGACAGATTGAATACAAGAAACCTACTGATGAGGAAGAATTTCAACCTTCCTGATTACAATTGTGTTACATCCAACTGCATCACAGAAGAATCAACAATTCATCTTTTCTGGGATTGTCCATTTGCAAAAAAATGTTGGGACCATATTTCCAAAAACAGAACTGCAAATCTAATAGGATTAGAAGCTATTTCAAACATCAAAGAAAAGTTACATCTACCATTTGCAATGGAGATTATTATCATGACTTCCTGGGGCATCTGGATTTGCAGAAATGAGAAGATTTTCAAAGACAAAAGACCCACATTTGATAGATGGAAAGCAATTTTCTACTAGGAAATGAGATGGATACAATTCAGAATCAAAGGAAAATACAAGGAGAAATTCAAAGCCTGGCTCAATCAGCAATTAGATCAAGGATAGAATAGATTGTCTCAGATTAAGATGTAACTGATCTACTTTAGATCATTTTCTCATTTTGTAACATACTCATATATAATTATAAAAATTGCAGTGGGGATCTTTCCCTACTGTTTCACCTCAAAAAAAAGGTATCAAGAAGCTCCTAAAGAAAGCCACTTAGTGGAGGTCAAGAGGATCTTCCGATATTTGGTTCATTCCCCTAATTTCGGTCTTTGGTATCCCAAGGGCTCCAATTTCTCCCTATGTGGATATACTGATTCAGATTGGGCTGGTGATAAGGATGCTCGAAAATCAACTTCTGGAGCTTGTCAATTCTTAGGAAGATCTCTAGTATGTTAGTCTTCTAAAAAGCATAATTGTATATCTCTCTCCACCGTCGAAGCTGAATATGGTGCTGCTAGTGCCTGTACTCAGTTATTATGGATGGGGCAAACTTTAAAGGAATACGGTGTCAATTGTGACAAAGAGCCTCTTTTATGCGATAATGAAAGTCCAATCAAAATTGTGTACAATCCAGTACAACACACAAGGACGAAGCATATTGAGATTCAGAATCATTTTATTCGGGGCCATGTGGCTCGAGGCGATATTGATCTATCCTTTGTAAGCACGAAGAACCAACTTGCTGATATATTCATGAAGCCACTTGATGAAGCAAGGTTTTGTTTCTTGAGGAATGAGCTAAATATCGTTGATTCAAGGAGCTTGTCTTGATTACCCATGCACTCACTCTTACATCTCAGTCTTATTTGGTCTAGGTGTGGGCATGGATATAGGGGGAATTTTGTCCTAATTGATTGGGCTAACCCTCCCCCCATAATGCCAAAAGCAAGTCAAATCATTTCTCTTTATATCATTTTGTGATATGTGAGCTTATTGATGAGTATTGGTCATCAACCCAAGATATATCTTTGCGGTGTCATACCATGCACTCCAACAAGGTGGCCTCGGCCACCGCCCTCTTTCATGAGAAGAGTTGGATTTCTGTGGATCTTCTTGGTTGTTTTTGCTCATCTCATGTTTCTATGGGAATCACACTCAATCTTGGCCTTTAATTGATTTGATTCTTGCAATTTTGAGTGTGTAGTACCATCTCATTTTGGTTCTCTTAATCCCAAGCATTTCCCTACCCCTAAGCCATCTTTTCTTGCACACAAGTCCCTTGTACACCTTGTGGGGGTTTTGTTTGGGGACGCGCGGGCCTAAATCTGTGTATAACGGAATTTCAGATTTTAGGCCGGATAATCCGGCCTTGGCGGTTGCAGTCTTTAAGGGCTAGGGTCAGGGGGAAAGGCTAATAACGGGCAGCACTTCTCCCCCGACCCTCTCCCTCTCCCCAGCCGACGCCTGCCTCCCCCCACCCTCCCCGGAGCCTCTTCGGCCGCCGGATTTTCCGGGCCTCCCCGGATCTTCTTCTCCACACCTCCGGGTACCTTCTCCTCCGCGTTCTTCCTCCAATGAGTGAGGGTAACTCCCTCTCTCCTCATCTTTGGCTAGATGTGTTACTTGTTGGGTGGAACGTTGTCTAGAATGTTCTTGCTTCATGTAGAAATTGTAGTCTTGCAGTATCTAGGCCTGATCTACGTCTTTGCATTCAATCTAGGCGATTCTGAAATTTTCTGCCAGGGCTAGATTATCTGCCCCTAACCAGGCCAGATAATCCGTCCTGACAGAGTCAGTTTCATATAGATTTTGTGCATTGAGTATGATTGGACTATGAACTGTTTGCCTACTATTTCTACGTTCTCTCTTGGACTTGTGTGTGTGCTTGTCCCCTTGCTATCCGTCTTATTCGCTTCACAGGTGGTTCTAGTGCTCCCAAGACATACAAGTGTCATCCTCGTGCTAAATACTTTTGGGACGACGGTGAGGGTAACTTAGTGGACGAGGTTGAGCCGAGGAGAAGGAAGAACGAGGCAAAACACATGGCTGAACAGGCAAAGAGGGATAGGAAGGGTGTGTCCAAGAGGAAGGCCAAAGAGCCCAAGATTGAGTATAAGAAGATGGATCCTGTTAGTTCTCTTCCATTCATCACCGTGATCTGTTTGATGAACTGCCACATGATACTGAGCTGGGTGACTCTCGTTTTTGGTGTGCTAAACAAAAGGGTATCTATGAAGATGTTTATGCTCGGCAGAAGATTCGGCCTATGCATCCTCTGATTCTTGTTGAGGCCATGGAGAAGCCTCAACTTGTTGATGCCGTGTATGTGACTGAGAGGATGGGGCCGCACCATCTCATGGCCCTCCAATGCTCCTATGATTCTGAGATTGTGAAGCAGTTCTTCTCCACCTTGGTTATTTGTGGTGATGAGCACCGCACTATGAAGTGGATGACTCATGATAGGCGATGCAAGCTGACTTTTGTGTTTTTGCTGAGGTGCTTGGATATTCCTTCTGCAATAGGGATCGTGCTAGTGGCCACCGTATCATCACCCAAGTCAAGCCCAATAAAGATACAGTCCTCTCTCCATGCACAGTTGACAATGGTATTTTGGGCACCCTTGTTGGTCTTTCTCCCATATATGCTTGCATGGTGGGTCTCTTTCGTGATTCTATCACCCCAAATGGAGGAAACAATGACAGTATCCGTGGTCACCTGGTTCAACTTCTTGCCTTCTCTCATGAGGTGGCGTCATGTGAGGATGAGTCCGTGTCGTACAAGCTGGATGTGATGGACTTTATTTACCATTAGTTGATCGATGCCATGTTCAATAGGCTATACATCCCATATGATCCATACATCATGTTGCTGATCAAGCACCTGCTTCCCCCTGAAGAGTTCAGCATCGATGTGGAACACAAGGTGAAAAAGATCTACAACAAGGTGAGGAAGACCTCACACCCATCCTCTGCTCCAGAGGGTCTCATGAGGGATGCTCGTGCCAGTGCTCGTAGGCCTACAGTGCCTCCTATTGCTCGTGAGATCAAGAAACTGAATTGGTTCCAGCGGAACATTCTTTGCATGGGCGTGGACACTCGCAAGGGACAATATGAGGCATACAAGCAGCGCCACGAGATGGCTCACACTCAGCAGCTCATTCTACACCATGTGTCTGGTGCATCAGGCGATCCCCTTACTCCTACTACTCCCACCCCATATGCTCGGTGGAATTCTTCTTCTGGGCTCAACTATGGTGAGATTGAGCGTCACCTATTTCCTTTTGCGGCCACTGCTGATAATGAGGAGGATGACACCGAGGAGCTTGAGGATGAGGACGAGGATGGGGACGAGGAAGATTATGATGACTACGAGTGATCCCTTGGGGCGCTAGCATCGCTCTTCTTCCTTTTTGGAGTTTCGATACCAAAGGGGGATAAGTAGTTCTATTAGGTCTTCGTGGATTTGCATGGGTCGGGCACAAGCATTTGCACTTTAGCTTTTCGGTCTTTTTCTCGCTTGTGCCCATTTAGCGTTGAACTTTTATTTGTGATTTGTGTTGTATGAGACTATGTTTGTGTGGCTCTGGATTTATCTTGTGGATTATTCTTATGGATTCATCTATCCTATTGGCTATATTGGATATCTATATCAAGGGAGGCGCTCATTATGGCTATCATTGGATATTCTTATAATATTTTGAGGACGCATCTATCTCCCCTCCGGTGGTATGAATTTTTCGCGTATGTTTCAATGAAATAGACTTATACCTTCCTGTGTGTATTTGTAATCAAATGCAAATTTTAGTGTGCACACATTTAGGGGGAGTCTTTTTCATTCACTAAAATATTGTTGTCTTGAGAACTATCTTGCAAATCCTAGTATTGTCATCTAACACCAAAAAGGGGGAGATTGAAAGAACATTTCATGGTTCCCTGTGTTTTGTGTATTAGATAACAATACCGTGGAGTTTTGTCATGTGTGCTAAGTGAGCAGGGAAAAGTTATTGTGTTTGGGGGCCGGATTATCTGCCCCCCTCCCAAGGGTCGGATTATCCGGACTGGCTCACTTGGCAAAGGCAGGCAGGGCACGTCGCTCTGACTAGGGGCAGATTTTCCCCCGAAAATTCTGAAAAGGGGCGGATTTTCTTCCCCCTGACCGAATAATCCGGCCCCCAAGAGATGATCAAGGACAGGCAAGGCGCGATGCTCTGACTGGGGACGGATTTCACCCGGAAAATCCGAAGTGGGCGGACTTTCTTCCCCCGACCGGATAATCTGGCCCTCACCTTGGGCCGGATAATCCGCCCCCCAGAAGACAAGCATGGGCTGGCTCGGCGCGTCGCTGATAACCCACAAGTATAGGAGATCATGTGTAGCCTTTTCGATAAGTAAGAGTGTCGAACCCAGCGAGGAGCTAAAGGTAGGATAAATATTCTTTCAAGTTCTATCAACCACTGATACAACTCTACGCACACTAAACGTTTGCATTATTAGAGATATTAAAACTGAATCAAAGAGGAGGTCTCCCATGAATTAGGCAATTATGGCCATCCGATCGCGTCCTCCGCATCATTCTGGCCGTTGGATGGTCATCAAATCCCGCGTGAGCCGAATTATCCCTTAGTGATGCTTCTCTGGATATCAAAACGCCTTTATGTGGTTAATTGGGCCGAAATGCTACTTCGACCTGTTACTTGGTTTACGGTACCATTCTACAATGAACCCGGTGTCGCTGGAATGAGCTGAAGAAATTAGGAGAGCACATGGCAATGCGGTAGACTCCAAGCGAGATTCGACAGACCGAGACTAGATGACACCTCTCGATTACTGGGCCAAGATAAATCCCATCTGCTCAAGGCTGACCTGAACTCATGTAGGCATGCACCAAGAAAAACCGTTACAATCGAGAGAAAAATGTGCTCACGCCGCAGGGAAGGAGAACCAGCAGGCGGCCGAACTCAAGCGGCGAGGAAAGCGATGCGACGGGATGGTCGTAATTCATCCATCGTCGTTCGGTAGTGGAGTTCGTCTACCATTTTTTGGAGAGTAAAGCAGCAGTTTATAAAATCAATTAATGGTAGAGATGCGCCAATCACCGGAGGTACGTTACAGCATGCCTTAGCTCGATCATATATAACATTTGTGCCTTCGGCCTGTATCCTACGCCTTGTTCTTGTTCATTCCATTCTCTAGAGTGCCTGCGGGATTTATACCCCCTCCTCCCCTACGTGCAACGCGGAGCCGGACAGAGGCTATAGAGGGCGGGGGTGGGATGGGCGGCCTAAGAAGGGTAGGTTAAACCTGATGGTCGGTGCATGCCTATAGGGCCATTGCCATCCGTCTCTATCCCTGACCCTATGGCCAGTCGAGTACACGGCATCAGCCACCCTCTCCTATCCTCGGTGGCAACGACCAGACGACCTGCTGAGAGGCGGCGGTAAAGGTGTGCACAAGATGACGAGACGTGATGGAAAGAGAGCATAAAGCATGCGACGAGGAGGTAACTGCTATTGTAAATTACGATTTCATATTAAGGGTGAATCATGTACTGTCTTTTGGTTCGGTGCTTATGATTGTTTGTTGTAGTGACCGTATTCAGTGCTTATGATTGTTTGTTGTAGTGACATAGCATGCTCTATGCTTGCATGTCAGTGATCTTTACAACTTAACATTGCCCTTTTCTCCAGTGATGAATACTTTGCATTAATAATTCAGGTGTTGCATATACTAGGATGTTATGCATATGCATTTACACCGAGTTCTGTTCTTTTAGATGATAAAGTTATGGGCTTTCATAGTTAATTTTCCAATGATTAGAGCCATCAAAACGTTTTGTTCTTTTCACTGTTTCAGTTAGCACACTGCAGTACTGAGAGATTCATCTTACAAATATTGATTTGGATAAAAGTGGCTCTGAATATTTGTGTGTAAAAAACTCCCATGAAAACAAGGTCTTTTAGTCACTATTTTTTATACTAATTGTATAGATCATACTGCATCATGTATCTTGAATCACTGCCGGTCCATGTTCCTGCCAGTTCATGACATTGTTCCGTTTCTACGTCAGATATTTGAACACTGGAATCATGTGGATTCAACTGACATATTTGCCTATTCAAATTCATGGCATTCTTGTATTTATTAACCAGATGTCATGTTGGTACATGTTCCTTCTAGTCTCAACTTTATGTAGTGACTCAACCTGTTGATTCTCCATGAATAATCTCCTTATCTTGTATTTTCTAATAGTACCTACCATCCTTTCGTATTTAGAATCCTACAACGCATACATATTGACTCCTTCCCATCATATGCATGCATATTTTTATTTCCACTACTATTGTTGCTTGCGGGTGTTACCAGATGAGTCAAAATGGAACCGTCTAAAATTGATGTGTACCAGCTACTGGATTTGGCAATAGTTCAGATTACACCACCTGATGAGAGTTTGAGATGCACAATTGGT
Organism: Avena eriantha; assembly: GCA_910589775.1. Classification (NCBI taxonomy): domain Eukaryota; kingdom Viridiplantae; phylum Streptophyta; class Magnoliopsida; order Poales; family Poaceae; genus Avena; species Avena eriantha. The sequence goes on from OU342743.1 coordinate 76,949,799, forward strand.
TATCTCACAACATATTCACGACTCATATTTTTTGCAAATGCTCTTTCTACAAATGTCATCTTACTAGAATTACAATTTTTATTGACGATTCCATATGATTCTGCAGACGGTAATGATAACTTGACACGAAGCCTAATGATTAAAAATTCAGCTATAGAGTAAGAATGTAAGAATGGTAATATCATAAAGGAACACAAAAAGACACCTACAAGCTCTTTATAAAACGTATTCACATTTTCCTTCAGTATCACCTATGTTCGATTGGAGTATTTGCCATCGTTTTTCAAATATTTCAATCTTTTAACAATGAAATCCATCTATATTAAGGAACTATATTCTAAATTGGTAATAAATCTTATGATTCATTACTACACCTATCTATGTGTAATCAGGCCATTCCATTATCAAATGGACGGGCGCGGCAACGCGCGCCTCCATGATCTAGTCTAGGAAAGAAAACTAAACCAACAATACGAGTAATAGAGATAGCTTTGCATGATAATAAATAACAAGAAAGTAAAGCTAGTTGTTGTAGCAATAAAATACACTAAACTAACAGAACCATGAGTGTGGAATAGTGGTGGTAATTTTGGTGGCTTTGTCCAAGTTTAAATAGCGAATAGATCAGGTTCATTGTCTTCGATGCAGTTTTCTATGTGGGAGAGGCTAAATATACATGTGCTTCACTAATTGGAATTACATGTACTATATGATTGGATTGTTAGCAAACATCCGTAAGTACTAACAATGCATTAAGGTTTCCCCAACCATAGCCTTAAGTTTAATGGTCCTCTTACTCCCATACGTGCAACATTCTGGTTCGCGTCCTTAGGTCTCTATCACTCCGGCAGAACTCTCCCTTCCTTTTACACATACTACAAACCCTATGATGTTTAATCCATGTGCGCACAAATATAATGGACACCAACGGACTGTACCATATCAACATACAACTTTAATGAACCAAAGACATTCAACCATTCAATCTAAGAACAAATAAACTACGCAAACATGACATAGATCATAGGATTATAACTTATAGCATCAAACACCATGTTTACATAGGATGGTACAGAGGTGTGTGGGAGTATGAACCACTGCATACTAGGAGGATTAGGTGATGGAGATGGCGGTGAAAATGGTGAAGAGGGCGGCGGCGGCGGCGGCACGAGGGACTCCTTCCCCGCCGTCGGTATCATGGGGGAGCACCGCCCTTTAGCCCCCTTCCTTCATGGCTTCTTGGGATCCCTCCCCCATGGAGATGGGATCCATGGGGAGGCAAAAATGTGGCTTTGGCGGCTGCAAATTCGTGGGTGGAGGTGTCTTGGACGAATTAGGTTTCCTCCCATTATATAGCTTCTCGGATTCCCGTCACCCCATCTTGGGCTGCAGTAAATCGGGCCTAGCGGGCTCGTCCGGACGCGGAATCAGCTAAATTTTATGTCCGGAATGTTTATCGTGAAATTTCCAACAACTTTATAGTTTAAGAGGTTTCCGTTTGCCGCCGGCTTCGACCCGAATGTGACCATCTTCAAAAAGAGTTCTGAGACAGATTTCTAGAAAAATCCCAATTTGACTCCAACAAGGTTTCCACTTGTATTCTTGGTAATTCCTACACATCAAAGTGTAAACAAGAACATTGTGCACTTTTGCAACTATTAGTAGGTTAGTCCAAATAAATCATAAAATTTATACAAAAAGGAGTGTCAAAAGCATATTATTAGCATAAAACCATCATAAATTATAGATACGTTATGGACGTATCAACATCCCCAAGCTTAGTTCATGCTCGTCCTCGAGTAGGTAAACGATAAAAACAATACAATTTTTGAGGTGACATGCAGACAACACAATCTTGATCATAATTATTGTTAAAGCGTTGATAGTTGGGATCAAGGTACTCTAAACATGAACATAAAAGATATAGTTCTAACAATAAGACATAGCAACTATGTTGTAGCATGAAAAGGCACAAACAAAAGATTCATGAATAACAATGCTTTGCAAGACGTTTGTTTGTTTCACATAAAGAAAGAATAATGAGAATGGTATTCAGCTTGTCCCTCATAGTGTAGCAAACATAAATGCATAGGACACCTTCAAAGTTCATAAGGGTGACTAGATACAAATAGTTTAAGAATAAGCAATATCAACAATATGAATCAATCAATAAGTTCTGGGACAATGCACATAGAACTAAGAATGACAACTATGCTCTCTTAATTGGTGCATAAAGATAGAAGGTGGAGACTCAATATAAAAGTAAAAGAAAGGCTTTCATAGAAGGAAGTAGGGATTCAAGTCTCATAAAGAGCTTCCAAAAATTATGGTACTTATTAGCTTTCAGCTCGCATTGCCCCTATCATAAGTATCTTGAAGTGATTAAGGTTAAAGTGCACAAACTATGGAGTATATGCTTGACAAAGTAAAAGTTGGAAATCTCATGTCCCTTGAATACGAGGGCCTCTCCTCATGCTACTCAAGTTTAGTTACCGGTAAATTATTGTCATAGTAAGTACATGTGTATCATAGAGAACCGCCAATAGGGTACCCCTTGCCCGATGATACGGAAGTATCCCCATATCAAAATGACAAGGAAAGCAGACAACGAGCATCTCAGCAATCTTCTTATTTACCATGGGAAAATGGTGCTTTTTTCTCTCTTTCCTCTTTTCTCATCTTTTTTTTCTTTTTCTCTTTTTCTCAATCTCTATCTCTTTTTTATAAGAAGAATGCTTCATAGATTGCTCGTTATGGTTACGCTGCAGGTTTCCACCATGATTAGGCATGGATTAGACCAGCGGCACAGGCGTTTCTCTAACACACATACATAACTCCATGGACTTACAAGCTCCCCTTTCATTTCACACCGACGACATCCATACACAAAAGAGCATGATATCAACTGGGTACAATGTACAAGTGCAATGTTGAAAGCGTTCCCCATGACAGCATGGTTTTGCTAATCCCCAACATATAAGTGCAAGCATATACAACATAGACGACACAATGGTACAAGTTTATTAGGGGCAAGAAAAGTAAAGTGTCCCATCAAGTTTGTGAGAGCTTTAATCACTAGTTTTCTCATAACAAGTTTAATTCGGAAGGTAGATAACAACATGAATATACTTGGAATAGCATATGCTAGTAGGTAGGTATGGTGGACTCTTTGAAATAACTTGGTTTTATTTGGAGTTGGATGCATGAGTGGAACTCATACTTGGTTATGGAGGCTAGCAAAAGACTGGAAGCGACCAACTAAGAGAGCAATAATGGCCATAATCATGCAAAACGACAAAACATCATTAATTAAAGCATAAAGTGATATTACAAGTGGAAAACTAAAGGATCATAGAGGCTATGGTGACTTGGGATAGTCTTAACATGGTGTGAGCATGCGCCAAGTCAACCCAAATAAAGCATCAAAGGAGAATACCACAATATTACCATAATATTATGCTTTAATATTCTAAAACAATGCATGATTCTTTCAAGGCACATTAAGCAATCTCAATTGTTTGTAACATGTCATGCTACAGAAAAAATCACTAAGCATAAAGCCAAAACAATACCAAGCATGACATGACAAAGCATAGGCCACAGTCAAAAACAAGCTCCTTTTACCACTTAAGCATGACCTTTTCCTACTCTTTTCCAATCCAAACCAATCTTATTTGAAAACTAATGTATGAATGAGGGGGTCCAACCAATTTATTCAAGCAAACTAAGCAAACCAAACAAACTAAAACCAAACACAAAAACGAAGACGCTCCAAGAACAACACAACTATGCATGCAACAATAAAAATGAAGTGTTTGGAAGAACCTGAAATTTTTATTGATGAAGAAGGGGATGCCTTGGGCATCCCCAAGCTTTGACGCTTGTACTTCTTGGATATTTCTTGGGGTGAAACGGGGTGGCATCCCCAAGCTTGAGCTTTAGTCCATTCTTCATCTCATTACATCATTCTTTCCTTAACACCTGAAATTTTTCCTTCATACAAAACTTCACATAATCTTCATTAGCAACATTAGTGTACTCAAGATAATAAGTCTTTGGGTTCAGTTTCAACACCAATCAAACTTCTATTAAAACACAAGCTACTGTCTCACTTCCCTTAAAAAGCTCAATTCCCCAAAGAGAACCCAAAAAGGAATCAACAAGAAGCAAATGCAAATAATGGCAGAAATCTGTCAAAACAGACCTGCAGATATAAACCAATTTTTTCGAAGACCTTCTGTTTCTCAAATAGAAAAGTGTTGAACTAACGAAAGTTGGATAACAACCTGGGTCAGAAGCACAAAAAGTAACAGCTCAAACCGACGTATAGAGATTTTACACGAATTTTTACAGCGAAGCACAAAAATCTGTTTCGGGACAACAACTTTCCCAAGCATTACTTCTCTCTCATTAGAGGTTACTCTTGGCACAGAAAGCAAATAAAAAGGATAAGGAGCGGTTGCTACAGAGGTAACAACTTCCAAGACTCAAAGAAAACAAATGTAACTGCTGTTTGATGCTAAGACAACTAAATAAAAAGATACAAACGCTCCAAATTTATTCAAGTTTCTATGCTGCTCAAAAACCAAAGTTTAAAGGTTTGCAAACCGAGGGGTTGTTGAAGAAACTTTTGGCCATTCTTCAATTTCTCTGTTTGGTGTTCCTTATTCTCTGTGAAAAAACTTCAATACAAAAACTTTCTCATTATTTCCTGTGGTTTTAACTGAAAATCTTCCATAGGAAGATTTGTTTTGGTTTTATAGGCATGAACACAAGTGTTCAAGGTCGACCCCCACTTAACCATTACTCATCTTTCCAATCACATTCCATTTTGAAAACATTTTAGGTAACAAGTACAACTATTTTTTTGTAATTCGCATTCTCTATCCATACTAAGATAGAGAACAACTTAAAACTGAAACTAAAAACTACTTAGAGATAAAGCAAATAAGTGCACACAAGAATATTCACCCACACGCTATTTCTCCCTAGCAACGGCGCCAAAAAAGGTCTTGATAACCCACAAGATAGGGGATTGTGTGTAGCCTTTTTCGATAAGTAAGAGTGTCGAACCCAACGACTGATACAACTCTACGCGCACTAAACGTTTGCATTATCTAGGAAATAAAACTAGAGAAACAATATGAGTAATACAGATAGCTTTGCATGATAATAAATAACAAAAAAGTAAAAGCTAGTTGCTGTAGCAATAAAATACATTAAACTAATAGAGCCATGAGTGTGGAATAGTGGTGGTAACTGTGGTAGCTTTGTCCAAGTTTAAATAGCGAATAGATTAGGTTCATTGTCTTCGATGTAGTTTTCTATGTGGGAGAGGCTAAATATACATGCGCTTCACTACTTGGAATTACATATACTATATGATTGGATTGTTAGCAAACATCTGTAAGTACTAACAATGCATTAAGGTTTCCCCAACCATAGCCTTAAGTTTAATGGTCCTCTTACTCCCATACGTGCAACATTCCGGTTCGCAAACATGAACCAAAGGACTGTACCACATCGACATACAACTCTAATGAACCAAAGACGTTCAACCATTCAATCTAAGAACAAATAAACTACGCAAACATGACATAGATCATAGGATTATAACTTATAGCATCAAACACCATGTTTACATAGGACGGTACAAAGGTGTGTGGGAGGATGAACCACTGCATACTAGGAGGATTAGGTGATGGAGATGGCGGTGAAGATGGTGAAGAGGGCGGTGGCGGCGCGAGGGACTCCTTCCCCGCCGCCGTTATCATGGGGGAGCACCACCCCTTAGCCCCCTTCCTTCATGGCTTCTTAGGAGCCCTCCCCCATGGAGATGGGATCCATGGGGGACGCAAAAATGTGGCTTTGGCGGCTGCAAATTCGTGGGTGGAGGTGTAATTAGGTTTCCTCCCTTTATATAGCTTCTCGGACTCCCGTCACCCCATCTTGGGCTATAGTAAATCGGGCCTAGCGGGCCGGTCCGGACTCGGAATCAGCTAAATTTACGTTTAGAACGTTTGTCGCGAAATTTCCAACAACTTTGTAGTTGAAGAGGTTTCCGTTTGATGCCGTCTTCGACCCGAAACGTGACCATCTTCAAAAAGAGTTCTGAGACAGATTTCTGAAAAAATCCCAATTTGACTCCAACAAGGTTTCCACTTGTATTCTTGGTAATTCCTACACATCAAATTGTAAAACAAGAACATTGTGCACTTTTGCAACTATTAGTAGGTTAGTCCAAATAAATCATAAACTTTGTACAAAAAGGAGTGTCAAAAGCATATTATGAGCATAAAACCATCAAAAATTATAGATACGTTATGGACGTATCAGTCGCTTTGACTGGGGGTGGATTATGTGCCGGATAATCCGAGTCTAGGGGCGGTGTTTTCCCCAGGCCAGATAATATGTCCCTCACTTGGGCCGGATAATCCGGCCCCCAAAGGCTCCAACGGCTCAGTTGGGACAGGGGTATAAAAGCCCCTTCATCCCCTTCAGACAGAACTCTTGATTCATTCAAAAAAGACCAGACATGTTGCAAGAGCTCTCTCTAGATCTCCCACTTCAACCACCCGAAGGCTTCGATCTTTGGGGGGATTGAAGGAGGAGACTACCTACATCGTCATCACGAATCAAGCGCATCAACTCCTCTCCATTCACTTGGAGAAATCCCCGATCTAGTATTCTCATTAATATCTAGATCTTGTGTTTTGTTATTGATAACTTGTTCTTGTGGCAGCTTGTTGTCATTATGGGAGCCTCCAATTTGATTGTGGAGTTGTGCCCCGCTAGTTGTGTAAAGGCGTCGGGACCCGCCTCAAAGGGTTCCCGCTATCCTAAGATTGATGGATTTTACCAGATGTATCAAGTGGATTACCTATTTCTTGCAAGATCTCTTGACTTACCAGACATCGGTTCCCGCCTCAAAGGGTTCCTATAGTGGAAAGATGAAGTCATATCTCATTGAGCTCTTAAAAGAACATGATACTCCAAGATATCGAACACAAAATGCATGGAGCAAAGAGGCTTGGAAAAGTATTATTGATGCATTCAACTTGAAATTTGGTTTATCCTTCACATCAGCTCAAGTCAAACAAAAAGAGCAGGATATGAAGAAAGATTTTCAAGATTACGGGCACACAAAAAATAAAGACAGCCTCCAATGGCAAGACAAGTCATTCCCATACTACGATGATCTGTTTCTCTATATGATGGTGAGTTTTAAATAATCGTTGACTTGATTGCTTAAAAGTTCTTTTCTACAAAATGTAGTAATTGAGTTTTGGATTTTGATACGTTGCTAATGTATCGATAATTTTTGATGTTCCATGCTTGTTTAGTATCTACTTTGCTTTGCTTTGTCAACACTTTGAGGTATTTTTATATGTTTTCTGGGACTAACCTATTAACAAGATGCCACAGTGCCAGTTGCCTATTTTCTTCTGTTTTTGGTTCCAGAAAAGGCAGAAAATTAATATTCTCGAAATTGGACGGGACAAAAGCCAATATGCCTATTTTTCCCGGAGCAACACGGAAACACGAAGCAGAGACGGAGTAGGACACCAGGGTGGGCACACCATATGGTGGCGCGGGCTAGCCCTGGCCGCGCCACCAGGTGGTGTGGGCCCCTGGCCGCCCACCGACCTTGCCTCTTCACCTATAAGATGCCTCTCAATGCAAAAACCCTAAATCGTCCAGCCTCCAACCACGAAAAGTTCCGCAGCGCCGACGCCATCGAAGAGGAGATTCGGGGGATAGAAAGTCTCTATTCCAGCACCCTGCCAGGACGAGGAAGTGCCCCCAGAGCCATCTCCATCAATCTCCACCACCATCTCCATCACCATTGCTGATTTTCATGATGATGAGGGAGTAGTTCTTCCTCGAGGCTAAGGGTTCCACCGGTAGCTATGTGTTCATCTCTCTCTATGCATGATCATATTGTGATCATGAGCTTTGTAATTGACATGGGTATACCTTACAGGTACTCAAGCTTGGTATATACGGTCTAAATACGTACGGGCCCACAGTGTCGCCAAGGCCTAGACGAAAGGACTCGACTAACCTGCGGACTCTCGATTGCTTGAGAGACAAGAAGAAGCTAAAGATAGAAAGTTTGAAGGGAAGAACCCTTACTTGTAACCGACTCGACCTGCTACCCGAGACCTGGCCTATCTATATAAAGGCTAGGAGGGGGCGGCGAGGAGGAGACAGACACAACCCTAGTTTTCACAACTCTCGCCAGATTGCATCTGCGCACCATTGTAACTTTCAACTCTCTCGATAATTCCACGAGCAGACAAGCAGGAGTAGGGACCTCTACGAGGCCTGAACCTGGGTAAATCCTTTGTCTCCTGTGTGCTTGTTTGCTAGCCGATAGATGTCTCCAGCACTCCCTCCTTCTTCAAAACCCAAGTCCATAACAATGGGCATTGATGAGTTAAACCCTCGTCAATTGGCGCCGTCTGTGGGAATTGGGAGTGCTGATGTTGCGGCTTCTTCGGCCCCATCAACCGCGATCTACAACTCCGCAACAGCGTAGATTCGCCAGCTCTTCGGCGCCTTCGACTTCACCATCCACACACCGGCCAACCGCCCGGCTTTCGAGTCCGTGGGAGACGGAATCAGGTTGGCGATTGGGAGCTTCCGCTTCCAAGTTGGTCAGATGGGCACGCTTCGCATGCCTGATCAACCAACAACACCGGCGATTGCCCCGGCATCATGGTTCCCTCCATCGATCGGCACCCTCAGCAAGCTCAATACTCCGGTGGCAGTCGGGAACACGATCAGCGACAGCAGTCGCGACTCCGATCTGAGCGATCTGGCCACAGAAGATGGAACCTGCGGTTCCGAATCTGAAAGTTGCGGAAGCAACAGCTTCCCCAATCACTTCATGTGCGCCGTCATCAACGCAGGCGACACCTCCGCCAATCGCGGCATCGTCAACACCGGCAACGGCACTGATCCACCCAACGTTGGCAACGGCGGTAACGGCGCCAATGGTGGAGCAGTCGAACCTCCCAGCATAATCAATGAGCAAACCGGCGAACGCGTCGTAATCAGGCTCAACGATCAAGAGTGGGAGCGCTGCCGCGAAGCCCTACGAGGTGCACCTCTGCCCTTTGGATCCCCACAGGAATTACTAATGGGCTACCACTGGCTCCTGAAAGAGGAATTCAAGCGCCAAAAAGAAGCAATCGCGCAGCTGGAGGCGCGTAAAAGGGCGGCGGACGAATCGAGCCTTCGTCGTGCTGGGCTCTCCTCCTACGGAGGATCCTCCTCACGAGGAAACGAGTACGTCACCAAGAAGAGGCAGTCGCGAATGGCTCACCTCACCGAACAAGAGCGCATAGAAGCCGCGAAAGTCCTCGACTTCAGCTCTATGACAGTCGACACGAGAGGCAACGTGGTCCCCAGAACGCCGCAGGCCGCGGTCACGGCAGCCACCATGTACCTCCTCAACAACCTGCCACCGGCTGGAGATCCCCGAACCGCCATGCACCGATCTACGATCGCGGGTTTGGGGCTAATCGAGGCCGCCCTCGACAAGCAGCCAGTACCAAACCCCAAAAAGGGCAAAACGCTACTCCTCGCCCTCGTCTAGCGATGACAGTCACGACCTGTCTCGACGCCGTCGTTCGCAACGACACGATCGCGACTACGACGCGCGCAATGACCTCACACAACGTAAGATCGACAAATCAAGAGCACGACGTGCCCGGTCGACTGACTCAGAGGAGGAAGACAGGGAGCTCTGCGGCGCCAGATGCTTCAGCAGATCCATTAGGCAGAAACGAATGCCTAAGGGGTTTAAACTTTCGTCGGAAAACCCGAAGTTCGACGGCCTACAAGACCCTAAAATCTGACTAGAGGACCATATCTCCTCCGTCAGACTCCACGGAGGCAGTCGAAGTACTGCCATGCAATGTTTACAGCTACAGCTGCAGGGCGCCGCCTGAGCATGGCTCAATAGCCTCCCACGCGGATCCATTCGCAGCTAGGATGAGCTGGTCTATAGCTTCGTGCGCAACTTTAAGGGCACGTACAAACGGCCCACATCAATCGAAGAACTGAGATGCTGCCAGCAAAAATCTGGCGAATCACTGCGCACATACATCCGAAGGTGGTCCATCATCAAGAATTCCGCAGAAAACATCTCAGAGGACCGCGCGATTGATGCATTCAACGGTGGCGTTTGCCGCTTAGAGCTCAGGGAGGAGCTGGGCCGCTCAAAGCCCCAAACTATCGACCACCTAATGAAGATCACGAATCGATGGGCTGATGGAGAAGATTCAGTGAAGAACCACGCTCACTCTGACAAGGAGGCAGAGCTCGAACGCAGACGCGACCGCCGAGGCAAACGCCGCATGCGCATCTACGACGACCGTGACGACGTTAATATGGTCACAGCCGGCTACGCCGAGAGACGCGACGACAACCGCAACAGCAGATACCGTAGCAGCGCATACCACGACTCTGGGAAGACCATGCAAGTGTGGCAACGCCGCACTCGCGACGAGGTAACCGCGACCTCCATCGAGGAGAAACTGTTCGGACCATGCACGGTACACTTCTACATCGACAAGCATGACGGCAAGAGAAAGTCCAGCCACCTCCTCAAAGACTGCCGCGAGTTCCTCAAGCTACACGAGGGATTGGTTCGGATGAACCGCAACACAGTCGAAAGAGGCTACGGGGCCGCTCCAGGCGCCGTGGCACATGGCGCACCGCCACCACCACCAGGGCCACCCCTGAACAGAGCTGCACTAGACCAGCACCACGGAGGAGAACCGTACCCACGGGCCATGGGTACCATGATGATCCAAAAGGGGCGCCCCTCCAATAGGGTGCAGAAAGCTATCATTCGCCAAGTCAAATTGGCCACGCACTCACCACCATCCACCACTGAGTACCTCAGTGGCAGTGAGTCGTGCATCACCTTCGTTAAACGCGACCACCCGCCTCAAGTACCTCGCCTAGGTCATTTCCCCCTCGTACTCGAGGCGCAAATTGGAGGTTTCAACATGAGTCGGGTCTTCATGGACGGCAGAAGTGGCATCAACCTCATATTCGCGAGTACCTTGCGAGCAATGAGGATTCCTCTAACTTGCTTGGAGGCATCGGACACAACGTTCCATGGCATCGTCCCAGGGAAAGGCGTATACCCCCTGGGCAAAATCAACCTCGACGTCATATTCGGCACGCCGAAGAAGTTTAGGCGCGAGCGCATTAACTTTGAGGTCGTCGACTGGCCCTCACAATACCACTGCATCCTCGGACGCGTCGCGTTCGCTAGGTTCATGGCGGTACCCCACTACGCCTACCTGCAGATGAAAATGCCAGGGTCCCAACGGCGTCATCACGATCAACGGAAGCTTTGAGCGATCCGACAGTTGCGACAGGGAATTCAATAGAATCTCCCAGTCCTTTGGCATGCAGGAGGAGCTCGCGCGATTGAAGGAAAGAACAAACAATAGTATGTCTCCCCTAAGCAGGCCAAGCTCACCTGATCTCTCCTTCGACTCATCCGTGCACACAAAGAAGGTGTAGGTCCATCCGACAGATCCCGCTAAAACGGCCCTCATCGCCAACAACTTGAGTCCCGCATAGGAACTCGCGCTCGTCGAATTCCTCCGTGAGCACTGGGAAATTTTCGCCTGGTGTCCTGCGGACATGCCAGGAGTTCCCAGGGAATTCACCGAGCACGCACTCAACGTCAACCCCGATGCAAGGCCAGTCAAACAAACAATCAGGCGACTATCTGAGCCACGAGCGCAGGCAGTTGGCATGGAGATCAACAGACTCCTCGAGGCCAAATTCATACGCGAGATCAAGGAAAGCACTTGGCTCGCCAATACGGTGTTGGTGCCAAAAAAGGACACGGATATCCTACGGATGTGCGTGGACTTCACTTCTCGCTACCACGGATCGATCAAATCATCGACTCCACCTCTGGATGCGAGCGCCTCTGCTTCCTCGATGCCTACTCAGGCTATAACCAAATTCGAATGAAGAAGGAAGACCAAGAGAAGACCGCGTTTACAACGCCCTTCAGTGTGTTTTGCTACGACACAATGCCCTTCGGGCTAAAAAACGCGGGAGCCACCTACCAGCGGTGCATGCAGGCTTGCCTCAAGGAGCAATTGGGTCGCAACATCCAAGTCTATGTCGACGACATAGTAATCAAAACAAAGGAGGAAGCCTCTCTAATTAACGACTTGCGCGAAACATTCGCCAACCTCGATCGTTACCGGATTAAGCTCAATCCGGACAAATGCGCCTTCGGCGTACCATCTGGGCAGCTGCTCGGGTATCTCATCTCCGCGAGAGGGATTGAGGCAAACCCGAAAAAGATAAAGGCCATACTGGCCATGGAGAAGCCAAAGAACATAAGAGGCGTCCAGCAACTAGCCGGACGAATCGCGGCCCTCAACCGATTTATCAGTCGAATGGGGGAAAAGGCCCTACCCTTCTATCAGCTCCTCCGCAAAGCTGACAAATTCGAGTGGACCAAGGAAGCGCAAGAAGCATTCTAAGATCTCAAGCGCCTGTTATCCACCTCGCCGGTACTGGTGACTCCACGAGAAAGGGAACCACTGCTGCTGTACATCTCCGCCACTAACCAAGTAGTTAGTACAGTGCTCGTCGTCGAACGGGCCGAGGAAAACAAGGTCCACGGCGTACAACGCCCCGTATACTACCTCAACGAGGTCCTCACGCCAACAAAACAGCGATACCCGCACTACCAGAAGCTGGCGTACGGCGTCTTCATGACCGCCCAGCGACTGCGCCATTACTTCCAGGAACACCCAATCGTGGTAGTCAGCGACGCCCCATTAAGACATATCCTCAATAACCCCGACGCCACGGGACGAGTCGCGCTCTGGGGAATCGAACTGTCTCCACGAGACATCACATACGAAAAGCGCGACGCAATCAAGTCGCAAGTTCTCCCTGACTTTCTCGTGCATTGGATGGAAAACCAACTCCCGGACAAGCCAGATATGTCCTACCTTTGGACCATGCACTTCGATGGATCCAAGCGGAAAGACGGAGCAGGAGCAGGCGTCATTCTGACGTCACCTCAAGGAGACAAGCTGAAATACATCCTGCGAATGCAGTTCACAGCCTCAAACAACGAGGCTGAATACGAGGCCCTGTTGCATGGGATGAGGATGGCAAAAGCCTGCGGCGCAAAGAGGCTTATCATATATGGCGACTCCAAGCTGGTTGTCAACCAAACAATGCATGAGTGTGACGCACTCAATGACAACATGATCGCATACCGCGACCTCTATGATACACTCGAGGGAGACTTCGATGGTTGCGAGTTGCGACATGTAGGGCGCGAAAGCAACGAGGAGGCGGACGCACTCGCCAACATAGGCTCTACCTGCGCCCCCATACCACCTGGGGTATTTCTCGAGCGCATCTACGAACGCTCCATCAAGCCAAAGACCACAGAAAAGAAAACAAGCGCAGCAATGGACTCGGGGGCCACGCCACCCAATGAGCCAATGGCACTCGATGACTTGGATCTAGACACAGGACTCGAAGGGCCAATGAGCGTCATGATGATATAACAATCATGGACGCAGCCGTACATTACATATCTCCTCAGCAAGCGCTTACCGGACGAACCGACAGATGCAAGGCACATCGCACGACGCTCCAAGGCATTCGCCGTTATCAACGGCGAACTGTATAAACGTAGTATCACAGGCGTGTTACAACGATGCGTCTCCCTGGCCGATGGAAAAGCAGTCCTCCTCGACATACATGAAGGAACCTGCGGACACCACGCCGGCAGTCGCGCCCTTGTTGCCAAAGCTCTACGAGCTGGATTTTACTGGCCCACGGCCATGCGCGACGCCAAGGACATAGTCCAAAAGTGCAACGCTTGTCAACGATTTGCGGACAAACCACACGCACTAGGCGTAGAATTGCAGCCTATTCCAGTGGCCTGGCCCTTCGCACAGTGGGGTCTCGACATGGTTGGCAAACTCCCAAGGTCCTCGCAAGGAGGATACGTCTACCTCTTGGTCACAGTCGACAAATTCACCAAGTGGATCGAGGCCATGCCAGTAACCAAGCAATCAGGGCACAGCGCGGTCAAGTTCTTCGAGTCCATCGTCTACCGCTTCGGCGTGCCGCATAGCATCATCACTGACAACGGAACGAACTTCACATCCAAGGAATTCCAAGAATTCTGCAAAAACCTGGGAATCAACATCAGTTATGCCTCAGTCGCGCATCCACAGACCAACGGTCAAGTGGAAAAAGAAAATGGGCTCGTCTGCAACGGCATCAAGAAGCTACTACTTCGACCACTCAAACAAGCCGCGGGTTGCTGGCCAGATGAGCTCCAATCCGTACTCTGGAGCCTACGTACAACTCCAAACAGCGCCACAGGCTACACGCCATTCTTTATGGTGCACGGGGCAGAAGCGGTACTACCCGCCGAAGTAAGGTACAAGGCGCCGCGCATAGTCGCTTACAGCGAACAAGAATCATCTCTTGCACTCGAAGACTCCGTCGACCTCCTCGACGAGGCGAGAGAAATCGCCGCAGAAAGATCCAAGATCTACCAGCAGAACCTGCGCAACTACCACAGTAGAAGGCTTCGCCCCAAATCCTTCGTCGAAGGTGACCTGGTCCTGCGACTGAAGCAGCAGGGGCATCTCAAGCTCGAGTCCACCTGGGAAGGACCATACTTGGTTACAGAAGTAATCCCAGGTGGCGCCTATCGCCTTCAAGACCTAGAAACAGGAGTCGCATACTCCAACCCTTGGAACGTCGCACAACTGCGACGCTTCTACCCCTAGCTGATTTTACTTTTACATCGCAAATAAGGCTACTCAGCCAAGGCTACTTAGCCACACACTGTACCGTGTATTGTTCTCCAAATAAATAAAAGCTAAGTACCCCAAAACTCTGTGTTTTTTCTTTTCACTTCTGTTACTATTGTACTCGGGGGCTGCGCCACCCTACACACATTTGTTCTTCGAACTAATAAACGCGACATCCTGAGTAGCTGGCACATCAATCGAACCCCTTAACGCAAACTCAACCCAGCTGCAACGCACCTGGCAGGTTATAAAGGGGATGGCCAGACTAACAAAAAGGACTCGCATAGTGCAACGCACCTTACGCTTACAAAAAGCTATTTGTACGCGTTCAACAATAAATTACATACAAATATATAAATGAACTTTACAACACAAATACACTTATGTGCAGGATACAAATCCAGTTATTGCTGCAACAGAAGAACATTGGTTTGCTCCTCGAAGAAGTCGACAATCTACTCTGTTGGGCGGTCCACCGCTTGATAGTGTGGCACCATATTCCAAAAAGATCCGGCTGGCGGCACTGGTAGACCGGAAGCTACGACGGCGACATCCACGTCAGGCCTGTGCAATCGCACCATCGAGAGGGCGGCCTTGGCACCAGCCACCAACTGCTGCCTCACGCACTCGATAACCGCGGACATATCTTGAAATTTGGCCAGGAGAGCCAACAGGCTTAACGGCGTGTCATCCAACGGGAACATCGCCCGGTAGATATTCTTCAAACATGACTGCGACTTCTTCAGGAAGAGCAGTACTCGCGAAGCGTGATCCTGCAGGGTCGCCAATGCAGTCGCACGATCATGATCCACCCAGAAGTATCCACTCTCTTGGAGTTGCTCCTGTGTGAGACCATGAAGGCGGATAGCAATCCTATCCCTCTCCTCCTGCGGATGGTGTGCGCTAACAACTACACAAAGCAGCACCAACAACATGAGTACAACATACCACTGCGACTATCTACAAAGGAAAAGATGAGGACGAGCAATCTAACACTTAAACTGGTCGCCCAGCTGCGTCACCTCGCGAAGCAGATACTGCTCGCGGGCGGTGGCTTTTTCCACCTTTGATTTCCACACATATGCGTTACCGCGGATCAGGGGCAACTCGCGCTCCAGCTGCTTCACGCGGTCACGAAGTCGTGACAGCAAAGACAGCTCCTCTACCCTAGAGCGCGGCGGTGCCACTGTCTCATCAAGAGATGATGTATCCTGGTCTCCCCCTACGGGACCACACGATGTGCCCTACCACAGATGAAGACAGAAGCAAATAAGGCGACCAAACTAACACAAAGGCAGGGATAGCAGATGCATTCAGGATAAAGCATATTCACAAGCACACTCGCCAGCAGGCATGTTCTTAGAGCAAAAAGGACAATTCGTTATCTACTACACAAAGCTAACTACGGAGCAGCTGGCTTCTTCGACTTCAACGCCTTCGGGGGCTTCATCAAATCCGTGGCAGTATCAGACGCCACTGATTTTCCACCTGCCCCTGAAGCTGAAGCTTTCGCCGCCTTCTTAGCGCGTTGGAGCTCCTCCGAATACTTGGCAACGGTATTAATCAAAGAATGACCGTATTTGGCACAGGCAGTCGCAAAGGGGGCGAAAACTACCTGCTGACCATCCGCGCCAACAGGCATTGTCTTCGACACCGTAGACGGATCTATCTCGACTCCGTGGGCCTGCACCATGGCGAGTGACATCGTTGCACCAGCCGCCCGGAGGGAGTTCTTATAGGTAGAAGGCACACCCCCGGCGAGTGACTCCACCAGCTCGTCCATTCTGTCGACCTGCTCCGCCTTTGGCATCAACTCCTCTCGGAGGCGATTAAGGGCGACCTTGGCCTTGGACAATGTATTCTGGACGACGGCGCTTCGGTCTTCGACCGCGGATACCGCGCCAGCCAGAGCGTCATCACGACGAAGGGCATGCGGGTCAAAACTCAAGTCGCCAGCATCTACACCAAAAAACATGGATCAGGTTTCTGGTGCCAACGGCAAAACTCCAGAAGCAAAGAAAAGCATCAATCAAAAATCCACCAGTAAAGGTACCTGAGAGGGCCTTGGCGACTGAGAATAGCTGCTCCTCGAACAATTTCTCCCTGGCCGCAAAAGAGGCGCGCAGATCCTCTTCTCGCTTTCGGGCTTCATCACGAGCCACGATTGCCTCATCGCGCCCCTTGACAGCTGCGGCCAGTGTCTTCTCCAAGGATGCGACATTGCGCAGTAGGGCATTATGCTTAGCTACATGGCAGTCAAAATAATTGGCTATCAGTCAAACACACCAGAACAGAAAAAAGACGAAAGAAACAAGCGCGGAAGCACTCACTTTCGACCATGCGGTGACGCATCTCCAGCATCGCATGCTGACGACCCATCGCCATCACATGCTCCGCCACTCGCGCGGCCTCTTTTACAAAGAGTTGTTGCACCAATCAAGGAATCAGATAAGGGCAACAGAAGGCGTTGACTGCCAAAATACAAAAGAAGGAAAGATATACTCACATGGTCCTCTAGCGACTCCGAAGAAGTCTGTTGAGCTGTCATCCGAGCAACTATTCGATGCTCCCCTCCATGAGGAGAACTCGAAGAATTGTGCCCGGAGTGGGCCGCCGCCGGAGGAGAAGGAGGGCGCTCGACCTCTACCTTGGCTCTCGAGGTCTCGACTCCTGATTCCTTCAAATATTCAACGTCGCCAGAAGATGACGACGCCTCTTGACTGCAAGACTAAATTCACATTGAGAAAGAGCAAAACTCCAGGGCAAGGCCAACAAAAAGAAAACAGAGAACAAAGAACGAACTCATAAACTTACCAGTCAAACTTGTCAAGATCAAACGTGGCCTCCGCCGACTCCGACGAAGACTCCTTGGGCAATCGCATCTTCTTGCGAGAAGCTGGTGCTACAGCCCTCACAGGAACGGCGGGAATTGGTGACTCCGCGCCAGCAACTGTGCCCTCTGGAGTTGAAGGAGTCGACGCATCAGAGTCCTCGCTGCGCGGACGCTTGCGAGTATCTGAGCTCTCCGACTCGGGGGCTTCTTCTTCCACGTCAGAAGGGACAGTCGACTCAGACTCGTCCTTTTCAAAAGCTTCGCGAGGAATAATGCCTTCAGGGAGAGGAGGCATGCAAGGCGAGACCACCCAATCTTGCATACAAAAAGCAAAAAGGAGCAGGTAAGCAACAGAAAAGCAATCGTGAATATAAGCTACTGCGTAGTACGACTGTACCTCGGGAGGAGGATTCGAAGCATCAAAGGAGGAACGACTGGCTCATTCGGAAGCACATCCTTGAAGGTGTACTTCGTGACCAGTCGCACCCTCTTATCTACCTCACTCGCGGACATGCCATCGGCAGACACGCGAGTGGCATCATCAACACCACCCCATTGAAACATGGGATGGACTCTAGCTTGGAGAGCCTGGACGCGATGACGCAGCCAAGTCCTGATAAGGGCGCAACCTCCCTCTTCTGCGCCCATGCGACTCTCGAGGTCGCAGACGCGTTGATATAGCACGTCCGTCTCCGCGAGTTCGGATAGCATGATCACGTTCTTCCAAGAACGCATCTTCTTGCAGGGAGTCACGGGATCAAAAGGAGCGAGTCCAAAGTGCTCGTCCTTGGCCTTCAGGTCGCGAACATAAAACCATCTGTCCCTCCATCCCTGGACGGACTTGGCGAGCTTGATGTCGAAGTAGGTGGCGGATGGGTCGACATGGATTCCACAACCACCTACGTCATAAACTAAAGAGCCAGATGCGGACTGACGCTTTAGCTTGAACAAACGCTTGAAAAGGCCAAAGTGCGGCTCGATTCCGAGCCAGCACTTGTAGAGAGTGATAAAGCAAGAGATGTGAAGAATCGAATTCGGGGACAGCTGATGGAGCTGGAGCCCGTAAAAACAGAGGAGATCCCTAAGAAAGGGGTGGATAGGCAAAGAAAGGCCGCGAATGATGAAAGCAAGAAACATCACTCGAAAACCAGCGGGAGGCACAGGAATGGTCTCACCACTAGGGACGCGCGCGTCGGCGACTACGGCGGAAATAACTCCGTCTTGGCGAAGAAGACGAAGATCGGACGCCTTGATGATTGAGGGGCGCCAGGCACCATTGGTCACGCGGGTGCCCGCGACCTTCTTCTTCCCACCGGCGGCGGCACTGGTGCCCACAGCAGCGGCGCCACCCTTCTTCGCCGCAGCAGCGGTGGCGGCGGATTCAATGGTAGCGCCTCCTTTCTTCTTTCTCATTGCGCGGCGGCGATGAGAACATAGAAAGTAACTTGGGAACGAGCGGAGATGGTCCAGAACTGCGGAAAAGATGAGCGCAGGAGAAAAGCAGAGGAGCAGCGGCAATGGCGATGGCAGCGAGGAAGAAAAGGGCGCAGATGGAAATTTACCGTCATAGCATCGCTACTTAACCCCTAAGAGATGCAATCCAACGGCTCACAAAAACCCTATTGGACGCGTGGCACACGTCGCGCTCGACACGTGGAGAAGAGGAAGCATGAACCGTCCCTCTACTGCGCGGAAATCAAGGAGGCACAGTTAATAATAAGATTACGCACGCCCAGTCAACTCAAAGTCAGAAAGTGGGACCCACCGCTCGTCACGTCCTGTCAAAGCCGCTCACGCGGGTAACTGAGGTCATGCAAGCGTCAGCACTGACGTCATCAAAAGCTACTTAGCAGAAAACTTCGACTACTTTAGTCCTTGCTGAAGTTTTTGACTCCACCAAGCACTCGGGGGCTACTCCCATAGGGAGCGCTGGTCGCGCACCCTATGATTTTCTTTTCTTATTGCAGGGATACAGGCAATCATAATCAAACCCAACCACTCAAAAAACGATTCGACTATGGATGTGGGTTACTCCCATAGGGAGCGCCTGGAAACAAATTCGACTGAAACAAGCAAGCAAAAGACGAAACAAAAATGACAGCAGTCGTGAAATTTCTTTAGTCCCTGCCTGAGTCTTCGACTCAACCAGGCACTCGGGGGCTACTCCCATAGGGAGCGCTGGTCGCGCACCCTATGATTATTTGCACGAAAGCTGTGCGTTGATTACATCAGCACTCACAGATCATGGCGACACCGCCTCATAATTTTCCCTACAAAGAGATTACATCTCCTGGGTTACCCGAATCATCTCTGCGATGATAAAATTCGGATGCCACGGTTACAGCGTGAAGGTAAGACCTGAATAAAGGCCCGGCAACGCATTTAACTACGCACTACCAGAAACATATCCGTGCCTACAGGCACGATGAACATGCCTTGACGGACGCGTCAAGTGCTCACACTCATATAACTAGAATTTGACTCCTGTAAGACCTCCGCGGCTTGAGTCGAATTATGCCAGCACTTTTCCGGATTTGAGTCCGGGGACTCAAATTCGAGTAGATTGCGTTGTTTCACCCTAAGGTGGTTAATTGGTACCGATACTTCGGTTATATCAGGCATGTATATCAACAATCCCTATGACACAAATAAAAGCAGTCGAAATGTACTCATTCAGGCACTCGAAACTTCAAAAAGTACCTAGTCGAATCTTCTCCCATAGGGAGCGCTGGTCGCGCACCCTATGATTATTTGCACGAAAGTTGTGCGTTGATTACATCAGCACTCACAGATCATGGCGACACCACCTCATAATTTTCCCTACAAAGAGATTACGTCTCCTGGGTTGCCTGAATCATCTCCGCGATGATAAAATTCGGATGCCACGCTTATAGCGTGAAGGTAAGACCTGAATAAAGGCCTGGCAACGCATTTAACTGCGCACTACCAGAAACATATCCGTGCCTACAGGCACGATGAACATGCCTTGACGGACGCGTCAAGTGCTCACACTCATATAACTGGAATTTGACTCCTGTAAGACCTCCGCGGCTTGAGTCGAATTACGCCAGCACTTTTCCGGATTTGAGTCCGGGGACTCAAATTCGAGTAGATTGCGTTGTTTCACCCTAAGGTGGTTAACTAGTACTGATACTTCGGTTATATCAGGCATGTATATCAACAATCCCTATGACACAAATAAAAGCAGTCGAAATGTACTCATTCAGGCACTCGAAACTTCAAAAAGTACCTAGTCGAATCTGCGATTCCACTGGATACTCGGGGGCTACTGACATGGGTATACCTTACAGGTACTCAAGCTTGGTATATATGGTCTAAATACGTACGGGCCCACGGTGTCGCCAAGGCCCAGACGAAAGGACTCGACTAACCTACGGACTCTTGATTGCTTGAGAGACAAGAAGAAGCTAAAGATAGAAAGTTTGAAGGGAAGAACCCTTACTTGTAACCGACTCGACCTGCTACCCGAGACCTGTCCTATCTATATAAAGGCTAGGAGGGGCGGCGAGGAGGAGACAGACACAACCCTAGTTTTCACAACTCTCACCAGATTGCATCTGCGCACCATTGTAACTTTCGACTCTCTCGATAATTCCACGAGCAGACAAGCAGGAGTAGGGACCTCTACGAGGCATGAACCTGGGTAAATCCTTTGTCCCCTGTGTGCTTGTTTGCTAGCCGATAGATGTCTCCAGCACTCCCTCTTTCTCTAAAACCCAACTCCATAACCATGGGCATTGATGAGTTAAACCCTCGTCAGTAATCAAGTAGATCTACCTTGCTACTCAAGTGCTTTAATAGATCTCTGCTCTCCCATGTGTGTGAAAGTGACAGCGTGCACACCATGGTGGCACTTAGGCTAGAGATTATAAATACTTGTTATGAGTTATATTTGGAGTTGGATGTCTTTATGAAATGGTGGTGTTTGTTGGAACCATCTAGTGCTCAAGGTGACAGTGTGGGGTTATCTAGATGGGAAAGGCTTACTTTGACGTGTGCTGTTATAGCCCTACCATGGATTAGAGTGTCCAACCAGAGAGTAGTTCAGAGTAGTATCATGAAGAGAATATATTTATATCAGAGTGTTCACTAGCGAAAGTATGATCCCTAGGCCTCGTTTCTTAGCATTGAAACACCGTTTGCAACTAGATCTGTTACATGTTTGCTTGCTTCCATCTTTATTTCAGTTTGACTTTAGTCTCTTCCACGCCATCAAGCTATTTTCTGGCATCGTTACAACTTATAATTATCCATACCACTTGTATTTCACTATCTCTTCGCCGAACTAGTGCACCTATACACGTGACAAGTGTATTGGGTGTATTGGGTGTGTTGGGGACACAAGAGACTTCTTGTATCTTGATTGCAGGGTTGCTTGAGAGGGGATACTTTTGACCACTTCCTCCCTGAGTTCGATAAACCTTGGGTAATCCAATTAAGGGAAAACTTGCTGCTGTTCTACAAACCTCTGCACTTGGAGGCCTAGCAACTGTCTACAAGAATAGAAGTGCGTAGACATCAGATTTACATAAATTTTGTAGGACGTTATGCTGAAGGTAGGAGTTTTTGTGGCATGAATTTATATACAAAGAAAGCAACACAACTATCTCAGGCTACTGCATCATATTCGCAGCCATTACAAGATCCTGGTGCATTATCCATGGATTTTGATAAAGAAGAGGAAATTGGGAGCACAAATTGGTTTTGCGACAATGATCCATTGAACCAAGAAATAGTAAACTCACCTCCTGGTAATGATTCTATAGTACATGGTTTATCACCAAATGCAGTTCCAGGACAAGCTTGTTCAAATGAAGACCCACAGAACTCAATGGAACGCTTAGAAAAATTACGCAGAAATCAGCAACAATCTAATTCTACTCCAAAGCTTAGGAGTGCTAGACAAGTGAAAAAACAAAAGACCAAACATGCCAAGGATGATTTTCACGAGAGGTACTTGAGCCTCAAAAGAGAAGAGATAGACCGAGTTGTAGCCATTGAGGAGAGGAAAGTAGAGGATCCATATAGCATCCAGAAATGCATTATTGTACTTGAAGGGTTGAAAGATTTACAAATTGGAGATATGTTAAAAGTTGCTGACTGCTTCACCGACAATAAGAACAATAGAGAAGTATTCTTATCTTTCTCAAATGATGCATTACGGTTGGCCTGGTTAACCAGAAAAATCTAGCAAACCTAGACAAATGGCTATGGAAATATCTAGCTTTTGTGTATACGTTCTTGAACACATGTAGTACTTGGCTAGGGATGTTAACTTTTGTGTGTATACATTCCTGGGCACATGTAGTACTCTGCTTTTGTGTGTATACTTCCTCTACACATGTAGTACTTGGATAGGGATGTTAATTTTTGTGTGTATATATTCCTAGACACATCTGGTACTTGGCTAGGAAAGGATGTTATCTTTTTTATATGTTCCTATCGCACATGTAGTTCCGATGCAATGTTAATTGGCACTTGATTACATGTCCTTTTGAATGAATGCAAGTAATTTCAGTACAAACTAAATTGTTTTATTGGAACAACATGTATTGAATTAGATTTAGTACAATATAAATCATCTTCTTTATATGTAGTCTGCCCACATTGCTTTTGCCATGGAATCTCGCATAGCATTTCCAGCTTGCCGCATGTCAACGCTCGGATTTTTAATCCCAGATGCCTGTTATGCCATACCTCACAATCCCAGGATTATCATTTTTGTGAGACATAACAGATTGATATCACAGTACATCATCCATTACAAACCATAATAAAGGTCTTACAAATAAAGGATCTCATGATCCAGTCTTAATGCAAATCAAGAAGCGGAAAAGAAACGTAGTAGGGGCTCCATCTTTAGAGTCACAGGCAATGCTGACGATGGGAGATGACCTAGTTGTCGTAGACGTCCTGTTGTCCATCATCCTGATAGTCCTCCTCATAGTCTGGCCACGAGAATAGCCAGGGACAAAGCCATGAGTACTCTTTAAGTACACGCAAACTATCACTAACAAGTAAGGTAGTTCTAGTAGGAATCTTAAGCTCTAGGTTTATTTGCAAAAAGCCAGGTTTATCTAAACTGAGTTTAGAAGTAAAGAAAACTAAGTTAATGTTCTAAATCACTTAAGTGGGAACCTAGTTTTCATATCCACAACCCTTTTGTGGTCAAGTCAAGTCATAGTTAAATTCATAAGTCATTTTGAAAACATCTGACGATGGAACAATATGGCCACTCCAACTGTCCATGACCGCGAACACGGCTATTCGAATAGTTTGACACTCTGTAGAGGTGGTACACATTCACCACAAAATTTGATACATCCGTCAGGGAGGACCATGAATCATCATACTTAGTATGCGGATAATCAATCATAACCTTTCAATTACACACTCTAGTATAGGCACCTCCCCTATGAGCTTGGCCTCCCAGCCATGGCCGTCTGCCATCCTAGGCACTGCATAGGTGGACCTTCACACTCACGGGGTAGCGTCAGCTCAACCTCTTCCGTGGCGGAACCCATACTAAGGCATATAAACTTCCAGCTAAGCCCTACCCAATTCGGGCATTGTGGTTGTAAGGTAAAATTGGAATGGTATCGCATCCGAACCCAACCATCAGTTTTTATAAAGGGCTAAGGCTCATGCCTCAACATTTTCATCATCAAATCCTTTTGTGTTTCTCAACACATGTCAAAACATTTCAATAGAATGAATCATCATTCCAAGGTTTTCATAATCATTTTCACCAAGTATTCCCATCTAAAGTGATCAACTTTTATGCTTAGCACTAGCCACTAAGGTTGAGGGTGTTCACTAATGAGGGATCTAATCTCCAATCTCATGTTATGGAATGACATCTAAGTATAATTAGTTAGGCCTAGTTTTATACTCTTTATGGTATATATTCTATTTCTCCAATACTCACAAAGTACTAACTAAAAGTAAAGAACTTTGGTAAAGTAAAAGAGTAAAGCTTGCAAGTAAAACTTGGGATTGGTATAATCAAAGTTGTATAACCAAAGCATGCCTAATGCATATTGCATAGGTTATGAAAGGGGGCAAGTGTTAACTTGCATAGTTAACTTGTAGTGCTAGGCTTGCCTTGAGTAGAGCAGTGGTTGAAGTTTTCTTCTTCTTCTTGGTAGTACTCCTCCTCCTCGTATCCCGGGTCGGTACTATCGTCTATAAATGCATACGAGGTACACAATCACCAAAGAATACTTAACTACTTCTATTTAGCACACTAAGGCTCACACTTGATGATCTAGCATCGTCACAATCATCACAAGATATAAAGACTTAGGCTTATTTATCTTATTTTAGAAAAGTAATTTCTACTCATTGAAAAATACTTAAGATTTAATATTCTCCAATTAAAATATGGGATCATGTTGACACATGTCATCACCACATATTCTAATGCATGGGAATGTGATTTAAAGTGGTGGTCATATTTTATAAATTTTAATATTATTACTTAATAGAATTAAAGTGACTAGAAATGCCTAAATAGCATTATTTTGGTACTAGTCCAATGTCACTGCATGCAAACCTAAATATTTTTACATATTCGGATAGGTCTTATCAAATGTAATTTTTGAGATTTGGAATCAACTCAAAAGCATTTATGGTTGATTTTTGAACATTGTTTGAATGTGGAAAAGTCTCTGTCTTGTTATTTTTGGTATAGGTGATCTCTAACGCCAAGTGATTTAAATCCAACGGGCTTGGATAGATAATTTAAATATCTTTCTAACAAAATTAGAATCATGCAATTTGGTTCATTGAATCTCTTTGAATTGATTTTTGAATCTACTGACAGAATGTGGTTTTAACTAAATTGGAAAATTCTTATTTGAATTCACAGGCCTACGCGGGAAACTAAACGGGTCGGCCCAATCTGCACAGCACAGCACAGCGGGCTCCTGACAGGGGGGTCCACTAGTCAGTGACTCTAACTAAACGAAGCGGTATCTTTGAATCTAGGCCCTACGATTAAAAGACGATCCAATGGTTACAGTTCATCATCGACGACGAACAGCTCCGGTGAGGTCTAAACCCTAACGCGATAGTGGGGGTCGTGTGAGGCTCACCTAGGCTCTAGCTAGGGTCAGCGATGGGGGCGAACGACGTGGTCAACGATGACGGTTCGAACGGTGGTCGCGGCAGCTCCTAGGGCGGCCCCAATCGACGACGCCCTTCTCCTTCTGCAGCGGTGGGCTCTGGCTACATTCCAGTGAAGCGGTGCTCTCCTTGCTCCGGGGAAGGGTGTGGGAGGCTCAGTGAGGAGTGTGGAGTGTGTTGGTGTGGAGAATGGAGGCGGAGGGGGCCTCTATTTTTACACCGGTGAAGGGACATTGCGGCATGGGCTCGGGCTCATCGGTGATGATGATGAAATAGGCGGCCAGCAGCGCGGCTGAGGGTAGGGGGTGGTGCGGTGTTCCCTGGCGGTCGTCACTAGCTTAATGGCAAGGCACATGGCGGTCTAGGTTGGTCAGGCACGTGTGATGCTCTGCGCAGGAGCGGCAGTGTTCGTGACGGCGCATGGGTGCTACGGGTCGTGCGACGGCGAACGGGGGTGTCTGGAAGGTGGCTATGATCATAGCGGGTGTGCGCGTGCACGGAGAGAGCAAGGCGCAGTCTGTGCGAACCGGTCGGGTGCGGCGCTCTGGCGCGCTCTCGGCATGGCGCGGAGACACTGGGTGAGGCTGGTCTTAGGTGGTCCATGGCTCTCTTGTGCCGTGGGCTAGACAGGGGTGGCGGTGGTTGCCTGTCTGGTGCGCGTCATGGGCGACGGTGGCGTGGTCTCCGGCACTCTTTCCACGGTCGGCCGACGAGTGTGGCTTCGGGCAGCGGCGCACTGGTGCAAAATGACTAAGGGGGAGCATGTCTGGTGCGGCTAGAGACTAGGGGAGATAGGGGAGTGAAGAGGGAACCATTTGGTCGAGTGATCACTGCTCAAACAGTGAAGTTAGGCAGTGGATTAAATTGTGTCTGCAAGGTGTTTGTCTTAATGGCCGCATGAGCTTTAGTTTGAAAATTTTGAATGAAATTTGGTGAGTGATCTAAACTTATGCTTGAGTGTCTATGGTTGCTTGGAGAAGTCAAGTGGAATTGATTTGGATGGTTTTTGCAAAATGGTGAACTTACCATATGAACTAGATTCAAATTTGAACATCCTTTAAATAGATTTGAAAATAGTTTTGGTGAGTTTGTAAAGTGGGCCTTGGTTCACTTTTACTTGGTCTAGCAAGGGGTGAAAAGAAGTGGAATTGTTTCTGTTATAAATTCTCTTCTAGGAACACTCAAAGTGGCCTAATGGTTAACCTTGGTCAAAATGACCATTTTATCTTTTTATTCATATTTGATTTCTTTTTCTTTTGATTTTGTTTGTAAATGACCTAGATGATGTAGTATTCACCTTTAAACCATTTCTCATCATTTGTAGCAATCAAACATGGCAAATTCAATCAATCATACACTAATGCAAATCACACATGCATTCATATACATTTTTGGAATAAAAGTTTTTTTAACCCTAAATTTGGGTGATTATAACTTGATAATCATGATTAGCATTTTTGTGGTGTTACAAACCTTCCCTCATTAAAAAAATCTTGAGGTAAACTGGGTTCCTCGATCCGACACTACGGTCTCACGGGTTCCATGCAAACTTACGATTCTCGTAATGTAGAGCTCTGCTAGCTTCGAACTCTGGTAGGTAGTCTTGATAGGTATAAAATGGGCTACCATGGATAGTCTATCAACTATGACCCAAATAGAGTCATTTCCCCTACTAGATGTAGGCAAACCGGTGATGAAATCCATTCTGACAAAATCCCAATTCCATTCTAGAATCTGCAGTGGTTGCTAAAGTTCTGCGGGTCTCTGATGTTCTCCTTTGACTCGCTGACAGATATCAAATTTGTCTATGTAGCTTCTGGTTTCTCTCTTCATCTTGTGCCACCAAAATTCCTCCTTCAAATCCTGATACATCTTCGTTCCTCCGGGGTGGATAGAATAAAGAGTATCATGAGCTTCCTGCATGATAACTTGCTTCCGCTCGGAATCTGCTGGCACATAGATACGTCCTTTGTACCACAAAGCTCCTTCTTCATCTTCAGTGAATCCGGGTACCTTTCCTGTACCGATACGACGTTTGATTCGGTCGATACTTGCGTTTCCTTTCTGTGCCTCCTTGATCTGACTGATAAAGTGGGTTGAAGTTCGATGCTAGCTAAAAATCCTTTGCTAACTATCTCAGTTCTAAACTGCTCCAACTCTTCATGCATACTTGGCTAAGCTTCTTTTATCATGGTGTTTAATCTACACGGCAATCTGCTAAGAGCATCTGCTACCACATTGGCTTTGTCGGGGTGATAGTGAATGTCAAGGTCATAATCCTTGATTAACTCTATCCATCTCCTTTGCCTCATATTCAGCTCCTTCTGGGTGAAAATATACTTTAGGCTCTTGTGATCCGAATAAATCTCACAGCAGTTACCCATAAGGTAATGACACCATGTCTTCAAAGCTAAAACTACGGCTGCTAGTTCAAGATCATGGGTAGGGTAGTTTTGCTCATGTTGCTTCAGTTTTCGGGACAGATACGCTATGACTTTGCCTTCTTGCATCAACACACATCCGAGACCAATCTTGGATGCATCACAATACTCATCAAAAGGCTTCTTTATATCTGGCATAATCATAATTGGGGCTGAAATCAATCTCTTCTTGAGCTCTTGAAAACTTGCTTCACATTTGTCAGTCCATTCAAACTTCTTATCTTTCTTCAATAATTGGGTCACCGGTCTTGCGATGCTCGAAAATCCTTCAACGAACTTGTGGTAGTATCCCGCTAATCCAAGAAATGCACGGACTTGGGTTTGAGTGGTTGGGGCTTTCCATTCTTCAACATCTTTGATCTTGGTGGGATCAACGGCGACTCCTCCTGCCGACACAATATGTCCTAGGAATCCTACTTCCTTCAACCAGAACTCACATTTGCTAAACTTGGCATACAACTGATGCTCTCTAAGGGTTTCAAGGATGGTTCTCAGGTGTAGCTCATGGTCTTCTTCTGACTTGGAATAGATCAGAATATCGTCAATAAAAACAACGAAAAACTTATCTAGGAAGTTCATAAAAATCTTATTCATGAGATTCGTGAAATAAGCAGGGGCATTGGTTAATCAAAAAGACATGACCGTATACTCATACAATCCATATCTGGTGGTAAAGGCGGTCTTTGGAATATCCGTTGCACGAATCTTGAGTTGATGATAACCAGTTCTAAGGTTAATATTAGAAAACACTCTAGCACCAGTCAACTGGTCAAACATATCCTCTATCTTTGGTAGTGGGTACGTGTTCTTGATGGTGACATCATTCAACTTCCGATAATCCGTACATAAACGATTACCTCCATCCTTCTTATCCACAAACAAAATAGGCGATCTCCATGGCGATGCGCTTGGTTGAATCAGACCTTTCTCCAACATAGCATCAATTTGCTTTTTCAGCTCCACTAATTCAGATGGGTTCATACTATAAGGTCTCTGGGCTATGGGTCTAGTTCTAGGAATTAGTTCAATGATGAACTCGATATCCCGATCTAGGGGGATACCGGGCAATTCATCTGGGAAAACGTCGGGGTATTCACAGACTACTCTGACTTGGTCTATGGTTGGTTGGGCTAGACTCTTGTTGCATTTGAATTGACGGGGCAAGGTCTCAGATACATGATCTACTGATACTCCAGAGCTACTGGTCATGGTTATGGCTTTCTTGGCACAGTCGATCAATCCTTTATATTTCGACATCCAATCCATCCCTAGTACTACTTCCAAACCTTTGGTTCCGAGTACTATTAGATTAGCATAAATATCTATTCCATGGATTCTGATAGGTACAGCCTTGCAAATTTTTCTAGCTTTGGTGGTTGAACTAGGTATTTGAACTATCATAACATGCTTCAATTTTGTTGGTTGAATCTTACTAGTGCATGCAAATTCTTCTATAACAAACGAGTGCGATGCTCCAGAATCAAACAACACTTTGCAAGTACTGAGTTAACAGAAAACATACCCAGCACGACATTAGGCGCTTCCTGAGTTTCTTCAGCATTCATATGGAAAAGACGGCCATTGCGGTTGAGCGAGTTCCCTGGGGCAAATCTCCTTCCAGACTGAACACGGCGTTTCTGCTGAGCGGGTGCATTCACATTGCTGGATGTTGCAAGCTTCTTGGGGCACTCATTGGAGTAGTGACCCTTCACTCCACATTCAAAGCAAGTAATCTAGGACTTGTCTTTTGCTGCAACAGGCACAACATTGCTTCCAGTCCTTGGGGTAGTATTGTTGTTGTTGTTGTTGTTGTTGGACTTGGGCGGGACACGGTTGAAGTTATTGGAGTTCCCGGGGTTGTTGTTGTGGTGGTTTCCTCCAGACTTCAGGTTTCCTCCGCTACGATTGGGATAGCTTGGACGGGACATCGGTGGTCTGTTGTTTCTTGGGGCATATCCTGCAGAAGGGTTGGGGTGATACTTCTGAGTATGGTGGGATCTAGTCTGGTGCATCATCCCGCGCTTGCGATTGTCATTGGCTTAGTTGATCTTCCCTTCCATCTGGATGGCGGAGTCCACTAGCTCTTCTAGATCTCCAAAACGTATGTTGACTAACATAGTCTGCATCTCATTATGCAATCCATTCAGGAACCTTTCCATCTTCTTTGCCTCGGTGTTAATCTCATCAGGGGCATATATAGGGACAGAAATTTGTCACGGTACTCAACTACCGTCATCCTTCCTTGCTTCAGTTCCCTGAAATCATCCCTCATCCTGGTGACCAAACCTTGGGGCACATGAGTCTGGCTGAACTTGATCTTGAATGCTTCCCAAGTCATCATCTGACCGTCGTTCATGGTACGAGTGCTATTCCACTAGGCTCTTGCATCTCCTGCCAGATAATGGGTGGCAAACAATACTTTCTCATTGGCTTCAACTCCTGTGACCTCCAGATTGTTCTCCATGGTTTGTAGCCAGTCATCAGCATCTAAGGGTTCCTCGGATTTATTAAAGATAGGTGGGTTGGTATTCTTAAAGTTCTTGAGTTTGGATCCATGGTGATCCTGGTTTCCGTGATCTTGATTATTGTGGGCCATCTGAGCTATTTGTTGCAGAGTGGCTAGGTTGGCTTGGCGTTCGGCTCCACTAGCTTCACGGTCAGAAACTAGCATTTACAAAATCTGCAGCATCGGATCCTAAGATGAGATGCTTCCTCCGGGATTTCCACGAGTCATCTGAAGATTGAGATAGATAATGAGATAACAGGGAAATTTCTAAGGTTCATGGTTTTGTTTCAAAAGCTTTAAACTTTGAGTTTGACTCAGGTTTTGTAAGCTAACAACTTCCTCTCATTCATTCATTCAAAGCACACCATACAAACACACAGCACAAAAAGAAAACATATGGTTTAAAGAACCATTATGTGAAACTACGATACAGTGGGACTGGTACAACTCACTCCTATGGTAGCGATCAAGTGCATCTAATCATCATCAATGAAGTCGGAATCATCATCAGTGTGGAACTCCATGGCATCATCCTTCAGGTAGTCGTTGTCATCACTGAGGTAAGAGTAAAGATCACCCTGGATATCGTCACCTTCCTCCTCCTTCGCTTCAAGTTGGACTTCCTGTTCACGGATGGTCTTCTCGAGAGCGGCCACCTTCTTGTGAAGACGATCAATGGTGTGATCCTTATTGTCATGTTGACGACGAAGTGATTGGCGCCCCTTGGCGAGAATGGCGAGGGTCTGGTCCTTCTTGACGGTAATGGCAAGGTTGTGGTTGGCGTAGGCTCAGGCGTTGTCCAACTCCTTCTACCTATCATACATCATGAAGTCGAGATTGTCCACCTGGTGCTTTAGCTCCGGGTGTCCTGGCATCTCCAAGGGCATTCCCATAGAATCACGCCTTGTGAAGTGAGCAAAGCGAGTTCCCTGCATCAAGTTGATGTTTTGCCCACACAGACGGGCAAGAGCTTCATGCATAGCCCTGGCTAATCCATCTAGCCAGTTGTTCTCACGCAAAGTGAATTGGATCTTCTCAGAAGTGGGTGCTTCCATCTTGCCTCTGAGATCTGCAACTATCAGCCATTGTAGATCTCCTCCTATGTGATCATTGAGTTGGGCCCCGAAGAATTCCGGGTGCGGGCGCTCAAGATACTCTGATAGTGCATCTAGATCCCTCTCAAAGATCAGTTGGCCTCCATTGCCCAACTGGTAGAACTTGTAATACTGGACTTCCATCTATAAGAATTTAGGATGAGTAAGTTAGTGAGGTGATCAAGTGTGTCAAATTTTTATGTAGGAAAGCTAGAATTTTTTAGGAGCATGAATTTTTTTTGAAAGAATCAAGGATAAGAGTGGGAATAGGTTTTCATAAATACTTACTTCTTTTGTTTTGAAATTAAGTTTTTTGTTCGGACGTCCATTCTAACTAGGATCTCCTATGGTCAGGATGGCTCTGATACCAACTTGTCAACACCCGGATTTTTAATCCCATATGCCTGTTATGCCATACCTCGCAATCCTAGGATTACCATTCTTGCGAGAGATAACAGATTGATATCACAGTACATCATTCATTACAAACCATAATAAAGGTCTTACAAATAAAGGATCTCATGATCCAGTCTTAATACAAATCAAGCAGCGGAAAAGAAACATAGTAGGGGCTCCATCTTCAGAGTCACAAGCAATGCTGACAATGGGAGATGATCCTAGTTGTCGTAGACGTCCTGTTTTCCATCATCCTGATAGTCCTCCTCGTAGTCTGGCCACGGGAAAAGCCAGGGACAAAGCCATGAGTACTCTTTACGTACTCGCAAACTATCACTAACAAGTAAGGTAGTTCTAGTAGGAATCTTAAGCTCTAGGCTTATTTGCAAAAAAGGCAGGTTTATCTAAACCGAGTTTAGAAGTAAAGAAAACTAAGTTAATGTTCTAAATCACTTAAGTGGAAACCTAGTTTTCATATCCATAACCCTGTTGTGGTCAAGTCAAGTCGTAGTTCAATTCATAAGTCATTTTGAAAACATCTGACGACGGAATAGTATGGCCACTCTAACTATCCATGACCGCGGACGCGGCTATTCGAATAGTTTGACACTCTGCAGAGGTGGTACACTTTCACCACAAAATTCGATACATCTGTCAGGGATAACCCTAAATCATCATACTTAGTATGCGGATAATCAATCATAACCTTTCAATTACACACTCTAGTATAGGCACCTCCCCTATGAGCTTGGCATCCCAGCCATGGCCATCTGCCATCCTAGGCACTGCATAGGTGGACCTTCACACTCACGAGGTAGCCTCAAATCAACCTCTTCCGCGAGGGAACCCATACTAAGGCATATAAGCTTCTAGCTAAGCCCTACCCAATTCTGGTATTGTGGTTGTACGGTAAAATTGGAATGGTATCGCATTTGAACCCAATCATCAGTTTTTATAAAGGGCTAAGGCTCATGCCTCAACATTTTCATCATCAAATCCTTTTGTGTTTCTCAACACATGTCAAAACATTTCAATAGAATGAATCATCATTCCAAGGTTTTCATAATCATTTTCACCAAGTATTCCCATATAAAGTGATCAACTTTTATGCTTAGCACTAGCCACTAAGGTTGAGGGTGTTCACTAATGAGGGATGCTAATCTCCAATCTCATGCCATGGAATGACATCTAAGTATAATTAGTTAGGCCTAGTTTTATACTCTTTATGGTATCTATTCTATTTCTCTAGTACTCACAAAGTACTAACTAAAAGTAAAGAACTTTGGTAAAGTAAAAGAGTAAAGCTTGTAAGTAAAACTTGGGATTGGTATAATCAAAGTTCTATAACCAAAGCATGCCTAATGCATCTTGCATAGGTTATGAAATGGGGAAAGTGTTAACTTGCATAGTTAACTTGTAGTACTAGGCTTGCCTTGAGAAGAGCAGTGGTGAAGTTTTCTTCTTCTTCTTCTTGGTAGTACTCCTCCTCCTCGTATCCCGGGTCAGTACTATCGTCTATAAATGCATACCAGGTACACAATCACCAAACAATACTTAACTACTTCTATGGCTCACACTTGATGATCTAGCATCATCACAATCATCACAAGATATAAAGACTTAGGCTTATTTATCTTATTTTAGAAAAGTAATTACTACTCATTGAAAAATACTTAAGATTTAATATTCTGCAATTAAAATATGGGATCATGTTGACACATGTCATCACCATATATTCTAATGCATGGGAATGTGATTTAAAGTGGTGGTAATATTTTATAAATTTTAATATTCTTATTTAATAGAATTAAAGTGACTAGAAATGCCTAAATAGCATTCTTTGGGTACTAGTCCAATGTCACTGCATGCAAACCTAAATATTTTTACATATTCAGATAGATCTTAACAAATGTAATTTTTGAGAGTTGGAATCAACTCAAAAGCATTTATGGTTGATTTTTGAAAAATGTTTGAATGTGGAAAAGTCTCTGTCTTGTTATTTTTGGTATAGGTGATCTCTAACTCTAAATGATTTAAATCCAACAGGCTTGGATAGATAATTTAAATATCTTTTTAACAAAATTAGAATCATGTAATTTGGTTCAGTGAATCTCTTTGAATTGATTTTTGAATCTACTGACAGAATGTAGTTTTGACTAAATTGGAAAATTCCTATTTGAATTCATAGGCCTGCGCGGGAAACTAGACAGGCCGGACCAATCTGCATAGCATAGCATAGCGGGCTGCTGATAGGGGGGTCCACTAGTCAATGACTCTAACTAACCGAAGCGGTATTTTTGAATCTAGGCCCTACGATTAAAAGACGATCCAACAGCTGTAGTTCATCGTCGACGAAGAACAGCTCCAGCGAGGTCTAAACCCTAACGCGGCGATGGGGGTCGTGGGAGGCTCACATGGGCTCCAGCTAGGGTCAGCAATGGGGGCGAACGACGTGGTCGACGACAGCGGTTCGAACGATGGTCGCGGCAGCTCTTGCGGTGGCTCCAATTGACGGCGCCCTTCTCCTTCTGCAGCGGCGGGCTCCAGCTAAATTCCGGCGAAGTGGCGCTCGCCTTGCTCTGGGGAAGGGTGTGGGAGGCTCAGTGAGGAGTGGGGAGTGTGTTGGTGTGGAGAATGGAGGCAGAGGGGGCCTCTATTTATACACCGGTGAAGGGACATTGTGGCATGGGCTCGGGCTCGTCGGTGACGATGATACATGCGGCTAGCAGCGCAGCTCAGGGTAGGGGGCGGTGCGGTGTTCCCTGGCGGTCGTCACTGGCTTAATAGCGAGGCACGGATGGTCTAGGTTGGTCGGGCGCGTGCGATGCTCTGCGCGGGAGCGGCGGTGTTCGTGACGGCGTATAGGTGCTATGGGTCGCGCGGCGGCGAACGGGGGTGTCTGGGAGGTGGCTGTGATCATGGCGGGTGTGCGGGTGTGCGCGTGCGTGGAGAGAGCGAGGCGTGGTCTGTGCGAGCCGGTCGGGTGCGGCGCTCTGGCACGCTCTCGGCACGGCGCGGAGACACTGGGTGCAGCTGGTCTTGGGTGGTCCGTGGCTCTCTTGTGGCCGTGGGCTGGATAGGGGGTGGTGGTGGATGGTTGTCTGTCTGGTGCGTGTCGTGGGCGACGGCGGCGTGGTCTCCGGCGCTCTGTCCACGGTCGGCCGGCGAGTGTGGCTTTGGGCGGTGGCGCACTGGTGCAAAATGGCTAAGGGGGAGCGTGTCTGGTGTGGCTAGAGACTAGGGGAGACATGGGAGTGAAGAGGGAACTATTTGGTCGAGTGATCACTGCTCAAACAGTGAAGTTAGGCAGTCGATTAAATTGTGTTTAAATTGTGTCTGCAAGGTGTTTGTCTTAATGGCCGCATGAGCTTTAGTTTGAAAATTTTGAATGAAATTTGGTGAGTGATCGAAACTTATGCTTGAGTGTCTATGGTTGCTTGGAGAAGTCAAGTGGAATTTATTTGGATGGTTTTTGCAAAATGGTGATCTTACCATATGAACTAGATTCAAATTTGAACTGTCCTTTAAATATATTTGAAAATAGTTTTGGTGAGTTTGTAAAGTGGGCCTTGGTTCACTTTTACTTGGTCTAGCAAGGGGTGAAAAGAAGTGGAATTGTTTCTGTTAGAAATTCTCTTCTAGGAACACTCAAAGTGGCCTAATGGTTAACTTTGGTCAAAATGACCATTTGATCTTTTTATTCATATTTGATTTCTTTTTCTTTTGATTTTGTTTGTAAATGGCCTAGATGATGTAGTATTCACATTTAAACCATTTCTCGTCATTTGTAGCAATCAAACAAGGCAAATTCAATAAATCATACACTAATGCAAATCACACATGCATTCATATAGATTTTTGGAATAAAAGTTTTTGTTAACCCTAAATTTGGGTGATTAGAACTTGATAATATTGATTAGCATTTTTGGGGTGTTACACCGCATGCTGTTAAATACAGGCACATCAACATTGTACGGAGCATCTCCATCTGGTACATCCTCCATATTACTTTCATCGATATCTTCAGTACATGTTTCAGGCAATGTCATATCTCCATTATGTAGCCGAATGAAATTATGCATTACACAACAAGCCATAGAAATATCAACCTGGGTGTTAATATCATATGATATAGAGGCCTTCAATATGGGATACCTCTTCTTTAATATACCAATGTTTCTCTCAATATGATTGCGAAGTTGAGCATGGCGAAGGTTGAATAGTTCTTGGTAGGATTGTGGCTTTTGCTAGGCTCTTTCTTATTCTTTCAAATGATATCTAGTTCTCCTATATGGAGCAAGGAATTGTGGTGTGTTTGCATATCCTACATCCACAAGATAGAATTTACCCAGGGATACACAAAATCCATGCTCAAGTGCATCTTGTAGAACTCTTGCATCTGAAGCAGATCCCTCCCAACCAAGATGTACACACACAAATTTTATATCAAAGTCACATGCGACAATTGCATTTTGTGAAAGACCTTGTTTTCTATTTATGTATGGTTCTTTCAGTCCATCTGGAATTGTCATGGGAAAGTGAGTACCGTCAATAGCTCCGAGATAGTTCTGCGGATTTCATGTTGTAGTCAGATATACATACACATCAAACTTGCAATTTTAATGGCGAAACTAGGGATAATTAGTACCTGAAAGTATGGAATTTTTGGCTGCCTTAATATGCGATGTGGGTGTAGAGAAGGCATGGGTATGTAGTTGCATGCCAGGTACGTAATCGCATTAAGCACAACATGGAAGTAATAACTAATTGTTGATCCACTGTGCTCAAATTGATCTTGCACTGTTTTGTTGCTTGCATTCTTTGAAATTGTGTACAAAAACATACCTACTTGCTCTTCCACAGATACATATGTTCCATCTTCAAGATTGCACTTCTCACACAACTTCTGAACCAAAGCCTGTAAGATCTCTCTCTCCATATGGAAACGTCTTTGGCATAAGATCTCATGGCCTGTAAGAGCTTCATGGATGTATGTAGCTCCACTTAGGATGGATGTATGTATTGGTTTCTTTTGGGATGATCGGGAAGAACTACCATCTTCTACTTCAGGCAGTATGAGAAAAAGAAATTCATCTTCATTTTCTAAACGTCTTCGGTAGTTTGAATTCGTCTGTTGTCAATTGTAAGAATTCTAAATATCTAAAGATCTTAAACCTACAAGCTTCTCTTTTTTGTGGGATTTTTGGGCTCCCGTGAGGATTTTTTGTGTGGTGACACGTGCCCCCCTCTTCTTCTGTGTGCATTCTTGTGTACCCATAGTGATTAGCTTTGCTGGTCTTACAATGTATATTTTCTCCCTTGGTACATTCTTGGGTGGCTCTAGCAATATTCATTTGGTGATATTAAAAGATTCATTTTGTTTTCTTCTTGATGGCATCATGTTGTTTTGGTTTGCTAATCATGCTATTTTGTTTTCTTCTTGATGTCATCATGTTATTTTGGTTTGCTAATCATGATATTTTATTCCGGTGTATATTATTATAAGTTGTCATCATGTTATTTTGTTTGTGGTCATCATGATATTTTGTTTCTATGCAATATTATAAGCCTTATTTTGTTTCGATACTCTTTCATCATATTATTTTGTCCATCTCATCATGTTATTTTGGTTTGGTCATCATGTTATTTTGTTTGTTGCTCATCATATTATTTTGTTTCCATGAATATTATAAGCTCTATTTTATTTTGATGCTCCTTCATCATGTTATTTTGTCCATCTCATCATGTTATTTTGTTTTTGCCATCCTTCATCATGTTATTTTGTCCATCTCATCATATTATTTTGGTTCCTTCATTATGTTATTTTGTGTCCATTCATCATGTTTTTATTCCTATATGGCATTGGCATCATGCTATTTGTTCTTATCGTCATGCTCTTTCGTTTTTACCTTACATGTCATCATATTTTTGTTTTTTATGCATCATATCGTTCTCCTTTCTTTAGGCATCTTACAACCCACACCGACGATGCCCTTCATCATCTTCCTATATATATATATATGGTCTTCTCATTTCACTTCCTCATATGGCTTCCCTCTCACATGCTTCCCCTCGTGGCCACCATGGTCGTCGCATCTGTCGTCATGGCTTGCCTATTCCTGTGCCCGATTCTTCTCCTCCTAGTGGTGGTCGTACCTTTGTTCCTACTTCCCTTGTGCTTCCTCGTGGTGGCGCTTCTTCAGGTTTGGTCTATGATTTTTTCTTTTCCTTTCGGAATTGTAGCCTTTTTTAACCAGTTTCATTTTTTAAGCTTCCACGGGTTTGCTTTCATCCTCTACCCCTTTCGATGTGCGTTCCCACCGTCGTGCGGTTAGGCTTGGGAAGTGTCCTCTTGTATCTTCGCGTGGTTAGATTTGTTTGTTATGGCCTATATGTTCTATTTGTTTCTGCCATGATTTTGTTTTACATTTTTTATACCGTCTTCTTGTTGTTGTTTGAAGGTGCTTCTCTTTCCACGTCGCCGTCTTCTTCTTGTATGGTAACATATTCTTCTCTGCCTGCTGGTATGGCGACGTGTCCTCTTTTTCCCGCTTGTGTTCTTACCTTGATTGTTTGGCTCTTCCTATTTCTAATATTTGTGATTGGATTTAGGTATGCTTCCTGGTCGGTCTGCGGATCCTTTGTCCGTTATTTGTTTATTTCTGTGTACGAGTCTGTTTGTTCGTGCTGGTGAATATTCATCTCGGTCACTTTCTTCTTCAATGCCTCGTGGTACGAAATTTATTTATGTTTGTTTCTCTTTGTTGATTGTTCCATTTGTCATGTGATATCGTCATTATTTCGTGTGATCCGTTGTTCGTATTTTTTTGATTATTTCATGTGCTTCTCTTGTTATCTCATGTGCTCGGTTTGTTATTTCGTGCGTTTATGTCGTTTTCTCTTTGTTTATTATTTCATGTCCTCATGCTGTGTTTCTCTTTGTTCGTTATTTTATGTGATTTGCTTATTATTTTATGGGCTCCTTATGTTAATTCGACATGGATAGGAATAATAAAGAGCTTACTTTTTTCTTTGATTAGTTTATGTGGTCTTACTTTTTCTTTGATTAGTTTATGTGGTCCTGTCTTAATGGGTACTTTTTTGTGTAGTTTTGCCGGTTCCTTTGGTTTCTCGCGAGAGTGCTTCTCTTAATCGTATTGTTAGGAGGTTTATACTCGACTATCGTTGCAGGAGGATAAAATGTGAGTCCTTTTTCCCCCTTTTGCTACTTATTTTTTTTATTTTTCTATTTCTTCCTGTAGTTTTTAATATGAGATCTTGTTTTTCCTTTCCCACTATGTCTCAGGAATCCTTCATTTTCGGATCAGAATGTTGCTTTACTAAAAGGTAATCCTTGTTTGTCTTTTCCTCTCTCTCCTATTTATTATTTCCTGACGTGTTGTTTGTTTGCAGCTCTTTGTCCTGATCGGTCCTATTATGGTGTTCCTCTTTATTACTGTAAACGGTGTGATGCTTCTTTCTGGTACCTGCAACGTTCGAAGAGCGATAGGAGGGGAAAGGGATGCATGCATGTTTATTCTGCCTGTTGTTTGCGAGGGAAGGTTTCATTGCCTGGATTTAGTGACTGTCCTTCTCCTCTTAAAGAGTTTCTTCGTTTCGGCGGTGGAGCAATGTCCAATCATTTTTTTGCGTCTCATTAGGCATTATAATTCTATGTTTTCTTTCACTTCTCAAAATGAGCTTCTAATTAACCACTTGGAACTGAACCTACAATGTTCGCTTTGGTACAATGTATTTTTCCTTTTTGATTAATTACCTTAGCTAGCTAATTACGGTGTTGTCACATATATATGTTTGGATTTCCTCCTTTTGGTGTTATGCGCTTCCATTAAGGCAAAAATCAAAATTAGCCTACTAAAGTATTATCGTAGTGCAGAATTTTCTTTTATTAATTTGTGCCCACCTATAGGTGGACATAGCTCTGCCTGAATTGATTGTTGACTGCTTGATCACATTTTTGACTGCATTGTGCCGCTCTCTACAAACGAAGAACCAAGGTTTGGACTGACAATTAATTTCAGAAACCAAGGCATTTTTATATGAGTGAGATAAGTTATGTTGCAAGAGAATGATTTTATTTTCCCATTAGTACAACATGATATGAATGTGCAGTTCTAAACTCTAGAATGAATCTTGCAATGAAGAGAAAAATAAATATGTGATACCCAATTCATTTTATGACTATTGATTTGTAATTATTCTAAGGTGATTCGTTTAAAACTGATTCATGTGGTTGGGTGGCATTACAGAGATTTTTCTTTTTTCTTCAAGATGTCCAATACATAGGTCTATGAGAAGCCAATCAGTTGAGAAGTCATCAGTATCGTTCTTCTTGCAAGGCAATCGTTCTTGTGGCTATCCCTATGGTGTCTCCAATTTCTTTGTTCTCTTTAGTAATAAAAGGCAAGCTCTTAAATGTGCAGTTATTCTTCTATTATAAGACAGTGTACGGTTTCACATGGCAATGTTTTTTGGATTAGTTTCTATAATCTAATTGGTTGTCGGCTCAATGCTCGGGGCTAGGGTTAGTTTTTGTAGTCCAATTGGTTGTCAACTTTTGTGGAAGTAATTTTTTCAGCTCCACGGGAATTAATTTGAGATTCTCATGGTATGACTAATCTCATGGTGCATTGTTACACTTTGTTCTCAAAATTACATAGAGATGAAAGAGAAAATTGGTAGAAGTCATTTTTTGGCTCCACCTGGAATTAAATTAAGATTCTTATAGTATGACCAATCTCATGGTAGAAATTTGGTATGAGATTCACAGGAATTAACTTGAGGTTGAGCAGCCCTTGAAGATTGAGCAGCCCTTGAAGATTGCTCGGTTTTCCTCTGTTCCAGCGGTGTCTTCATATTTGTAGTTAAGTAATACCATGAGAACTTTCAGCTACCGGTTGCGAGAACAAAGACTTAATCAAGGTACTAGCGATAAAACGGAAAGAAGTTGGGGTTGTGTCACAATATAGATAAGTATTAGATGAGTACTAGAGATAAAACGAAAATAAGTTAGTCATACCATGAGTATTAGATAAGTGTATGTAAAGTCTACATAAAATATGATGGTTATTTTTAAAGAAGTTGGGTGTCTTGCCTTGAGAGTACTAGGTAATGAGAGTGCTAAACTATAGGTCAGTAGCTTGTTGTCTTTTCTAGACCATGAGCTATCGTGGTGTCCTGAAGAGAAGGTTGAACTAGAGTTATACCAATATAATAATCGTTCCGTTCATTTTTGCTATTATTGGTTATTTTATTATCTTTTAAGGAAGGAAATCCGTGTACTTCTGGGGTGTCAAAAATCTGATTTTCAGGTGTAGAAAGTTAGGATATCAACCTTTTTCTCATTGCCGACCATACTTGTCGACGCTCTCTCTATCTTTTATCAATTGTTGTGCTGCAGAATTTCATGAATTTTGGATGGAAATGAAGCAATACTATGGGGACTGGCTGCCAGGCTCTGTATTGCGATGTTTTAGCTTTGTGATACTAATGTATCTAGACACCTTTTAGTGTGTAGGTCCAGAGTAACCTCTCCGAACCTATACACTAAAATCGTCTAGATACATTAGCATCACAAATCTAAAACATCTTATATTTTAAAACGGAGGGAGTATTGATTAATGTGTGCCAACTAATATTGTCCCATTGGTTAGTTTTCTTAGTTTGGTTTTGGTTTTGTGTTTTTCTTAGCACTGACATACTATATTTGTATCATTGTTTCAGCTACTAAGCAAGATTGGTGTGGATGGGGAGATGCATAACCCGTGCAGGCATGCATGCACAAGTTCAACTGAATGACAAGGTCCATAGAGGACTATCAAAATGTAATCTGCCCATATTATAGTTCACACACTTACTCAGATGTTAAGGAGAATGTATTGTCACTCACTCTTCCGACTTTTTTGATTGTCATGCGCATAACTCCATCATTGATGTGATTTAAGATGTGCAAAACATAAAAAATCCTGGTAATAAAAAAGTGAGCTATCTCGGATGCGTATCTTCTGGTCTCTTCGCAATTCTGCGCATGTATCTTCAGAAATATGTGCATATTCGTATACAAGGACCTTCCTACTTTGGTCAGCAATTCAGTACCAACTGTTCACTTCGCGAGTCCGGACATGCAGTCTCTTAGGCGGTGCAACTAAAAATAAAAGAGTTACCTTCTAACCTAAATGCACCAGAACAACACTTCAAGCCTTGGTAACGCACACAAAGCGATAGCATGGGCGCTGCGTGCCACCGCGCCGTTCCCAGCTAGTATGTTCAGAAGTGAGAAACAAACTTGTAATGTGTATGCTGCTCATATACGTATATAGATTTGAGAAAGGGAGAGTGCAACGGCTAGAAGCATGCAGCGGCTGGGCCTAATGGTCGCCTTTGTTTCCTAGATATTTTTTC
Source organism: Avena eriantha (assembly GCA_910589775.1). NCBI lineage: Eukaryota > Viridiplantae > Streptophyta > Magnoliopsida > Poales > Poaceae > Avena > Avena eriantha. The sequence goes on from OU342743.1 coordinate 76,992,488, forward strand.
CTATGGATCGAACATGTAACTTCTTTACTATTCCTTTGTTTTGTATTCCTACGATTTTTCTTTTTCCACCTAGTTCTATCCCAGTACATGTCCCTATTCCTCTGTTTTTTACACCCATAGTCCGAACGGGGCCTTGAAAGTTTTAAGTATTACATTCGATCTCTACATAACTAAGATGTACACAGCCGCCCCAAGTCCAAATTCAAAAATAAACATAAAAGATGAAATACAAGAAATCATATGAAAACTGAATATCACCTATGTTCATGGAGGACCAATCTAAATATCACGCTGCCATTCATGTTGGATAAAAATATCACTCACAGTATCCTCCAAAGGTGTAAAGACCTCGGTACACATGTCACGATTCTCCACATGTTGTAGAGACGATCATAAACGGAGTGTGCTTAAACATATATTTATACTGTATGTACTTAGTGGGCGTCGTATCTTATGCATCCGGCTCCTTCGTGTATCCGTGCATCCAAAGCCTTTCTGGCCGGCCGATCAAAATCCTAGAGTTAGAGCTGATTCCGCTGTAATCTTCCAAAAACACCCCCGCGGCCTCTGCAAGTTAGCCCTGCTAATTTGCACGACCATCCGTGCCAAACCCCACGTTCCTTCCCGCGATCTCGTTTGCAGTTATAGATTTACGATGACTATGGCGGCGACCCGCAGCTAGAGACAGAGAACTCATCGTGCCCTAAAACTTTGAGGGAGGTCGATCACAGTTGGCTTCAACCTGATCTCCGGCCTGCCGTGACATTCACAGCAAGGTACGCATGCCAATCTAACTCGATTTTGTTCTGATGCAAACCCACGGTAGCGAGATCTCCTAGTTCTTAGGTGCCTCACGCAGGGAGTACAAAAAGGTAGCTAGCTTGCTACGAATTCACAACACGCCAACACTCGGGTAGGTAGAATTGAAGTGGATGGCCCAATGATGGATTATGTATACTATATGGGCGTCAATTAAGCTGCTGATGTCTCACAATCTTACGAAAACTTCAGTTAGCTGTTTAGTCTGTCAGTTCGACAGTTAGTATTTCATTCAGTTAGACTGTTAGCAGAAATAATCTAAATTGTGACTTGGTCCTAGGATGTTAGGATAGATCTACAATATGATTGGATTGTGAAATGACACGGTAAGAACGGTCAAGGCGGCGATGTAGGGTGGCGTGCGAGGAGTGTTGAGATAGCAGCACTTATGGCTGTAGCTTGATTTCCTTTTTGAGTGCTTCATGTCTCAAAGGCTTATTATGTACCTGTTTGTGGCTTTGTGCAGCAATGCAGTCTATGAATAGCTTGCAAATGCAGTTGAATGATGGAGGATTTAGCACACCCGTTAAGAAAGCAAGAGATCCTCTTTCTGTAAGACAATTGCTTCAACTGATCATGGTTGTATTCAGTTCAATTAGTTATACATAATGGTGCTTACTGATTCATTGTTTATGTTCAAGTGTTCGTATTTTACACATGAATGTGAAGAGAATTTGAAGCCTAAATTAGGGATGACATTTGAAGGACTAGAGGTTGTGGAGAAGTTCTACAAAGATTATGCACATGAGTCTGGTTTTGGAGTTCGTGTTGGACAACAAAAGAAGTTAGAGAATGAAGTAGTTCACACTAAACGGTACATGTGTAACAGGGAAGGATTCAAGTCTGAGAAGGGTAAAGAGATTGATGATCCGTCAAAGAGAAGGCGTAAGAACACAGCCACAAGATGTGGTTGTGATGCACATATTTTTGTAAAGTTGTGTGGTAATGATACGTACAAGATAGAATCATGGGTTGAGCATCACAATCATGGTCTTGTGTCACCTGATAAGCGTCATTTGATCAGATCAAATCATCGAGTTAGTGAGAGGGCAAAGAATGCATTGTACACGTGCCACAAAGCAAGCATAGGTACCTGTCAGGCATATAGGCTCCTCCAAGTCAGCGAGGGTGGAAATGACAAAGTTGGATGCATAAAGAGGGACTTGCAAAATTACTACCGTGATCTCAGGTATAAAATCAGGGATGCAGATGCGCAAATGTTTGTTGCCCAGCTAGGTAGAAAACAAGAAGTGAATTCAGCCTTTTTCTATGATTTTGAAGTTAGTGCTGATGGAAATTTGATGTATGTATTCTGGGCAGATGCCACAAGTAGGAAGAACTACAAGCACTTTGGTCGTGTGGTATCGTTTGATTCTACATACACGACTAACCAGTATGGCATGATATTTGCACCATTTACAGGGGTTAATCACCACTTACAAAGTGTCTTTTTTGGTGTTGCGTTCTTATTAAATGAGAAGGAGGAGTCATATGTTTGGTTGTTTAAGACCTTCCTAAAGGCAATGGGAGGTGAAGCACCGGGACTCATCATAACCGATGAAGCTCGCAGCATTAAGAATGCAATTGACTTTGTTTTTCCAGGCATCGTACACAGGTTGTGCATGTGGCATATAATGGATAAACTTCCAGAGAAGGTTGGACCGGTGATCAAGGAGGAACCTGAATTTTGGAAGAGGATGAATGCATGTGTATGGGGTTCAGAAACCCCAACCGAGTTTGTGTCAGAGTGGAATTCCGTTATTTCAGACTTCGGTTTGGAGGATAATGAGTGGTTTACTAAAAGGTTCAGCCTTCGTGAGTCATGGATACCGGCCTACTTTATGGACATATCACTAGCAGGCATACTCCGAACAACTTCAAGGTCTGAAAGTGCAAATTCATTTTTTAACCGTTTCATCCATCGCAAGGTTACCTTAGTTGAGTTTTGGCTTAGGTTTGACATAGCTTTAGAATGCCAACGTCAAGAGGAGTTGATTGCAGACAACTTAAGCATCCATAGGACTCCTCAATTAGTAACACCGTGGGCAATCGAAAAACAAGGTAGTGAAGTATTCACGTATGAGGTGTTTGAGAAATTTCAGAAACAAATTATTGCTGCGAGAGACCATTGTTGTGTTCAAAGCATTACACAAGAAGAGAAAATAAAGATAGTGACTTTTAGAACAGGTGCTAGTAAGGTAAGGGAGGTACGTTGTGACACAACAACCATGATAGCTAATTGTTCCTGCAAGTTATTCGAGTCCCATGGAATTCCATGCCGCCATATTATCCAAGTGATGAGGATGGAAAATCAACAAGAGCTTCCAACCTTTTATATTATGGAAAGATGGTTGAAAAGGTGCAAAAGGTACAAGAACAAAAATTAACCATGATTACTTTTAGTTTCTTGCAGATCATATGACTGATATTTACTTGTTTTTTAGAGAAAGTGTTTATGATGTACAAGGAAATATTCTAGAAGAGAAGCCCGCTGACTCCTTAAATGCAGCTGCGAGGAAGAAGATTTCGACGGTACGCAATAAGTTGGAAGATCTAATCCAAACAGCAAAACAATCAGATAAAGGCATGGACTTTTTACTATCAAGTGTGTTGAGCATTAAGGAGCCTCTAAGACAAAAGGTTCCGGCAGCAGTCAAGCACACTAGGCAAGAGGAATACGAGGCATTTATTGGTTGCAACATTCCTACTCAAATTAATACACCTGCCAAATGATGTTCGTTCGGTAGGGAGAAGCAAAAGAATAAAGAGAGGAAAGGAGATGAAAGGGGAAGAACAGAAAAAGAAGAAGAATGAAGCCAAGGCCAAGGTCGCACGCATGTGCAGGACGTGCAACGAACTAGGGTTTCATGATAGTCGCAAGTGCCCAAGCAAAAATGGTCAAGGGAAAGAAATGAATGTACAAAATATGCATACAGATGGTGCATCATGAAAGCTGCAACTCTTGCAAGAAAAAGCCCGTCTTGTCAATAGTTTTATTTTATTTAGTTTTCACAATGTCTTTATGTAATGGATTGGAATTTCTATAGTCCAATTTTTTGTCTTAGGGGCAGCGACAACATTTTATTGTTAACATATAAGAACATCTATGGCCTGATTCAGAACCTTAAACATGCCCATGTTTGTTGCCAGTACTTCTATCTCATGTTAAATTCAATCAGAATTGCAAGAAGCTTCCTATCATAGATAGCAGCAGTAGGCTAGGATAGTAGCTACATTGATATACAAAGTTGTGTCCCCTGTTTATTTATGAACAGAAAGAAGAATGTGTTTAACATTAGCTACAGCAGCATACATCAGACACGCCCCTGTTTCTAATATGGGTCGCTAGCTGATGTAAGGCAACAGAGCTGCTTTCATTCATATAAGAGAGAAAATAGGAGTTACAAACAAAACCCAGCTGAACAAACTCAAAGCATGTTTTTTTGCTTTCATTCATATGAGAGAAAATAGGAGTTACAACGAAACCTAGCTGGACAAGCTCCAAGTATGGGTATCAAACGCCCGCACACAATATTATACATACAGAGTACATGCTACATGAAGTAGCTAACATCACAGGAGGTTACTGTGGTATGTGTGCCAGCTCCCGTAGCAAATTGCATCCAGCGGTACCCAAGGTTTCAATAGTGTCAATGATTCTAAAAAAAACTTCCGGAGGTGCCGAGGATGAGTTGTTGAAGATGCGCTCGTCAGCCTGCTTTTTAGTAGAGAGCAAAATACTAGCTTTCATCTACTTCAGAAGGTTGATTATCAAGCTATATGTGTGGGTATGCTACCCACATTTGGTTCATCGTTTCTATTTCCAGAAGTTGCATTATCACTTGGTCCAGTAATAGAATCTGCAGCTTCCTGGCTTTGTGCTTTTTCCCTCCAATATGAAGGCCGAAATTGAATTTGGTAATGTCATTGCCTCCGCTTCATCGGTGTGGTTGAACAAACTTCCAGAACTCAACAAGCATAGACCATTACCTGACCAAAATCATTCATTGCAAACTGCAGTTAAATTGGTATAGAAATTCAATTATATCTCACAAATGCAGAAGCAATTTGGTAAGAAATTTAAGGTCCTCACCTGTAGTAGCGACGGGACGTCGCCAGGCCTGAAGTCGAGCTCGGCGACGTATTACTCCATGGTGCGCACCCTCCACCGGATACACCTCGCCTTGCTGCCTTCCAGGTTGGTGGCGCCCCTCAGCGACTCCTGGCAGCAACTCGCTGTCGCTGGCGGCGAAGCCGAGGCTTCGGCTCCGTGCACCAGCGTAGTGTATTGCAGAGCTCGTCCAAGGATGCGCCGGCCCTGAAGTCGCGCGTGGAGGAACTTAAGAAGGAGGACGGCGGCGGCCGTGGTCTCCTCGCCCTTGGTCGGCAACAGGGGAAAACGAGACCATGAGCCCTAGGTTCGATGCAGGGGAGTACGGTTGGGTTTCAGGGATTAGGGAGTTAGGGTTTTTTTCGGAAAAAGAGACCGTGGTTAAACCCAGAAGCGGGCATGTAATTGTAAATTTCCTTTCGATTTGACGCGAGGCGACGGATTTTAATCGTTCGGCTGAGATAACAGGGATGCGGGGATACAGGAAACAACCGGATGCATAAGATACGACGCCTACTTAGTGTTGTAAATGTTTTTCTATATGTGTATATACACATATAAGTAAACTTTTTACAAATTTTAACAAAAGAGGTATAACAAAGCAGTATGAGACTGTTATGTGCAAACCTGGCCAACGGGCCAGCCTCGACACATGCACGACTCCATGCTTCACAGGGCTCCACAGACGCTGACCCTTTTGACGCGCGAGTCGTGTTGTGCTGTGCTGGCCCCATGCCTAGCGTCCCGACCCAAACATAACACGATAGCTTAACTGGCCCGCCGGTTAAGTTTAACGGAGTACATTTTTAAAAAAGTAAAAAAAAAAGAAAAAAAATTAAAAAGCTAAATAGGCCCGACATGCGTGCTCAAGGTCGTAGCTCAAACATGGCCTGGCAGAGCCACGGGCCGGCACATGCCCGCTTAGCACGTGCAGGCCAGGCCCTATGCGGCCGGGCCGGGTTGCCGTGCTTCGGGCCGGGTTGTGTGATTGTGTCATCGGCCCCGCTAACAGCCCGGTGTAAACAGCCCGGTGTAAACAGAAATTGTGAAGACTCCGGATTCCGGCCCGCTGCTTCCCTCGCCTTCCGTCCTCAGGCCTCCGACGGCCCTTTGTTGAACCCGCCATCGCCTTCACCTACCCGCCGGCGGCGACCTCCTCTCCCCGCCACGCACCCAGTCTAGCAGCCACCACTCCCTCGGGCTTCAGGCTAACGCAGCAAGGCGTCAGACGGGAGAATGATGGGAAGCAACAACGGCGGCGGCGGCGGAGGAGGAGGAGGCGGGATGACTCCGGGCATGGGCTCGCCCAGGGCCGGCGGGAGCGACGGGCGGCACGACGACGAGGCCGTACTCACGGAGTTCCTCTCCTCCCTCATGGACTACACCCCCACGGTACGCCGAGCTGTTGTCTGCCCTAATCCCCTCTCGTTATGCCGACTTCTGTGTTTGATTCCGTGTCCCGGCAGATTCCGGACGAGCTGGTGGAGCACTACCTCGGCCGCAGCGGCTTCCACTGCCCCGATGTACGCCTGTGAGTACTCCTTACACCTCCAATTTATCTCTCTCGAGAAGACTCAGTTGTTGAATCGGTAGTTAAGCTGAGATCCCTTCGCTGCTCTAGGATCATCTTGAACTGAAATTTGCTAAACACGGCAATAAAGGAAACACAATTTTAGCACGCTATGTTCTGATTCGTGAGAATATTTAGCTTATATCCCTTCAACTAGGTGATTTTTCTTTTGTGTGCATAATTTCGTGCTCTGCAGCACAAGGCTGGTTGCTGTAGCTACTCAGAAGTTCATTTCGGACATTGCAAGTGACTCTCTTCAGTACGTAAATCCACAATCTCACTATTTTGTTTACTCACCTCAATGCAATTCGTTTGTTAGTGTGAGCATATCATAGCGAGTGCAGTATTCTTTCCTTGAATCAGGCACTGCAAAGCCAGGGTTGCAGCACCTATCAAAGACAACAAGAGCAAACAACCGAAGGTGAACTTATTTCATAGTTAAAAACCCTTTTACTTCTAGCATGAAATCTTTCATGCCAATCTAACTGCTCAGTGCTTACTAATAGAATCTTCTTTTGTACTTCAGGATAGACGTCTTGTATTGACAATGGATGATCTTTCTAAAGCCTTGCGTGAGGTAAACCATTTCCCTGTTACGACTGATATTTTTTTCTTGCACAATAGCAGAAAAGTTTTTCCTCATTTTTGAAGCACACATTCTTCTGTTTGTACGCAGAATAATGATTAGCCAATTACTTCTGTTAGCAGTTGCTGATAAACCTGTTGAAATTTACTGCAGATAGATTGCTTTAGTTGATCCTCTTAGACTTTATGTTAGTTATATCTTAGGTGCAAAAATCAAATGTCATATGGATTCTATATGTTCCAAGCTTCTCACAGCGAACTAACATTCATATGGAACATCTTACCAGAACAAAGACACCTTAGGTGAAATCAGCATTTAGCCACAGCTGCACAGGCATTAGATTGGGTGACAGCCCGACTGACACTTACATATCTAACAGACAAATGATTTACTATAGATTTTCCTTCTAACAATGATGTGGACGCCTTAAGTGCACTAACATTGAGTTATATGGTATTTATCTGTATAAGAACAAACTACACATACATCTAAAGCTATGGATATCACACCGGCTTCAAAGCCGCCAAAGCGTACAGGGCTATATAGAGATTAAAAAAAATCCGTTCTCTGTAGTGAAGATGGAATCAGTTGTGAATTGTCTCCCTAATTTGAAAGTAGGAAACATAAAGGCAATGTGAAGGATACTACAGAGGTTTAAATCATGTCCATCTCCCAAGTCCAAGTAACACGGGTATAATGCAACCACTAAGGAGATGTGAGCAGAAGAATCAATCTCCACATTTCCAATCCAACCACTCGTTTTCAGATCATCTTTAGTGAAAATGCTCACGCTCTTATCTAAACAAGCCAAGACAATTATTTTCAAGCATTTCGGCAATTGCTGGACAGAGTTACAATGTTATTATCCAGTTTCCCAGGAGGTTTTATTCCAAGAAGACAGTCTTCTGTCCACTCCTTTGCGGATCAATAGTTTGCCACCTTAGCCAGTAATGAAGTTCTAGTTATCTTTAGTTGGATGCAAGTAGTTACAACTCACAACGACTTTTTTTGTGATCCTCAGGTTCAGAATCAATCTACCTTCAACCCAAACCTCATACAAAGGACATATGCAATATATCTTATTGCTCAAGGTCTTGGACAGGAAATTTTCTTCAGCCACTTGCCAGACATTCGCTGAAAAATCTTAGTCTAATATAAAATAACTCCTTTTTTCACCAGAAATGCTTGTGCAGGGGTGACGTACCTCTAATTTAGAACTTTGTTCTTTGTGTGTGAGTCTCTCTCTGTACATCTGTTACCAGCACGCCATCATTGTTAGTAAACAGACTAACTGAGTATATGCTACCCAGTGCCGCAGTTCCTAAAATATTTGCCATGTTTTGGCTGAGCTGACTACTAGTCCACAAGCACCTAGTCCTTATAACAATGATCTAATGCATTTTTATGAGAAAACATATCTGACACACGTTGCAAACATATCTGATCTATACTCTTGTGAAATTATCTGTACAGCATGGTGTTAACCTGAAACACCCAGAGTATTTTGCGGATAGCCCATCAGCAGGGATGGCCCCTTCAACAAGAGAGGAACAGAATTGATTGCTTCCTCAACAAGAGAGGGCCAGAATCAATTGATTCTAGCTCATACCAAGTGAACGGTCATGTCGGCATCCTTCCCAACTCTATGCAACGTGGTAGTAACAAAACCTTATAAGCATGTACTTAATGGCTATTCTTGATGTATTATGGACCAGTAGTATGTGGCTGCCACCATTTGTTGATTCTGTGTACCATTGGTGACTAATTCTCCTGGTTTTCCTTATCTTCGAGTGAATGCATCTTCAAATTGATTTTGTCTAGCGCTTAAGCCTAATTCCTGATGGTTGGCTACCATAGCCCCTATTGAAGCTCGGATGGGAGCCCAGAGGATGACGATCTGGAGATCAGATAGGCTAGTTTATCTTCAGTGTCAAATTGCAGGAACACAAGTCAAATATGCATACTGCTTTCTGTAAATAAAATGCATACACTGTATGCCGTCTGATTGGAGAAAGAACACTTCCCAAACCGCATTGATGAAATATGCAACAAGTTGAAAAGAACAAGGTATATTCTTTCGTTGACTTGTTATCTAAGAGCTAGTATTACATCAACTATCGTCTTCATTGTATTGCCATGACAAAGATCGTCTAGTTTTAAAATTTCATGCATATGCAATCCAAGCATCCGCCCCTTTTGGAGGTTTCCTAAGTTTATAGTTATTATTTCTCAATCATTGATTGATTGATTGATTAGTGTGTACTTGTCATGGCTATTGGCTTGTACCGTTGGTTTGTCAGTTTGTCCATACGACAACACTTCCAAGACTGTAAAGGTCGCCTCATACATACTTGTATCAGTCGTAGATGCATGCATGATTGACCTTGAATTGTTAATTTGTCAAGCATGAAGTACATTTCTTTCTAATTCTTCCAAGAAGCAAATTTCTTGTTAATATTCTTAGAAAAAATATCAAGATCTTTTCAATGCAGTTGGATTTCTGAAAGGGGCCAGCCCTAATATCATAGTTACACCAGCAGCCAACCATCAGGTTTTACAAATCCTATGTAGTACTCTGGTTGCACTCCAACATGTATTTTACACTTCCTACTTCATCCAAGTCATCAATGTTATCACTTGTCTGAACTAAATAATGATTAAGATAAATGTTTGACTTAATAGCAGACATTTCTGCCGCTGCTGATGGTATACCAGGAGACTAAACAAAAGTGTTAAAAGAGAACGTCCAACACCGGAGACTAAACAAAAGTTGGCCGGCTCAAAGATATCATTAAGAAACAAATAAGACGGTAGCTTGCCTGCATTATATGGGGTAATATAGTTGTTTGTAGGGCCTCTGTACAAAACTTACATATTAGCTGAATTTCTCTCGTTTTACGTCAAGTCATTAAATTTATTTCTTGTCATTTTTCACTACGTCATGTTGGTTTTGCGCCACAAAACAAAAGGAACCATGAATGAATCAATCGGTATGCGGTCAGAAGGAACAAAGATCAGTTGGTTTAACCTTGACCGTCACATCCAAATGAGTTAAAACGCTTAAACTACATGGTTAACCTCTTAAGTAATTATCATGATGATCATACACATGCATAGTGACCAACTCACAGACGTATTCGAGAAGCTAGCTACCGGATTTGATTGCGCAGTTACCCAGCTAGCTTCTTTCAGTTTATTCTAGCAGGAGTAGTTGCAAATAATTTCAGTGAAGAGAATGTTTCTAGCGCTGCTGGAAGAAATGAAAAAAAATACAGAGGAGCTTTTGACTTCTGTCATTTACTGAGCAAGAGATTATGACAATATGCCACGAAGTCATGGTGTAGTATCTGCAATCTAGATGCTACAAAGCAAATAAGTACGTACCTTTTTTTTAATCTGCAGGCTAATCAAGTCTTCACAGCATGCTGATGAGAGGAACTAATCAACATAAACAACGGTAAAGCCCCACCATGCTTGGGATTCCAGAACCCAAGCACTGATCCAAGGTGAGAAAAACACCCACAGCTGCAGCCATGCACTTTAGTTACCTTGTCATTACCTTGGCCTTGCCCAAGTCGTCGCTGCTTTACTCCGTAGCTTTGGAGTTAATCAACGCGAGCGGTCGCGTTCTGGTGTCACGGCCACATTCTTTGTGGAAAGATGGCAATGATCCCTGCCTTTCTCCGGTGCCACTTCTGCTCCCGTTTCAAGCCCGGAAACCAGGTCAATGTGGGGCTAACACTTTTTGTATCCGGACGGCATCAGGGAAAAACGCAGGGGTGTTCTCATCTGGTGTTGTTGCATTTGAGGGTTAAATCGGTGTGAAACTACGGGCGCCACTTGCATTTGTGTGGGCGAGGCCTTGTTTTAGATCTTGCTGATTGCTTCTTTTTCTGGCCTTGAAAGTGCCTATGTTTCTCCATGGCATCTTTCCGAGAAATCTCAATGGATTTTCTAGACATCTAAAACTACTAGTAGTTTCCTTTCGATACACCATACGGTATACATATTGCGAATTTATTGCTTACTGAGTTAAATGGAGGTTTAGTTTTACCATGTCATGTATAGTAGTAGTTGGTAGAGCAACAACCTTTTACCAAATATACAAGCAGCGTCTAATTACTGTAACATGTATTACTAGATATAGCTGGTAGCTATATAGTACGAGCAACGAGAAAGACAGTAACTAGCTAGATTGTCCCTAGATTGTTCCATGGTTTTCCGTACTGTATGCTGTGTTATGCTAGCCACTTTTACGCATGTTGAGTTGTGCTTGATTGGTATAGTGGAAATCATGTTAAGCTGTCAATTATTGACAGCGATTACAACACTATGTTGACAGATTTGTCACGGCGTGTGAGGGTTACTTAGGTTAAGTCTCGTTGAAGAAAGTGATACTGGTGTTTTCTAAAAGAGAAAGTGATAGTGATCTTGTCCGATCCTCTCATTTCCAAAGGGGAAACAACTTGAAAAAGTTTTCACATGCATGGACCGAGTAATTAGGTCTGCACTATATCTACATGAATTACATGTACCCAAAAGCAGCCGGTCCGTACCAACCATCAAGTGATTTTTTTTCTCTGCTTCTTTTCCTTTATCTCCCTGTTCATTCCTGATTTACTAAAAACCCTTTCTCTAAAACCGCCTTCTCCCTTAGTACCAATGCATATAATCTATAACGCAAAATTATAGAAGAACAGTACCCAATTCGTTCAGAAGTGTTATTTTCTCAGTGGGAGAATATCATCCATCTAGTACCAAGGATATATAAAGCCTCCCTAAAAAAAGGATATATAAAGCCTTATTAATTAACTGCGTGCTAGCACCTACCGGATCGACCGTACCAAAACTGTACCAACGATTCAACTTAAACCAATGGGTCTCGTGTGAACCCACAACCCAGAGGAATATAAATCGTTACGCTCTGAGCCACGAGACGAGATTGTAAACGCATCACGGAGCAGAAGCTATATCCATCGCCTAGTCGGTAATGGCCGGCTCCACTAACGACCTACTTTGCGACGATATCCTCCCCGTCCCGTCGTCGCCTTCGTCGTTGCTGAAATGGTCAAAATCTACAGAAAAAGAGGTCGACGCCGCATCAACTTTATGCGCTGGACGACGTTTTCTCACTGCATCTTCTGCAGCACCTATTCTCCTGCTTCCTTTAGGGCTTTCATCTATCTCCATTACAGAAAAAAAATTCACCTTTCGTTTAGCACAAGGGAGAAAGGGGAAAGTTATTCCAGTGTTTCGTCGCAAGTGCCGGCATCATGCATGCACCTGTTGAAACTTGGCGTACGTACTCCGTGCTAGCCACCCTGTGCAGCACGCCAGTGTACGTACCTTAATTTGTGATGGAAATGGTTAACTAGTTATCACGGTCGTCAGTGCATGTGTACACATCATGATGCTTCCCAATGATAATACACCCGTCGATCGTCGATAATATATTTTGATACCGTTGTCGATGAGTTATTGGACTAGGGGTCGCAGCTGACTTTGGCTCCGTATTTGTATCGTACGCTGGTTGGCATGGACAATACTACTTTATTGAATTTTATATCTATGGCAGATTGATCAACTGATGGTTTTGTTAATGAAGAGTAGCACTGTATTTAATCCTAATTATTTCCACAAGTGTACGTACGTAAGGTGAGGCATATACTGTACTATTGTTTTACTCCCAATTATTTCCACATGTGTTTGTGATACTATTGTTTTACTCCCAATTATTTCCACATGTGTTTGTGTGTGTGTGTGGGTGGGTGGGTGGGTGGGGGGGGGGGGGGGGGTCTTTCATGCTAGGAAGAAAAAAACACATGAATAGGAACATTGGAACAACATGTAAATTTGATGAAAATTCAAGTTCCACGATTTAAATTGCATGACAACCGTTTTGGATAGAATATGTTTGATCATGCTTTTGTTCACAACATTTCATTGATATAACTAGCTAAATACATGTCCGTTCTATGGGAAAATAAGTTATTCAACAATGTTGTTTAGGCAAAAAAATCTGTACACGTATTTCAAGACGTTATAAGTATGCACTTAGTCTATCCGGAGAATTGGTCGACCGGCCATAAGCACCCATACTCATGTTTTCAGGGGTTTTCCAAAATAAACCTTGTTTTATCCAAACTTTCCTGATTACTGCATCTATTTCTAAATAGAAAATAATCACAACCTTTTCTTTTTCCCCATTTGCAATTCTAACACAAAAACTTCTTTCCTTCCTTTTTGTGGGAGATGGGATGAAGTGAGGCAAGATGACTGACTGCCATGAACTCCCTTTTAATACTCCCTCCGTCCCAAAATAAGTGGTGTGAGTTTGTCTAGATTTGAATGTATCTAGATGCGTTTTAGTATATAGATACATGCGAATCTAGTCAAATCCAAGTACTTATTTTGGGACGGAGGGAGTATTAAAGATACATAAGAGAGTTTTTGCACCGGAGACACACGCTCTGTGAAGATAAGGGTGATACCTTGCCCCCCCCCCCCCCCCCCCCCCCCCCCACATCAGTCAAGGGTTTTGCATGTTTCATATAAGTTTCGAGTGAGTTTAAATGTGGGTTCAACGTTCTACATGGCCCGAGAAACATATGATTCTTTGTTTGATTATGCTTTGATGAACTTTGGATACGTATCATCCACCCTAATCAATGGAAAAATCAAACACCAGAGTGGACCATGGCAGCATACACTATCGGCATCTAACTATTTTTATATACATCGTTTTCAAACAATATTTTCAAATAATAAATGCGCACAATTATTACCATATCTGAAAAGGAAACATTTATTATTTGATCCCCTTGAGTTTAGGCACATTTGGCATCGGGCGCCAACCCCTCCTCACGATCCTTGGTTTTACTGGTGTGAAGTTGGTGTTCGTGGTTAGCCTCTCATTCCTTCTCCCCTGTACTGGATCGGATCATGAAGAAATGGGAACAACTTCCGCACTAGCAGAATGGTACCGCCGCAAAATGGCGATCGGAGTGTTAGCCTAGATCGTGTGGATTAGACGAAGCATGTTTCCCTTCTTTTGATTCTGTCTTCTTCAGGATAATGCGGCCAACAGAAACATGTGCATTGCTACATAGACTAAAGAGCGAATGGTAGCTGCATTTGGTTCATGCTGTCTCGTATAATAATGTAGATACCTAACCATCATGTACAAATCAATTTTCTTGTTCTCTAATAAGGTCATGGGATGGTCGTTGGCTGTCGTAGTGTTTTGTAATTACTATTAACAAATATGTGCATAGAAACTGAAAATTAGCTTACTGAAAATTAGCAAAAAGAAGTTAAGAACAAGCTGACGCAATATAGTTCACAATAAGCATCAGTGCATCCCATGAAGCGGTCGAGAGGTACGGCCATACAAACCAACAGGATCAGTACAGCACAGTACTTTTGTCCTCCCACGGCGTCAACCCGAGCCGCGCCACTCGGTCCCTATAAAATGCCCGGTCCTCGCGGCACACTCTCACCACTCACCAGCCATCCATCAGCGCCGTCGATCGACCCAGCTGCTGCTGCCGCTCATGCGATCGAGCTAGCTGGTAATTAAGCTAGAGGTGAACTGAAGGAGCGCAGGAGATCGATCGAGAGGCCGAGCTCGCTGGTAAGGTAGAGGTGAATTGAAGGAGCGAAGGGGATCGATCGAGAGGTCGAGCTTGCTCAGCGCGCGTGAACTGAAGATGGGGCGGGCGCCGTGCTGCGACAAGGCGAGCGTGAAGAAGGGGCCGTGGGCGGCGGAGGAGGACGCCGTGCTCAGGGCCTACGTCGCCGCGCACGGCACCGGCGATAACTGGATCGCGCTCCCCCGGAAGATCGGTACGCGTATATGCATGATATGCAATGATCTTTCGTCGCGTCGATGATCTGTGGCACGCGGAGCGATCGATCGTGGTCCATGGGTTTATATGTGTACGTTGATTGCTGCAGGGCTGAACAGGTGCGGCAAGAGCTGCCGGCTGCGGTGGCTCAACTACCTCCGGCCGAACATCCGGCACGGCGGCTTCACCGACGACGAGGACCGGCTCATATGCAGCCTCTACGCCACCATCGGGAGCAGGTGCGTACGTGCGTCCGCACATAGACGCGTATCTGTGTTCACCTTTTCAACCACTGCGACGCGTGCCTATAATAAAGGATTTAATTCATGGTGCAGGTGGTCGACCATCGCCGCACAGCTGCCGGGGAGGACGGACAACGACGTCAAGAACTACTGGAACACCAAGCTCAAGAGGCGGCTGCTGGGCGGCGGCCGCCGGCCGATCAGGTACGCGCTGTCGCAGCCGCGCCTCATCCTCGCGAACCCGACCGGTGCCGGCGCCGCGTCATCGGCGCTGGAGAGGATGCGGCTAAGCGTGCAGCGGCGCCACGGCATCCCGCAAGAAACCACCCCGGGGTTCACCTTCTATGGCAGCTTCGCCGCGCCACCGTGGCCAGCCCAGCAATCACTTTTTCCTGCTGCTACCACCAACTACTCAGGGATCAGTACAGCTAGTGGCTACTCCGGGTTCTGGTCCCATATCCAAACTAGTACTAGTTCCTACACGGGCCGCGCCGGCTGGGACAGCAGCAGCGGCGGCACCACACCGCTGTCCACGAGCACCACCACCGGCGAGGCGGCAGCGGGCATCGACAGCTCGAGCTCAACCCCGACTGCGAGCTCCGTGACCTTCGGCGGCGACATGGAGGATGAGATCGACATGCTGCTCCGGCAGATCAGGTCCTTCGAGGACGACGACAACGGCCAGCTGATCGGCCTCGGCGACGCGGCAGCAGCAGCAGCAGCGGACGGCAGCGCTGGTTCTTGGAGCTCCTGTTCTACTCCAGGAGTGGACTCGGTGTTCCACGAGTATGTGCAACAAGGGTTCGGGCAGTAGAATCATAGTATATGTACTTCAAATTATGATGATAAGAGTAGGCATTTCAGGATACTATATGTATGTGAATATGTATTGCTAGCTCAGTAGCTTATTTTCTCAAGAATTGGATTGGTATGAGTGTATCATCAAAGCAGAATCAAATATACATATAGATTTAGATCCCCATTTCGGAAAATAAAAATATAGATTTAGGTAGGGATATCAGTTGATCTGGTACGCATGATTTAATACCAGGGGTTCTCTGCTTAATCTGCCTGTCCATTGATTTACACATGATTTCGCCGCTACACATGATTTAATACCAGGTGATGTTTCACCTGCTGGTTCCTATCACAGGTACAAATCAGCAAGCATGCATGACGTGGCAGTCCTAGAAAACTGGGCAGCAGACTTTTTTCTATTATTATTTTTTTTAAACGGAGGCAAAAGACTTGCCTCTAATCCTCTATCAATTAATTATGGAGAGAGTTTTGACAAACAGGAAAGCAAAAAGAGTGAAACAAAGGGGACTACTCTCCCGAAATTACAACACCCAAAAGTTTTGCCCCCGCAACTATCCAAAGTTTTGCCTCGCTCTTGATGATGTTTAGCAGACTCGTCGTGGGGGCGGTCTTGTCGCGGATGACTCTTGCATTGCGCTCCGACCAAATTGTCCAAGATATGAGCATAGTGAGGGACGATATCGTCTTGCGATCCGGGACATTTTTACTCAACAAGTTGGTCCAACACGACCCAATGGAGGGCTCCGCCGACCAATCGGGGATGCTAAAGGAAGCAATCCCAAGCCAATCTTGCACCAAGCCCCATAGCCTATTTGTGTAACAACATTGGAAAAAAAAGATATACCGTTGTTTCTTGAGTTTGCTTGCAAATGGGACATAGCCCACAATTTGTCACCCCCACTTTTCAATACGATCCGCCGTCCAAAGCCTATTGTGGATGGCTAGCCAAGCAAAGAATTTGATCTTAGGAGGGGTCCAAGTCTTCCAAACTGTGTTATTCAAGTGGATGCTTGTGGCTCCAAAAAATTGGGCTTTTTAGGACGAAGTGGTGGAGTATAGCCGTGAGATTCCAAACAATCGAGTCTTCCACTTCGTCTTGAAGGTGGACATTCCTTAACTTTACGCAAAGATTAACAAACTCTCCAGGGCAACAGACTTACTTCCCTGGAAAACAGAATCAGATGGCATCTTACAACACAACAACATTTGATAATTTGATGGTATTTTGTGGGATGCAGAAATCAATATGCATGCACGCTACCAAATTACACGTTCTTTTCTCAGAATAAGAAGCGTCATAATTGCTTCACTAGCTATGTGAATACGAGTAGGCCTGTCAGGATACTATAGGTATGTGAGTAAGTATTGCTTCACTAGCTTATTTTCTGAAGAATTGGCTTGGTATGAGTGTTGTCGTCAATACAGAACCAATATACATATATGGATTTAGATAGAGATCAGTTGATTTCCCCTTCCTATGCATGAACTTGTGCTCACAGCATCCATTTTTATTTCCAGGGGTTCTCTGCTTAATCTGCCTGACCACTGAACTACACGTAATTGTGATGTTTCATCTGGTTCTTATCACATGTAGTAGGTACATCAGTTACTATCAATCGTTTTTTTTTCCAGAATCACAAGCATGACAATTGCTTGCTCTTCACATACTTCATTAGTTGCCCATGTGGCAATGTCTTGCATCAAGCTATGCATTCAAAAAAGCTAAACATAAACATTAATCTACAGCTAAGCCAATAAAATCATCACATCGATCTATCTGCCTCCGGCGCCATGAACTCACCATGTAGTTCATTACATGGTTCTATCTGCCGCCGGCGCAATGAACTCCCATTGCGAGACAAAATATGTCTTCCACTATGCCCCCTCAGGAGTGGAAATGACGGTGGTTCTGCGTCAGAATGTTCCCTGCCAAGTGTTCCTTCTCCTTCTGGTGGGCTTCCTGTATCACCTGTACTAGTACCAACATGCACTGTGGGCTCTTCATTATCTGGAGTATTAGAAGCACTACTGCCCTTGCGGAAGAGCTTAGAGAGAATGGCGAGCCATCTGCGCCACAGACTCGGATTGCTTGCACTGCTCGATCCATGTGGATTACCATAAATGGTTCTGACAGTGTGAAGGGTTAATGCCAGCACTGAACATGCCCCGGAGATGATGAACAGCCCCTGGAAGCTGCGCAATGTAAGGCTGCTTGAAGTTTGGGAGTCATCTTTATCTGGGCATGACTTTTCGCCATACAGAGCTTTCTGCAGCTCCACCATTCTGCCATTTGATTCAAGTTTCAGTATCCCCCTCGAAATATCAGCTGTGAGTGGAGATCCTAGAGGGAATGCCTGCAGAAGTAGCACATAAATAAGGATGAGAAAAAGGCGTCAGTGGTGAAATACAAGCCTGGCACAGCGCTGAGCAAGTTATAGTATCAACTTCAGATACAGTTTAGTCTAATACAAAGATAAAATTCAAGTAAACTAAATGAAAACCTGATCAAGTAGATTTATCACGTTATTCAACTACTTTGAGGAGCATGCAAGCCTTTTATTTCCCAATAGAAAATTAACAATATGACACCACTTTTCGCGGAACATGATCATGCAATTCTTGACAAAATAAATCTAATCCTGCATGCTATTATGGTTTATATATACAGTTTTGAGCTACTAGGAGGATCCTACAACAAAATAGAAGCAATATGAATATATGATTCATTGTCTAGGATTTTGTAGAGACGGAAATCTGCTACTGAAGAACAGCCGAAAAAAATGGTACTCACATAACCAAATCCATCGAACTTGTAGGTTGGTCCAATCATAGTGTAGTTGTGGCAATACTTTTTAAGGAACACCTTAAGGTATGGTATCTCATCAACAATGACGGCTACTTTTCCAGTTGATAAGGCTTCATTGTATTCCTCGGGAGAGTCGAATGCAATCATCTTTGAATCATCAATTTTCAAACTTCTCAAAAGCACAGGCAAGAATGAATCATTGAGGTAGCCAACATGGCTGCCTTTACTGATAACTTCTTCTAAACTGGTGACTGTTGGCTGAAGTTGTTCCACTGTCAGAATTGAACTTAAACTTGCAGTGTAACTCTGCTGCAATATCAGCACCACAAAAAGCCAAACAATTACTACAATTCTTGATAAGTTGTTCACCATTCCCTCCCTATGAGCAAATACAAGTGTTGAGAAGATAAAGTAGAAGACTGATCCAATTTGACTGGATGGGTGGCCTTTGAATTGTTCATTTCGCTCAATACACCAGACTACAAAACCAGTGAAGACAACGAAGGCCCCAGTTCCTAACCATAGGCCAGTTGTCAAAGGCTTGAGGAATGTCCATGCTGTCTTCTTTCTCCGGTCCAGGACTGGAACTAGCATGCGCACCCCTGACTCTGTATAAGGAAGAGTGAAGTCCGCATATAAAGAACGGTTAACCAAGATTGTTACATCACCTACCACTGCATCGAATTCCTGCAGGAACAGATATAGAGTGACTATAAATTTAAGGGTAGAGGCTATAAGGCTTTATAATTTTTTGTACTAAAACAGCAACACTTATGATGGATCGGAGAGAGTACAACATAAATATATAGTCTGGCTGAACTATTAATCATCTTGGGTGTGCTAACTGCTAAGCAATCACAAGAATTTGTCTAGAAATTAAGAATAATGGCTATTTTATTTCTGTTCTGCGTGTGTGCTTGTGTGCGTAATGACTTATATTTTCTGTTTTTATTTTGCACGGACACGTGTTTTCGCGAGAAAAAAAAAACCTTCAAATGAGGAATTTTATGCATTTGCTGATTGGTGGTGGTCAGTAAGTACTTACTATTGCCTCTGTTCCATATTAGTTGTCTCTGATTTAGTACAAAGTTGTACTAAATTAGCGACAACTAATATGGAATAGAAGGAATAGTTGATTAAACTGATAAACTGCTCTCTGATTGAAGTATTCAGATAAATCACCATGTATAATGATGTAGATCTAGTTAAATATAAGCATTTTCGCCAGTTAATTCCCTAGAAGAGGAGGATGTTGTTTATAACCACTCTAAGTAAGGTAATTGTAGAAAATGAAAAAGAAATATGACAGAATGTAAAGAGAAGGAAGTAGATACCTTAAGATAAACTTTGTAGACAAGTTCATCAATAGTTCCCTTACTCTCTCCTATCCTATCTTTAAATGGAAGGTAGTCACAATGTACTTTGTAGGGTAAATCAGCAACTACTTCCTTAAATAGATCGATGCAGAAACCTTTGGGGCCATCTTCAAATCTCACAAGTTCACCAAACCCGCCTTTCACAGGTACGCCTATCTTGAGAGCTTTATTCCATGGCAATAGCCAACCTCTAGGTTGAGTCTCATTGTCACCTGGCCATATGACGGTGTGAAGGCCATCCTTCATATTTAGACTACTAGAGATGCCATATACTGGAGTCCAGAAACCGACTACTTTTCCCTTCTGACCAACGATGTTGATTATCGTGTAATTTACTGATACTAACTGCATGCCTTCAATCTGAAATTTCCCGCTCATGCCAGAAAAATTGGCGATCAAGAGTGAATCTCGCAGTTTCTTAGCAGGCTTTGAAGCATCTATTCTGTCAAAGTCAGTGGACCCACTGTTTGTTACAGACAGCCCAAAGTCTGAATCCACAAATCCAGCCATCTCTGCTGCTAATGCTAACGCCCATATGGTATCATAAGCATAGAGACCAGACACCGTGGGCTCAGTTAAATTGGTGCCTGGATTTTCTGATCGGTACTTGTTGCGCCATCTTTGTCTAAAGTTTTGAAGTTCCGCGGTGTCTTGAACATGAGGTTTCACACCAAGGACTCCTTGCATCACATCAAGAGCGGGAGAACCGACTACATCAAAGACATCTGTCAAGCCATACGCGGTAATCCAGACAAAGCCCTCACCCATCATCCCTTCATCCTTAGCAAGCTGAAAAAATTTAAGAGCTAACGTATTCGACATACGCACAACAAATACGCTTGTCCAATGGTCTCTTAAGCTTGAGATAGCCCTCCTGATATCATCCTCTTTAGCCGAAGGAAGGATCTTGCACCTGTACGAGACACGGGTGTCAACTTGTCTGAGGGCGTCAACAAGGTCAGGAATGAATTTGGTATTGGAATCGTCATCCTCAAATACAGGGATGACTTCCCTCCAGTTGTATCTCTGAACAAGTGAGGCGATAGCTTCTGCTTGAGAGGAATCGTTCCACGCAATCCGGAAGAAGTATGGAGTTAGTCTGGACCGCGACGGGCAGTCTGCGGAGAATGAAATGACTGGAGCCGATGATTTGTTCCCAAGATGGGCAAGAAATCTAGCCTGAGTTGATGTCTGTGGCCCAACGATCGCTCGCACGCCGACATTTTTCAATAGATCAACCCCTGCAATGCTGACATTACTTAGAAATATATTTTACAACAATGGCTATCATTCATAAGACATGGTTAAATAAGATTAAAATCCGTTGTGGAAAAGACTCGGAACACGCCACCTCGGATTTACCCTAACTAACAGAGCGACGACAACTAATAAACAGAAGTTAGAGAATACTAACCTCGTTCGACAGCTCTAGTTCTCCTGTGTTCTTCAGATTGAACTTAAAAACTGGAAATTGGCAGAATCTTCTACTAGTACTAAGCTCTAATTCGAGGCATTTCTGAATTGATTAGTGCTACGAGAAGCAGGAGTACCTTGTCTCTCCGCTTTGGAGGGTGGTGTCAGAATGAGCATGTTAAAAGAGGTTAAGGAAATACGATCCTAACCGGTACTGTATATTGTTGAATAGATAGATAGTTTGAATAGATTGAGATAAGTAGATAGAGATACGTATTGTTGTAATCCTAACCGACTTGTAAACCACTAGCTCGTGAGAGCTAATATAAATACAGAACCCTGAGGTCGATGCTAAGCACGGCACAAAAACAATCTCTTCGGTATCAGAGCCAAACACTCCAATCCACCAATGGCCCCGAACACCACGCCGTCCAGTTCTCCGATCAACATCGCGGCCACGCTGAGCGCCGCGATCTCCATCAAGCTCGATCAGGAGAACTATCTGTTGTGGAAGGCGCAGGCTCTGCCGGCCCTCTACGGCAACGATCTGTTTGGGTGCGTTGACGGCTCTACCCCAGCACCGCCGCAACGCATCCCTGCCACCGAAGGAAGCTCGACCCTGGTCGACAACCCTGAGTACGCCGCCTGGCGCAAACAGGACCAGCAGGTCCTCAGTGGCCTGCTCTCCTCCCTCACCCCGTCTGTCCTTGGCCACGTCCAGCTCCTGAAGACGTCGGCGCAGGTCTAGGAGGCGCTGGATCGGACCTTCGCGTCCTGGTCCAAAGCGCGAATCGTGCAGCTTCGCACCGCGCTGGTGAAGCCGAAAAAGAGGGACACCTCCATGTCAGCCTGCTTCCAGCACACCAAGAAGATCGCCGACACGATGGCGACGATCGGCAACCCGCTCAACGACGACGAGATCGTCTCTTACATCCTTGCCGACCTGGGTGAAGACCACGAGAACTTCACCACCTCGATGAGCGTGATCGCCGGCAACAAGGACTTCTCTCTGGGTGACCTCTATGGTCATCTGACGACATACGAGGCCCAAACCGGAGGACGCGGCTCAGGTGGACACCACGACGCGCCGTTCCAGCACTCCGCTAACAACGCCTCACGCGGTGGCGGTCGTGGGGGATTCCAGCGTGGCGGAGGCGGACGCGGCCGAGGCGACGGAGGCCGCGGCAACGCCGGTGGCCGCTACGGCGGCTACAACGGCGGCGGCTACAATGGAGGAGCCGACGGCGGTGGCCGTGGCGATAACTATGGGCGTGACGGGACCGCTCAAGGCGGAGGGCGTGGCCGCGGAGGAAAATCTACCTGCCACATCTGTGGCATCTATGGCCACGACGCCCTGCGCTGCTATCGCGTTTCAACCACGCGATTCAACCGGAGAGCTCCACCCGCGCCGCCGCCAACGACAACTACAACAACGATTGGTGCATGGACTCAGGCGCAACTGATCACATGACGAACGACATCGAGCGCCTCCACGTGCACGAGAACTACAAGGGCAATGAACAGATCCAAGTTGCAAATGGTACGCATATTCCTATCTTGCATATTGGTGAATCTAGTTTACCCGGTTCATCTCGTTCCCTTCGATTATCTAATGTCCTACATGCTCCTCGTATTAGTAAAAATCTTCTATCCATAAATAAACTTACCCATGATAATCATTGTTTTGTTGAGCTTCATCCTGAATCCTATTTTGTCAAGGATCGCACCAAGAAGGCAACTCTGCTTCAAGGTAGAGCGCAAGGTGGCTTGTACCCGGTTCCTTCACCCCGTCCTCGCCGCCCATCACGACCTCCACAAGCCCTCATCACCACACCGTCCAAGGAACTGTGGCATCGTCGACTCAGACACCCTGCATCACCGATCATCTAGGCCATTCTCCAGTCAAATAAATTAGGATCGATACAAAATAATGTAGTGCCGCATGTGTGTGATGCATGCCAGCAAGCCAAAATTCATCAACTGCCTTATGCAGATTCTAGTCGTGTTTCCCAATTTCCTCTAGAACTCATTCATACGGATGTATGGGGCCCAGCAATGAAATCAGCCGGGGGTTCAAATATTATGTTAGTTTTCTCGATGATTTCAGTAAGTTCACCTGGGTGTATTTGTTGAAACATAAATCAGATGTTGAGCATGTCTTTTATCAATTCCAGAAACAAGTTGAGCTTTCCCTTGGTACCAAAATCCTCTCGGTTCAATCCGATTGGGGAGGAGAGTATCACAAACTACACTCATATTTTTGAGAAACTGGTGTTACACACCGCCTTTCATGTCTACATACCCACCAGCAAAACGGAGCTATCGAACGCAAGCATAGACACTTGGTTGAAACCGCCTTAGCTCTCCTTGCACAAGCATCCGCACCCCTTCGGTTTTGGGACGATGCCATTCTTACCGCTTGCTATTTAATCAACCGGATGCCTAGTAGAGTCATTCAGAATTCTACCCCGTTCACCAAGTTGTTTAAAAGGCCGGTTGATTACTCCTATTTACGCGTTTTTGAGTGTGCGTTCTGGCCTAACCTTAGGCCCTATAACAATCATAAGCTCAGTTTCCGTTCAAAACTGTGTGTTTTCCTAGGATACAGTTCCCATCATCGTGGTTTCCGTTGTCTTGATCGCTCAACAGGACGAATCTATGTGTCTCGTGACGTCATATTCGATGAAACAGTCTACCCATTCCTTAAAGATCAATCCCTACCATATCCTACACCCACCGAAGATGCCATTCTCCTCCCTGAACCGGAACCCAATGACCCTTTATGCAATGATACGGCAGGTGCTACTGATTCTACTTCTTCTCGTGATGTTTCAGGCTTGGATAATTCGCCCATGCACGTCGATCAGCAGCTGCATGGGTTGCATGCACCCCACACGTTGATCTGCCTCCCGAAGCAGGCCATGGTCCGGAGCCTGGCAATGGGCCTCACAGCGCTGACTCGTCTCCTCCTCGCACGCCGTCCGCAACGGCCCATGATGCGAACGGGCTAGCCTCTTCACCTTCGTCTGTTCAAACGGAGGAGTCCCCCGCCACTTCGACAGCTACTGACTCCGCTCCGCCGGTTCTGCCTGCTCGGAGGCTGATCAAACCTGTCCGTCTCTTCGACGGCATTATCCGCTACGACTCGAAGAAGCGTGCATTTGCTGCTGAGCCAACATCTCATGTTGACGCTCTACGCGTGCCTGCCTGGAAATCGGCTATGGATGTGGAGTTCGCTGCCCTGAAGGTCAACAATACATGGCGCCTAGTTGATCCACCACCTGGTCGTCATATCGTTGGGTGCAAGTGGGTATTTAAGTTGAAGCAGAAACCTGATGGTACAGTGGATCGTCACAAGGCTCGTCTTGTCGCCAAAGGGTTCACGCTGCGCCAAGGAATTGATTACACTGATACGTTCTCTCATGTTGTCAAGCCCACCACAGTTCGGCTGATCTTGTCTATCGCCGTGTCTAGGGGATGGCAGCTTCGACAAGTCGATGTTCAAAATGCTTTTCTCCACGGCGATATTCAGGATGAGGTATACATGTGTCAGCCTCCAGGATATGTTGATCCGAAATTTCCAAATCGTGTCTGCCGGCTCCAAAAGTCACTATACGGGCTCAAGCAGTCGCCGAGAGCCTTGTACTCAAAGCTCAGCTCCAAGCTCTAGTCTCTGGGATTTGTTCCGTCAAAAGCAGACACGTCATTGTTTGGTTTCATTCACAAACGAGTAATCATTTACATGCTCATTTATGTGGATGATATAATTATCACTAGATCATGCAAACAAGCTGTTGACAGGCTAATGGAGCAGCTACATAGTTCGTTTGCTATAAAGGACTTGGGCAAACTGTCGTTCTTTCTTGGTGTTCATGTGACAGAGACAGATAATGGTATTGCAATCACCCAAGCCAAGGATGCAACGGATTTGCTTCAGAAGGTAAATATGCTTAACTGCAAGGAGATCTCGACACCAATGTCGTCTACGGAAAAACTCAGCAGAACCTCTGGTACATTGCTAACTGATGAATCAGCCTTTGTGTACAGAAGTACAGTGGGGGCTCTGCAGTATTTATGCTTAACTCGACCAGACATATCGTTTTCAATAAATCGAGTATGCCAGTTCCTGGCTGCCCCTACAGATGTGCATTGGTCAGCAGTGAAGAGGATCTTGCGGTATGTAAAAGGAACGGTGAATCTTGGGTTACAGATTCAGAGATCTCCGTCAACAGAGTTGAGTGTGTATACAAATGCTGATTGGGCAGGGTGCCTTGATGATCGTAGATCGACCGGAGGCTATACAGTCTTTTATGGACCTAATTTGATATCGTGGAGTTCACGGAAACAACCCACTGTCAGTCGTTCTAGCACGGAGGCGGAATACAAAGCTATTGCAAATGGAACAGCTGAAGTTACGTGGTTACAGTCAGTTCTCAGAGAACTAGGAGTGTTTCAGTCTAATGCACCGACGTTGTGGTGTGACAATCTTGGGGCAACGTTCCTTACTGTGAATCCTATGTTTCACGCTCGAATGAAACATATAGAAGTCGATTTCCACATCGTTCGTGAGAAGGTCTCTGCAGGGGCCCTGAAGGTTAGGTTCATCTCGTCGCAATATCAACTGGCAGATATATTTACAAAGGCTCTAGCTCGAGATGTCTTTGACAGATTGAAATTTGATCTGTGAGCCAGTACCTGTTTGGATCGAGAGGGGCTGTTAAAAGAGGTTAAGGAAATACGATCCTAACCGGTACTGTATATTGTTGAATAGATAGATAGTTTGAATAGATTGAGATAAGTAGATAGAGATACGTATTGTTGTAATCCTAACTGACTTGTAAACCACTAGCTCGTGAGAGCTAATATAAATACAGAACCCTGAGGCCGATGCTAAGCACGACATAAAACCAATCTCTTCTTCTTTCTCGTTTCTTTAGGAGCCAAGGGACAGACTACCAGCGGAGATCGTACCATCGGCGAGATCGTACCACCGCCGCCGCTGGACGCCTCTGCAGTCGCCGTGTCACACTGATGGGTTTGTGACTTTGTGGGCATAGATTATGCGAAGGCCCTAATTTTAAAAGCCCATGCATGGTGGTGCAGCCCACACCACCGGGGCGGCGTCCCTACTCCTCTGCTCACGCCACGTGGCAAACAGAGTGTGGGAGAGGGGTTTTTTTTTTGCGAAATTCGACTGACTATTAAAAGTCATCAACAAGAGTACAAGACCTAAAAGTAATAAAAACTAATAGGTCAATTGACCATCTAACGACGACTACAAACACTAGCACAAACCGAAGGCGTGCTGCCGTCCTCGCCCCTCCATCACCGGAGTCAGGTAAAGCTTGTTGTAGAAGAGCTTGTTATAGTAGACATGCGGGAAGTCGTCGTGCTAAGGTTACAAAGGACCAGCGCACCAGAGCAGCAACCATCACCAATGATGACAACCGTAGATCAGAAATCACACCAACAAACACGAAAATGGACTAGATCCCAAGAGATCCACCGGGTAAACGACTCCACGCGCCCTCCATTGGCGCTAGATGCACCATTGGGGCGAGGATAGAGCGGGGAGGACATTATTCTGACTCCAAGACGTAGCCATCGCCTCAACATCCCGAAGAAGACACTAAAAAGCAGGCTAAACAAAGACCATAAAACCTCCCTCTGGCGAGAGACCATGGTCGGCCACACCTCCAAGGCCCTAAGGCCACCGGAGACGGAGCGGACCGGCGGCGTCGCCTCTTCTATCTAGCCATTCAGTGTTGCGCCAAGATCCATGCTCAATTCATGTAAGAAAAGAAGAAGATCCATGCTCAATCACTTGTTTCACATGCACATAATTTTCTCTAGTTTTGTTTCTTCCGAAAACCACACAACACATGCCAGTTTTGTTGGAGTTAATTCCAAATAACACCCGTACATTTCAATTGTTTTTTATCCCCTCATGTTCATATATCTCCATCTTCCCATGGTCTCCTAGGTATAGTGATTTGCTTTGAGGCGGTGAAAAGGAGAAGTTGGAGAAAAAGTACTAAGCTCGTACCTGCTGCGGCGGCGCTGACGGCGTCGAGGCCGGTGTCCCTGAGGTGGAGCTTCAGCCTGGTGCTGTAGCCGGCGTGGCCAGGGTCAGCATAGAAGTCCTCCAGAGCCAGCTCGATGCACGTCCAGCTGATGTTTCCCACCCATGTCTTCCTGTCCAAGATCACCCCCACGTCCACCACCCGCCGCCCTTGAGCTCCGGCCGGCGCGTCGCCGCCCTGCGCCTTGACAGCGTAAGCGCCGGCGGCGACGAGAAGCTGCAGGAGGACGAAGAGCGTCGCTGCCGTCATGGATCGATGCCTCCTTGCTGGCAGCTACTACGTTTGATGAAGCAGTCGGTGCCTGCTTAAATTTCCACTTTTAGCTTCGTGGCTGCCTTTGCACGCACGTTCTCTATGACGCGGGCGGGCGCCATTGACCAGTGACCCAGCGACGCGTCTCCCTCCCTCCCTCCATCCATCCAAACTCACACTCAACAGGTTGTTTCTTCTGGCTGATAACGATGCCGTCTTTGCCGACCACGGACGACGGAATTCCAAGTGAATACTTGTCTTACTTTTTTGCTTGGCTGAGATCGATGGCGTCGCCACATAAACCAACCAAATGGTGCAAGATAATATTAGTACGATTGATGGGCTGACATAAAGACCAACAGTTATCCGGACGTTACACAGTAAGATAAGTCTATTTTAAACCCTGAACTCGTAGTGCTCCGGCGGTTTGAACCCCCACGTCGAAATCCCTGTCGATTGTACCCTGAACTTTGCAATCCCAGTCTAAATCGAACCCTGGAGCAGTTTTAGGGGGTAAGTCGCTGACGTGGCAACTATCGCCCGGGATAGTTGTCAGTTGTGGGGCCAGAGCAGGTGGGATAACCGTATGGCGTGGGGATGAAGTGGTGTGCGCTTGGTAGATAGAAGGGAGGGGAATAAAATTAGGGTTCGTCGGGGCAGCGTGGCGGCGACGCAGAGGAGAATGTCCATGTCTTCCGGTGGTTCTTCGGGCCCAGGCTTCCGTGCTGCCGCCGGAAGAAGGAGGGCAACGGAAACGAGGTCTCCGGTGGTCTATCGGGAGAACCCAATGGCTTACGAGCCGGAGAAGCTTTGCCATTGCAATCCGCGGAGGAAGGCACCGAGATGGATTTCATGGAGTGCTCAAAACCCAGGAAGAAGGTACTACGCCTGCGTCGATGCAATGGTGAGCTACTGCCCTCAATCAATTTTGTTCTTTTTGGCTGCAATTTTCCTCCTTCTCTGATTGATTCGCTGTGGGACAGAATGGTCGTGGATGTGGGTATGTTGAATGGCATGATGCTGCCCTGCCTCGTTTTTGGAGCGATTTACTTGGTGATTTGAGAGATGAAGTATGGAGGCTACGTGGTGAACAAAAGGATGAGCCTCAGTCAGATGAAGAAGGAACTGCCATGGTCATGGCTCTACAAGCTGAGTTGAAGCAGAAGGATGAACAACTAGCTGCAATTAAGTCCAAATATGAAAGCCTTATGCTCGTGGTAGTTGTGTTTGTGATAGGTTTACTTGCAGGGAAGTTGTTCTTCTAGTGAACTAGTTAGTGTCAGGTTTAGTGGGCAAGTGAACTGTTGTAATGGCAGCTATGTAATGCATGAATTGATCACTGCAAGAATGTATGCCTTTTGTTTGTAATGTTTCAAATTCTGAAATGACTGAATTTTGCAAGAATATGGAGGCTGCATGAATTTTTCACTGAACCAAAAGAACAGAGAACACAACTGACACTCTGAAATGACTGAATTTCTGGGACTTGTACATGAAACATTAGCTACTAAGCCAAAAGAACAGAGAATGCAGTTGATAGTTTGCAGAAGGACATAATCATTTGGTAGTCATTACATATATCCTGGACATAATCCTAAATCAAAAGGACATTACCCTGAACAAGAACACCATAATCCTGGCAATCAGTGCATCAACACCATCTAGTAGTTTCCACTACATGTGAAAAAGGAATAGGTATTGTAAGATGAAGCTGGTGGCTTTTTTCCCTTTCTTCCTCTGCTTGAAGATGTTCCAGGATGATCTTGAGAAGGACTTGCTTTAGATGCTGCAGCTCTTTTCCTAGGTGGTTTAAACCTGGTAGCTGCTGGAGGTTTAGGTGTTGTTGTAGCTTGAGAAACTCTTGGTGCTGGAGGTTTAGGTGCTGTTGTAGCTTAAGAAGCTCTTGGTGCTGGAGGTTTAGGTGCTGCTGTAGCTTGAGAAGCTCTTGGTGCTGGAGGTTTAGGTGTTGCTGCACTACCTTCTGGCTGCTGCAATTGAATAGTTAAGAGAACAATTTAGTGAACAATTAAGTTGTGTACAACTAAGTGAACAATTTAGTTGTATAGTGACATATACCTTTGCTGAACCTTTTTTGTTGCTAGTCTTTGTAAGATGTGGATTTCCCTTATTTCCTTTCTCTGGATTAGCACTGCACCCTGACTTATTGTGTCCAGGGTTTCCACAAAGAGAACACTTCATGATGGTACCATGTTTGCTCATTTTCTTGCCCATTGGCTTCTCAGTTTCTTCTCTTCTTCTGTGATTCTTTTTAGGCCTGCCTGACATTTTCACAAAACCAGGAGCTTGAGGCCTAGGGTGAGCAGACACTGGCCACATCTCCTCACCTTCTACAGGCAGCAAGCAATGAGAATATATTTTTCTGAACACCTCAATAGAGTAGCAAGGGTCCACATAATCATCTATTTCCTTCTTACACTTGTAGATTGAACTGATTGCATGATGGCAAGGATGACCTGCTAATTGGAAATAACCACATGAGCATGTTTTCTTGGCTAGATCAACTGTGTATTGCCTGCCTCTTCCATTGACATGATTTACTTCAAAACCATCTTCACCATTCCACAACACCTCCAGCCATTGTGTTCTTGCAATGATTTTCTTGAGCTTCTTAAAAATGGCAGGACATATTTTCCCTGTCATCTTCTCACCCTTCTCCCTTTGTTCTTGTATCCTCACAAGTATCTTCTTCCTAATCTTCTCTAGCATGGAGATAACTGGATAAAATCTTGCATCAACTATTGCATGATTGAAGGACTCACAAAGGTTATTATCAACTGATTCACAATTTGCACCAACAGGGAAAAATGCCCTAGTCCAATGGGCAGGCTCTGTCTTCATCATGTCTTTTACCCCATCAGGTGTCTCCTAGGCAACAAACCACTTCCATGTTAAGTTGGTTTCTTGCTCAACAACTGCCCAAGCCAATGGATACATCTGGTTATTTGCATCTCTGGCTATTGCACAAAGGAGCTCACATTTCACTGCCCCTTTGAAAAAACAGCCATCAAGCCCTATGACCTTTCTACAACCAGCCTTGAATCCTTCCTTAAGTGCATTGAAACAAACATAGTAACTCTGGAACTATTGCCAAACATACAGCCACAGTACTTCCTGGGTTACTAAGCAGTTCCAACTGGTAATCAAAGACCCTAGTGTACTCATTCTTCATCCCACACATTAATTTGTCCATGACAATGCTTTTTGCATGCTTGCACTTTGAAGTAGAAACATCAGCAAACATGTCCTTAAGAACTGCTGCCTTCATGCTTTCAATCTTCCACATGGAGTTTGCTAATATGAAGTGCTCATATCTCTGTGCAATAACCATTGCAGTTACTAACTTATTACATCTGTTAGGTGCACACTAATGCTCATCATTCAATGTAATTACCTGGAACCTAGATGTCCTGGACCTCTTAGCTGCATAAAGAAGCCATGGACAACCTTGCCACCCATAGACTGCTCTCACCCTTTCATTCTCAGATTTAGCAAACTTTATGCTCCTCTTAGTGATCAACCCATATCTCTTCAATGCTTTGACCAACTGGTTCTTGCTTCTGAAAACCATGGTCAATGCAAAGTGTGGTACTTTAGTGTCAGTCTTATACCTTGGGAATTTGCTCTTTCTCTTGATCTGTTCCCCATCTGAATCTTCACTATAGTTGTAATCCTCATCAGATGAATCATAGTTCCAGTCCTCTTCTTCTCCTCCCAATTGCTCTTCCATGTTGGAAATAAGATCAATTGGCACTGCATCTGTAGAATCTTTGTCAGTCCAACTCTTAGTGTCTATCATCCTTTTCTTGAACTTTCTAGCATGCCTCCTGAGCTCCACCACCTTTGAATCCTCTCCACTGTCCTCACTATGTGGAACATATTCCAAATCCTCTTCTGAATCAGTGCTAGCCCCATCTGAATCAACATTACTAGCAGTAGCCTGATCATTACCTTCACCAGGATCATCATTAGGTAGTACCATAGTTATTGGTTCATAAGATGGTTCTTGGTTCTGCTCTTTCTCTTCAGTAGGCTGGTTAGGATCATGAACCTATGAGATAGGAAGGTTGTCAACATCAACAACTACTACTAGCTTTGCATTCCTATCTTTCTTCTTTACTGGGCTGCTCATAACCTGGGTCACAACACCTGCATCATCAGTTACCATTACATCATTGTCTGACTCAGCTGGTTCTGCTTCTGTAATAACAATATTTGGCACATCATCATCACTCAATTGGCAGAGTTCTTTCTCAAAATCACTCCCACTACTACTGTCTTGGCTGTCATCTTCACCATGGTACTCAATGAACACATCAGCAACATCCCCAGGTGCAATGTAATCTGCCATCTTTAGACAACTGCTGTCATCACCCAGTAAAAGCAGTCCATCGACCATGTTTTGGCCAGGAATCTGAAAGTAATATTTCATGGAATCCTTCACTGCAATATAATCCCTAGCAAAACCTATCACTTCCTGCAGAGAGAGCTTGTCCCTCTCTATCTCGCACATAGCCTCATCTCCTCCAACATAGTCCATGTTTGGACCAATGTGGACGAACTCTCCTCCATAGTGAAATCAAACGAGCAGAATCTCTGTTGGGTCCATGATTTTACTGGAAAAAACAATTGCCCAAGCATATAAGAAAGGAGCAATGGCATCTAAGAGAGAATAATCGGCTAAATCGCGGCAAAAAACCTAACTTCTCCGTGTACAAAAAAATCCCCAAATTTGGCGGCAAAACCCTAGCCCTAATCAATGCTAGGCTAATCATGGAGGACATTGAAGGAGAGAATCGATGACGTTACCTGCCTCGACGCTGCGTCTTCACGTCGCCTCGATCGTCGCTGCCGCGAGGTTCAACCCGCCGTCGCCATTGCCGTCGCCAGAGAAGGTATAGAGTCAGGGGAGAACGAAGAGCACGAGGACTGGGCTTCTCTGACGACGACCCGTGTTTTCATCCCTCTTGAGACACACTGATGCTAAATGGGCCGGCCTCACTTCGCTTTGTTTGGCCGGGCCTATTTTCTTTCTTCGCTCGCGCGTGTCACGGGCACCAATCCCGGCCAACCCTTTGCCATGTCACCAATCCCCGTTTGGCAAAACACTCCAGGGCTTGATTTGGACCGGGATTGCAAAGTTCAGGGTACAATCGACAGGGATTTTGACGTAGGGGTTCAAACCGCCGGAGCACTACAAGTTGAGGGTTTAAAATAGACTTTTTCCCATTAAGATATAACAAATAAAATAATACTGTACAACATCCGACCCGAGTTATCGCACCTACCTACTGTACAAGATTGATTTAGTTATCGCAGCTACTGTACAAGATTTGAATTGAAGGGGTAGGAAAATATACCAATCCGTGCATCCTTGTACGTCTCTGCATCGCCATGGAAGTGTGGGGTCAAATGTAGTGCCGAGACCAATAGATCGTTGGTCCTGCCTTCCAATGGGAATGGAATACCGGATGATTGATAGTAACTAGATTTTGGGGTGCGCTTTGGCGCACGACCCCATGATCTTTGTAGTAATTTACCCTACATGTTGCGATGCTGAAATATTGAGGAACCTAGTCAGGTTTGTGGATCCAAGCCCGGGTGTCATCTTGCCCGGGAGAGGGTAGAACAACGATGTTGGCAACAACCGGCGGTGCGACGGAATTGGAACAGTGTTGCCCCCAAGCCAGCTCGAGAATTATATCCCCGAGTAAACCATTCCTTTCAATTCCAGCAAAACGGGAGTAATAACTGACACCATACCATACTGAAGCTGCTCACCTCCGGTTCTCCTTAGGCTTGCACCGGGAGGGGAGGTAGGCGACGAGGTCATCCTTGGTGAGCGGCTCCGTCATCTGCACCACCTTCTCCGTCGGGGGGCTGGCCGCCACAGCCCTTCCACACGTCCTCCCCCGCCGCGAGGAGCCCGACCACCGCGAACCCCCGCCGCGCCCTCCTCCCACTGAGTAAACCCTGCTGCCCACATTTGAGGTAACAAATATAATTTTGGTAAGACCATGACATATGCATGACACAGAGAGAATTTGAGGGCTATTTAAACAAGCTCTGCTACTATTTGAGGTAACAAATATAATTTTGGTGCAATGAGACACAGAAGTTACAGTACCTGCTAGTTTCTTGGTGGTTTCCTACTTCCGCAGTAGCACAGTTCTAGGGCCCGATTCTTTGGAAATGCTTCATGAAGTACAATTGGTTTGGAAAAAGTTAGTATGTATCAATCTCGCTCTTTGAAAATAGAAATTTGACCCACAAAAGTACCTAGTACATGTCTCTGGAGGTGTAAACGGTGTTGTCGACATACAATCTCCGTCCAAAGAGTCCTGATATACACACACACGCGCGATTGAGCAAAAACTGTACTTATGTGTGCATGGAGGACAAGGATACTATTTCGTCTAGAGTGAAATATATGTGAGTGGGTCTATATTTATTCCTGAAAAAGCCATGTTGTCTGAACAAATTAGCAACATCAATGCAATTTTGAAGTTGTAAACAGTATAACGATGACAAAAAAAAATAAGAATCCAAATAATTCTGAAGTAGCAACCATTGTTGAGAATGTGAACTCATAGAAAAAACTGAGATCACCTCAGTCTTAACACCCTTCCTTTTTAACAAGGAGTCTATAAATATCCTAGTGAGCTCAATTGTAGCTTTTTTTCCAAAAGTCCACCCAGTCCGCTTGACAGGATCAACAGGGGATACATACAAATCCTATCGGCATTGGCAAGATAAAGAACAAGAAGTGTCACCTGATTCATGTAAATTGGTACGTTCAAGTGATTTATTTTCAGCCTATGAACAGAACATTTACCTCATAACCAAGAAAATACAAGCTAAATTTCATATCAGGAAAATCTAACATTTTAAACAACCTTGTATTTTTCTAACAGAAAGTACAAGAAGTGTAAATAAGATCGTAGTTGATATTACACGACAGGTGGATTTAGTTTTAATGCACATCCAAAGCATGACATACAGATAGTGTTGTCTGTCCTGCAAATGATCACTCAATGCATGAAACTACATAATATGGACTTCTTTCAAAGCAAGTCAAAAAATAGAACAAATAAGCAGAGGCCAAATTCTGATATTGTGAAGGCAACCCGCAAGCATTCGGAAATTTGCCAAATATTATGAACTCAACAGTTAGTCGGTTACATTCCTACCACTGAAAAATACAGAACCAATAGATAGAGAAGTAACCTTGTGGCGAGGTCGACTGGAGCTGAGGTGCAAAGTAAGCTACGGCAGCGTCCTGCACTTCTCTTGTAGACTGTCTAGGAGGAGGAAAAAATGGATATGAGCTTCATTATCTCAGGGATGGGAAGAGCAACAAGGAAGGGTGTAGGGTGGGGGCTGCTCATTGTAGGTAAACTACAATAATATGTTTAACTAATGGGGCACAATTTGCATATGACATTTTCAGTTAATTTTAGATAAGAATGAAGCCGGCATATAAATGGAAGATTCTACTCACTGCAACAACACAGTTCAATCTCTCACCAAGAGCTATTCGGGTCAGATTGATCATGGCATATATGGAACCGATGTGAAACATGCGCAGATGCATTCAAATCTCGGTCTCCTCGCCCGTCTCTTGATGATCTGTACAAAACCTAGAAACTAATATTAGGCAAAAAGAGTAAGAACCTGAGCTATAAGATGGTTAAAAAATGATTCTACAGATATAAGAAATACTATGTGATGCATCTCTAACAATCTAGTAAAAAACATATTTCTTGGAATTCTTCTCATATATTTCATCAATGATAATTTGCACAGGCAAAACACACAGCATACCAAAATTTCAAGCAAATTTCATAGAGCATACCCCAATGTCCGCAGGACATCAATTAAGACAACCTTACTTAGTCGAAAATAAAACAAAGATAAAACATAATATATGGATTGAACTTAAAACCCCCAATAAATAGATCGAACTGAATGAATTTGACCAACAATATCACCTTCAATATTCTCAAGGACCATTATGTAGCAGAATTATATAAGCAGGAATCATGTGAGGATTATGATAAGAAAAAGAAGCACAAAAATTCATATTCTCATGGAGCAAGACGAAAAGAAAGAGGATAACCTGTGGACTCTGGTACTCATTGCCGCAGCTTCGCCGGTTCGCGCGCAAGGCCTAGGCTCATCATCACAAGCCCTGCAACATACCACAATGCAAGATATCAATTTAGTTTTGATAAACCAAAGACATATAGATGGGTCAGTACTCAATTGATTATCCACATACAATGCTCCTTCCTGGCTTAAATCATGTTTCCCTATTTACCAAAACCACATATAACATGAAAAGATGAACTCACGTCTAGATTGCACTTATCAATTAAATACAAAAACGAAGGAAAGGGGTG
Source organism: Avena eriantha (assembly GCA_910589775.1). Lineage (NCBI taxonomy): Eukaryota > Viridiplantae > Streptophyta > Magnoliopsida > Poales > Poaceae > Avena > Avena eriantha. The sequence goes on from OU342743.1 coordinate 77,028,832, forward strand.
TGGAATTCAACAATATGGACATGAGAAGCATCGCACCTTTACCGTGAGAGAAATAGGATCAGCCATGGGAGTGGAGGAGCTAGAGCTCGGTCTCTGAAGCGAGCACGCAAGGAGGGCGCTGCAGACTTGCAAGAGAGGACTGACGGCCTTTCACCCATGTTCTTCCTCCTCACCGGAGGAGGGGATTCCGCGGCAGAATTCAGGTGGACGGCCCACAGCGTGCCCCTCCAGGCCACCGGTTTGTGCGTTGTGACGATGGTTGCTTCTAGCGAGGATGAGCGACGACGTGAAGGAGTAGTCGTGGGGAGTGGCGGCTGACGCAGTGGCAATGGGATCACCCCGCCGCCGTCTCCAGCATAGGCGGCCATGTCAAGGGCTTCCTCCTTCGTGACTCGACACCATGGATGGCGACGGAGGAGAATCTCGGACCAACGTTGATGTTTCTCCATTCGTTGCTGCACGTGATGAAGAGGGGCGGCCTCGTCGGCCGACATGGAGGTGGAGGAGATGCGGGGGTGGGTTATTGCGGAGATGGGAGAGGAGGAGATGCGGCTAGGGTTTCTAGGAGGAGAAGGGGATGGGAGCAGCAGAACTGGGAGGAGACGGGAGGGTGAGGGGATTGGGTGGATCTTGTTTCTCTGCCCAAGTGCCGCGCAGGGCGCTGCCCTTGCCCAAACAGCACGTACCCGAGAAAGACCCGGACAAAACAAACCAAGCTAGGCTGATAAGTGGGACCAAAAAATATGAGCAAAATATCCTAGTCGTGAATGCGAGGCGGCGCAGGAACGCGTAGAGGACAAATGCACGTAGCAAAACAGGGATGAAGGGCAAAAGTGACAAGGCAAAAATTGAAGGACCAGATGCTTCCTAGGAGCCCAATCAAACGGCTAGAAATTGCTAATCACCATGGAGCAAGCTGGAGGGTGCCCCTATTATAACTTTGGATTTGCCAGGGTGGGCCGTTGAATAGTCAGGTGAAGTACTACGGGGGAGTATTGCAATATGCCGCGTGCGTACATGATGTTCCTATAGCGTGATGAAGTTTTGCTCAGAAGCAATCCACCATGAAACTAGAACGCATACATAACTTGTACTCCCTTCTCCCATTTCCAAAAATGAAAAAAAAACTTTTGCTCCCTTCATCCAAAAAGAATGTTGCACATTTATCTAAATTCGTATGTATATTGCACAACTTCTGTACCTCCAGGAACACACAAATGGACTAGACAATTGTCAAACTATGTCAAAGTGAATGTCGACGCAACTTTCTTCGAGGAGGTCAAAGCTGGTGCCGTGGCAGCGGTGATCAGAGATCCAGAAGGGGTGAGCTTGCCTTTGGTGCCGGTTTGGTTGGTGGGGGTGAGCTTTCCTTGATTGGAGGGTGTGATCTCAACTTCGGCGCCGAATTCCCCGTTGTCGCGGTGCTCGATGGCCTAGAGGACAAGGCCGGTGAATACGAAGAAGATGGCGCTGACGAGCCAGAGGCCGGAGCTAAGCAGCTTCAGAAAAAAGAACCACGTGAAGTTGCCGCCCCATTGGTCAACCATGGCGATGTCTAATGACATGTAAGGCAACATGAAGTCCACATGGGCCGCTCGATCCACCGTGATGGTCATGTCCGTCACCACCACGTCAAACGTCTGCAACAAATTAAACAAAGAGGTTATTGAGAAGAACAGGGCAATGTATCCAGAATTTGTTCCATAGAAATCCTTACGCAATACTCCCTCCATCCGAAAATATAAGATATTTTTAGCTTGATACCTCTTCGGCGGCATGGTGGCGGTGGCTATTGCGCACTAGAGGGGAGAGGTGAGACGGGCAAATGGCGGGAGTGGGCAGCGACGAGGGAGTAGAAATGGCAGGAATGGGCGGCCAGGAAGGCAAAGAGAGGGGGAAAGGAGGAAACATTTTGGTGCCTTTGTCGGGCTGGCCCACCAACTTTTTCAAGTTGCGCCGGCGCCCCACTTGCCCCCTCGGATTGGGTTCGGCCCAGTGGCGCCGGATGTTAAGTTGGGCCGCACCGGCGCCATTTCAATTTTGAGGGATGGTTGGGCGGGTTTTTCGGCGCCAACACCCCATTTCACCCTTAGAGGGCCTTTAGGGGGGGGGTGGAGATGCTCTAAGAGCTGAGTTAGAAGACACCGATGACCATATGGCGCTTGTGAGGACATAGGAGTGTGTCTCCATGCATCCACCGCGCACTAAAGCTGGTGTCGTTGGACAAACTTTTGTACGTCAGGGTGAACATGAAGACGTTGATGAACCGATATCCTTCTAGTCGCATATCAACAAATTACATCTTCTATACACCTGCTAAATCCTATTTATGTGTACACTTGTTTCTCTACATATTGCAGCTAGTAATTGTTCATCATCATCTCAATTATGTAACTACGCTAACATGGATGAAACAATGGTTGTTAATTGTTCTACCACAAAAGACGTCTAGAATGGAGACTGATTAGTGACTGGCCTCTCTGTCATTTCTTCTGTGGCGCATGGTCTGAAATATACGCCATAGAATAGTTGTCTACCTATAATTGTTTTTCTAGTAGTATCATTTCCGCTATGCTAGAACCATTTTCTACACTACTATGGTTTAGGCGGTACGTATCATGCCCATCTGGTGTCAAGCTATACCATGATACGACTTATTCCTTTCCAAAAAAGATGATACAACTTATTATCCGATTGTGCTGCTCAAAGATGGAACAGTTGTGACTTGCTATGAAATGGCCTCACACCACCTTACCTTAGTCGGCATCCTCTATGACCTGGCTAGCCTCTATATCTTGGTCATGCCACAATCGGGCTTGCTAGTAGGTTGTATTGCCAATCAATATTGACTCGGATGACATATGATACCCAACGCGGATTTCCCAGCGTAAATTGGACCCCCGGCACCATCATAGCCATCTGTTAGTTCAAGATCCGTGCAAAAGTCTACTAGTCAAAGGGTCCAACCTTTTTGTATTTTAGCCCTTGAGAAAAGTTGATTTAATCCCGTGCAGCGACCCACCACTTGAACTAGTCAAAGGCCCCTGGGAAAATCTTGCCTGCGACCCACCACTCCCAGGCTACCGAGCATAACTTGCCATTGGGCCGTGCCCTCATGGGCCGGCACGTGGGCACGCGTGCTTTGGCACGTCATGGGCCGGCCCGGCATGTCAATTAACGGGCTGTGCCTGGCCCGCGGTCCGTCTGGGCTCCTACCCCAAGCCCACGTGCCGGCACGGCACGGCCCGTTAAGAGTTTTTTTATTTTTATACCATTATATGTATATTTTTATATTAATTTTGATAAAATATAGTATAAAAAGGTCTTAACGGGCCGGCCCGTTAGGCCCATTTAGCTAACGTGTCGTGCTTGGGCCTCGAGGTGAAGCTCACGGGCCGGCACGGCACGGTCTGTTAGCTTAACGTGTCCAGGTGGGCCGTGCCGTGGGCCGGCCCGTTGGCCAGGTATGCTCCCGAGGCGGACTCCCAGAAACGAAGGAAAATCAACTCCCACCTACTCCCGCATCTCTCCCCACACCCCCTCTCTCCAACCGGCGACGCCTCCAGATCGATGACCGGCAAGCGAGGGGAGGCCACCACTTCCCGCAGCTCCTTCCCACCTCGCCGGCGGCCAGCGCGACCCGTCGGAGTGAAGTCCTCCTCGCGCACGACGTGCTCCAGCGCCGCCTCTTCGTCGCGGCCCCCACGACCACGCGCGGCAGCACACTGTCGACCACGACCACGCGTGTGTGGATGCGAGCGGGTACCCTCCACGGCTTCACCGATCTGGCCTCCTCGCGCATGGCCGACGCCCCCCTCGTTCTTGCTATTTCTTGCTCCAGACCCAGATCTCGAAATTTTGTTGTTTCTTGCTCCAGATCCACATGTTTCTTTCTTGTTTCTCGTATGAATCTTGTGGATCTTTCATGTTTAGTGCAAACTTGTTGCCTCGAAATTTGTATGGATCTTTCATGTTTAGTGCAAACAAGATTAGTTCTATTTTCTTGGAAGATTCATTGCAGTACAATTGTTACTACCTTGAAATAAATTCGAGATTTGTGAGAGAAATTTACTGTGAGAAGTTGGTAAATATATTTGGTGAATCTTACCTATGAGATCTACTATTATTTGTTTGGATCATAGACCAATCTTTCATAAAATAATTGTTCAATTTTCGGTGCAGATCTATGAAATATGTAGTTTCTTATTTTCTAGATCGAATTGTGTATGAAACCTCTCTGGATCATGGACTAATCTTCTTATTTTTCAAACGTCATTTTGCTAATTTCTTTAAAAGTTTTTTCATGGCCTGTTTTCTATTAACCGTGATGAATCTGTGATAAATCTGTGATGAAACCGCATAAACTGCTTTTGTATTATACTTGTATGCATATTTCATTTTCAGAATAAAAAATATATGGATCATTTGAGTTCGTTCAAAAGATTTTATCAAGTTCCAGAAACATGTACAGAACTATCATTTGAGTTTGTTCAAAAGATTTTATCAAGTTCTATTTAAAGAAATTTGTACAGAAACATGTATGAAAATGTTAACACGTGCTCATTTTTCTAGTTGACAAATCAGCGACGAGAAATATGTACAGAACTATCATTTGAGTTTTCTCAAAAGATTTTATCAAGTTTCATTTAAAGAAACATGTACAGAAACATGTATGAAAACGTTGACACATGCTATTTTTCCTAGTTGACAAATAAGCGACGAAATCTGTATAAAACCTGAAAACGCTAGGGGTTGAATAGCATAACTGCACTAGAAAAAAAAGTGAGGTGGAAGGGTTATTTTATAAAATGAGTAGCACGAATCTCCAACGGAATGACGGCTGAGATGGTGCCGGGAGCCCAACATACAGGGAGTTTTACATTTCCGTATAAATACCTGTGTTGGAAGCCTCCAAGATGATCTTATATGGAAATATGCTCAACATTAAGGTCCCTTTTTTGGGAGATTGTGTGCTAGTCATGAAGAGGTAGGAGCATGCTTAATCCACGGTACACTGAAAACGGCGTCTCCGGGAGGAAGACTTTTGTGCGAGTTTATAGCATAAAACCACCACTTTTTTACCTAAATTTTAAAAAACCACCAGTTTACGTTTGAATCGCAAAAGACCACCATTTTACTGCTGTTTTTTTGCAATGTGCGCTAACCAGTCGATTGATGCTGGATCTGACATAGGGGCCCCACAGCTTGGGACGGCCGTTAATAGACGTTAACGACATATAGCATAAAACCACCACTCTTCCTCTTAAATTTTGAAAAACCACCACCTCTAGCTAAAATCGCAAAAAACACCCACTCTACTGTTTATTTTAAGAAGTCCATAAGTTTTGTATACAAATTCAAATGGAAAAACTTTTAATACAAAAAGTGCTCAGAAATGTTTGAATAATTTTAAAACTAGTTCACTATTTTAGATAATTAAAATATGCAAACAATTAAAATTGGTTCTATTAGTAATGCAAACTTTGAAAATTCATAACTTTAATTGTGTAACTCCAAATAATATAAATAATATGTCCATATTTATTAGAAAAATCTAAGGAATCCATTTCTAGCATCCATCATATGTGTTTTTCTCTGATATGTTTATTACTAGATGGACCTAGTTTGCTTTGCTGCGCCATTTTTTGCTATTGTCATTTGAATTTTCATGTGATTTTTATGCCTCTTGGTTCTTGTTTTCCGTTTGTTGAATAGGATTTTACACGGGGAAACACATTTATTGGCAAGGGCATCAAATATGGTGCCGTCAAGTGGGTCTATCTCCATTACCAGGGGAGAAGAACAACCGATGAACAGACCCGCCACCGCCTGTTGGTAGAATCCAACACTCCCCCCCGGAAGGCAGGAGGGAACCGACCCTGCATCCGTCGTCCATATAAGCAACGCGCACGCACACACCGACCTAGGCATATCGCCACATGAGCTCAAAAATAAGATAACAGGCTGACATCTAGGGACAGAACCACCGTACCACCGACAGGTAGGTCCACGCATAGATCGTCCATGCCCAAGCAACCACAAGGCTTCAATTCTAGGGATCTTAGAGCTCTTTAAAGATGCAACTCTGACGGTGACAGTGCACGTATATTGTCAGTTGTTAGTGTCACGTTGCTCAACACGTTTGCAGTGAAGGACATCGGCACCCTCTAATAAGAAGCACGTGCAGCTCACCTAGCAAGGCTCTGTTCCTTCATTTTGATTCATCACGCATGCATGCAAGAGCCAAAAAGACATACATCCGATTTATGCGGCTCCAACGATTGTACAATGCATTAACATGCAAGAATAAATAAAATGGCACACATTTATTATTACGTTTGCTTGTATAATCAAAATATTTGGCAGGAAGATAAGTAATTCATGTATGATGGATGTCAGAAAGGGATTCCTTGGTTTTTTTAAATAAATTTAGACATATTATTTATATTATTTGGAGTCATATAATAAAGGTTATGAAATTCCAAAGTTTTCATTACTAAGAAAAGCAATTTTAATTAGTTACAATATTTTACTTATCTAGAATAGTGAACCAAGTTTGTATTCAAAATATTCAAATATTTCTGAGGACATTTGGTATTAAAAGTTTTCTATTAAAATTTGTATTCAAAACTTATGGACATTCGCAAAATAAATAGAAGGTTTTGTGAAAAACATACGTGCCAGGGACCCCTACGTAATTTTCTACCAAAATTAGAGGACCTGCGTGAAAAAGCAGATGACCCGTGGTGCCACGTCATTGAAGTTGGTGGGGTCGCCTTGTCAGACCCAGTGTTAATTCATTTGAAAATGGTGTTTAGTGCATATTCTAAAAAATTACCGTAGAGTGGGTGTTTTTTGCGATTTCAGCGAAAGGTGGTGGTTTTTCGAAATTTAAGCGGATGAATGGTGGTTTTATGCTATATGCCGTTAACGTCTGTTAACGGCCGTCCCAAACTGGTGGGGCCCATCTGTCAGATCCAGCGTCAATCGACTGATTAGTGCACATTGCAAAAAATCAGCAGTAAAGTGGTGGTTTTTTGCGATTCAAACGTAAACCGGTGGTTTTTTAAAATTTAGACAGAAAAGTGGTGGTTTTATGCTATAAACTCCTTTTGTGCAGTAAGAGAGGTAGACGACGCTGATAACCATACGGCGGCTGTTAAGACATAGGAGCGGGGCTCCATCCAGCGCACACTAAAGCCAATGTCGTTGGACAAGCTTTTGTACATCGGGGTGAGCATGAAGACGTTGATGAAACGGCGGCCTTCTAGTCGCATATCAAAAAATTGAACCTTATATACACCTGCTAAATCCTATTTATACGTGTACAGTTGTTTCTCTGCACGTTATTACAGCTCTACTTGTTCATCATCGTCCCAATTCCCTAATCACAGGAACATGAACGAAACAATGGATGTTAATTGTTCTACCACAAGAGACGTCTAGAATGGCGGCTGATTAGTGACTGACCTCTCTATCATTCTCCCCAGAGCTGTCACGCTGACGAGCAGGAGATACCGCCTCCTCTCTCTGACCGCCGGTGAACGGCTCAATCTCATCGCTTGGCAGGATCGCCATCTCCATCTCCATTGACCCTGACCCCTCGCTCGTGTACGATGATGCACTGCGCTGGCTGCCGGCCATGTCAATCACGTAGTGCACTTCACGAGGGGAAGAATGCCGCGCCGTGATCTGTTGGGTAGGCTGCCGGAGGTTATCCGCGTAGAAGTTGAAGATCAGGTGGACGACGCAACAGACGAGCGATGTGACGCCGGTGACGAGGAACAGGCTCCAGAAGGTCTCGAGGCTGAGGCTGCTGGACGTGAACTGCGAATCGCCGTTTTCGAGGTCGCCGAACCACTTGCGCCCGATCCTGTTGATCTCGTCGCTCTCGGTGAGCTTCATGATCGCCCGCGACAGGTCCGTCACGTATGGCGACCCTTTGGGGAACGCGAAACCAAAGCCTCCCGTCATGTTGCGCTGGCCAGTCATGGTGAAGTTGTCATTGTAGGTCTTGAGGAAGATACTGAAGTACGGCGTCTCGTTGACGATGGCGCCGATGCTTTTATTGAGCAGCGCCTCCTGGAAGCTCCGCGCGGTCGAGTACCGCATGATCCTGGCCTGCGGGAAACCCGACCCGGTCAGAGCCTCGCCCGTGAAGGAGTTGTTCATGATCCCGACATTCTCTGTGCCACGGAGCAGCGCGAGGTAGTCGGCGATGGCCGGCTCCACTTGCGGCACCGTGAGCATGGACGTAAGGCTCGCCGTGTAGCTGGACTGCAGGATGAGCACGACGAACACCCAGACAATCACCACGAGCCTTGACAGGTTGCTCGTAAGCTTCTCTCTGTGAGCGAATACGAGGGTCGAGTAACCGAAGTAGACGAGGGTGCCGACTTGGTTGGAGGGGGTGAGCTTGCCTTTGGTGCCGGCTTGGTTGGTGGGGGTGAGCTTTCCTTTGTTGGAGGGTGTGATCTCAACTTCGGCGCCGAATTCCCCGTTGTCGCGGTGCTCGATGACCCAGACGACAAAGCCGGTGAATAGGAAGAAGGCGGCGCTGACGAGCCAGAGGCTGGAGCTGAGCGGCTTTAGAAAGAAAAACCACGTGGAGTTGCCGCCACGTTGATCACGCAGCGGCACAACCATGGCGATGTCTGATGACATGTAAGGCAACGTGAAGTCCACATGGGCAGCTCGATCCGCCGTGATGGTCATGTCCGCCACCGCCGCGTCGAACGTCTACAACAAATTAAACAATGAGGTTATTGGTACTATATCCACAATTTGTTCCACAGAAATCCTTAGGCAAATAGATGTATGAAGAGATACAACGGGCAATGTCCAACGGATCATGTTAATCTGTAATCAAATATGGTAAAGAAGAAGTCTACGATTTCAAAGAATTTTGATTTTACTAATATTATATTTCGTTTAATGAATTTTCGTTTATTTTGTCAGAAAAATTGGACGTTTCCAAATGGATTTCTTAACATGCTAGCTATACCTAAGTACGGACACTAGGCTAATAGCCAAGTTGGTAAGATGTCACTCTCAATTGGAGATATATGGATCCGCTTATGTATGGATTGACCGGTCTCTGGTCCATGATTCTAACCAAGTTGATAAGACCATGTCACTCTCAATTGATGATCCAACTGGCTATAAGAATGTTATTCCACGAAAGAATTGGCTACATTTGCACTGAAGAATGCGATTGAACCAAAATTTCAATTCTTGGAAACCTGTTCTGGAATCTACAACTATTAAAAGTCAAACAAAGTCTAACTAGTCTGCACGGTATGGGTTTAGCTTAAGGTCGAATTAAATACTCTGTGATATGTAGTACTCCGTACGTGATACAATTGCCGAATCAATCTAGATACCATGCATGAGGGTATCATACTAGTAGAGTCCTTATATGAGTGCAACGCTTTGGATCCTGGGCCTCCAGGGAGCTCCGTATTTTAAAAGTCGTACTCCTACTTAAATATTTGTAAGAAATTTGAATCCATGTCGATCAAATACATGTAGATGTTTTTGTAAACCATCAAAGAATAGTTAAACAGTATGTTGTATTTTCGCCTACACAAAGCCTCACCCAAACGTGGCCCTAAATAGGCACGAAAAGCGCCCTATGTCGAAGAAAATCGGCAAGAAAAACATCATTTTGCTCCATATATTTGTGTCTTTTGTGTGTGTAGATCACAACTGAGAAGATATTCTGATGGTCATTTCTACGTGCATACTATACATCTATATATACGTACTTGTACATTTGTTCAGAATTAATGTAAAAGTAAAGTTTTGAATCATTCGAAATTAAGGATAGATGCTGTTCGAGATCCATTTGGAATTTCCGATGGATATGGTTTTTGTCAAAAAAAAAAAATAGTGAGCTACATTTGATTAAGCTGTCCAAATGCTGACCCATTTATATGCAACCTCATATCGTTCTATTGTCATAAAATATTACTCCCCTTATTAGGTTTATTCTCGCAAAAATATACTCTCTCTGTCCCAAATAGTGACTTGGATTTTTCAAGATTCGCATGTATCTATATACTAAACTGTGTCTAGATACATCCGACTTTAGATAAATCTAAGTCACTTGTTTCTTTACGGAGGGAGTACATCACTATACCCTTATTACTACCATATTAGAACGTATATATTTATATTAGCTAGTCATAACTATTTTGAAATTGATTGATTCACCTTGAGTATAGTTCAAATTAATTAGTTGATTCAAATGCAGTATATATAATACAAAAGCAAGTTAGCTTAGTGCTTACCCCATTTTCAACCCCGAGGATGAGGTTGTCGTAGGGCTGTGACTCCGCCTTGACGTACTCGAACGGCAGCGCGTACGGCAGCAGCCGCACCGCCGCCTCGAACACCTCGATCACGAAGCCGCCGGCCGTCGTCTGGTTCGTCACGTTGTCGACGTCAAGGTGCAGGATCGGCCGGTAGCTGTACGAGACATTCCCCGGCACTGCCACCCTCAGCTTCGGCGCGTTCGTCGGCTGCACCCACCCGCTCGGCCGCACCGTCGACTCTCCTGGCCAGATCACTGGCGCGAGCTCGGCGTCCTGTTTGTCCGAACGGCGGCCAACGTGCCGGGATAGCCCGTACGCCGGCGACCAGAACCCGACGCCCCTCTCCTTTCCATCGTCCATGATGTTTAACACGCGGTAGGCCGGCACTACGAGCTCGCCGTCGACGAGGTCGAACCATCCGCCGAGACCCTCGAATTTCGTGTCGCCGATCGCTCGAAGGAAATTTTGGCCTGATGCTGACTTCCCGAGCCCCGAGATGTCGGTCGGCCCGCCCGTACCGTTCACCAGCCCGGGTTGCTTCGACAGCTCGGCGGCGCCGAGTCGCTCTGCCGCGGAGGCCATGGCCCACGCAGCGTCGTAGGCCCACACGGCGTAGCAGCCAACGACGGCGTGCGAGAGGTCGTCGTCCGGGTGGTCGAGCATCATGTACCGCTGCGCCCACCGCTTCTTGACGTCCCGCAGCCGCGGCGTGGTGGGCACGTAGGACGCGAGTCCGATAACGCCCTGCGGCGGCTGGACGGAGCCTAGGAGGCCCGTGAGCCCTTGGGTGATGACCCACACGTAGCCTTCGCCGGTCATGCCTGCCTCCTCGGCGGCGGCGAACACGCGGCGGGCGAGGTGGGCCCGCGCGTGGAGCACGAACACGCGCGTCTGCTCGGACTCCATGCGGTACAGCTCCGCGGCCACGGCGTCGGGGGATGTGTCCGCCGCGAGCGCGCAGCGGTAGGGGACCTCGGCGGCGCGCGCGGACGCGAGGGCGTCGACGAGGAAGGGGACGAACGCCGCGCCGTAGTCGTCGTCCTGGTAGATGGGCACGACGCGGCGCCAGCCGAAGAGCGTGGCGAGCGCCGCGACGGCGCCGGCCTGCGCGGCGTCGCTCTGGGCGGCGCGGGAGAAGAAGCGCGCCGTGGCGGGCGATACGGAGGGGCTGGTGGACGAGAAGGACACCACGGGGACCTCGGCCTGGGTGGCGAGGCCGGCGACGAACGCCGACTCGACCGACGACTGCGGGCCGAGGATCGCGCGCGCGCCCTGGCTCGTCATCAGCTGCAACGCTGCACGGCACGCACGCAAGGCAATTAAGACCACGCACGCAACGTCAAAGGTTAGGACGAGAGAATGGTTGGGCGCCATATATACCGGCGGACGCGGCGGCGACGACGTCTCCACCGGAGTCGTGCTGCAGGATCTGAACCCGAGCGGTGGAGTTGGGGAAGGCGGCGTAGAAGTCCTGGAGCGCCATGGGGATGGTGGTCGTCGCGATCTTGCCCACCGGCGAGTCGGCGTCGATGATGAGCCCCACCTTGACCTCCGTCGGCTGGGCCCGCGACGTCGCGAGGAGGCAGCAGGCCGCGAAGCCGACGAGGAGAGCCAGAAGGCGCGCGTTCCCGGTCATCGGGAGAGGAAGTCCGGGAGCGACCAGAGCATTCAGTCAATTACTTGGGCGAGAGAGCTACCTGTGGAGGAGAGGGCGTACGTCATGGCAGAATGGGAGCGGCATACTATGAATGGAAGTGTGCACGGCCGGGAGTTTATAGGGTTCCACACGGATGCTGACTTGTCAATTGCTTGCGCGAGTTTGGTCGGATGCCGGTTTGTCATTCGTCGGTGGAACGCGCGGGTTTGTCCATTTAGAATCGCGCGCGTGAGAGTTGACATTTCTCATGCCTTTGGTCGAGAAAAAAAGAGTTGACATTTCTCCGGAGACATGCATTGGAAGCTCAAAGATGAAGACGATGATATGACGGCAAAAAAAAAAAAAACGCTCAGAAATCCAAGCTGGCACTTGTTTCTTTATCATTGGAACCTTGCAGGAATGAGGAATTATCTGGACTGTCGGCAGGTGGAAGGAAATGCAAATTTACCGCAGCAACTCTCAGACTGGCACGCTGCATCCTGCATGAGTCATTTTGCAATATTCCCAAGGTTTGCACATCATCAGATTCTTTGGAGTCAATTCAAAACATCAAGACGAGGAAACCATGCCGTTTCATTCGAGGGATACAGTGCCGGCGGCAGGCCTGGAGAGCTCGAGCTCGAAATAGACGGTAAGCTGCGAGACTTCCGCCCGTCGACATGGAGGATGAGTTCCAGATGAAGCTGCTCCAGCAGATCTCAGGTTCTTCCAGGAGAATGACGGCCAGCTGGTCGGTGACGTCGTATCGAGGAAGCATCAACAACTATTGGTACAAAGCAGACTGGTTTCTGGAGCTCATTGCATATTTAAATATATTCACTCCTAGTCTGCATTCAGTATGTTAATATAACAGACCTGGAAACAGCATCATGTCACAACTTACATTACGACAGCATTTCATAGTTTGATGGAATTTTGCTTGCGGGATGCAAAAACAAGAAGCAGGCTAATATTTTGGAAACACAAGCACCCGACCACTAGCTCCTCATAACTTGTATGAATTCCTAAATCTGACAATGCCTTGCATCAAGCTATGTGTTCAAAAAAAAGATAAGCCGTAAACATATATACACATATCTACAGCTAAATGAACAAATAGTTGTTGGCCGAGACTCGGCAGTACTTTCGCCGGGACGTTGCGACGAGACAATCTGCAACAATTCGTAGTCCGTCGAGTACTTTTTGACGAAGATACCTTGCAAAACCACCTAGCTCGTAGTGCACCCAGCCGGTACTTTTGGCACGTACGGACCACGTACAGCTAGCTCAATCTTCAGATTGATTCATGCAATAATACACGATGCAACGTAGTAGATACAGGACCTGATCGATTCTGCTATCTTAACAACACACGCGGAAACGAGTTGATTGCCACACGCACGTGTCGCGCGTGTCTCTTTTTTCTTTATTTCTATCTCTCGCACAATTAATTACAGGGTCTACGTACATGTATATATAGTAGTTTTGTTGTATCTAGCCTAGTAGAATTAGAACTCCTAATTCTTATCTTAATCGGCTACACAAAACCTACTCGGATACGACTCCGTATACACGCATACAATGATTATTGCTAACAATCACCCCCTAAGCACTGTGTGCACCTTTTTACATCGACCTGGGTCCCAAATACGCCAACTGCTTCTTGTCGACGTTATCCTTGGCATTGCTTTCGCCGTTCCAGGTAGCTTCTAGGTCACCGACTTTGCTTTTGTCGGCTTGTCTTCCGCTTGACGCCAACAGTCCTCCTTATCCGCGTCATCGGTCTTCACCGGTTCCTTGATGAATAGGCAGTGCTTTTCGTAGTTCATCTTCACCGGATTATTTATCATCCGAAGTATCTCCTTCAGATAGTAGTCTAACACGCCTCGCATGCGTGCTCGCGTCAGTCGTAGTCGCTTCGCCTCCAGTGCAGTCGGAGGTGTCACAACATACCCTTCTGCGCCCGACAACACGCATGTTTCTTCAGTTTCTGAACCTTGTGTGCCTCCACACAGAGCTCCTGAAGTCAACGGCTCTACATGCAGCGTATCCTGCATGCCTATTTGTGAGCCAATTTGACTCACCACCATGTTACATGGCCCTTGCACTTCTGGGCACTCCTTTGCCCCAAGCGCTTCATGTGGATCATCACCTTGTGTACTAGCACATGATGAGCTATACGTAATACCACTTGGTCCATATGGAGCTGCTCCCTTCATTTCTTCTGGCCACGGACTAGCCTTTTCTCTAGACTCTTTTCCTTCTGGGAGAATTCCTAGTACTTCTAGCCTGGCGTCCATGCCTGGAGCACCCCTAGGCCTTCAACGTCTTCTGGGCCCGAACTTGCTGACAAGGATAAGCTTGGTTGATCCATATTTTCTTCATACTCAAGATCCTACGTGACGTGAAAAGTTGGATATCCCGGTTCGTTGGATCCCCAATTCCATGACTCGCCTTCCTCAAAGATTACGTCGCCCCTGACAACCACCTTATTGGTATAAGGATTGCACAAGCGGTAATCCTTTGAGCTTTCATAGCCCGTCATGATCATTGGAGTCCTCTGCTCCGCCAATTTACTCTTATGGTCGGACTCCGTCTTGACATGCGCCACGCACCCAAAAGTGCGAAGATGATCAACCGAGGGTTTCCATCCGTACCATGCTTCGTACGGTGTTATACCAATGTCACTCTCAGTTGGATCCATGTTCAGCAAATACACAGCCGTATTGACTGCCTCACCCCAGAATTTTCCTGGCAAGCCTTTACTCTTCATTATGCTCCGTGCCATGGTCAACACAGTTTGATGCAGCTCACCCCCTTGATCAATGCGCAGGGCTCTTATCTTCGCCTCCACCTTGAACTCTTCGGCTTCCTTGATCTTCTTGAATGCTTGTTGAGCTTGATCCTTACTTTTCAGCAACACAATCCACATGTATTTACTATGATCATCCACCACAAGCATGAAGAACTTATTGCCGGACGGAGTTGCGGGTGAAATTCCAATGCATAGATCACCAAGAACTAGTCTCGAGGCTTCACTTGCCTCAAACGTGGCTTCACATGGTAACGGGGCACTCCGTTCCTCGTGATCCACACAAGGTAGATCGTGATCCACTTGCGCCACAATCTCCGTAGCCGGTGATTGAGGATCCTCCTCATCCTTCGGCTCAGTTACTTCGAGCATCAGCATCATCGGTCCATCATCTCCTTCCTGGGCGATGAGAGCCCTCTCCTTCAGCGGTTTCTTGCAATCCTTCTTGAAGTGACCGAGCTCGCCGTAGTTATGACATCTTACTTTCTTAATGTCAAACTTCCTCTGCGGCGGAGCGTCGTCCTCGTCCTCCCCTGCGATATACTTTTTCGCTGGGCGAGAAGCTTCTTTATCACTCCTGCTTCCGGATCCTTGATCGCCCTTTTCTTTGCCACCACCGCCTGCCACTGTGCACGGGTAAGCATCACGTGCTCTTCCGGTACCGCATCACCATATGTGATCTTCATCCGCTCGTCATGAGCCTTCAATCGTCCAACCAGATCATCCGTCGTGAGAGTCTTGAGATCAACGCACTGCTCGATCGCCGACACAACGGACAAGTAACGCGGCGGCGCCGCGCGAAGAAAACGCCGAACGACTGAGATCTCTTCGAGCTTCTCGCCGAGCGCACGAATCCCATTGACCAAAGTGGCTACCCTCGAGGCAAACGCGTCCAGCGTCTCGTCTCCTCCCATCTCCAGATTCTCGTACTTCTTCTACAAGGTTTGTAGGGTTGCCTCGCGGACACGCTCGTGCCCAAGATTTAGCGTCTTGAGCGCCTCCCACGCCTCCTTTGCAGATTTCTTCGAGACCAGGTGCTGCATCACGTCCGTCGGCATCACCGAGGCGATGGCCGTGAGTGCCTGCCGGTCCTTGCGGTACTTCGACGCGCCCTTCTTGAACTCGTCGCCGCCGGGATCGACAGCCTCCCATAGATCGTTGGACTCCAGCGCCCACTCCATCTGGGTCGCCCACATCGTGTAGTTGTCGCGGTTGTACCGCGGGTACTGTGTCATCACCTGCGCAGCAAATCTTTTAGCCGCACCGGAATAATCGCCCACATCCATCATCGCTATGACCTCCCGTTACTAGGAGATCCTTCACGAGGCTCTGATACCAATTGTTGGCCGAGACCCGGCAGTACTTTCGCCGGGACGTTGCGACGAGACAAGCTGCAACAACTCGTAGTCCGTCAAGTACTTTTTGACGAAGATACCTTGCAAAACCACCTAGCTCGTAGTGCACCCAGCCGGTACTTTTGGCATGTACAGACCACGTACAGCTAGCTCAATCTTCAGATTGATTCATGCAAGAATACACGATGCAACGTAGTAGATACAGGACCTGATCGATTCTACTATCTTAGCAACACACGCGGAAACGAGTTGATTGCCACACGCAAGTGTCGCGCGTGTCTCTTTTTTCTTTATTTTTATCTCTCGCACAATTAATTACAGGGGCTACATACATGTATATATTGTAGTTTTGTTGTATCTAGCCTAGTAGAATTAGGACTCCTAATTCTTACCTTAATCGGCTACACAAAACCTACTCGGATACGACTCCGTATACACGCATACAGTGATTATTGCTAACAATAGTTATGGATCAGTAGTAGTAGTAACTAACACGCTCATCGTGTACTAGTTCATTCCATGCTTGTCTGTCTCCTGCGGATGGAGCTCCCACTGCGAGACAAAGAAGCTACTCCACTATGCCCACTCCCACAATGCATATACGCAAATGACATTGGTTCCACATCCTCAACAGAAACTTCCCTACCCGGTGTTCCTTCTCCTTCTGGCGTGTTTCCTGTATCTGTGTCTGAATTAAGGTTCTCAATGATGTGATTAGGCGTGCTTTGTGGGCTCTCAATCGTACTGCCAACATTTGCCATAACAGTCTCATCTTTATCTGGAGTATTGGAAGGACTATCGCCCTCGTGGAAGATTTTCGAGAGAGTGGCAAGCCATCGGCGCCATGAACTATGACTGTCATCACTGCTAAAATCATGTCGGTGATTATAAAGTGTTATGACAATGTGCAGAATTAGTGCCAACATTGAAGATGTTCCAGTGATGATGAACAACCCCCGAAAGCTGTGTAATGTTAGGCTGCTTGAAGTTTGGGAGTCATCTTTGTCGGGGCATGGCGTATTGCCATACAGTCCTTCCTGTAGCTTGGCCATTCTTTCTTCTGATGCAAATTTCAGTATTCCCCTCGAAATATCAGGTGTGAGTGGAGAGCCTCGAGGGAATGCCTGTAGAAGTAGCACTTGTATGAGGATTGCAGAAGGCATCAGTGGTGAAATACAAGCACGGTATAGTGTTCAGAGAATTATATTGTAAAGCAGTTATACTGGTCATTCACGCAAAGCCCTCGAAAGGTGATTTCATAAAGGTCATTTTCAAAATGCTCAATGATCTTAATAAAATTAAACTCAATGAACTTCATACAGTTTCACAAAGAGAAAGTTAAACCAAACTACATGAAAACCTGATCAGGTAGATTTAGCAAGTTATTCAATACTTCAAGGAGCAAGCAGCAAGCCTTATATTTATATTTTGTTCCAGAAAAGCAAGCCTTATATTTCTGAATATAAGGCCAAAACCTTCCGCAGAACATGATCGTGCATTTAGGTTCTTGACAAGAAAAATGTAATCTTCAATTCGTCCTTACTTTAGCGCGTTCACATCAACAATTCATGAATTTCAAAGTACAATTCAAAAATTGGCTGAAAACTGTAACTTTAACGAGAACTTCACCCTGATGGTTTTTTCTTCTAGAGACACGCTAATCCTATACAAATAGAGAAATTTGAGGTACTAGCAGTTCCCAACATCAAAACAGCAGCAGAAATGAGCTAATGTACAAAATCTGGAAAAAATGTACTCACATAACCGAATCCGTCGAACTTGTAGGTTGGTCCAACCATAGTGTAGTTGTGGCAATATCGTGAAAGGAACACCTTAAGGTATGGTATCTCATCAACAATAACTGCAACTCTTCCAGATGATAAGGCTTCATTGTATTCCATGGGAGAGTCGAAGGGAATCATCTTTGATTCATCAATTTTCAACCTTCTCAAAAGCTGAGGCAAGAAAGAATCGTTCAGGTAGCCGACATTTCTCCCATTCCTGATAACTTCTTCTAAAGTGGTGACTGTTGGCTGAAGTTGCTCCACTGTCAGAATCGAGCTTAAGCTTGCAGTATAACTCTGTTGTACTATCAACACCACGAAGAGCCAAACAACTAACACAATTCTTGATAAGTTGTTCACTATTCTCTCCCTGTGAGCAAATACGAGGGTTGAGAAGGAGAAGTAGAAGATCGATCCAATTTGACTGGCAGGGGGCCCTCTGAATTCTTGATTTGTTCTGTGCTCAATACACCAGACTACAAAACCTGTAAAGACAAAGAAGACCACAGTTCCTAACCATAGATCAGGTGTCAAAGGCTTCAGGAACGTCCATGCAGTCTTTTGTCTCCGGTCCTGTACTGGAACCAACATCCGTACCCCTGACTCTGTGTAAGGAAGAGTGAAGTCCACATACAAAGAACGGTTGGCCAAGATTGTTATATCACCGACCACTGCATCATACTCCTGCAAGCAACACATGTAAACTAAGTTGAGAAACTTTCGGCTACAGGCAATAAGGTTTTACAAGTGTTCACAATTTAACTGTAGAGTCAGGCTATAAAATTGATCACCTGAGAATGCAAGTCATGCAAAAGTATCTGCCAATAATTAAGAGTGGGTAACGATTATTTTCATACTCCCTCCGTTCCAAATTAATTGACTTGGATTTGTCTAGATTCGGAGGTATCTAGACATGTTTTAGTACTAGGTACATCCGAATCTAGATAAATCCAAGTCAATTAATTTGGATCGGAGGGAGTAGAATAAAGTAAAATAGGGAATTTATGCTTTTGCTGTTTTTTTGTACATGGATTAAACAAGCTCATAATAATGAATGCTTCATGAACAAGTGCAGAGATATTTTTTTATTTGATAAAGGGATGCAGAGATATAATCTCACATATCTCCATACTAAAGACTAATAGATACCTCAAGATAAACTTTCTAGACTAAGCAGAATGGAACAGAAAGAAGTCCATGCATACCTCAAGAAAAACTTTGTAGACAAGATCATCATAGGTTCCATTACTCGATCCTTTCCCATCTCCAAACTCCTCATAATGATGAGGTACCTTGTAGGGCAATTCATTAACTACTGCCTCAAATACATCAACGCAGAACCCCTTGGCAGTACCGTTTTCAAATCCTACAAATTCGTTAAACCCAGGCTTCGCAGGTAAACCTATTTTGAGGTTTTTATTCGGTGGAAATAGCCAACCTCTAGGTACAGTTTTATTAGCTCCTGGCCATATGACGGAGTCAAGATCAACCTTCTTATTTAGACTAGCAGAGATGCCAGATCCTGGAGTCCAGAAACCGACCACTCTTCTCTCCTGCGCAACAGTGTTGATTATCCTGTAATTTACTGATACTAACTGCATGTCTTCAATCTGAAATTGCCCACTCATGCCCGAAAAATTGACCATCAAGAGTGCATCTCGCAGTTTTTCTGCAGCCTTTGAAGAATCTATTCTGTCGAAGTCAGTGGACCCATTGTTTGTTACAGACGGTCCAAAGTCTGAATTCAAATATCGAACATTCTCTGCTGCTAATGCTATCGCCCATATGGTATCATAAGCATAGAGACCAGACACTGTGGGCTCGCCTAATGAGGTGCCTGGATTTTCTGATCGGTACTTGGTGTGCCATCTCTGTTTAAAGTTCTGAAGTTTCACAGTATCTTGAACATGAGGTTCAACCCCAAGGACTCCTTGCATCACATCAAGAGCATGGGAACCAAACACATCAAAGATATCTGTCAAGCCATACGCGATAATCCAGACAAAGCCCTGGCCCATCATCCCTTCATCATTAGCAAAACGGAAAAATCTGAGAGCTAACAGACGTGACATACGCACAACGAATACAGTTGTCCAATTATGTCTTAAGTTTGAGATAGCTCTCCTCATATCATCCTCTGTAGCTGAAGGATGGATCTTGCACCTGTATGAAACACGAGTGTCTACTTGTCTGAGGGCATCAACAAGGTCAGGTATGAATCTGGTGTTGGAATCGTCGTCCTCAAAGACAGGCACGACTTCCCTCCAGTTGTATTTCTGAACAAGCGAGGCGATAGCTTCTGCTTGGGAGGAATCATTCCATGCCGTCCGGATGAAGTATGGATTGTGTCCGAATCGTGATGGACAATCCGCAGAGAATGAAATGATTGGAACCGTTGATTTGTTCCCGAGCTCCGCAAGAAATTTTGCCTGGCTTGACGTCTGAGGTCCAACAATCGCTTGCACTCCGACATTTTTCAGTAGATCAAGACCTGTAATTATTGCAGCAAATTGAGGCACGCTATGAACCAACTGCAAGGAAAACGTACATTGGTACATATATCAAGACTGAAACTTGCAATGCCCCTGATTCATAACGCATGATATATTGATTTAAAATATCTCCGAATATGCAATGTCGGATATACCCTGGAAAAAAGGTACTGTCTACAACGGCCATGAATCTCGGGTACCTGCTGCCGCGGCGTCGATGGCGTCGGGCCCGGTGTCCCTGAGGTGGAGCTTCAGTCTGGTGCTGTAGTTGGTGTGGCCATGATAGAACTCCTCCATGGCCAGCTCGATGCACGTCCAGCTCATGTTCCCCACCCATGTCGTCCTGTCCAAGATCACCCCGACGTCCACCACCTGCGCCGCGACGCCGGAAGCTCCGGCGACGAGAAGCAGGAGGACGAGAAGGAGACCGTGGCGCCGCCGGAGGACAGCCCAAAGAAGCGGCGCTGCTCCCATGGACCCCTGAAGAAGTAGTGGACTAGCAGTACTTTTGAGGAAGCTATGGCTTTGCGGCTACCTTTACATGCACACGCAAGCCAGTTCTCTTCCTCGAGACCTTGACCACCATTTCACACTCAACGGCCGGTTGCATATATGTGATTGATAATGAAAAGTATCACACGAGAACCAATCAGTCAGCACGGGCCATGGAATTCTTTCTCCGGGGAATACTTGTCGTGCTTTTGCTTCGTCCAGAAGATAGCGTGGTCAAGTTAACCAACAAGATCACGGCGGCCGGCCGAGTGCTGCAGCGACGCGCAAATATGTGGCTAGCGAAAAAAAACAAGTGTTCGAAAAAATCAGATGCTACTCTCAAATATCTTAATTTAAGAGAGTAACGAGATAAGCAAAAACAGTCCATGGCATTTCCGAGAGGCGTGGCGTGGCTACAGCGACGCGGGAGCCGCGTGTGGACTGGTTTGGGTCCAAGTTGCTGACCACGCACCAATGGTCGCCCTCGTCGGAAGATTGCCAGATCGGCATGCTTGGCCGTTGAAAATGTCTCCGGCCCCCAGCTGGAATTTTCTGCAGCAGCAGCAATCCAGGTGAGAACTCAGGACCTTACGGTACTATCTAAGAGCAAGTTCAATAAGAGAGTCCATTGCTGGCTATATAGTCTTGCCATGTCATCTAGAGCTTTATAAAGCCTAGTAGTACAATAAGTAGGCTATTAGACCAGCTATAAGATGTATTGTAATTAAGATATAATTGTTTAAAGCATGCATGCTATTGGCCCAATGTTCATGCAGGTCACTTTTTCTAGGAAGCTGTGCTATAGCCGGGATGTAGCTGAAGCATCTGCTCAACTCTATTTACACTATTCTCTCTCATCCACGTATGAATTTGATTGTCATGTCAATTCCTATAGCCAGCTGAGTAGGCTTATTGTACTTGCTCTAAGTCGGCAACGAGCGAGCCAAAATAAGCTCGATAACGAGGGGGAATTAATGGCTACAGATCGAAGAATTCTCCACCATGTGTTATTAGATCTCTAGCTCAAGGTCTCGCGCTCTGAGTGGTCAATGGATTTAGCACTCATTCTCGTTCTGGCCCCCGTCGACCGGGAAGAACAGTCAACACTTGAATTCGTGCAATAGCTAGCGTGCCAACAAACAAAGGAATGGATTATAGTTTCGTGCCCATCAAATGGACCATATTCGTGAGGACACAAAGACTACTTTGACTCAACTGAATGTGAAGATCTCCACAAGAATATTGCAATGTGTAACGATGAGTCGATGAGACACAGTGTGCCCTTTAATTAATTTGGACCATTTATTCTATCCGATCTAAGCGTTACAAAAAAAAACTCTGATCTCACGGCTCACACACGAAGGCCACAATACCAAGTAGCCAAGCATAGGCAGGTTATTACAAAAAAAAGGGTCGCCAAACATAGCCACATTGCACTATAGTACACTACAACAAGTACTGTGCAAGCATCACGTAAACAATCCATGTCAGCCTTCTTCGGTTTTGCTGTTTGTTTGCTTCGGAAAGGTCACAGGGCTGATCACCAACTTCTCCAAGAGTTCAGCCATGACCATACACTGTCATGGCTTGGGCTTTGCTCACATCTAATTATGGCATCACTAGTGGAAAATGGGCCTTTTGTTCCGGTTTATAAGGCTCAAGTCCCGGTTGAAAACCAGGACTAAAGGTCATCCCCTTTAGTCCCGGTTCTGCCACAAACCGGGACTAAAAAACCAGGACTAAAGGTCCTCCCGGGTCGAGCGTGCGGTTTTTTTTTAAATCAAATTTCTTGAATTTTTTTTTCAAATTTTTTTTAAACTTTTGAATTATGTGACTCGTTAATCTTTCACATCTCTCATTTTTAATACTAGCTATACTTAATCTTAGATCAAATTACACTTATGGCCAAATTTCCCGGTTGTTCACCTGTTGGGGATATACTTTTAGGGTATGCTCACTGTGCCTCACTGACCAGGGTGGTCCACTTCGGCTTAGAGCTTTGCTTCACGGGCGGTCCAGTCAAGGAGAAGAGACGGAGTCCAGTCCGGCTAGGAGAAGGCCCAAAAGACTTATCGACATAGGCCTATTATGTTACTTGTAGTTTAAGATGTACTCTGTAACCGACTTTTAGTCGTAGCTGGATAGGTCTCTCCTGTAAACCCTAGGCCGGATATCTATATAAGTCGTCCTAGGGTAAGCCTTTAGGGCACCCTCACAATAGTCTATAATCTCAACTCGCACAGGCGAAACCCTTATAACCCATATTCCAACTCTGCCATATTACTGGATTGCTAGCAGAAGTAGGATCCGTTCAAAGCCGGCGGATTTGAACCTGGGTAACTTGTGTGCTCACCATCCCGGAACACCGTATGTCTCACACCCCTCTCTTCTGCACGCCTCGAGGACCCCCTCATGGCGTACTTTTCATCAATCCGACGACAGTTGGCGCCCACCGTGGGGCAAGTGAGCTTCGGATCTACGTTCCGAGCGGAATCTGCAAGAATTAGAATCGGCGAGACCATCACCGTCGGTCGCGTCCTCTACGCCAACGACGTCCCTCTCATCGTTCTCGATGAGACCTGGATTCTGGCTAGGGAGGCCGTGACTGCCTACACCATCATGTCTTTTGGCGAGATCGATGTGTACATCGGCTTTGCTAAACCTGCCCCACCCACCCAAGCGGTGATGATAGAGGTAGAAGAAATCTCTGGGTCCACTTTGTCCGCGGAGGCGGCAGAGTTCCGGATCTCAGAAAACCCTAATCCCACTCAGCCTGCACCTGTTGCGGAGATAGTGGAGAAAGCTGAACCTGAAGCAAACCTTGCGGTGCAAGTCAAATCTGGAGTGGATCTCCCTAGCGAGGCTAAATCCTAGATCGATTTACCCGTTGAGGTCGAAATCCAGGAAGAGCAAGACAACAACCTTGGTTCCGGCTCTGCTAATGCCGGAACAGACCAACCTTTCCTGAGGCATACATTGAGACGCATGATAATGCAAGGCACAAACATGATGAGGTTCTCGAGACCATCAGAATTTTCGAGGAAGCCCACGAGGAAAGCCGCAACTATCTCAGGACACACGCGTAGCACTTTCTCGGATATGTTGGATCCAGATCCGGCTCCGCCGATGCTGGAGACAACGAAGACTCGGTGCTGGAGGCGATCGGGACAAATACCGACATACCGGCATCTTCGGATGACTCGATAACGTCGGTAGATTTCTGAAAGTTCTCCACGGAATATGAAGAGGATTTTAACTCCAAAGCTGCAGAAGAAGGAGAAACCATGGACGAAGGATCCGGAGAAAACTCTCCCAAAGCGCAGGATGATATGGATCTCGGAGACAATCCCGACGTCTAGATGTCCGAAAGTACCGATCAGAGCTTGACTCTGGGAAACGGACCAAAAGTCGTCTTTGCTACCGGCGCTGCCAAGAAGGCAAAGAAGAAGAACAAGAAGAACAAGACCCCGGTGAAAGAACTTCCAACAGAGGAACTAATTGTCGAGGAATATGAGGAAGACTCAGATGGAGCACTTATCCCAAAAGAGCCCAAAGAAGCTTCGATGGATGGACATGTGGTCACTGCAGGTGCCCGTAAACTCATCGATGATGCGTTAACTACACCTATCCCTACAGCTGCAGAACTTACTGCTGAAGAGCTAGAAGAAAGGGTTCATGCCCTAGAAGCACGTCGCCAAGTACTCCTGGATGAAGCCAACAACATCGAGAAAGAGAAGAAGCGCATAGCTACTACGGAGAAGTATATCTCTCTACAACATCAGAAGACCCAAAAACGACACACGTGGGCCGGGCACAAAAAACGAAGACCGAAACCGAAACCGAAAAAACCGAGACCGAATACTGAACTAATCGTATATTGGGAGACCGAAATAATTTCGGTCTTAAAAACTAGATGACCAAAATAAATTCGGTTAATTCGGTCATTCGCCTCACATGACCGAACTGACCGTATGGACCGAAATATTCTGAAGCCCATCTTTCCTCAATTATTTTGCATGCTCATTAGTGTCACTCTAGTCCGTATAGGTCATAGCCCATGACCTTGTTTTCATTCGTTCTATGGACACCGAGAAGCATCCACACACCGTCCTGGCCATCGTAGAGTCGCAGACTACGTACGCCCTATCCATGAGGCAAGCCTGTTGGACTGCTCCGTCCAGTTACTCGTGAGACTGCTTGCATATCTTGTCTTGATTCTTATTCCATCTTGTATCGTATGCTAATTTTCTTGGGAATAATTTCTTGGTTTGCTGTGAATTTTTGTAAATTCGGTCTATTTGGTCATGACCGAAGATCGGACCGAAAAGACCGAAGACCGAATACAGAAAGACCGAAAAGACCGAATGTAATTCAGGTAGCATTTCTAGATGACCGAAATTTTGAATGACCGAAAAGACGAGACCGAACAAACCGAACAGACCGAACGCCCAGGCCTACGTGTGACAATCAATTTCCGGGAGTCCACAAGGTTCTCTTTGAGGAAGACCCAGGGATGCCTCAACTCGACGGCAAGGGAGATATGGTGTACCCAACACCAGTACAAAACACTGTCGTGGCTCGAGATATCCTCGCAAATAATCTAGGCCCAGAACAAGTCCGGTTGGGCATAAAGCTACTCACCAAGGGTCTGGAGCAGCAGAAGATCGCGAAATCCGGGAGCAGAAAACTAGTCTCTCAATCTGACCAATGTTGCACGGATCTGACCTGGAATGACGTAAGGCCCCAACGGGTTCCGGAACAACATCACCGTTCTGACCGTCGGGAAGACAACTACTCAAGAGCCGGATCTCTAGGGCAGCACCACAGAACCGCACGTGACTGTCGCAACGTTGCTCCAGCTACGGAGTAGGAAGCAATTGTTGCACTGTATTCGAGAAATCCTCCCCGATGAGAGTCAAACGATCACAGGGAAGAAGATAAAGAGAAACGTCGAGAGCAGGACCGTCAAAGAATGCCACCTCCTAGACACACAAGTCGTCCGGCTGAGCCTCATCGTGGTGGGAGTGACGGACAAAGGAACGACGGACACCGTGCCGAGTCGAGACGGCAGGGGGCTCGTCGCAATGAAGATCCTCCCCAGAAGCGGAATAATGACGCTCCGGATGGAGGCCGGCGATTAGCCGGAAACAATCCACCTGCTCCACCCTCTCCACCAAGCAGCCATCACAACGGCTCTCAAGGAGGCCAAGGAGGGCATCGTGGCAGAGGAGGTGGTGGTAGAAGCCGAAGTCTGGCTCCAAGGCACCGCAGCTATAGCGAATAACCAAGACGGTGTTCTCTGTCACCAAGTGACACAAGACACTGGATTAACTCCAACATAGAGGCACGGTGCTACGAGAACGATGATATATACGTGTGTCCAAAATGCTTTGGACCACAAATTCGACAAAGACACTTCCCAGAAGGATTTGCTATCTCAAGACACATCCAAGCCTACGATGGTGTGGCCCGGCCAGATACTTGGCTCCAGGATTTTTTCCAGGCTTGCTGCATCGCCAAAGACAGAAACAGCTTGGTTGTGGCCCGATACCTCCCACTTATTTTGCGAAAGACGACACGATCATGACCAAATGAACTTCCGGAGAACACCATCCACAACTGGTATGACATGTAAAGTGCGTTCTTTTGGAATTTTGAAGGCACATATCGGAGGCCCTGTACGGTAGGAGACCTACAGCGTTGCACCCAAAAAGCCAGAGAAACTTGCCGAGATTACCTCGGATGATGGATCGACACCAAGAACTCCTGTGAAGGAGTAAATGACCAAACTATGATTGAAGCTTTTATTGTAGGACTCCCAATTGGTTTGCTACGTCACCGCTTAAAGTGTGATAAGGTCACTAATTTGGGAGAGATGGTAGAAACAGCGAGCAAATATGCAGATGCTGACGATGACGCAGCGGGATTAATGTACGCCCTAGCTGTGCCATAGTCGGCAAAACACCTTGTGAGAAAATCCCAGAAGCTCAGAAGCGCAAGAACACCTTGTAAGAAAATCCCAACACGGAAACAGTGGTGGTCACTGCTACTTTTGGGTCTGGAGGATGAGGAGGGCGCGATAGTGGATGCGGACGCGGTTGTGGGACATCAAAAGTCTAGAGTATAGGAGACCAACAACCTGACAAAACCTATTCCTGGGCCGACATGCCAATAACCCATGTGTGCATTACTTAGATGCTAGTGGGGGATCGTCTCACACAAACACCGAGTGTCGTTTCAATGACAACATCAAGAAAGATGATACCACTGGCTACAGGGCTAAGCGAAAGAAGGGAAAGAAGAATCCTAAAAAAGAGAAGGAGACCAAGGAGGATTCCGACATGGAGGAAGCTAACCCTTCAAATCTCAAGTCGGATGGAAAGAAAAACTTCCCAACAAAGAAAGACACTTACCTCACCTTCCTTGGATCTCAACTAGCTAAGGTTAAGAAAGAAGTTCTGCATGAGCTCAACGCAACTGTTCCAGTTGTCCCACAATTTTTGGATTGGTCGGAAGTGGCAATCACCTTCGACAGTGCTGATCATCCGCCTAAGTTGCACAGGCGAGGAAAATACGCCTTAGTCAACAATCCACTTATTGACGACTATGGTTTCTCCAAGACTCTCATGGACGGCGACAGCAACATCAATATTCTATATGTTGAAAAGCTACGTCGGATGCGGATCTCGGAGACGCAGCTGAATCACAGCTCTGTGATCTTTCACGGAGTTGTCCCAGGAAGACAAGAAAATTCCCTGGGAGAGATCACTTTGGATGTTACCTTTGGAACTCCAAAGAACTATTGGAAGGAGGCATTTCCTTCGAAGTGGTCCCGTTCAAGAGCGTGTACCACGCTATATTCGGATGTCCGGTTTACTGGGCTTTTATGGCTATATGATGAAAATTCCAAGTCCAAAAGGCGTGATCACCATCAGGGGAGACCTGAAGAAGGCACGAGAGTGCGAGGACAGAAATGCCGCCTTTGTTGAAGTCGTGTTGCACGCCTAGGAGTACCAGGAGACCAAGAAAACCATTGATCCGTCCGAGATGCCCGCGATGAAGAAGGAGGTGACAAAGCCGAATCCGGAGTTCAAGGCATCGAAGAAGACGAAGAAGACGTCGTTGAAGGATGATGACCCCTCCAAGGTGACCCAGATAGGTGTAGGCCTAGATAGCGCATAGGAAAGCACGCTCGTCAAGTTCCTCCAAGCAAATCAAGATATCTTTGCATGGCAGCCATCTGACATGACCGGAGTACCTAGGAAACTTGCCGAGCACTCTCTAAATGTACACCCGAACACTAAACCCGTCAAACAGACCCTACGATGTTTCGGCAGTGAAAAGCGTAAGGCAATAGCTAAGGAACTAGCCTGACTCGAGTTACCCAGATTCATAGAAGAGGTCATCCACACTAAGTGGTCGGCCAATCCTGTAATGGTCCCTCAAAAGGACACCACTGATTTAAGGATGTGTGTTGATTATACTGCCTCGAACAAGGCTTGTCTCAAAGATCCGTTCGCTCTGCCTAGAATTGATCAAATTATCGATTATATGGCAGGCTCGAAACTCCTATGCTTTCTCGACGCATATTCCAGTTATCACCAAATCCGGATGAAGGAATCAGACAAAGTCAAAACTTCATTCATAATCCCCTTCAGAACCTTTTGTTTCGTTACGATGCCCTTTGGGCTCAAGAACGTAGGAGCTACGTACTAGTGCACTATACAGCGTTGCCTCCACGACCAAATCGGACGCAATGTCCATGCATATGTGGATGACATTGCGGTGATGTCCAAAAATAAGGAAACCTTAATTTCCAACTTGGAGCAAACATTCGCCAATCTACGAAAATATAACATAATGCTTAACCCAAAGAAGTGTTTCTTTGGAATACTAGCCAGAAAATTGTTAGGTTTCATTATGTCTCAAAGAGGCATAGAGGTGAACCGAGAAAAAATTAAGGCTATACTCAATATTTCCAGGCTGACTCACCTAAAGGACGTTCGAAGACTAACTGGCTGCATTGCTGCAGTCAGTCGGTTTGTAAGCCGGCTTGATGAAAGAGCCGCACCACTCTACAAGCTCCCAAAAAGACCAAAAAGTTCATTTAGACTGACGAAGTTGAAGCTGCACTACAAGAACTGAAAGCATTACTCTCATCTGCTCCTATCCTTGCAGCACTGGAACCACGGGAACCAATGTTGCTCTATCTCGCTGCGACAAACATAGTAGTCAGTGTCGTCATGGTGGTGGAGAGACCAGAGGAAAAACAGGAACACCTAGTGCAGCGTCCGACTTACTATCTCAGGATGTCCTAACTAAATCAAATCAGCGATATTCGCATTATCAAAAGCTGGCTTACGGTGTGTCCTTCACATCCCGTAAGTTATGGCATTATTTTAGGAGCATCCAATTACTATGGTGAGCATAGCTCCCATGAGAGATATAATCAACAACAGCGATGCTACAGGACGTGTCGCAAAATGGGGCATAGAGCTTTCATCTTTCGACATTGATTATAAACCTCGTACAGCAATCAAATCCCAAATCCTTGCTAACTTTGTCACTTATTGGACAGAGAAAACAGAGAATATGACCCTCCCAGAGTCAGAATACTGGACCTTACATTTTCACGGGTCTAAGGCGCTCGGGGATTCGGGGGCTGGCGTAGTGCTCAAATCACCCCAAGGAGATAAACTTTTCTATGTGTTGCAGATCCACTTCACGGCGACGAATAACATTGCCGAATATGAAGCATTACTGCATGGAATCCGGATTGCTAAGGATATCGGTATCCGACGTTTAATGTGTTATGGAGATTCGGATATTGTATCTCAACAAGTGTCGGATATCTGTAATGCAAATAAGCACATGGCAGCATATAGAGCCATCGTGGATGAACTATCTAAATCGTTCGAAGGGTTCGAGGTTCAACACATCTCTCGAACAGAAAATGAGGAAGCATATGCACTATCTCGCATAAGCTCTGCACGGAAAAAGGTCCTGGATGGTGCTTTTTTAGAGCACCTCAAAGTTCCCTCTATAAAAGGAGTAGACGAGGAATATCCAACCAAATTGGACTCACCTTTAGTGGCAGTTCTGGCTGTAATTCCTAGCTGGACTCAACCCTACCTTGATTACTTAGTAGATGGAAAATTACCCAAAGACGAGGTCCTGAGCCGGCAGATCATCTGACGAGCAAAAGCCTATAATACAATTAATGGTGAGCTCTATAAGTGGAGTGCGTCTGGGGTCTTTCAGCGCTCTGTATCTCTGGAAGAAGGAGTGGAAATCTTACGAGAAATCCACGACGGCGAATGCGGTCATCATGTTGTAGCCAAATCTTTAGTGGCAAAAGCTTTTCGACACGGTTTTTTATGGCTTACAACCAAGGCAGATGCTGAACGGTTGGTCAAGCTGTGCAAAGGCTGCCAAAAGTACGCCAAACAAGTTCATGTTCCGGCTGATCAGCTGCGAACAATACCTATAACATGCCTTTCGCGGTCTGGGGGCTTGACATGGTAGGACCGTTTAAACGGGCTCCAAGTGGATTTACTCATCTCTTAGTGATGGTGGATAAATTCAAAAAATGGATTGTGGCTAAACCCGTCACCAGTTGTAATGCAGCAACAACCAGAAGATTTGTCGAGGATGTCATAATCCAATACGGTTATCCGCATAGCATTATCACGGACAACGGGAGTAACTTTTCCATGGGAGAGCTTGCCAAATTCTGCGACGAACAAAATATCCGGCTTGACATTGCATCAATCGCATATCTGCAGGCTAATGGACAAGTCGAAAGAGCAAATGGTTTAATCCTACAAGGCCTAAAACCAAGACTTGAAGCACCACTACGACGTGTTGCGGGGGCTTGGGTAGAGGAATTACCTTCTGTGATATGGAGTTTACGAACAAGTCCAAACAGGTCAACTGGATACACACCTTTCTTCTTGGTCTATGGTGCGGAAGCAGTTCTTCCTAGAGATTTGATTCATACTTCTCCCCGAGTTGCTGCGTATATTGAAGAGGATGCCGAAATTTCTCGACAAAATGATCTCGATTTAATCAAAGAAGTTCGCGTTGTTGCTGAGATGAGATCAACAGCCTATCAGCAAAAGTTACGCAAGTATCATAGCTAGAGAGTCGGAAACCAGTCTTTCAATAAGGGCGATTTGGTTCTCCAGCTTGTGCAGAAAAGAAAGCACAAACTTTCCCAGTATGGGAAGGGCCTATTTTAGTTAGCCGATTATTGCACAATGGTGATGGGTTCGTAGGACTCCCCTCCTCTATGGCCGGCGGGTTGGGGAGTGGGGGGAGGAGTCTTCCTCCCCCATGACTCCTTGTCTTGACCCACCAGGACTCCTTGATCCCTATCTTGATTTTCAAGCAAACTCCAAGATATCTTCTAGAACCTTCCGGAACATTCCGAAACCTTCTAGAATCCTCATACAAACACTCCGGAACATTTCCTAACTCAGAAAATGATCCCCTATATATGAATCTTATTCTCCGGACCATTCCGGATCTCCTCGTGATGTCCCGAATCCAATCCGAGACTCCGAACAACATTCAGTCTCCAACGCATATTCCATATCTACTTAAAACAACTTCGAACCTTAAGTGTGTCACCCTACGGTTCGTAAATATGTAGACATGACAGAGACACATCTCCTATCAATAACCATTAGCGGGACCTGGAGATCCATAATGGCTCCCACATACTCAACGATGACTTCGTGATCGATAGAACCATTTACATACGAAACCAATTCCCTTTGTCACGCGATACTATACTTATCCGAGGTTTGATCGTCGGTATCTCCATACCTAGTTCTACCTCGTTATTGATAAGTACTCTTTACTCGTTCCATGTTATGTCATCCCTTGTGACCCAGTCACATGCTTGCAAGCTAACTAGATGACATTCCACCGAGAGGGCCCAGAGCATATCTATCCGTCATATGGATGGACAAATCCCAATCTTGGTCCATGCGCTTCAACACATACTTTCAGAATACCTAATG
Source organism: Avena eriantha (assembly GCA_910589775.1). Taxonomy (NCBI): domain Eukaryota; kingdom Viridiplantae; phylum Streptophyta; class Magnoliopsida; order Poales; family Poaceae; genus Avena; species Avena eriantha. The sequence continues at coordinate 77,060,746 of OU342743.1, forward strand.
ACACCTTTATAACCACCTAGTTACGAAGCGGTGTTTGATGTCATCAAAGTACCCATCCGGTGATGGTGATTAGCACAACCTCATGGTCGAAGGATTAGGTTACTATGCATTTAAAAGCTTATAGCAATACGAAATTAATGACTTGATCTTATGCTACGCTTACTATGGGTGTGTGTCCATCACATCATTCTCCTAATGATATAACCTTGTTATTAATCACATCCAATGTCCATGATCAGGAAACCATGATCATCAATTAATCAACAAGCTAGTTCAACAAGAGGCTTACTAGGGACTCTCTTATGTTTACAAAACACACATGTATTAGTGTTTCCTAATAATACAATTATAGCATGGGATGTAAACATTCATCATAAACACAAAGATATAATAATAACCACTTTTATTATTGCCTCTTGGGCATATCTCCAACAAATGGTTCTTACTATCTAACTGATATACAGCCAGTCAAAGAAAGACCTACTACTAAGAAAAGAAAGAGAGTTGGAGGCAGTACAGACCCAGAAGAATTAGACATGCCGTGGAATATTGCTCAGATACGTCCCATTTATTCTTAATTTATCTTTCTTTGTAATCATATATGTGTACATGTTCAATGAGAAATAAAGTATTGGTTGCCTCATACTTTTTGAGAAGTTTTATATTACCATCTTATTTCTGAATGATCGTGTCATAATCAAAAATCCCAGAATACTTGAAAGTACGTTATCCTCATGTTTGTTCTGGTTAAGATTTCCAATTCTAAAAATGCTACCTTCGGGTATAAATCTAAATTTTTTAGTTTGTACTTTGGTTATTTATCTGGTTGCTGGATGCGGGCATTTTCCGAGTAGTGAATTGTTGGTACTGGAAGCCAGCTTTGTTTCCGAGTTTAACTCGGTTTAGCAACTGAGCTCCGTTACTCGACAAAGTTTTCGTGTTGAAGGTTGGCCGGCTCACAAAAGGGACGAGGCGGAAAGCCAGATAAACGATAAATACAGGCAAAACAAAAAGTGCTTATGTAAACATTTCAGGCACGATAAGTATAAAGCCAAAAGTGCTAAATGCAAGTAGCAAATCTTAGCACCAGCAAAAGTATTAAACTACTTATTTACACCCCAAATTGTTTTTAGAATAACACAAAGTTTTTTATGATGATCTACCATGCAGGAGGAGAGGTAGGAGCTACTGGCTCACTAGAGACATCGACCTCGCCTTGATATCTATCTGAGGCGTTCAAATCTGAAACGGTTTGTTCGTCGTTTGAGACTTCAGCTGTTACCTCGGCAGGCGGACGAGGCGTCTCCACGCGAGTGAAGGAAGGTGTATCGTAGATGGTCAAGTCAGCTATGTGACACCCATATCCGGCACAGGAGTCCATAATGGCCTTGATGTCCTGCTCTTGTCCATCTTCATCCACATTTGAATACCCTCTGGTTACTTGCCAGATTTTCATGCTTCCATGGTGGCTCATAACCATGGTGAGAGCGTTCTGTGCTGCGGTTTGCACATGGGACATGTTCCAGTCCTGGATGAGCTAGGGCATCTCCTTGGCCTTGTCTCTCACTTCAAAGCCGGACATTCTATGCATGTCTAGAACCTTGAGTACTTTGCCAATATACTCCAAGGATTGGCGGAAATCATGAAGCAAATCATCGACTTGTGTAAGCCAGCTAGTGCGAGACTCAGTGGAGGCAAAATCCAGTAAGTTTAGAGGACCTCCGCATGTAATGCAAAAGGTTAGTAAAATATCCGAACTCCAAGATTCGGAAAAGAAGAAAGTCAGAAAGAAGGAAACATATTGAAGATGACATCGTCAACTTTGGTCTTCTCTTCCCTAAAGCTCTAGAGTTCAGCCCGGAGTGCCTCGGTGATGTCCTTCTCTCTGAACAATGCATAATTGATATCCGAGATCTTTTGGTCCTAGGTCGTGATCCTCCGATCACGTTCTTCGGTGGCCATGGAAGAGGATTCGAGGACTTGAGCAATGCTCCGCTCATGATCCGTCTTTAGTTGATCCAGCTCCCGACGTAAGTCGGTGTTCTCCACCTCCAGGGTCTTCAGATTCTCGGCTTCTTCAATCATAGCACATGATTGTTTGACCAATGCTATAAGCAAAAAGAACAACAATTGAATAAAATACTTCGACTATGAAATAAAGAGCAAGGTTCAAGGATTGAAATGTTTACCTTCAGCTTCATCCCTTGACACTTTTAACTGAGCATTTTCAAGCCGGAGAGCTCTAATCTCTCGCCGCTTGTTGCAAATATTCTTCAACAATTCCTGGTTATACGAATTAACTTTCTGTAAGTTAGAATACCAAGAGTCACAAGTCTACTAAAGACTCGGGCTAATATTTTAACTAATATCAGGACGAGCCTTGGGGGCTACACTAGTTCATTCTTTGGCATCCTATGAAAGCATAAATCCGGATCGTCTATCCAAATTCATGCTTGGGGGCTAGAGGATATGATATAAAATAGCATCAGGAAAAAAGGTGAGTTGGAATTCCGACTTACATGTTGTTCATGAGTGACCTTGCTCAAGCTCATGTTCACTTCAGTAGTAACCTTCTCGGCGAGGGTGAGTGGGATTACTGGTGGTGCTGGAAGCACACCGGCTCTCAGCCCCTCGTTGTGAAGACGGATCTGCTCATGGAGTTCAGAGTACTTGACGTCCTCCGCTTCTTGTGCCTCCTCCTCGGCAGTAATGTTCCGGCTTTCCAAGCATTGCTGGGCTAGCCGTTGGATCTCCTCCACAGATTTCTGAGTAATGCCAAGCTTGGCAAGACTCGGATTGTTGACGAGGTTTTTGGTGAAGACCTCTGCCGAGGGATCATTACCCAAAGAGGGTTCACCCTTATCAAAACCTGAGTCACCCATGGTGACGTCAGTTTGCGAGTCGAGGACCGCTGGCTCTGCTTGTTGAGCTGGATCTTCTGCGACGGTCGGAGATGGAGTAATCTCCGGCGCTGTAGAAGGCTGAGGGGCAAGAGTCGGAGGCGCGGTGGCAGGAGAAGTCAAATTCAACTTCGACTGGCGCAGGGGCTTCGATGAGCCTCCTTTCCCCTTGCCCTTGGTGAGCTGTTTAGCTCTGAGGAGATAATAGAACAAAAGATTGTTACACCTCAGAAGGAATTAAGAAATAAAATGTAGAGACCTTGTGAGGAAAGTTACCTTTTCACAATGGGCACCTCCTTTGTGCCAATGGCCAGTGTTGGAGCCTTACGCTTTCGAGTAAAGGTCTCTGGCAGAGGAATCAATTCTCCATCATCCCGAGAGATCTCAGGAGGATATCCCTCGATAGGATCAAGCTCCGACTCGGAGAGGTCAGCAAGCTGAAAAGAAGAAATATCTCAGTATAGCAAAACGAGACAATAATGTAAAGATGAACGCATAATTCGAGTTAGTGCTGGAAACTTATCGGTACCATAGGATCATCAGCCGTATGCATGTCCAAAGACAACTCCAGGATCTTCCTCTCGATCCGCTCCCTTATCAACCATTTGATTTGGGACTCATAGTCCTTTTCCGTGTAAGGATGGGAGCAGATCCGGAGAGTGTCTTTCTTGGACGCCATGATGGAGTGCATAAGCCGGTCACCATGGTGTTGGAGAGGCTGGATCCAGCGTGCCAGCCAGCAATGAATCAAGTCGGACCCCTTAAGGCCCTTTTGCTTCATTAGATATTCAATCCGCCTCTTGGCGAGAAGTAGATCTTCACTGAGAGTCGGGGCATCTGCGTCCCAGGACTCTTGGGCCGTGGCCGCACCGTCGTAAAAAGCCGGCAAAACAGTAGCTTTGCCGGGAGCAGGAATATCCTTGTGATAGAAAAAGGTGGATGGCCACTGTTTCACCGATTCGCTAGCCTTAATCCGAGGATAGATGCGTTATCTCCTGACGGAAAAGCTAAGAGTCCCGGTAATGTATGGATTACCGGCAGTGATAGAGTTTCTTCGGGTATGAAAATAAAACCAGAAGAGAATGAGACTCGGCCTAATGGCGAGATACCCCTCACACAAAGAAGCGTAAGCACTCATCTCTAAGAGAGAGTTCGGGGGGATATGGTGGAGTTGACCTCCGTAGTAATCTATTACCTCAGAGAAGAAGTTTGAGGGTGGAAAGCTCAAACCTCTATCGAGGTGGGTGCCGAAGTGCACCCGCTCGTCGGTGTTAGGGGTGGGGACGGTTTGGCCGTAGCCGCTCTGCCAGTCGCCGACGCGGAGAAGTCCTTCGTTCTCAATGACACGAAGCTTGGTGTCATCCAAGACACAAGGAATCCATACCCCGCGGAAGCTCTCTTTCTGCGCTGCCAACAATGTCGCTACCATCGCCGCCATGCCGGAAGATGAGGCATCAACCATCTTTCTGTGTGTCGGTGACCTAGGATGGGTGGCGCTGGAGGATTTTGGGAGAGGCGGACGAGCTCTGTTCGTAGGAGGCGTTGAGAGGGAGGAAGGAACGCAAGTGCTAGTGAAGAGAAGAGGGAGAAGGATCTCAACCCCTTATATCCTTCATCTGTGCCAAGATTCATGCAATATGAATAGTAATCGTGACACACATCATGGAAGGAGCTGGGTAACCCCCACACGATGATTACGCCTCGTCGATCTCCACACACGCATTAAAACGATGTCTCGGTTTCGCGGAAGGTGGACCCACCAACGGTCGTGCTGACGGGAATGACTGTCAGTGAAGCCGTGACAGATTGGCGCCGGCTCGTGTAACACCCTCGAATAGGCCCTATGCAAGTTTTAGCCCTTTCCGCCAAACCCGCATAGAAACGATTTAAGGACGCCCACCAGACACTTTCATGCGGGTGGAAAACAAAGTAATACCATTACACAACAGTCCTCGATGGGATCCACAGAACAGATATATATATACAGCACGACTCCAAGAGCCAAGAATACAGATATACACTACAAAGATCCAAATCACCTTGAAATAGATACAACATCTGAGTACGGATAAGAAGCAAATGGGGCTAAGAGCCCTAAAGAATAAACAATGGCGTCCATAACCCTGCCCAGGCCAAGCCGGAAGGGTAACCCTGCTAACGACGTCGATCTCAAACCTGCTAAAACAAAAGGGGTGTCGACAAAGGGCAAAGGAAAAAGAGGAGCGTCAGTACCGAGGCCAGTACACGGCGAGGCTAGAATTCAGCGGCTCTTGCCTACATAGGTATGGTGGACTGAAGCGGCAGCGCAGCATGCACTAAACAATCTATAGAGTCTCGATTCAACCGTCGGCTATTAGAGAGGGATAAGAAAGACCTATTCGAAACCACCTGATACTAACACCAATCATACCCATCCTGGCATTTCCCCCTCGAGACCAAACGAGGAAGTCAAACCAAGGAAATCACACAGTTGGTAGTTTTATTCATTCCATTATAGTTGCAGCACTTACTAGTCAGATATAGATATCATGAGTCATCCTGATAGCATAAGTAGTGGGCAGATTTAGTTAACCATTCAGTGGTAGTTGCAGTACTTACTAGTCAGATATAATTGTCCTGGGGAATCCCAAAATCCAACAGTTGTTGGCACTTTTATCACATTCCATTAAAGTCACAATACTTACTAGGCAGGTACAGCATGTCACAAAACAACCCCAGATCCACCAGTTGTTGGCATTTTAATATCCATTCCGTGATAGTTGAGTCTGATTACTAGTCATATATTAAGTCAAGTTTATATCACTACTTTAGTTATGCTTGTCTATGATCGAGATACTGTGCTCCAAGTCGTCCATAACCGCGGACATGGCTTTCAGAAAGATTTACCCTGCAGGGGTGCACAAATAGCAACACACACACGATCAACCTCGGAAAAACCAACTCAAAACCCAACGAGGCTTTCACGACAAAGCAATCACAGGATTCATAAATTATTTCAGGGGGCCACCCCATTAAGCTACCCGCAACGAAGTTGGCCGGCTCCGAGACAGACCCAAGGTTTGTGTGGACGGCTGTAAACGACTGGGAATCCGAAAGTGTGACTGGGCTTGTCGATACCGCGAATACATTCCACGTTCCAAAACAGTACAGGTGCTCCACGCACAATCGTAAATAAAGCAGTAAAGCATGGCATAAGTACATGATAGTAAGAAAGCCCCAAACTAGTTTGTGGTCCCAAGAAATAAGAAATGAATCAAGCTCTGGCTAAGGGGGATTCATAGACTCTCCCAGATGTGGATAGTGCGAATAGTCAAGGAACAGGTATCAAGTACTCGGGGCCTACGGGACACAAGTGGACATAAAAACAAAATAGCATATATTGCCCACCAGTGCCTCTTTCATTAGTTATCCCAACAATTTAATAGTTGTATTTAAAGTCATGATCATCTCCACTATAAACATCGGCCAGCATTCCAACAACTATGATACTCGACAACACGAGATCGCACCTGAGCAAGCAACTATGACTCGCAAGGCCAGCTATCTACCAAACAACAGGTATTAGGAGGTGGCCATGGCAATATAGAGGTTGCACGGGATATAACTGGTGCACAAAAACTAAAGCATCGCGACACAGATAGCAATAGATCCACAGGAGGAAATAAAGACTATAAATGCAAAATAGGTAGAAGGGGGAGAGATGCTCGCCTGGGAAAACACTGTCGAAGGTTCATATCCGGAGAACTTGTCGATACTCGCATCAACTCATCGGCCTAATCCGCGAAGAAGCAAACACTAGAAGAAACACCGGATGCAATATTTAATACTACGGCAGAAGATCCGGCATGATCATGATATGATGTAGATGCGGTGCAATTAGGCAGTATTAAGCAGAACCGGGGTCTCGACAATTAATTAAAAGGTTCAAGTTATTTAGATACCCCGCAATTTAAATGTTGTCTTAACAAGGCAAAACAGGGCATCGGTTCACTACACAAATTTAAATGAGACCAATATAAGTCTAGATTAGCCTGCATATAGCGCCATATTTAATTTAGGTGAATCGACATAATGCCACAGAACCCCCAAAGAATGTATGCGACATGAAAAAATTAAGTGCAACAAGTGTATGTCATATATTATAAAAAAATAGGGGTCTCGAAAAGGGAATCACATATTTAGGGTCGAAGATCTTGGGGGCTCGGAGAGGTTTGGGTTCGATCTCGGCCTAGGGATCGGGGTCTTCGGTTCCATGAGGAAGATCATAGCGACCCAAGGTGTTCGGGGTGAGGGAGAACTTGGTTCAACATCGATGTCGAGATGACTTGTCCGGTCTTGACGCATCTTGTCACCTCACGGGTACATGGCTTTGTTGGATATCTTGTCGAGGTGGTCTTGGAACGTAGTTGCGAGGGCGCTTGCACACCTTCCCGAAACTTCACGGATCAACGGACAAAATGATGTTTAGAATCCCATAGGGCCAAACAAGCATAGAACATACACGCGTCTGGCGATGGGCAGAGCGGCCAACGCTGCAAGGGTGGTGGAAGCTGGCCTCGGCGGTTGAGGTCAAGGCTCAGCGAGAGGGCCGGCAAGCTTGAGCCATGCGACGAGGTGGTGACGACGCAGCCTGCGCGGGCTCTGGACATGGAGCGGAAGCACAACAGCAGGGCCGGTCGAGGAGGCGCGACATGCGGTGCTGCGAGGACCCGCGCGGGAGGAGCAGGGCCGGAGCTCGGGGCGGTGGCGGCAGAAGGCGCGGTGCAGGCGACGCGGTGAGAACTCCCGGTCCAGCGTTGGATAGATAGAGATGCTACCGAGGCAGAGGCAGTGACGTCAACGGCGGCCGTGCAGAGCCCGAAGGACGGAGCAGAAGAGGAGGGGCTTCGTGGCGGTGGGGCGAGCGAGGTGAGGACGGCGAGGAGCTTGGGCGGTAGTGACATGAGATGCCGGGGACACGGTGGGACGCGGGGTCATGGCGGCTCCTACTAGGGGAGGTAGGGACGCGGTGCGGCGAGGTGGAGGGCCGGCCGATGAGGAGCTTGGGGGGAGGCGACGTCGCGCGCTCGCAGGCGTGCCGGTGGAGAGGAATTCGCGGGGCAGCAGCGGCTGCCTGCAGGCGGCCGCGAGCAGAGGGAGAGAGAGGTGATGCGAGGGTCGAGCGGGAGTGGTGGGCCAGGGGCCGGCGGAGATCCCGAGGAGGGAGTTTGTCGGCACGGGGTAGGTAGGCGTGTTGCGGGGCTCGCGAGAGAGCCAGCCAGGCACTGGTGCGGGAGCGTGTAGGTGGGGCTTTCGTGTCGTGGGGTGGTTGGCGGGCGTAGGGCCGAGCGGGGGAGTTTGCCTGGGTCGCGTACGCGCACGGGGCAGCCGAGCCGGGTGGGTCGCGATGTGGGCGGTGGCATGCGTGCAAGTGCGGTGTGCGTGTGCACGCTGTGTGCTGCACGGCTGCTGCGTGCGGGTGGACGCGGGGATCGTGAGGAGCTGCGTGCGTGGCGTGTGGCTGCAGCACTACTGCGTGGCTAGCGGCGGCGGGGTAGGAACTAGGTGGGATGGAGGGTAGCCAGGTGTGGTGGTTAGGTTTCTAGGGTTTGGATTAGGTTTAGTTGGAGGTGGACGGCTAGGCTTTTGGGCCTGGCTGGCTGCCTCCCAAAAATAATATAAATTTTATTTATTTACTTAAAAGGCTTTTGTAACCTGTTTTTAGACAAATAAAATATCTGGAAGAGACCGGGGTTTTAATTTGAAATAAAGACAGGGGATATTTAGAAAACAAAGATAGGCTTTTCGAAAATAGTTTTAGGCAAAAATATGCATGAGGACATGACGATGCTCAAATGCAATGTGGCATGATGACATGAGCATGCGGTCATGATGATGCAATGCACAAAAACACAGTGATTTTCTAGTAGTGGTTTTACCGGGGTGCTACAGCTCGTAACCTACACAGTCAAAGGGGGATTAAAGAGGGACTCCCTAAGCTAATTATGATATCCATGGGGAAACCCTTAATTGTGGTGGTTTGTATGGGTGATTTCTCTCAGACATCGTAGTGGTTATTTAGAGGTGACCTCACACTTAGCTCAACAAAGTGGCTTCCTACGAGCCTTGTCGTGAACATCTTATTATGGGGCTCTCTCCACACATATCATGACATAAGAAGTATGTTATCTAGATTACATATAATAATAATACTATGTTACTAGTGTATCCCACATCCCTGAGAACGTTTTAGCCCTATTGAATTCAACCACGCTTTCATACAATCTTGTTACTTGTTTTCCTTTACTCGTTTTAATTACTTTTCTGCAAACAACGATAAACCTTTCGAACACCCTTTACTTGAGATCAAATACATCTTACAAGTATACTTTGGTAGAGAGTAACGAGGGGCATAAAGACCTTTACCAATAGCTCTATGTGGGTTCGATATCTTTTCTTTGAAACTAGCTACAATTGGTCTATGCACTTGCAGTCATTAAGCTATTTTATGGCACCGTTGTCGGAGAGCTAAGTGCTTTTGGTCTTTGTTCTTAGTTACTTATTTTACTCATTGTTTTACTAAAGTTGTTTATTAAGTTTCAGGTGATACATTATGGGCGAGTACCAGCATATAATTCAACTTGAGGCTGTAAGAAATTCCGGTCCGCCCATGGACGCTTATTTAAAATCCAATAACCTAAGAGGGTATGATATTAACCCCATGCTTTTGGATCTATTGCATGCAAAGAAATTTGCAGGAGATGGTACAAAAGATCCGTATGAGCATGTAGGGTTCTTTGAAGGTATTTCTGGGACCTTCCACCTCAATTTACAAACTGAGGACGAGGTTAAGTTTGCTCTCTTTTCTCAAACTCTCATTGATGAGGCCCGTTCTTGGTACATCCAAAGTTCTGCAATACTAACTCCTGGGAGAGGCTGACCTCTCTATTCCTAGTTGATTTCTTTCCTAGGACAAAAACTCTTGGCGCAAGGCACATGATTACGAATTTTAAAGCAAAACCTGAAGAAAGCTTGCATGAAGGGTATACAAGATTTCAGGGTTTGCTTGATGATACATTGCAAATGTATCTATAATTTTTGATGTTCCATGCTTAGTTTTATCTACTTTCTTATGTTTCGTCCACACTTTGGAGTACTTTTCATATGATTTCTTGGACTAACCTATTAACAAGATGCCACAGTGCCAGTTGCCTGTTTTCTGCTGTTTTTGGTTCCAGAAAGTCACAAAATGAATATTCTCGGAATTGGACGGGACAAAAGCCAAAATCAATATTTCACCGAGGGGAACATGGAGCCAGAAGACGAGACAGAGAGGGACCAGGGGCCAGCCATACCATAGGGTGGCGCGGGTCCCCCTTGGCCGCGCCACCAGGTGGTGTGGGCCCCTCCGGCCTCCACCGACCTTGCCCTTTCGCCTATATATTCCTCCTAATGCGAAAACCCTAAAAAGTCAAGCCTCTAGCCACGAAAAGTTCCGCAGCGCCGCCGCCACCGAAGGGGAGATTCGGGGGACAAAAAGTCTCTATTCCGGCACCCTGCCGGGACGGGGAAGTGCCCCCGGAGCCATCTCCATCGATCTCCACCACCATCTCCATCGCCGTTGCTGATTCCCATGATGAGGATGGAGTAGTTCTCTCTCGAGGCTAAGGGTTCTACCAGTATCTATGTGTTCATCTCTCTATCTATGCATGATCATATTGTGATCATGAGCTTTGTAATCAAGTAGATCTACCTTGCTACTCAAGTGCTTTAATAGATCTCTGCTCTCCCCATGTGTGTGAAGTTGACAGTGTGCACACCATGGTGGCACTTAGGCTAGAGTTTACAAATACTTGTTATGAGTTATATTTGGAGTTGGATGTCTTTATGAAATTGTGGTGTTTATTGGACTCATCTAGTACTCATGGTGACAGTGTGGGGTTTTCTAGATGGGAAAGATGAACTTTGAGGTGTGTTGTTATAGCCCTACCATTGATTAGAGTGTCCAACCGGAGAGTAGTATCATAAAGAAAAGATATTTATATGAGAGTGTTCACTAGTGAAAGTATGACCCCTAGGCCTTGTTTCTAAGCATTGAAACACCATTTACAATTAGATCTATTACATGTTTGCTTGCTTCCATCTTTATTTCAGTTTTACTTTAGTCTTTTCCAGGCCATCAAGCTATTTTCTAGCACCGTTACCACTTATAATTATCTATACCACTTGTATTTTACTATCTCTTCGCCGAACTAGTGCACCTATACACCTGACAAGTGTATTGGGTGTGTTGGGGACACAAGAGACTTCTTGTATCTTGATTGCAGGGTTGCTTGAGAGGGAATACCTTTGACCACTTCCTCCCTGAGTTCGATAAACCTTGGGTGATCCACTTAAGGGAAAACTTGCTGATGTTCTACAAACCTCTGCACTTGGAGGCCCAACAACTGTCTACAAGAATAGAAGTGCGTAGACATCACTTGATCGCTGTCCCCATCATAATTTCCCACCTTGGATATGATACACACTTTCTGCACATGTTCGAATGATAATAATAGAAATGAACTTGATTCCCTTACAAATGGGTCGTTCACCGAATTCAGTGTTGAGAGGGCATGAAATTTGCTAGATATGATGAATAGGATAGAGAAAGCCTATTGTGAGGCAGAGTTTAACAAGGAGAACCCCATAGAGTATAATTGTTTAAAAAGGTTTCTAGCTTCAGGAAAGGTAGAAAAAATGCTTGGCAATTTTAATCTTAATCATCGCATGGTCATTCAAATTATTAGATCTTATGTTGACTACCTGTAGATTCCAAAAGATTGGGAACACTATACACCACCTTTGGAAGAAAAACCCTCTAAAACTTGCCAGAATGATAAATATTCAAAAATGCAAAAGAAAATGTTAGCCGAAGAGGGAACTATTCTAACCAAGGTAATGGATAGTAGGGGCGAAGGGAATAAAAGAATAGGAAGGTTAACTAGGGACTTGGGAGCCATTAAAGAAAATATTTGGATAGTAAAAGAACTTTTGGAACCTAAATTGTTCAAGGAAGAGGTGATAATAGTAAGCAAAGAATCCTCCGAAATGATCATATGAAATTTTGATGGTAAGAATAAAAGTCAACAGAAAATTCCTTTTTGTTTAGGATGGATTACTTATGTAGGGTTATGTGACTTAAGTTCTTCTATAAACATAATGCCTTATACTATCAATGAAGAATTGCGTGATCACCTTGATGAATCTTACCTTGAGCCATCAGAAGCCACATTTATGTTTGTTAATCAAACTATGCATTCTACTCACAGAATACTTCACAATGTTTGCATTTTTGTTGGGGCTTTTGTGTATCCAGTTGATTTTCATATTATCAAAATACCCTTGAACTCTAGATGCCTAGTTATTTTTGGTAATCATTTTTACAACTCTATGAACATTGATATTGACAACAAAAAGCAGGCTTTATCTTTGCAGCTTGGTAAAGAAACTATAGAAATAAACTACAGCCAATTCATGAGACTACCTTATGAGAATAAAGTTGAGATTAAGGAGGAGAAGACTATTGAAGAATTGGCAGTAATATACTTTCGCACACCGCGATCTGAATTGGAGATAAGTTTGACAAGCGATGATTCCCTTGCCAATGACTCTACAAAAGAAAATTTGGATGAAATCCTCAACACCACACCAGAGGCTGAGCAGGGTCTCAGGGATGAATATGAAGAGCTTGAAAGAAAAGGGGACGATGATCCGCCGCCTATTGTTCTAAAACCTCTCTCTCCAGGTCCCAGGTATGAATTCTTAGATAAGCAATGTAAATGCCATGTGATTTTGGATGATAAGCTCTCTCCACATGAAAGCACGAAATTGTTAGAAGTACTTGTCAAACAACGAGAAACCTTTGGATACACTCTTAATGACATAAAAGGTATAGACCCAACCATAGTAACTCACAAGATACCTATGGTTGAAGATGCTAAACCATTTGTTGATAATCAAAAAGGTTAAATCCCAAAATGAAATAGGTAGTGAGAAAGGAAGTAATTCGTATGTTGGACAGTGGTATTATCTACCCAATTTCAGATAGTAAATGGGTGAGTCTAACTCATTGCATACCTAGGGAAGGATGCACAACAATAATTGATAATGATAAGGATGAACTAATCGAAGCTAGAACAATAGCATGATATAGAATGTGTATTGACTTTAGGAAGTTGAATAAAGAAACCATAAAAATGCATAAGGAACTTCCCCTCATTAATGATATTATGGATAGGATGTCCGCTAATTCTTACTTTTGTTTTCTTGACGCATATTCTGGCTATTCTCAAATAGCTATCTAACCTGAAGATCAAGAAAAAACTACTTTCACATGCTCCTATGGAACCTATGCTTATCGATTAATGCCTTTTGGATTATGTAACGCGGCTGCTACTTTTCAAGAGTGTGTTTTAAAGATCTTTGACAGTTTTGTGGAAAGTTCCATGGAAGTTCTTATGGATAACTTTGTTGTCTATGGAACTAATTTTGAACAGTGCCTATATAATATTAATAGAGTTTTGCAGCGGTGTAAACAAACCAAGATGGTTCTAAATTGGGAGCATTGCTGCTTCATGGTAAGGGCAGGTATAGTTTTTGGGCATAAGGTTTCTAAAAAGAATATTAAGATTGATAGTTCGAATTTGGTTACTTTAGAAACACTTCCAATTCTGCAACATATAAAAGGAGTAAAGAATCTCCTTGGGCATGCCGGTTTCTATAGACGCTTTATCAAAGATTTTGCTAAAATAGCTGCCCCTTTAACTCGTCTCCTAGATAAAGATACTCTTCTTACTTTTGATATAGATTGCCATGATTCTTTTGAACAGTTAAAGAAAGCTCTAATTTTTGCACCTATTATTCAAGCACCCAATTGGGACGAGCCATTCGAAATTATGTGTGATGCTAGTGATTATGCTATTGGGGCTGTTTTAGGATAGAGAGACGGTCCTAACCTTAATGTTATTCAATATGATAGTCAAATAATCAAAGGAACTATGCAACAACTGAGAAAGAATGCCTTGTTGTTGTTTTTACTTGTGATAAGTTTATGTAACACCCTCGAATCGGCCCTATGCAAGTTTCAGCGATTCCCGCAAAACCCGCATAGGAACGATTCAAAGATGCCCACCAGGCACTTGCGTGCGGGTGGAAAACGAAGTAATACCATTACACAATAGTCCACGATGGAACCCACAGAACATATATATACAACACGACTCCATGAGTCAAGAATACAGATATACAATACAAAGATCCAAATCACCTTGAAAACGATACAACGTCTGAGTACGAACAAGATGAAATCGGGCTAAGAGCCCTGAAGAAGAACCAATGGCGTCCATAACCCTGCCCAGGCCAAACCGGAAGGGTAACCCTGCTAACGATGTCGATCTCAAACCTGCTAAAACAAAAGGGGTGCCGACAAAGGGCAAAGGAAAAAGAGGAGCGTCAGTACTGAGGCCAGTACACGGCGAGGCTAGAATTCGGCGGCTCTCGCCTACATAGGTATGGTGGACTGAAGCGGCAGTGCAACATGCACTAAACAACTTATAGAGACTTGCTAAACTGTCGGCTATTAGAGAGAGATAAGAAAGACCTATTCGGAACCAACCTTATACTAACACCAATCATACCCATCCTGGTATTCCCCCTCGAGACCAAACGAGGAAGTCAAACCAAGGAACTCACACAGTTGGCAGTTTTATTCATTCCATTATGGTTGTATCACTTACTAGTTAGATATATATAGCATGAGTCATCCTGATAGCATAAGTAGTGGGCAGTTTTAGTTAACCATTCAGTTGTAGTTGCAGTACTTACTAGTCAGATACAATTAGCATGTGACATCCCAAACCCAGCAGTTGTTGGCACTTTTATTTCATTCCATTAGAGTTGCGATACTTACTAGGCAGGTATAACACGACACGATACACCCCAGTTCCACCAGTTGTTGGCACTTTTATTATCCATTCCATTGTAGTGAAGCTGATTACTAGTCACATATTAAGTCAAATTTATAACACTACTTTAGTTATGCTTGTCTATTATTGAGATACTATGCTCCAAGTCGTCCATAACCGCGGACACGGCTTTCACAAAGATTTACCCTGCAGGGGTGCACAAATAGCAACACACGCATGATCAACCTCGGAAAAACCAAATCAAAACCCAACGAGGCTTTCACGACAAAGCAATCATAGGATTCATAAAATATTTCAGGGGGACACCCCACTAAGCTACCTGCAACGAAGTTGGCCGGCTCCGAGACGGACCCAGGTTTTGTGTCAATTGCTGTAAACGACCGGGAACCCGAAAGTATGACTGGGCTTGTCGATACCGCGAATACATTCCACGTTCCAAAACAGTACAGGTGCTCCACGCACAATCGTAAATAAAGAAGTAAAGCATGGCATAAGTACATGATAGTAATAAAGCCTCAAACTACTTTGTGGCCCCAAGAAATAAGAAATGTATCAAGCTCTGGCTAAGGGGATTCATGGTCCCACATGCGGATAGTGCGATAGTCACGGAACAGGTATCAAGTACTCGGGGTGCTAGGAGACACAAGTGAGCGTGGAAGAACCAAATAACATCTATTGCCCACCGATGCCTCTGCATTAGTTATATCTATTCCCAACAATTAATCCAGTTGTATTTAAAGTCATGATCATCTCCACCATTAAGCATCTCCACCATTTATCATGTGCCACCTTGCCGTCAACGGTGGAACGACAACAACGCGAAGCAACACATAAGCAAGCAACTACGACTCGCAAGGCCGACTATCTATCAATCAACAGGCAATTGGATGTGTCCATGGCAATCTAGAGGTTGCAAGGAGTATAAATGGTGCACGGAAACTAAAGCATCGCAACACGAGTAGCAATAGATCTACAGGAGGAAATAAAGACTATAAAAGCAAAATAGGTAGAAAGGGGGAGATGCTCGCCTGGAAAACACTGCCGAAGGTACATTATCTGAAGAACTTGTCGATACTCGCATCCACTCAACGGCCTAATCCGTGAAGAAGCAAAGCACTAAAAGAAATACCGGATGCACTATTTAATACTACGGTAGAAGATCCGGCATGATTATGATATGATGCATGGCATGGCAAGATGTGGTGCAATTAGTCAATATTAAGCGGAACCGGGGTCTCGACAATTAATTAGATGATTTATGTTGTTTAGATACCCCGCATTTTAAATGTTGTCTTAACAAGGCGAAACATGGTATCAGTTCGCTGCACAAATTTAAATGGAGTCAATATAAGATTAGAAAAGCCGGATATGAGCTCCATATCTAATTATGAGGTGAATCAACAAAATACCCCTAAACCCCATGATGAGATGCGAGCATGAATAATTTAATATGCAAAAATATATATTATATTATAAAAATAGAGGTCTCAGATAGGGGTCACACATTTAGGGTCGAAGATCTTGGTTCGAAGGGGTTCGGGTTCGGCGGGATCGGTCTTCGCGATCTACAAGGTCTTCTCGGCCATCGGGTCCGAGTAGAAGATCTTGTCGAGGGTCTTCGGGGTTTGGTATTCAGATCCGGGGTCTTCGGTTCATGACCATGTTCTTGTCGGCTATCTTTTAGTACCGAAGCCCACAATGTACTACATCCATCTTCTCGGGTCACTCCAGAACCACCACATCACCACAAGTCTCGGTGCCTCCGGGTCGAGTGGTCATCACGGCATCTTCAACAATCTGCCAACACTTCGTCGCATCTCCAGAGCTCAACTTCAAATCACCACTAGACCAAATATACGCATTGTGATAAACCAACACGTATCAACAGGAGCTGGGTGGTTAAACAAACAGAGGAGGCCGCGGGTGGAATGGCTCTGAGGAGTGCTCGAGGAGGTCGCGGTCGACGTAGCCGGCGGCACGCTCGCAGGGTGGCGGAGACGACTAGGCCGTGATGTCGGCGACGTCAGCGCGCAGAGAGGCGCAACGAGGCTTGTAGGCGGCGGCAGGGCTCCTCGACGGGAAGGAGGCACGGCGACGAGGAGGAGCTCGGGCGGCTCGCGTGCGGGCTAAGGAACACAACGGCGTGGTTCTGCCTCGGGGCGAAACTACGGCGGGGGAGCGAGGTGAAGTGCGACAGCGGCCGGAGCGACGAGGAACAGGCGACGGGGAGGGCTCGGGGCGCGCGGCTTGGCGCGAGCGATGTCCGAGGAGAGGGTGAGGTCTAGGTGGTGGCAAGGGGCATGCGGGGCGACCGAAGACGCAGAGGGCGAGGCGGCGGTGCTCTGCTCGGGGTCGGGCTTGACGGGCTCGCGCGAGGAGGGAGGGCGGTCGAGGAAGGACGACGGCTCGGGGAGGAAGCAGGGCCGACGAACTGCATGGCGTGGCGACTCGGTTCCTGGGAGCGGCTCGCAGGCAGAGCGGCGCGCAGAGGGAAGACGGGCGGGGGCGCCCTCGCGGAGCACAGGCGGGACGACAGGCACTGGCAGCTTGCGGCGTGGAGAGAGGCGCCGCAGCAGGGACAGAGAGTATGGGGCGAGCAGGGAGCGGCGGCGTGCGGGTGAGGGACGGGAGAGAGAGGGGATCTCGCGTCGGCACGACGCTCAGGAGCAAGGCGAGAGGGGTTGGGCGCGATGGGGACGAGATGGGGATCAAGGGGTGGTGGGGTTCGACCAGCCATGTGGGACGGGGTCGGTGCGCATGTGTGTATTGTGCTGCTGTGTGTGTACGCCGCTGCATGCGTTCCCGTGTACCGCGGCGTGACGGTGCGGCTTGTGGGATGCGCGCGTGTGCCTAGGGGAAGTGGCGGCGACAGGTGGAGGGAGAGGCAGAGGTAGCTAGGGTTGGGGTGAGGGATTAGGGTAGGGTTTTATCGGGGTGGTAGGTGGCTGCGGGCTAGGCTTTTGGGCCTGGCCTGCGACTGCCTCCCCCGATACAAAACATTTTTATTATATATTTTATTTACTTTAAAACAAACTATTTTACAAATAGGTTTTAGACAAATAGAAGATCTGGGCAGACCTAGGGTTTTGATTTGAAATAAAAGATGGAGGATATCTAGAAAACAAATATAGGCTTTTAGAAAATAGTTTTAGACAAACCATGCATGATGACATGACGATGCTCAAATGCAATGTGGCATGATGACATGAGCATTCTATCATGATGATGCACAAAACAAAAACACCAAGCGAATTTCTAGTAGTGGTTTTATCGGGGTGCTACAATTCGACACCACTAACAATGGATCTCGCCCTCGAGATCCGCCTCATGGTACGGGGAAGAAGGCCGATGATCAGATGCTTATCGCTTCGTGTAGATCCTTGCGACACCACTAACAAGGGTGCTTACTCCATCTTGGAATCGTTGACACCACCAACAAGGAGTCATTGTTCACTTCTGTCGAGAGAACACTCCGGAGAAACAAGGACGAAGATAAAGGTATCGAAAGGTAAGGCCACCTTTAACTTCCGTGGAAGGAGTAAAATTGCATTGATCCACCATTCAATATACAAAAGCGAATGATAAGAGTAGTGGTATGGTAGCTACTCCATCCCACACTCAAAGCATTACTCTGTACATGAACAAAAGAATCGTGCAACCAACTCTCAGCATTTAGACTGGAGATCTTTATAAGCGATGTTCAGAAACAAAGGATTGATGCAGGCTCTTCATTAGATCTGATGTAGCTGATGATAATTTCATCGTGTTGGAAAACACCGGAAGATACAAAGAAAGATTTCAGTGGATTTTGATCCACCAAAACGTACAACAGATGAAGAGTTCCTCAGATAGCATGAAGACCGGATATAGTTACACCGTTCCAACAAGAAGGATTAGAAACCCTAAAGGTACAACAGAAACCCAACCACGAGAAATCCTGGACTCAAAGAAAAGATAAGAGAGCAGATTCAAAACACGCGAAGGTAAGAGGAGATTAGCATATGGGTAAGGAGTAAAAGCAGAGCTAATCAGATCTATCCAACCGATTTTGCAAAATAGTTTTAATACTCTACATCGGCCGTTAGCTAGGTCATCCTACAGGCTAGACCAGTGGGGTATCGCAACTGCTGAGCTCTGATACCACTCTGTAACACCCTCGAATCGGCCCTATGCAAGTTTCAGCGATTCCCGCCAAACCCGCATAGGAACGATTCAAAGATGCCCACCAGGCACTTGCGTGCGGGTGGAAAACGAAGTAATACCATTACACAATAGTCCACGATGGAACCCATAGAACAGATATATACAACACGACTCCATGAGTCAAGAATACGGATATACAATACAAAGATCCAAATCACCTTGAAAACGATACAACGTCCGAGTATGGACAAGATGCAAATGGGGCTAAGAGCCCTGAAGAAGAAACAATGGCGTCCATAACCCTGCCCAGGCCAAACCGGAAGGGTAACCCTGCTAACGACGTCGATCTCAAACCTGCTAAAACAAAAGGGGTGCCGACAAAGGGCAAAGGAAAAAGAGGAGCATCAATACTGAGGCCGGTACACTACGAGGCTAGAATTCGGCGGATCTCGCCTACATAGGTATGGTGGACTGAAGCAGCAGCGCAGCATGCACTAAACAACTTATAGAGACTCGATAAACTGTCGGCTATTAGAGAGAGATAAGAAAGACCTATTCGGAACCAACCTTATACTAACATCAATCATACCCATCCTAGTATTCCCCCTCGAGACCAAACGAGGAAGTCAAACCGAGTAACTCACACAGTTGGTAGTTTTATTCATTCCATTATGGTTGTAACACTTACTAGTCAGATATAGATAGCATGAGTCATCCTGATAGCATAAGTAGTGGGCAGTTTTAGTTAACCATTCAGTTGTAGTTGCAGTACTTACTAGTCAGATACAATTAGCATGTGACATCCCAAACCTAGCAGTTGTTGGCACTTCTATTTCATTCCATTGGAGTTGTGATACTTACTAGGCAGGTATAACACAGCACGATACACCCCAGTTCCACCAGTTGTTGGCACTTTTATTATCCATTCCATTGTAGTGAAGCTGATTACTAGTCACATATTAAGTCAAATTTATAGCACTACTTTAGTTATGCTTGTCTATGATCGAGATACTGTGCTCCAAGTCGTCCATAACCGCGGACACGGCTTTCAGAAAGATTTACCCTGCAGGGGTGCACAAATAGCAACACACGCACGATCAACCTCGGAAAAACCAAATCAAAACCGAATGAGGCTTTCACGACAAAGCAATCACAGGATTCATAAAATATTTCAGGGGGCCACCCCACTAAGCTACCCGCAACGAAGTTGGCTGGCTCCAAGACGGACCCAGGGTTTGTGTCATTGGCTGTAAACGACTGGGAACCCAAAAGTATGACTGGGCTTGTCGATACCGTGAAAACATTCCACGTTCCAAAACAGTACAGGTGCTCCACACACAATCGTAAATAAAGAAGTAAAGCATGGCATAAGTACAGGATAGTAATAAAGCCCCAAACTACTTTGTGGCCCCAAGAAATAAGAAATGAATCAAGCTCTGGCTAAGGGGATTCATGGTCCCACATGCGGATAATGCGATAGTCAAGGAACATGTATCAAGTACTCGGGGTCCTACGAGACACAAGTGAGCGTGGAAGAACCAAATAACATCTATTACCCACCGATGCCTCTGCATTAGTTATATCCATTCCCAGCAATCAATCCAGTTGTATTTAAAGTCATGATCATCTCCACCATTAAGAATCTCCACCATTTATCATGTGCCACCTTGCCGTCAACGGTGGAACGACAACGACGCGAAGCAACACATAATTAAGCAACTATGACTCACAAGGCCAACTATCTATCAATCAACAGGCAATAGGATGTGTCCATGGTAATCTAGAAGCTGCAAGGAGTATAAATGGTGCACGGAAACTAAAGCATCGCAACACGGATAGCAATAGATCAACAGGAGGAAATAAAGACTATAAAAGCAAAATAGGTAGAAAGGGGGATATGCTCGCCTGGAAAACACTGCCGAAGGTACATTATCCGAAGAACTTGTCGATACTCGCATCCACTCAACGGCCTAATCCGTGAAGAAGCAAAGCACTAAAAGAAACACCGGATGCACTATTTAATACTACGGTAGAAGATCCGTCATGATTATGATATGATGCATGGCATGGCAAGGTGCGGGGAAATTAGGCAATATTAAGCGGAACCTGGGTCCCGACAATTAATTAGATGGTTTATGTTGTTTAGATACCCCGCATTTTAAATGTTGTCTTAACAAGGCGAAACATGGTATCAGTTCGCTACACAAATTTAAATGGAGTCAATATAAGACTAGAAAATCCGGATATGAGCTCCATATCTAATTATGAGGTGAATCAACAAAATACCCCTAAACCCCATGATGAGATGCGAGCATGAATAATTTAATATGCAACAAGATATAATATATTATAAAAATAGAGGTCTCAGATAGGGGTCACACATTAAGGGTCGAAGATCTTGGTTCGAAGGGGTTCGGGTTCGGCGGGATCGGTCTTCGGGATCTTCAGGGTCTTCTCGGCCATCGAGTCCGAGTAGAAGATCTTGTCGAGGGTCTTCTTGGTTTAGTCTTCAGATCCGGGGTCTTCGGTTCATGACCATGTTCTTGTCGGGTATCTTTTAGTACCGAAGCCCACAATGTACTACATCCATCTTCTCGGGTCACTCCATAACCACCACATCACCACAAGTCTCTGTGCCTCCGGGTCGAGTGGTCATCACGGCATCTTCAACAATCTGCCAACACTTCGTCGCATCTCCAAAGCTCAACTTCAAATCACCACTACACCACATATACGCATTGTGATAAACCAACACGTATCAACAGGAGCTGGGTGGTTAAACAAACAGAGAAGGCCGCGGGTGGAATGGCTCTGAGGAGTGCTCGAGGAGGTCGCGGTCAACGCGGCCGGCGGCACGCTCGCAGGGTGGCGGAGGTGACTAGGCCACGATGTCGGCGACGTCAGCGCGCAGAGAGGCGCAACGAGGCTTGTAGGCGGCGGTAGGGCTCCTCGACGGGAAGGAGGCACGACGATGAGGAGGAGCTCGGTTTGCTCGCGTGCGGGCTGACGAACGCAGCGGCATGGTTTTGCCTCGGGGCGAAACTGCGGCGGGGGAGTGAGGTGAAGTGCGACAGCGGCCAGAGCGACGAGGAAAAGGCGCTGGGGAGGGCTCGGGGTGCGCGGCTTGGCGCGAGCGATGTCCGAGGAGAGGGTGAGGTCTAGGTGGCAGCAAGGGGCATGCGGGACGACCGGAGACG
The DNA here is from genome assembly GCA_910589775.1 of Avena eriantha. Taxonomy (NCBI): domain Eukaryota; kingdom Viridiplantae; phylum Streptophyta; class Magnoliopsida; order Poales; family Poaceae; genus Avena; species Avena eriantha. The sequence continues at coordinate 77,082,931 of OU342743.1, forward strand.
CAGAGGGCGAGGCCGCGGTGCTCTGCTCGGGGTCAGGCTTGACGGGCTCGCACGAGGAGGGAGGGCGGTCGGGGAAGGACGATGGATCGGGGAGGAAGCAGGGCCGACGAGCTGCGCGGCATGGCGACTCGGTTCCTGGGAGCGGCTCGCAAGCAGAGCGGCACGCAGAGGGAAGACGGGCGGAGGCGCCCTCACGGAGCAGAGGCAGGACGACGGGCACTGGCAGCTTGCGGCGAGGAGAGAGGCACCGCAGCAGGGACAGAGAGGATGGGGCAAGCAGGGAGCGTCTGCGTGTGGGTGAGGGACGGGAGAGAGAGGGGATCCCGCGTCGGCACGGTGCTCAGGAACGAGGCGAGAGGGGTTGGGCACGATGGGGACGAGATGGGGATCAAGGGGTGGTGGGGTTCGACCAGCCATGTGGGACGGGGTCGGTGCACGTGCGTGTATTGTGCTGTTGTGTGTGTATGCCACTGCCTGCGTTCCTGTGTACCGCGGCGTGACGGTGCGGCTTGTGGGGTGCGCGCGTGTGCCTAGGGGAAGTGGTGGCGACAGGTGGAGGGAGAGGCAGAGGTAGCTAGGGTTTGGGGTGAGGGACTAGGGTAGGGTTTTATCGGGGTGGTAGGTGGCTGCGGGCTGGGCTTTTGGGCCTGGCCTGCGGCTGCCTCCCTCGATACAAAACATTTTTATTATATATTTTATTTATTTTAAAACAAACTATTTTACAAATAGGTTTTAGAAAAAAAGATCTGGGCAGACCCAGGGTTTTGATTTGAAATAAAAGATGGAGGATATCTAGAAAACAAATATAGGCTTTTAGAAAATAGTTTTAGACAAACCATGCATGATGACATGACGATGCTCAAATGCAATATGGCATGATGACATGAGCATGCTATCATGATGATGCACAAAACAAAAACTCCAAGCGAATTTCTAGTAGTGGTTTTACCGGGGTGCTACAGTTTAGACACTATATCACCAACTCAAAAGTAATAGTTCATACTGATCATCAAGCTTTAAGACATCTTCTAGCTAAGAAGGATGCTAAACCCCGTCTAATCAAGTGGGTCTTGTTACTTCAAGAATACGACTTGAAAATTGTAGTTAGGAGGGGAAAGGATAACCCTGTGGCCGAGCATTTGTCACGAATGGAACAAATCATGGAGGATCCTATCCCTATTAACAAGTCTATGTTGGGTGAATACCTTGTAGTTGTAGAATCTTGCGATCCTTGGTTTGCAAATTATGCTAATTTCCTAGTAGGCAAGTTTTTACGAGAAGGAATGGATTACAATCAAACAAAGAAATTCTTCAATGATCTAAAGCATTACTTTTGGGATGACCCTTACCTATATTGACATGGCATAGACGGAATAATCTAGAAATGTGTGCCCGAGCACGAGGAAAACTACATCCTTAAAGCTTGTCATGATAGTCCCTACGGTGGGCACCACGCTGGTAATCGCACTGCAGCCAAAGTCTTACAGTCAGGTTTCTACTAGCCTACACTAGTCAAAGACTCTCATGAATATGTTAAAAATTGTGATGCTTATCAACATATCAGTAATATAGGAATAAGACAAGAAATGAATATGAAATATAACTTGGTAATAGAGTTATTCAATGTTTGGGGAATGGATTATATGGGACGATTTGTTCCCTCTAACGGTATACTCATATTCTTGTTGCCGTTGATTATGTTACTAAATGGGTTGAAGCTATACCCACTGCTCATGCAGATGTAGCTACTTCCATTAAGATGGTCAAGGACATCATCTTCCCTAGGTTTAGAGTACCTCGATTTTTGATTACTGATGGTGGAACTCATTTTATGAGTAGACCATCGGGTAGCCTTGCCTTACCATCCTTAAACCAGTAGACAAGTGGAATTATCTAATATATAAATTAAGGTCATACTTCAAAAAACGGTGAAGAGGTCAAGGAAAGACTGGGCTTTGAAGCTTAATGATGCAATATGGGCATATCGCACAACATTCAAGAATCCTATGGGAATGATGCCATATAAAATGGTTTACGGTAAAAATTGCCACCTTCCATTAGAGCTTAAGCATAAGGCTCGTTGGGCTATCAAAACTATGAATTTTGACTTTAAAACTGCAGGGAAAAAATGACTCTTAGACATTCATGCTTTAGATGAAGTAAGGAATGAGGCCTATGAAAATAATAGAATATTTAAAGAAAAGGTTAAAAAATGACATGATAGAAAATTAGAAGGCAAGGGATTTAAAACAGGAGGTAAAGTTTTACTTTACAACTCTAGGATTAAGATTTTTGCAAGAAAATTGAAATCTAGGTGGGAAGGACCACACAATGTTGAAGAAGCATATCCATCAGGAGCGGTAAGGCTGAAAAATACTACACCCTCTTCTTCATCCTAGATTGTTCATGGGCATCGATTAAAGCATTATAGAGTTGGTGAAGTAAACACTATGGAATTGATCTCTTTGATCCCAACTGAAGAATACAACAAGCGAAAGCTAGGTAACGAAGTGTCAATTGCTTAGTTCTACTACTTTGGAAACTTTTTGGTTGATTCTGTCTTTTTCTTTGAACTCATCTAATTTTTCTAGTCGTTTTGAATGGTTTTTTTGACTAGTACATGCGGACCTTATGGGCGGACGCGCCCGTACCACTGGTTGTTAACCATTCAGAGGACCAATGCTAATTTTCGTCGATACGGTACGACTATATAGTACGGGCCAACGCACCCGTACCGATGGTCGTTACCGGCTTTGTTTCTCCCATGTGGTTATTCTTGTGTCAAAAAAAGAGAGAGGGAAGGCGGTAAGGAGTCTGTACGGGGCACGGTACGGGCGGAACCCGCCCGTACCGCAGCCTGCGACCGACTCTGCCCCCTTAACCTACCGATTTTGCCTTTTAATTTGCACTTTTTCTTCCTTCTTGTTCCTTCCATCTTATTTTAGATCTAGAACTTCTTTCTGTCCTTTACAATGAAACCTCAGATCTCACTTGATTACTCAAGGTCCATGCAGCCTTTTCACATTAAGCAGATCTGGGCCAAGAAGGAGCACAGAGCTAAAGTATGAGCCAAGAAGGAGGGATCCAAAGGAGACACTTCATCCTCCTCCAACCGTGAGTCCGCACGAGTGGTTCCACTCCCCAATTGGGAAGATATGTTCCCGCAGAAGTTGGAGATGCTCAGGCACATGAACAAGGAAGTAATAAAGGAGAATCTCCACTCAACCCCTACAAGTATAGGGAATAATAAGGCAGTCCAGTTCCACAACTGAATTGGGGAGAGGACCCGAAGGGGAGCTCGAGCCAGAAGCAGGCAGAGAGTCGAACTCAAAAGAGTGACTCGATGCCGAATCAGCAAGAGGAACTCAAAAGAGTAACTCGATAAGAATGTATGAGACCTTCATAAATCTTCTCTTAAATCACCCCCGGAAACCTCTTCCAAGAAAAGGGGAGACTGAGATGAGATTCGAGAAAAGATCAAGAATCTTGAAAAGATTTCGAAAGCTTGTGTTGAGACCATTGGGGAGGGAGTTGACTCCTACTGGATGATGGGCAAAGATCTCGAAAAGAAGGTCGATGACATCGACGGTAGAGTACAACTCCTAACCAAGATCATTATGGAGATGCCCGATGATAGGAAAACTTTAAATAAGGTAATCAAAAAATAACATGTTGTCATCATAGAGATGTCCACTCAATTTGCGTGTATTGCCCAAGCTTGCAGCCTCAAAGCGGATGAACAAGAGGAAGATGATGACTTCTTTACTCCCAAAAAGGAGTAAGTAATCACAAGGGGTTATTTGATCCACCCTGTTTGAACCAAGCTTGGGGGATCTGTGAGAACCTTGTAGTCTATCTTACAATTTTTTTGCATATTTACTTTTCCACACACATGGTTAGGTTTAAATTTCCGAATTTGCATTAGTTGCATCAACTTCGAGTTCTCTTGTTCAAGAGAAGAATTATATCTGTTGAATTATGAGACTTTATGATAATTGAAGTTATGTTTGATTCATGATTATTATATTGGATGATTGAACTAGGTTGAGTGTTATGATACTTGTACAAACGTCATAATTTTAGGGACTTCCACACCAATAGAAGTATTGATTAAGTTATGAGAAGAAGAATTCTGGTAGCATATTATAATTAAGAGTTTTTGAAAGCCATTGAAGTAGTGAGCATGATCAAACAGCTTGCTGAAAACAAAAAGAGAAAAAGGGAGTAAATGAAAATATAGACATTCAAGTATCAAAAGAGAAGAAGAAAGCAGCTACTAAAAGAATCAAACATAGAAAAAAAGATAGAGAGAAAAAGAAAATGATCATGAATCTTCATTACTGAACTTAGTGCTACGTATCTTTAAACTCTGTGATTATATGATATGTTGAATTACTAGTAGCTTCTCATAATTTCATTGATACTAGAAAAGGTGTGGAAGCCTCTAAGCTATGAAATGTGTAAGGGTATGGTAATACCCCCGACGTATCTCTATATCCGATGTTGTACTCATGCTTTAGTTTCTGCCTCATTTATTGTAAGACTCGTGTCTTATGAAAATGATGATCTTGTTCATAAGCCACCATCTTGCTCGGGGGCGAGCAAGAGCCTAGCTTGGGGGAGTTGATGCGTCCAAAATTAAAACATATTTACATTTTGTTTTTCCATAAATAGAGTAGGGATTTTTGTATTTCACCGTGCCTACGCACGCTATTTTGTTCTTGTTTCAACAGGACCCTAAATCATGAGTCATATATGAACATATCAATTAGAGCTATCATATTGTGTAATTATATGATATTTCTAAGTGATAAAAGTCATTTTATGAATTTACCTTCGCACCTGGAAGAATAACAAACAAGGAGGAGGCACCAGTACCGATAACAACCACTAGTATGGGCGGATCCCGCCCGTACCGTCCGCACGTACCAGGCACCATCACGACTGCCTCATCAATTACTTATCTCTAGCAAAGACGAGATAGAGATCTGAGATTCATAGCCACCAAAAACCACAAAACACCACATCCGAGATGGATCTAAAGGAGGAACTTGGTTGGAGTAAAATCTCGGTTGTTTCACGGATCATTGGAGACAACACATCATCCCCCTCATCATCAACCGTTGCATCTCCATCACCGCCATCACTCCCATCTTTCATCTATCAGATCTCTTTGTAATTCCAAACCCAATTGTGGTTTGCATTAGATCTACCATCGTACTTTTATCCATCCATTTGATTATGATGATGTTGTTGATTGTTTCCATGAGTGAGTAGTTCCTTTGTTCTTGGGGAGATGGAGAAACCCTAGCACCATTATGAACTTGTAATAAAGATGATCTATTCTTGTGTCCGTATGATTTGCTTGTCTATGATATACTTATGATTTGTGTTTGATTTATCTCTTTAGATGATATGTGAAGTCGACCACATATCATTTGCCTTCAGAACTAAAGGGAGGAAGAAACCCTTTGGACGTGTCTTGGAAGCTTACCCGGAATGCCCCGTGACAGATTAGCGTCGGCTCGTAACCTACACGGTCAAAGGGGGATTAAAGAGGGACTCCCTAAGCTAATTACAATATCCATGGGGAAACCCTTAATTGCGGTGGTTTGTACGGGTGATTGCTCTTAGACATCGCAGTGGTTATTTAGAGGTGACCTCACACTTGGCTCAACAAAGTGGCTTCCTACGAGCCTTGTCATGAACATCTTATTATGGGGCCCTCTTCACACATATCATGACACAAGAAGTATGTTATCTAGATTACATATAACAATAATACTATGCTAGTGGTGTATCCTACATCCCAGAGAATGTTTTAGCCCTATTGAGTTCAATCGCGCTTTCATACAATCTTGTTACTTGTTTTAATTACTTTTCTGCAAACAACCATAAACCTTTCAAACACCCTTTACTTGAGATTAAAGACAACTTACAAGTATACATTGGTAGAGAGTAACGAGGCGCATAAAGACCTTTACCAATAGCTCTCTGGGTTCGATATCTTTACTTTGAAACTAGCTACAATTGATGTGTGCACTTGCAGTCATAAACTCATCACCAGCCCCCTAGAGTGGTTCAACATTGGGTTCATCCACCTACTGTAATTCCTAAGATAAATTTTGATGCCACAGTCTAAAAGAACAGAGAAGGAGGAGTAGCAGCAGCATTTTGTCGAGATAGAAATGGCACATACCTTGGTGCTTCAACTATTGTTTTAAATGGTATAACTGGTTCATCCACTCTAGAAGCCCTGGCATGCCGGGAAGCACTTAGTTTAGCGGAGGATCTCCATTGACATGCGCATATGTTGCTTGAGAATGCAAAGGGGTAGTATTGGATATCAAAGAAGGAAGTAATGGGAGGTATGGATCAATTATCTCTGAGATTAGGTCTAGAAGTACACTTTTTCAAGAGTGTAGTTTCATGTTTGAGGGTAGATCTTAAAATATGTAAGCACACAACCAAGCTAGACATGTGTTATTGCATTGGGTGGTTTGAGGAAAAACTCCTCATGGGTCGCCTCTGTCTAGGGCGACTCCGGAGGCTCACGTAACAAAATCGTGTTGTGATGCGGGGGCGGAGACTCATGGCAACAGACGCGTGTGGTCGGAGGAGTGCGGAGGTGGAGGCCCAGTGGCGGTGGCACTGGAGGAGGGCACATCAGCGAGGCCTTTCCCGTCGGAGCGATCTGAGGCGCTGCAGCCATGGCAGGTGGCGGTGGCAGCTGGCCTGTCCTGGATCCGTTCTAGGCCGACAGGTCCCAGTAGGAACTACGTGCATGACCAGACGGTGTGCTTTCCATGGAGGAGGTGGCGTGGATCCTTGGGATCTAATGCCGAATCAAACAAGTTCGGCGACGGTCAGGTTCATCTTCTCCTCTGTGGCCAGTGGGTGGCATGGGGGCTACTGGTTCGGCTTGAATAATGGAGGCGGTCCTCGGGTTCCTCTCGCACCAAGATGATGATTTGCTTCATGTATGCCCTCGGTGATCAGGCTGGAGTGTCGAGTTCTGGAAGGCTCTTCCGACGAACTCCCTTGGGCGCCTTATGCCTGAAGATTGCTAGATCGTATAGGATTCGATCGTGCGCACATGTGTTTTTCCGACTATTTGGTTTTATAGGGAGCATTGCGAAGCTCTCCTGTCTGTTAGCATCATGTGACACGTCTTTTGGTCCATGGTGAAGTCGGATACGAAGAATGTCATGAAAGCAGAGACATGACGGCTAGCGATGGTGGTTTGAGTCTTTGTGGCGATGACGAACTGGATTGTTGATCCGTGACTCGTAGTAGCGACTGTTAGTTAGGGCGACATGATCCATGCAGGGTGAAAATATAAGGTCTGACTTAATTGGTTATGCGTGACATTGGTCTTGCTGAAGGCATTGTTTTGTGAGCGAAGACTTTCTCTATGGTGAAAATATATGATTTTTTATCGGACGACGTCGGCGCTTGTGCATGGTTTCCTTCTTAAAGATGTTTCTATTGGAGATGTTGTACTTTTGATGTTGTTTTTGGTGGTGTTAGTATCACTGCTAACTTTTTCTTTTTTGTAATTCTTTTTTCTTGGTTATGTGTATCCATAAAGTCACTATGGTAATGTGTTGTTGCAGAGGCTAGTGTAATTGGTACCTTGATGATATTAATATATTCTCTTTGTAAAAAAATTATTGCATGGGGTAGGACACCATGTGTAGCCGGATGTTCCTTATTTCGTAACTATTCATGTAAATATATTGATCGATAAATGAAGTCTAGTGGGTTGCGGAAATCCAATTTGGCCTACGGGTGTAAATGAACACGTTGTATGAAAACACATTTTGAAATGTCAAAATTTCTAAATATATATATACATGTATATCCGGACATTATATGTTCCTACATAAGTTTTCATGAGAAAATAATATTTTAGATGTCTCATGTAAAAAGACAAATATTAGTGCTCCAACATGTGCTCCAAGGTGTCTATTCAAGAACATATTTTTTTGTCTTTTTACACCAGCAACATAAATTGTTTATTTTTGTGAAAACTTGTGTGCATATAATGTCCGAATGTGTATACGAAATTTTATATTTCATTTTAATTTTGCTTGCATTTATCTTATGAAAGTTGCACCAGACCCATCGTTGCCCAGAACCAGATCCTCCTCTAACTTACATGAGCAAACTTAGAGAAGCTACGGTCTCCTAACTTTCCTTCTTTCAAACCGTATGATTAAGGCTAAAAATTTTAAATTAATTTGTCTAATATAAAATCATGCTATGCAATTAGAGAAATTACATACAGACAAAATTATGGTGCAATAAATTTTTTCTTAAACTTTTTATGCCTATCAGTAATTACCTGCATTATTTAATTACATACATAATGAGGTATTTAAGTTACGGTGCCCTAACTTTGCTTCTAGTTTATCAAAAAAAAATTTGCTTCTAGTTTTTTCCTGACTTTTCTTCTGAGAGGGTCCGGTTCCATTGTTGTCCATCTTTACTGCCATATGATGTCAGCTACGTAACGACCGTTCTAGAAAGCCTGGCGGATCGGACAGTAGCTGCGTCCGCGATTACCTACCATATCACGTTGCGAGCTAAAACAGTGTATGTTTAAGACCAAAAGCCAGAGCCGCTGTGCACGTAGAATCGACACTAAACGACAAAACCGATTATAGCCAGCTAAATTCAAATCCGAAAATTGAAAATGTATTGTAGATCAAATCGCTCGCCTGATTTAGAATCCGTTTTTACTGTTGGTCTTCGAAACTAAATCACATGTTGATATGTTTTGACGAAATTTTTCGGACCCAAAATTTATCCACCGTAACACATGAGTTATCCCGGTTGTAGTAAGAGTGAATCTAAACACCTTTTCAGTTTGCAGATGAATCAGCACGAACAGGTACTGAATTACGAGACTAAACTTTTAAAAATTCAGACATCATTGCCTTCTTGGTAAAATTAAACATAAAGACCGTCATATCAAACTTCGGATCATCACGTACAGTCGGTCATATATACATTGGATCATCCTAAAAGAAGCCGCAACCCTAACCCTAACCAAAATGCGACAATGAGAATCCTCACCGGAGCCCGCGAGTTGCATCGGCGACACGGTCGGCGGTCACTCAGAGTCGGGCGCGATGTTGTCGATCTCCTGCTTGATGCTGCGTGTCATGAGCTCCTTCTCGCTCGCCTGATGCGCCGCCACTACCATGATCGCCTTGTGCCGCTCCGCTGCTTTGCATGTCAGCTCTGACCTCAGAGTAGCGGCCCGCTCGGCGTCATCAACGTTGACGAAGTCGGACAGATCCACCACACGCCTGCCATAGTCCTCCTCTTCCTCCTCCCCCGGTCCTCCTCCTCGACTACCGGTGGTAGGGTGGGTGCCCGTCGTGCTCTCCTTCATGAGCATCTAACCTCCTCATCGCCGCGGGTGAAGTTTCACCAACGTAGTTAGGCCGGCGGCATCTCGTCGTGGTTGGTGTACCAGCGCACTTCTCACTTCCTCGCCCCTAGCGAGGCAATGCAGCGCTTCCGCTCCACCTACTTGGGGATGGGGGTGCGGCGGCGGGGGTGGCACAAACCAGACCAAGAATTAGAAGAGGAGGAACATGCTGATGTTTCACACACAGATGCTATTGTACAAGTTATGAAGAAGGTATGATGTTTATACACAATCAAAGATAGAAAATCACACATGACGAGCTATAATCATCAAGTTATACACCAATTTATATAGCAGTTATCCAGGCATATGAGTACAAGTTATCCAGCAGCTAACACAACAGTTATCCAGGCATATGAGTACAAGTTATCCAGCAGCTAACACAACAGTTATCCGGAAATATGAGTGCAAGTTATCCACCAGCTAACGCTACAGTTATCCATGCTTATATGTAGAAGTTATCCTACAAATCATCACTAGACATATATCTAGAAGTGTTGTATGTGACTAGCCAACTGTATCAAAAACTTGATAGTAGGAAGAAAGTATAAAAGCACAATCATAGATAGAAAATCACATATGGGGGTATAAAAATGAAGTTGTCCACTAGTTTATACCGCAGTTATCCAGGCATATAAGTACAAGTTATCCGGCAGCTAACACTACAGTTATCAAGGAATATGAGTACAAGTTATCCATCCAGCTAACACTATAGTTATACATGCTAATATGTAGAAGTTACACCACAAATCATCACTAGACATATATTCAACAGTAATGTGTGTGACTAGACAAGTACACTAAAAATTTGACAGTAGAAAAAAGTAAAAAAAAAGCATAATCAAAGATAAGAAATCACACATGGGGGTATGGAAATCAAGTTATCCAACAGTTTCTACAACAGCTATCTAGACATATGTATACAAGTTATCCACCACTTTATGCAGTAGTTATCTAGGCATATGTATACAAGTTATCTACCAGTTTATGCAGTAGTTATCCAGACATATGTATACAAGTTATCTACCAGTTTATGCGGCAGTTATCCATGCAAATGTGTACAGAGTCATCCACCAGATAGCTTTCCTATCAATAGTTTTCACCATTAGACTATTCGTGATGAGATCTTCAAAATCATATCCCATCTTGATAGCTTTCATAGACTTTTTCGAAACTAAAAGTTATCCACATGTAACATGTGAGTTATCTAGGTTATAGTATATAAGTTACCCACCATATGAACGATTAGTTTCAGCTTTAACTATATCTCCCTTTGGTTGTATTACCATGTTGTTTCATACTTGAGTTGCTACTTTGGGATGGTAACTATTGTTGGAAATATGCCCTAGAGTCAAATAGTAGTAAGGACTATTATCATATTTCATATAGTTTATGATTAAGTTTTATATCATGCTATAACTGTATTGAGTGGAAAATATCAATACACGTGTGATATACAAACAAACTAGGGGTTCCCAGTGAAACTCTAGTCACTGGTTCATTGGTCAACAGATGATCATGTTTCCTGATCATGTGGCATTTATGCCAGTTGGAAATGAGGTCATCTCATTCTGAGAATGAGATGATGAACCAATACCCAACCTAAACATCGTTATTCAATCATGTCACGAAGTTCAAGTTACGATGATTAAGAATGGATCCTCATAGACTATTCCTTAGACCGTGAGGCTATATCAATCACTGTCTCCCGAGAGTGCTTAGATAGCATCAAACGCCATCTGGTAAAACGGTGGTTATAAAGGTGTGTTCAGGTATTCGGAGGAAACCGTAGAGGCAATATATGTCAAGAGCGGGTTTTTGTCCGTCCATGTGACGGGAAGATACTCAAGGGCCCACTCGGAGAGGTTATATCTAATAGTTGCGTAGCGTGTGATTAGATCATGGGGATATCACTTGTCGGAATGAGTCAAGTAGCATTGTTCAGTAACGAGATTGAACACGACATGGTGATATCATTGATCAGATCTCGGGCAATGCAAGTATCGAGAGACAAAGGGAATAAGACACGACTGTCCCGGTTCAAACGACAAAAGATCTTCGTGGAACGCACATGGGTCACATGGCCATCCAGGTCCCTCTGTTGATCATTGGTGCGGGAGTGTCCCGACCATGTATGGAGTGTTCTTGAACCGTGGGGTATCACGCTTAAGGGCTTGATGATGATGCTTAGAGAGCATTTATAGGATCGGTAGAATTACCGAAGAAAAGAAGGGAGAAAACCGGAAGGGTTTCGGTAAATTCGGAGGATGTCCGGAGTGGAGGTGGAAGGTGTTCCATGGCCATGGAGATTAGATAATATGTGAATGAATGTTAAATATTTATTTAATCATTTATTCATAATTATTTAATAAAGAGAAAATCAATTTAATGGTCAAAAAAGCTTAATGGGCCAATTCCTGAGGGAGAGGGCCCATTAGGGGAAAGGAGAGAGGGAGAGGGACCAAGGGGGAGGCCGGCTGGGCCTTGCCCCCCCGCGGGGCCCACTAGGGGCTGGCCGGCAGCCACCCCACCCCCTCCTCTCCTTTGGTCCCACCTTGGGACTTGAGGGGAGGTAGTACCTCCCCTCCCCCTATATAAAGTGAGGTATTTGACCTAGAAAAATACACCCAATAATCAATAAAGGTCTCCCCACTTTTGGGAGGACCTCCAATTGATATTTTCTCTCTCCCCCTCTCTCTCTCTCTCGTGACCGTGGTCCCAAGTCTGGACTGCGCGAGCGAGAGACATCTTCACCACGGAGCGCCGTCGCGCTGCGGGATTCGGATCCGGGAGCTCTACTTCTGCAACTGCTGCTGGATCGGGGAAGCGGGAGTCATCGTCAGGCACCAAACGTGTGTAACTCCCCGCGAGATGTCGCACTTGAGGCACTTAAGTCGTTGGAGCCAGAAGGAGCGCAAGGACTTCATCACGACCTTGAGGTTGGCTTCGGCTCGTCTACATCAACCACACTCTCCTGAGCGTTGACAACGCTTTTCGGTCTTCAAGGGTAAGTTCGCGAAAATACCCTTCCGTTACTATATTACTAATAGATAGGTCCTGGCAGCTTCAGGGGTTCAGGGGCGTAGAGTAAAATTTATTGTTTTTATGCATGGTGATATCAGAGCTAGATCTATGCGTAGTAATGCTAGTATGGGTAGAACACACGAGATGTAGCATGTGGACGTTGATCTTTTAGTTGTTACCCTCCCACGTGTACTTGTGTATACCGCAGTAATGCTTGATGAAGCGGCCCCCAACCGACTTTACGCGTTCATTCGCGAGACTGGTCCACGCTTGACATATGGCTTGTACCGTATAAAGTGGCTTAGGGGGTGTCTGTCTCTCTCGCATTAGTTGGTATACCATTTGCAACGGAGGGCCCCGAAAGGGGTGTAGTAGAGACAACTACTTGATCGGCGTTGTGCTGAAAGTTTGTAGGTAAGAACGGTTCTTGTGCGAAAGCCCATTCAGCCACGTAAAACATGCAAAGATAAAGTAGAGGCGTCTAACTTTGTTTTGCAGGGGGCGTTGCTTTGTGATATGGTTGTGGCAAAGGTAAAGTAATTACCTTTTGTTGCATAGTAGTAGATAGTCACGGTAATGACAAACTACCACGCCAGAATGACATCGGTACCCTGGTGTCTACGACGCCGGAACCCTGGCGCCGGAACCCGGTGACAACGGATGGAGATCACGACGTGAAGGACCATATCACATAGCATTTACATTCAATGTTATTGTTTGTATGTCTTATTGTGTGCTAGTATTAGATACTCGACGGTAGCCTAATAAGATGATCCCTGTTAAAATTACCAACGATTGTGTTCCCCCTTAGTGTGCACCACCAAGAAAGTTCTTCGGTATGAGGTGATCCAGGGTGACAGGCCTGGGTGTCATACATATCTACGTTCGCATATAGTGGGTATAAGCCATGTTGCACAGCGAATACACTAAGGTTGAGTTGGCGAGCCTAGCTCGCTAGAGAAGCGTGGCCTCGGAACACGGATGGTCGAAAGATCGAGCACGAGTCGCATGAGTGATGTGACCGACGTTCAACGTCCACCCTTGAACCCACATTGATGGCCGTGACGATCGGGGGAGATGTGGCTGATGGGGGTCGTGTTATCACTAGGAACCCTCACTGGGGATAGGTGTTTCTGAGTGGAGTTATTATTAACTCATTTAATTATAAACTTAGTCTAAAATTCCTTTTGCAATTATAAATGTATAAAATGGTTCTTCCTGAGATTACCTTTCCTATCGACGATTGGTTAAAAGGGGAAAAACTCAAGTTAGATGGATCCACCTTTTCTGCATGGGTCATACGCCTATTTGATCTCCTTGGGGAGAACAACGTAGCTGACTACATGACCTGCGAGATGTATTTGGAGTCACCCTATTCTCATGAGACCCAGGAGTTGCGGGATTTGCGTTATTGTCATCATGTGATGGCCACATTCATATCAGTGACGATGCACCTCGGAATGGAGGATGGGCTATGGCCAATAGTGGGGAGTCTCAAGCCCCGAGTGGTCATGACCCATCTGAGAGCACATTTCGTGGAACAAATGCGCATGTGGGAGTATGAGCTGATGGAGACTTCCTCTCCATAAAGATGAATGAGGGCTCCTCACTGGATGAGCACTTATTGCGCCTCTACGATGCGTACATGAGTCTGGCATACTACCTAGACAACTGGTTCTCAAGCTCATTTGCGATAGGAGTTGTGCTGCGATCGCTTCCTCCAAGCTTCCAAGCACAAGTCAGGATCTGCGTTATGAGAGGCGGCGACACGGAAACACTGGATTTTCTTGAGTTCATATCACATTTCAGAAATGTGATAGATGAACCCAACGTCGCTGGAGTCATCAACGACAAAGGTCTATATTTGATATACAGTTTTATAAATGTTATAATCTTGCAAACACATTGCAGTGTTAAGTATATCTGATACTTGTTTTGTTTTACTGAAAACAAGTCCTTCTGCATAGAGGTGCTTGCTGGAGAGGAGGTGACGTTGCGTGTTGATGGCGAGCATGATGACGACGGCCAACGACACTCTCCCTCGACATTTATCATTTAGTTTATGTTTTAGGATGATTTTTGTAATCAAGAGATTGTGAACTTCTTTAGTGTGTCTCACACTTCGTGAGACGGTTATTCATATCAGTTTGTAACAAACAGTTGTTCTGCTTTTATGAATGATTTCTATTCGTGTTCATATCTTGTTTGATTACTTGTGAATTATCCTTATTGTTTGAAACTAATTGATAATGTATGAACATTTGTAAAACATTAAAAATGCCTTGTTTAAAAAATACCCAACTTAATGATATTTCATTAATGAATGAAACCATTGTTTGAATTCAAAGTTATGTGATAATATGTGAAAGTCATTCGATTTTTTGTCACATATAAATCATGCCTAAGTTCGGCAAAATAACTTGAACACCGTGTATTACTTGAATATAAAGTGTTTAATGAATTGTTAAAAGTAAATACATATTCGATGTATTATGTTTTAACGAAAATGGTAATTATCATTAAATGATTGTTTAAATGTGTAAAGTAGTTTACCAAAGGAAACATGAATATGAAACTATTTGATTTGATCAAAGTGTTTCATCAATAAAGGGTATAAATATAAAAGAGAATTCAATTACTATGATTTGATCAATAGTAATGAAATTCAACTTTATAAGAATGGCATAAAAGAAATTGTGGAATGCAAAGCGTTTTGAAACGTCAAAATGCAAAGCATCACAATGTGATATTAGATATCAAAAAGGGGTTGAATAGAAGGCACCAAATAAATCGGTGTAGTGTATATGTAGAGACCATTAGTTTAGAAATATTTAGCACTCAATTAGAATTGGTAAACCATTTGAATTCGTGAAAGTTTTGGGGTTATTCGATATAACCAAAACAATAGCGAATAAGTCCTTGTAGAATATTCATTGGAAACTTTGAATACGAAACCCATAGCTCAAACCAAAAGGAAAGCAAGATTCGTATTTCTTGGATTTTGGTGCATTCTTGAAAAAGCCCACTATTAGTGATGTTTCTCAATTATGAGTAAATGGAAATTAGTGTAAAACACGATGAGGATTCAAAACCCTGCATCAGCGTGTTGAGAAGCGCAACAGACAATATTCCTGAACGATTCTCCTCGCAGAAGGAAAGAATCAATGATTTTGATCATTGTGTTTTTACCTCCACTGTTGTTTTTCACTATATGAAGTAGGATTCAAAATGTAAATCCATATCTTGTATGGAGACATTTGTGAACCACTTGTCATGATTTTTGAAATATGACATACCTACGAACTATTAAGGAAATAATGGTAAACTAGAATTATGAGAAATCCTAAAAGCAAAATTAACTTGAGATTAGAAAGCAATTCATTGCTGAATCTCACAAGTAAAAGGAGTTACTTGATTTTTCCCAAATGACTGCAAAGCCATAGTAGGAAAAAGGGGTAAATGACAAAAGCACAATTTGTCAAGTATTGGACAAATTCAAATGAATTTGATTCATGTGTGCTAAATGTCTAGTGGATTTAAAACTAGTAATAGTACTGGTATCTCATAATAAAACTCCAAGTTTGATATTTGATCAAAGGATTTTGAAGTTATTGAAAAATAATAAGGAGATATGCAATTTGCATAAAATTGAGTGGGAGCTATGTAAGTCTTCCTAAAACAATATGTGATTTACATATTTTTAAGTGGGAGCAATATGAGTCTCAAACTCAAATATGTAGGAACATATTTTGAGTGGGAGCTTATAGGAGTAATTCTTAAGTATGTTAAGAATGAAAGAGCAAATACTTATAAATAATGATTTATAAGATGTAGAAGTTGATAATAGGTGTATTATGATATTATGTAGTATTCCTTAAGGGATTCTGAAAAGGGTTTCAGAATAGAAGTTAATTACGGAACTGGTCCTTAATAACTCAAACTAGGAATAGTATTAAGTTGAACATCAATGGTTGAAAGAAAGAAAAGGATGATCATCATCCACTGTGTTAAGACATAGGTTCTATCTTAGAAAACCATGATGATAACTTAGCATAATATGTGATCCAATAAAGAATGTTTGAAAGTGATTAAGTTCGAATCACAAAACGTTGAGCTAAATTTTGTCCGCAGTGTCTAGTAGAGAACTGTAGACATGTTTTCCAAATCCATAAAGGATGACATATCTTAAAGCATAGAGTTATGTTATAAGGGAATATATTGGAAACTCCTGTAGATACCAGTTAAAGTCAAATAGGAAGCGAGGTGAACAAAAACATCGAAAGTTGCACCGAGTGCACTAGTGTTTCGATGAATACATTTATAATAATAGATAAGGGTACCATCTAAAGTGTTGTATAATGTTATGGCGGGGCTAATTCGCTTTTAACATAGAATGATGTGTCCCAGGGCACAATGCCCATGAGAAAGCCCTCGAGGTTGATCTAACGTCACTGTAGGCTCCTGGAATCAGGCCTCGTTCTGCTGCCATAACGACGATGCATACACACAGATGCTGTCATGTGATGATAGAATATTAATGTCAATCAAAGTGACATTCGTAAGTTGCAAAGGATTTGGGACTGTAAAGTACAGACCCAAGACTCAACCTCTTCCACGAGCAAGCATGTTCTAGGCACCGGTTATATGGTACCAATAATTAAGAACAAATGCAGCTAGTGTATTTGTACTCTAGTGCAAGTGGGAGACTGTTACAAATATGCCCTAGAGTCAAATAGTAGTAAGGACTATTATCATATTTCATATAGTTTATGATTAAGTTTTATATCATGCTATAACTGTATTCAGTGGAAACATCAATACACGTGTGATATACAAACAAACCAGGGGTTCCCAGTGAAACTCTAGTCACTGGTTCATTGGTCAACAGATGATCATGTTTCCTGATCATGTGGCATTTATGCCAGTTGGAAATGAGGCCATCTCTGAGAATGAGATGATGAACCAATACCCAACCTAAACATCGTGATTCGATCATGTCACGAAGTTCAAGTTACGATGATTAGAAATAGATCCTCGTAGACTATTCTTAGACTGTAAGGCTATATCAATCACTGTCTTCCGAGAGTGCTTAGATAGCATCAAACGCCATCTGGTAAAACGGTGGTTATAAAGGTGTGTTCAGGTATTCGGAGGAAACCGTAGAGGCAATATATGTCAAGAGCGGGATTTGTCCGTCCATGTGATGGGAAGATACTCAAGGGCCCACTCGGAGAGGTTATATCCAATAGCTGCGTAGCGTGTGATTGGATCATGGGGATATCACTTGTCGGAACGAGTCAAGTAGCATTGTTCAGTAACGAGATTGAACACGACATGGTGATATCATTGATCAGATCTCGGGCAATGCAAGTATCGAGAGACAAAGGGAATAAGACACGACTGTCCCGGTTCAAACGACAAAAGATCTTCGTGGAACGCACATGGGTCACATGGCCATCCAGGTCCCTCTGTTGATCATTGGTGCGGGAGTGTCCCGACCATGTCTGGAGTGTTCCTGAACCGTGGGGTATCACGCTTAAGGGCTTGATGATGATGCTTAGAGAGCATTTATAGGATCGGTAGAATCACCGAAGAAAAGAAGGGAGAAAACTGGAAGAGTTTCGGTAAATCCGAAGGATGTCCGGAGTGGAGGTGGAAGGTGTTCCATGGCCACGGAGATTAGATAATATGTGAATGAATGTTAAATATTGATTTAATCATTTATTCATAATTATTTAATAAAGAGAAAATCAATTTAATGGTCAAAAAGGCTTAATGGGCCAATTCCTGAGGGAGAGGGCCCATTAGGGGAAAGGAGAGAGGGAGAGGGACCAAGGGGGAGGCCGGCTGGGCCTTGCCCCCCCCCCCCGCGGGGCCCACTAGGGGCTGGCCGGCGGCCACCCCACCCCCTCCTCTCCTTTGGTCCCACCCCGAGACTTGAGGGGAGGTAGTACCTCCCTTCCCCCTATATAAAGTGAGGTATTTGGCCTAGAAAAATACACCCAATAATCAAAAAAGGTCTCCCCACTTTTGGGAGGACCTCCAATTGATATTTTCTCTCTCCTCCTCTCTCTCTCGTGACCGTGGTCCCAAGTCTGGACTGCTCGAGGAGAGACATCTTCACCGCGGAGCGCCGTCGCGCTGCGGGATTCGGATCCGGGAGCTCTACTTCCGCAATTGCTACTGGATCGGGGAAGCAGGAGTTATCGTCAGGCACTGGACGTGTGTAACTCCTCGCGAGGTGTCGCACTTGAGGCACTCAAGTCGTTGGAGCCAGAAGGAGCGCAATGACTTCATCATGACCTTGAGGTCGGCTTCGGCTCGTCTACATCAACCACGCTCTCCTGAGCGTTGACAACGTTTTTCGGTCTTCAAGGGTAAGTTCGCGAAAAGCCCCTCCCGTTACTGTATTACTAATAGATAGGTCCTGACAGCTTCAGGGGTTCAGGGCGCGTAGAGTAAAATTTATTGTTTTTATGCTCGGAACCCCTACCACTATATCGTATAAGTGGGTAACTACACATTAAAACATATAGGATAACACTTTTCCCCTTGAAAAATCGCCTCGAAAACCTTGGAATCGCCCTCGTTTTCGAGCTTGCTGGAGAACACCGTCGGGAGTGTCGTCCTTGGAGATCCCCGAGCTCCTTTTCCCCTTCTTTTTCCTCCATCGAGCTCTCCTTGCAACATTGCCTCACCCTGTGTCATTTCCTCTTCTCGTCCACTGTAAACCACCGTTAATTTGTTATCGGAGTTTATCGAAGCCGCGGATGATCAGCCATCGTTTATCATCGATCGAGGAGGAGAAGCTCTACGGAAACAAAACTACATTGACCTTGTGATGATAGCTATATGATAAATACATGAGTAACTCTACCATGAACACCTGAAAAAATCTATATAGAATCGGTTGATAACAATGCTCTAATCAGGTGGGTAACTTTATAAGAAATGGGTGGATAACTTTTATCTAGAGGGTAGGGTAACTACACCAAATTGGTGCTGATAGCTATACTGTAAACACCTAACCGGATAACTCTATAAGTAATAGGTGGATAACTGTTACCTTGAGAGCATGGTAACTACATTGATCTTGTGATGATAGCTATATGGGAAATAGATGAGTAACTCTACCCTGAACACCTAGAAAAATTTGTATAGCGTCAATTGATAACTATACTCTGATCTGGTGGGTAACTTTATAAGCATTGGGTGGATAATTTTTATCTAGAGGGTTGGATAACTACGTCGAATTGGGTATGATAGCTATATTGCAAATACCAAGTCGGATAACTCTATAAGTAATAGGTGGATAACAATTACCTAGAGAATATGGTACTACATTGATATGGTGATGATAGCTATACGATAAAGACATGTGTAACTCTATCCTGAACACCTGGATAATTCCATATAAAATCGGCTGGTAACTATACCCTACTCAGGTAGGTACCTCCATAAGCTATGGGTGGATAACTTTGTCATAGCTGAAACTGATGATAAATACTTGTCACTTGAAGGCAATTAAACTTAATGGGCTGCTGGAATTTTCTCGCTGCAAACACCATGAAGAGGTGCCATCCACACTCCTAATAGGCCAATTTTGCTCCGTCGTGCATCAAACCAGACTGCATACAGCCATACCACCAAGAAACATGTACTCCTATAAGAAAGGAGTTCACTTCATCCTGGTCCGATTGAGCTGAGGTGCTAAATCTAAGTTATCTAATTTACCAGGTGTCAAGAAGGACAGGGATAACAAAGGACAGGATACCAGCCTCCAATTTTCCGTAGCAGTCATGTCAGCATATTTCTTGTCAAATACATTTCACAAATCGAAGCTACTCACTCTATCCGGTGAACTAATCAAAATGAAACCCAGTGTACATTACAAAGGTCTCTCCCATTGATCAAATCAGCTCAATGTAAACATCAGAGGGAATCAATCAAGATCAACCAATCAATTTTATAGTCCATTTTATCTGCACCAACACAGTCATGTATAGTGCAGAAGTACTCTCCCTCCAGATGCACCGCCGTCGTGACAAGGAGTTCGGCCGACTGCCACTCTAGTGTGACGCCGGCGCCATCAGGGGCAAGCTGGTGCTACTCGACCCTTCCCAATTTCCCTTGGAGCTGGGGACGGGCTCCTTCTGCTGGTAGACTTGCCCCGTTGCCCATGCCACAGGAGATGGGCTGCTACTGCGACGATCCCCACATGACGGTCGGGATTTGCATAAGACTGAGGAGGAAATGAGAGAATAGGATAGATGGATGGCACACGAGGGAGGCGCGGAGGTGTAGGCAGCGCCGGCGATAGGAGGGAGCACGAGGTGGGAGGAGATGTATTGGCAGCGGCGGTGGGAAGTGGGAACAGAGGGATGCTGGGATGCGATTGCGGTCGGGAGAGATGAGCGATGTCCGCGTGTATCTCGTCCACAAGTTCTCATCACGGTCGATCCAACAGTGTACGGGAGTCCGCTGAGTTTGACTAATTTCAGATCGGTCTATAAATAGATTTTCCCTTGTTTTTTTTAGAATTACTGCCATTTCATCTGCCCAGATAATTTTACAGGACAGCAAGATGAGGCCTGGGCTCAAGCCTATATGTGGCACCTCTGACCCTTCTCCATTCGTGATCTCCATGTGAAAATTAAGGGGGTGTTTGGTAGGTTGTGAAAATTAAGGGGGTGTTTGGTAGGTTGTGTCAAATGAGAATCCCTTTCTCCACTCATATACATATTGCCCCTAGACAAGTTCAACTCAGATTTCCTCCTGTGTTTGGTAGCCTGGGTTTGCTTGAACAAGCTAGACTGAGACGTTGTTTGGTGGCTTGTGTGAGTTCAAACATGATGTTGTCGAAAATTTTACACATAGGTCCTTGTATAGAAAATAAAAAAAGCAATCAGGCCCTTGCGTCATGGCGTCGCTAGTGCTCTGCCATGAGGCCTCGCGTGGGAGGACGGCGGCCTGCGGGAGAGGAGAAGGAGGATGGCTGACGGGAGCTCGCGCAACCAGGCGCTGCTTCCAAGAACTCGGGCCGCCGGGAGGTCGCACCGCTAGGCGCTGCTTCCAGGAGCTCGCCGTCGGGAGGTCGCGCAGCCAGGCGCTGCTTCCAGGAGCTTGCCGTCGGGAGCTCGCGCCGCCAGGGGGTTGTGTCGCCAGGGGGCCTTGTGTCGTGTGAATCTCGCGCCGCTAGGGGGCCTTGGGTCGCACCGCCTGGAGGCCATCGGAGGAGCTGCGTCAGCTAGTCGTCCTAGTGCAGGTCGGGGACGGGGAAGGAGAAGGGAAGGTCTCGCCGGAGGAGAAGCGCACCGTGTCGAGGAATAGCTCCGCCCCGCGCTGCCGCTGCCACGCGCCGCCGCCAGGAAGAGCTCCACCCCGCGCCACAGTTCGGTTGCCGGTGCAGTTGGACGGGTACCTCGGTCGGGAGAGGCCTATCCGAGGCGAGAGAGTTGCAAGGAGGGGGGAATGAGCGTGCGGGATTTTGACCCCTACCGGTCTGGAGCGACGTGCGGGATGGACTCGGCACTGCTGAACTGCGAAGCTCGATTCGAGCTTCACAACCGGGCAGGGCTGAGGGGCTATTTTCGTATCAGATGGGCATAACTGAGGGGAGCCGACCCGATCTACCAAACAACAAAAGGTGAGAAAATTTGGCGTGAGATAAGATTTTCTGGATTGCCCCGGGCTACCAAACACACCCTCAGAATGACAAAAGATTCTAAAAAAAAAAACTAAGAATGAGAAATCACCATTTTCAGCTAAAAAGAGAAGACAAATCAGCATCCAACCAAACACTACGTGTGGTATCCTTTAACTGCCACGACGCGCGGACTGAGCAATGCTCTCTCGCCCAAGACCCCAAATACAGTAGTTGACTGCTCTACTCTGTCCTGAAGCTCCTCTACCCATGGCCGGGGACGCGCGCGCTGGTCCCAGCCTTCTCTTCCTCCTGATCGGCTTGGCCGCCTCCCTCCTAGCGACGTCGCGGGCGCAGCCGACGGACGTGAAGGTGGGGCTTATCATCGACGCCGCCTCGCCGGTGGGCAAGATCGCAAACACCACCATCCCCATGGCCCTCGACGATTTCTACGCCGCCTTCCCCAACTCCACCGCTCGGGTTCAGATCCTGCATCACGACTCCGGCGGGGACGTCGTCGCCGCCGCGTCCGCCGGTATGCCCAAGCCCAACGCCGCTAATCGGGTTATTTCGACGTCACATGTGCGTACGTGGTCTTAATTGCTTGGCTTGCGTGCAGCGTTGCAGCTGATAACGGTACAGGGAGCCCGCGCCATCCTCGGCCCGCAGTCGTCCGTCGAGTCAACTTTCGTCGCCGACCTCGGCACGCGGGCCGAGGTCCCTGTCGTGTCGTTCTCGGCAACGAGCCCGTCGGTGTCTCCCACCACGGCGAGGTTCTTCTCCCGTGCCGCGCTGAGCGACGCGGCGCAGGCCGGCGCCATCGCCGCGCTCGTCACGTACTTCGGTTGGCGCCGCGTGGTGCCCATCTACCAGGACGACGACTACGGAGCCGCCTTCGTGCCGTTCCTCGTGGACGCCATCACCAGTGCGCGCGCCGCCGTCCCGTACCGCTGCGCGCTCCCGGCCGCGGCGACCAGCGACGCCGTGGCGGCGGCGATGTACCGGATGGAGTCCGAGCAGACACGCGCCTTCGTTCTCCACACGCGCGCCGAGCTCGCGGAACGCGTGTTCGCCGCCGCCGCGGAGGCCGGCATGATGGGCGAGGGGTACGCGTGGGTCATCACCGACGGGCTCACGGGGCTGCACGGCTTCGTCAAGCCGCCGCAAGGCGTGATCGGGCTCGCAACCTACGTGCGGGACACGCCGCGGATGCGCGAGGTCGAGAAGCGGTGGGCGCACCGGTACATGCGCGAGCACCGGGACGCGGAGGGGGCGCACGCCGAGATGGGATGCTACGCCGTGTGGGCTTACGACGCAGCGTGGGCCGTCGCGTCCGCGGCAGAGCGGCTCAGCTCGAGCGAGTTGTCATCACCCCCGGGGCTGGTCGGCGGAAAGGGCGGGCCCACCGACATCGCCGGGCTCGGCAAGTCGATGTCAGGCGAAAAGTTCCTCCGCGCTATCAACGCCACAAGATTCGAGGGCCTCGGCGGCTGGTTCGAGCTCATCGACGGCGAGCTCAAAGTGCCGGCCTTCGAG
The DNA here is from genome assembly GCA_910589775.1 of Avena eriantha. NCBI lineage: Eukaryota > Viridiplantae > Streptophyta > Magnoliopsida > Poales > Poaceae > Avena > Avena eriantha. Next base: position 77,106,576 of record OU342743.1, read on the forward strand.
GTGGTGAACATCATGGACAATGCAAAGGAGAGGAGCCTAGGGTTCTGGTCGCAGCAGTACGGGCTCACTCGGCACATATACCACCGTTCCAAGATACTGAACGGCGAGCTCAAGCCGGTCATCTGGCCGGGAGACTCGACGGTGCGGCCGAGTGGGTGGGTTCAGCCGACGATCGCGAGGAAGCTGCAGGTTGCGGTGCCGGGGAATGTGTCGGACAGCTACGGACCGATCGTGCACCTTATCGTTGACCCCGTGACGAACCAGACGACGGCCGGCGGGTTCGTGATCGAGGTGTTCGAGGCGGCAGTGCGGCTGCTGCCGTATGCGCTGCCGTTCGAGTACGTCAAGGCCAAGTCCATGCCCTACGACGAGCTGGTCCAAGCAGTTGGTAATGGGGTAAGTAACCTGCTTTATGTTGTTGGTCAATTTTTGCTTTCGTTTCTTCTTAGAGTGTAAACCCACAACACATATTCATTAGCGTCCCATCTTAGAATAGCTTACATTCCTAGTATTCCCTCCATTCCATAACTCCTGTCGTAATTTTAGTTTAAATTTAAACTAAAACCACGACAAGAATTATGAAACAAAGTGAGTACATGATTGATTTGTACAAATTAATGGTACCATGGTGTTGGGTAACTAGACATATATTGTTATTCTGATACTGATCTACATAGCCTTGAAAAAATATCAACCCAGTTCCAATCCTGAGACGTTATAATAATGCAAGCTACATACATAAACTGATATATACAGTATACACACATACATAAAATGAGACTTGGACCATAAACACCATGATGAATTAACTAGTGCCTAATAAATGCATATATTTTAATCTATTAATAAGGGGCATGCCCGGTTCAGAGAGACATATTTAAATACACATTAGCAATGGTCAAAACCTTGCTTGTATATCTTTTGCTCCGAAGGAACTATCTTGTACTACTTGACCGGCATATAGACCACAGAATAACAATGTATATGTGTGTAACTAAGGCGAAATATAGACCACAGAATACTTTGACTAGGATTTACATTCCTAGCCATTAAGCCAGTTGACCGTTGAACATTGTTGTTATCAAGGTTGTTGCAATCATGCATCATGGACCAGAGGCTAGCTCCTAAAATGTCTCTGTCATAGAAGAAGTCATAAAAAGGACAGATACACAAGTTCAAGAAGGATTTTTAACTGATACACCTCCACCCCTCACCGTTGTGAATAAACGGGACGAACATTATCACCATCATTTACAGCTTTTTTTCTACTGGACAGAGTCTATTAGACCATATATTTGTGTTATGAGGGCTTTTATAGGTGTGCCGAATATGTGTGTTTGTCCAATTTTTTTTTTAAAGTGTCATTTTTGTTTTGAAAGTTACTTAACTTTAGATCATGTTTGGGTTGCAAGATTATTCCCAAATTCCTACAGTATTTGAACTGCTATATCTAGAAAGTAATTACAAAATTGTTGTGCAATGTTTATGTTCAAAGAGAAGCGTGTGTTGGTCCTTGGGAGATTATGGCGTTTCCATGACTAAATATAGAACTCTTGCACACTGAAGAAAGTTCAACCCGCAATAAAAAAAACACCATTTAGCATAGGTCCAACAACGGCATGCACGACCAAATTAGCACAACATGACGCGCGACCAACGTGAGTAAATTATGTCACGGTTGACAGCATCATGCCCACATACTGAGCGTTAGGCGTTGTCTGAACGCATGCTGCATAGCATACTGAATCTGCAGTAGTATACTGTCGAGTGTGGAGTTTGTCATGATGGTACTAGCATAGTAAGTGGCCGTGGCTGGCTGTTGCTTATTTTGGGAATCGAATCACTGCTGATCTTGTCTGGTGTCAAGAGATTAGGTATGCATTTACTTGTACTGTTTGAATTGGATTAGCAACAAGTTGAAGCCTATGCGTTGTAAGTTCACTTGTATAGTACTAGACTGCTCGTCTGCTCAAATTATCATTTTGGCGTAGAAAAAGGCATAAATGATACATGCATATGAAAATGTACGCACTTCCTTCTTTTCTCTTAGGTTTACTCATTCCCTCATTGGCTCCATCACCTTATGTTAAGTGATCAGTATTTTAATGTGAATCAAAAATCTAACGTATTACCGAAACTCTTTTTTTGCCTTGACCACAGTTAAAGTGGTCCAAAGAAATCAATTTTTTCTCTCAGAATCAAAGAGTTTAGATAGCCTTTTGAGGTTTTTGCAGAAGAGAAGAAGCATCCATGAATGAGCTTCGGTTCGGGGCTTTAGGCCTTGTGCTTGTGATTAGGAATAGAGGAGTAGATGACCTAGCCTTGGTCCTTTTTTTTTGTCTGAATTTTTTTGTTACCTGATGAATTGTTTTGGTGTAACAGATTGTGGCTAAACTAACTGTGTCGCCTCACTCTTTTCCTCAGACATTTGACGCGGCGGTGGCAGACATCACCATGACCGCGGACCGGTCGATCAACGTGGACTTCACGCTGCCTTACGAGGCAACGGCCATCGCAATGGTGGTGCCGGTGCGCGACCAGCGGAGCAGCAAGCGGACGTGGGTCTTCCTCAAGCCGCTCCGCTACGACCTTTGGCTCGTCAGTGTCGTGTTCTTCCTCTTCACCGGCTTCGTCGTCTGGGCCATCGAGCACCGTGGCAACGAGGACTTCCGCGGCCCACCCTCCTACCAGGTCGGCACCCTCCTCTACTTCGGCTTCTCCACCCTCGTCTTCGCCCACAGGGAGAACCTCAAGAGCAACCTGTCGCGGCTCGCCGTGCTGGTGTGGGTATTCGTCGTGCTCATCCTACAGTCCAGCTACACTGCCAGCCTCACCTCCATGCTCACGGTGCCGCAGCTGGAGCCGACCATCACCGACTACGGCGCGCTGCTAAGGGGCACAGAGAAGGTCGGGGTCATGAACAACTCCTTCGTGCTCAGGGCCATGACGGAGTTGGGTTTCTCGCATGGCAGGCTCGTGCGGTACCCGGACACGCAGAGCTTCCACGAGGCACTGCTCAATGGCAGCATCGGCGCCATCGTCAACGAGACGCCCTACCTCAAGATCTTCCTCAAGACCTACCGAGAAAACTTCACCATGACCAGCCAGCTCAACAAGACCGGTGGCTTCGGTTTCGCGTTCCCCAAGGGGTCGCCGTACGTGATGGACCTGTCCCAGACGATCCTGAAGCTCACCGAGAGCGATGAGATGAACCTGATCGAGCGCAAATGGTTTGGGGATGCCGACGACGATGGTGATGCGCAGGGCGATGGGCAGTTCACGTCGGACAGCCTTAGCTTCGGCAGCTTCTGGGGCCTATTCCTCATCACCGGCGTCACCTCACTCCTCTGCTGCACCGTCCACCTTGTCAAATTCGTCGCGACTAACCAGCGGGAGCTCCTGTTGAATTTGTCCTGGAAGGGCAGGCTCTGGAGGTTGGCCAAGATCTTTGACGACAAGGACCCCTCGTCGCACACATTCAGGATCAAGGACGATGGTGGTTCCATGGCAGGACGGAACGTAGAGGTTGCCTCACCTCGCACCGCACAGAGTGAGTTTGGCAGCCCGCTGAGCACTCCGTACACGAGCGAGTGGTCAATGGAGAGGGCAAGCCCGGCGACCGGTGAGATCGAGCTGGCCGCCGGTGGGAAAGAGAGGGTAGAGGTAGCTCCGAACACCGACGGCTCTGGAGAAAATGGCATCAGAAGGTAAGAGGTCACTGATGTTCTCCGATTTCCTGCAGTAAAATGGCAGTGATTGTTTGGATGCTGTGTGTCATAGGGGAATTGACAACAGTGACCAATTACTGTAAATTGTAGATAAGCAACTGTAAATTGTAAATTATACTAGTCTCTTAGGATTATATAGCACCTAATCTACAATATGAAGAGTACTGATTGTAATGCTTGTAAGACAATAGGCAAAAGGAGTTTGGGTGAAAACGAACACAACCCCAACTGTGGTGGTGGTGGTGGTGGGGGGGGGGGGTTATATATCAGTATCACAAGGTTTACAAGAGTTGGTTACAAACATGGTTAGACTAAATACATATTCAATCAATGCTTAGAAACAGAGTTGTTATTCTTTAGGAAAAAGTAATTTATTTGCCATTGTACTATTTCATATCTGACTATATAGCAACATAAAAATTGAGGAGCCACCTTGTTGGATGGTGCTGTTCCACTTTCCCATCAATGACGAATTATGACTGCACTCCGAGAGTACCGATCAAATCTTGCTTACAGACAAAGTCGTCGTCTGCTCAGTGGTGTGCGCACTTTCCTTGCTACCGGAGGGTATTAACTTTGTACTCCTTACTCCCGGATGTTTTGAAAGGCAATAGTAAAAAAGTTTGTACTCCTTACTCCACAGAGCAGTATCCCCATACTCAATGGCCATTCACTAACTGGTTATCCCTTTTCTTGAGAAGAATTGACTAACCGCAGTTATCTTAGCGCCTAGTAGGGTTGTGAAGTGGACATCCGGCAAACCCATATGTAGGTATATAAAAAGTCAAACATGTGTTAATCTCAAATAAAAGCACTAGGTTGATTTTTAGAGTACTTATATGCGGGCTATTGCTCGCAGCCCTAGAGCCTAGGGTTGCGCAACCGTTTCAAAAACAAGCCTTCCACAGTTATCTAGGTTTCCTTGACTTCTTCCTCACAATCCCATTTCATAAGGATCAGAGATTCAGCAGATGGAGGTATACTTGAATTTGTCAAAGGAAGTTTCCTTGAATCTGCTGAGTCCATCACTTCAAAGCGCAGGCATCATTCACTTTATACATTTATAAATAGAATGATAGATACTTCCAGAACATAGGCCGAACAGATAGTTGACATTATAGCTCAGAGCTGACCAAGACTTGTTTAGAATAATGTGAAAAAATAATGAGGAATCATAACTATAAGAGAGTATGCATTGGCTTTGGCCCCATACATACTGTGGCAACAGCTCAGGGATGGACACAGCAGCTAAGACCACCTCATTGTTGTTAATGTTGTTGCCGTTCCTCGTTCTCGGTGTCGCTCAAAATGTTAACCAGAGAGGAGTAGGCATACTCAATGTTGGAGCTATCCTCAATCTGCAGTCTTTGGTGGGCAAGATAGCACGTACTAGCATTTTGATGGCTATGGAAGATTTCTATGAGGTACACAGGAATTGTACAACAAAATTAGTTCTCTACATAAGGGACTCCAACGGAGACAACATCCAAGCTGCATCAGAAGGTGCGTATCGCAATTTGTGAATCATTGTTGAATTTTTCACTCAATGATGCTATGGAACACAATAAACAACTAATATTAAATTGGAGTACAGTGTTAAGGCGAAATCCTATGCGGTTTACATTCTATTGCTGATTATAATGATAATATCAAAACATTTAGGAACTTTTTTCGCACTAAACTTGGATAAAAAGTTAGAAATAGATTTATCTGGAGTGAAATGAAACAAAGAAGCACTGCAAAATAATTTTCCTTAAGTTCATTAGTAAACTTGTATTTCTACAGTTTTCTATTGCCACTGCAAGTGTAACAATGTAAGGGCATTTACAAAGTAGCCTAAAAAAAGACAGCCGTGAATCTGTTGGCTAAAACTAGGCACTTTCCCATGAACCTGAATTCTTGATGTATTTATGCTCCTAAATATCTGGAAACAGTACCTTAAAGGCCATGACCATAGAGTACAAGTCATTATATTAAGCTATAACATCATAGGTTGCCTAATGTTTATAAATGCACCAGATATCTTAGTTTCTTGAAATAATGTTTTCTCTTAATTGGATTATACAACTGTGGACCTGCTGGAAAATTACTCTGTACGGGTCATCATTGGTCCACAAAAATCTTCGGAGGCTACTTTTCTGTCTGATATTGGGAACAACAGTCAAGTCCCTGTTATCTCCTTCACTGCAACAAATCCCGCTCTTTTGTCTTCCAATGTGCCATATTTTTTGCGTGCAACTCTAAGTGATGCTGCTCAAGTGAAAAGCCTCGCTGCTCTCATTAAGGCTTATGGTTGGAGGGAAGTGGTGCCCATCTATGAGGAAACAGACTTTGGCAGGGGCATTATACCTTACCTGGTTGATGCCCTCCAAGAGGTTGGAGCTTCTATGCCATATCGCAGTGGGATCTCTCAATCAGCAAACAGTGACCAAGTTGAACAAGAACTATACAAGCTGATGACGATGCAAACAAGGGTTTACATTGTACACATGTCATCATCTATTGGTTCCATTCTCTTCACGAAGGCCAAAGAGTTAGGAATGGTGAGTGATGGATATGCATGGATTTTGACAAATGGGATGCAAATATTATTAACTCAATAAACCCCTTGGTTCTTGACGCAATGGATGGTGCATTGGGTGTGAGATTCTATGTGCCTAAATCAAAGGAACTTGGTGATTTTACTACAAGATGGACTATGAGGTACAAACAAGACAACCCGAATGACCCACCAAGGGAGCCAAGTATTTTTGGGCTCAGGGGTTATGATACTATTTGGGCCTTGGCACAAGCAGCGGAAAAGTTAAGCGTGACCAATGCCATATCTCAGAAGCAGCAACAGAGGAAAAAACTCAATGTGTCTTGGAGCTTTGGAAATGTCGACAATTGGTCCAAAACTCCTAGACGCAATCATACAACATAAGTTCAGAGGCTTAAGTGGTGATTTTGACCTTACAAACAGGCAGTTAAAATTTTCTATATTCCAGATAATCAATGTGGTCAGAGGCGAGGCGAAAGAAATAGGTTTCTGGACAGCAAAGAATGGAATTCACAGGAAATTAAATCAAAATGGATACAAAGGCACATATATAAACTCTATACCTGACCTCAGTCCAGTTGTTTGGCCAGGAGAAGCGAATGTAGTTCCTAAAGGATGGCAGTTTCCTACTTATGGAAAAAGGCTCCGAGTAGGTGTCCGAACAAGTGGATATCCTGAGTTTATGAAGGTGGAAAGGGATCCTGTAACCAATGTAACAACTGCAACTGGGTATGCAATTGATGTATTTGAAGAGGTGTTAAAGCAACTTCCATATGCAATACCTTATGAATATGTAGCATTTGACAATGCGGAAGGAGTAAGCCATGGTACCTATAATGATTTTGTCTATCAAGTTCATCTTGGGGTAAGAAATTTTGGTTCTCCAATTGTTGATATTGTTAGAAAGGGCATGCTCCTTTTTAAAACATTTTTTAAATAATTTTACTAGTCCTAACTGTACATTTTAATCATGTTTTAGAAAATTCATTTAGTTTCTGGGCGACATTTTCCACCAATTATTTGAACTGAATGTTGATTGGTACAAGTAGTAGATAGATAGACATACATGATAAATGTGAGATCCAGGCCCAGGGCTCAATATGATTGCATATTGATAGAATAATCATAAAAACAAGTTGCAACTTCTTTTCTGGAAGCTCATCTGAAAAGTACTCCGAGGTTAAGCGTGCTTAGCCTAGAGTAATTTGAGGATGGGTGATGGACTGGAAGTTCTTCCTGGGCACGAGTGAGGGCGGAGTGCGCAGAAAAGACTAGTGTTGGGCTATGGGGCCTCTCTAGAAATCCTAGAGAGTTGCAGGCATAACAAACTGCAGAAGGATATTTATTCTGAATGGAAGAAGTGTTACTCATTCTATACCAGTCGAGATACAAAGGGACTAGATGTATTCCCAACATATAGATAATAGTGCTTGTGTTTCTTTTCATATTAGGATAAAACTGATCGTTATAATTGTTGCATGTTTGCTAATGCACTCATACTTCACTAGTTTTGCTGACCTTGAGCAGTATACTGATCAGCTGATGATCGAAAGAAACATGGCTACATACTTATGCAACACTAAATTACATGCTTGCAGGTATACCAAGCAGTAATTGGGGATATAACCATCAGGTACAACAGAACTTCCTATGCTGACTTCACACTACCTTATACTGAATCTGGGATAGCAATGATTGTGCCAGTCAAAGATGACACAACTAAGGATACTTGGATATTCTTGAAGCCATTAACTACTGACCTGTGGTTTGGAAGCATTGTGTTCTTCATATTCACAGGTGCTGCCATCTGGCTATTGGAGCGACGGATTGACAACAGTGAACTGACTGGTCCCGTTTCCCGACAGCTTGCGATAGTATTGTATTTCCCCTTCTTTATAGATAGTAAGTGATGATGTTATCAAATATATTAAATTTTCTTAATTCCATAAAAGATTGCATTTTTGAAATATGATACAACAAAATCTCAAACAGGATGTTTTAGGAATTTCTTAGTAGCAAGTTCTTGTTTACAAAAAAGAATTGACCTGAACAGTATATAGTCTGTACAGTCAGCAGGAATCGGTACAGTTTAAAGTAGAAACCAATACACACTTTAGCCTACAGCCTCAATGTCACGCAGCCACGATCCAGGTAGTTTAGGGTATGAACAACAGTAACATGCACAAAGGAAGGGTCTGTGGGGTTAGAAGGGAGGAAATACGAGAGTGAGATAGATTAGTAGCTCTCACTCTATTCATAATGCACTTGCCACGTCCTTTAAATAGAACTAGACTTCCAAACGATTGTGTCAAACAACAATTGTGTCAAACTCAGACTCTCATCTCCTTGAAAATAACTTCGTATCATAAATCATACTCTATTTATAACTTCTGTAACAAAAGATAAACTAATGTGTTGGAGCCAACACATACACAATTTGGTGCAGCACAACTTACACATGTCCTAGTTGGACACAATTGCCACGACGCCGCTGGTATTGCGTTCCCACCATGAAAATTCTTCGAACTGCAGTATTTTACCATAGATCTTTTTTTAATTCACGAAACACAGTGTAAATGATCATCAGTAACAAAAAACACTAGGTTATTAATTTATTGGCACATAACCACACACATTGAGACGCCAGTAGGGGCAATGTGAAACCAGGTGATTAAGGGTTTCAGCCTTACACATGGTGCTTTAGCCAAGAGAACACCGAAATAACGAGTTTCATTTTCTGTTTGCATGAAGAAAACACAGTGGGTACACAACTGTAGCGAATGGGCTAAGTGGCTAAAGGGGAGGAACTGAATGTTATTTCAGCAAAGTACCAATTACTTGAGGGTATAAGGTCAATTTTGCTAAATTCAAAACCCTGGTTCTGTGTGACTATTTATCTACTGCTTTGTGCAAATTACTCAATGTACTCCCTCCGTTCTGAAATATTCTACATTCTAGAGCCAAAATTTGTTCTGAAATAATCTACATTCTAGCTTTTAGTCAACAAGAACACAGAAAACAAAGTGATTCTACTCTCTCTATTGGATGTCATCATTCTCAATGTAGCTTGGATTGGTTGTTCACATATCTAAGTAGTAATAATAAATGCAGTACTAGCTTGTTTGATTTTTCCAAGATGTAGATTAAAATGGAACGGAGGGAGTATGTAACTATGCATATATCTTTTTATTTTTTCTTACTATATAAATGAAGGAAACTGACATATAAAGAGTAAATTCAGCAATCATGTTCTACTTGAAGTTGCTGATAGATGGTTGTTCATTTTGCAGAGGAGAGGGTGGAAAGTATTTTGTCTAGACTGGTTATCATTGTATGGGTTTTCGTACAACTGGTAATTACGTCAAGTTATACAGCCAATTTATCATCAATGCTTACTGTGCAGCAGCTTCAGCCCACAGTAACTGATGTTCATGAACTCCTTAAGAAAGGAGACTATGTAGGATATCATAATGGTTCTTATGTAGGGGACCTATTAGAACAACTTGGTTTTGACAGAAGAAAGATCAGGGCCTACAATAATCAAGATGATTTTGCTGATGCACTCTACAAAGGGAGCAAAAATGGTGGTATTGCTGCAGTCATACATGAAGTTCCATACATCGAAATATTCCTCGCTAAGCATTGCAAAGGTTACACAATGGTTGGACCAATTTACAAGTCTGAAGGATTTGGCTTTGTAAGTTAGCTACACCAGATACATTTTGGTACATTATACTATATGCATCAGATCTTACATAGTCTCCTTTCTTAAGGAGTTCATGAACATCAGTATAACTGCTCAGACTTCGAAAAGAATGACCAATTCATAAAGGTAGAGATACTTATCAAAACATAGAGCACATATGGAAATACGGACGTACATATATGAAGTTGCTGGATGACCAATGTACAGTGCTAAGACCCAAGATAATAAGAAACAAGTGCACTCTAACAAGGCTATGCCTGGTATGGAACTGATCATTCTGTGCAACCATTTACCAAAATTAGCACTTTCAAAGAATTTTAAGTCATACCGTCACTAGAAGTAATTTGTTTTGACAAGCAACTTTTAGCAATAAGAACTATTGGCCAATGTTATAAGGTCCAGATACTATATGGTGCACATTGTTTCTACCAAAAACTTAGAAAGAGCAAGGAAGTTCTAACTTCTAAACATAGAGGTACGTTGGAGAGTGAAGATCATACATTTGGTTTTAGAATAAAACTTACTGGTAAAGGCAGACAGTGGAGTGGTATGCATATTACCAAGACACTGACACGAATATGGTGTTGTAATTCGATTGACACAAGGAGAACCTTGAAAGACAGACATAAGCAAATAGTAGATTTATTTTAAAAGAAAAGGCAAATGGTTTCTACTTACTGTGATTTCTGTTCCTTCCAGCGTCGAGTTTGAACCTAGAATCTTAAATAACAGTCAATTGCTCTTTATAAAAAATATTCTAAATAATTATCGTGTTTTCACTTAATATGCATTTTATAGATCTCCCTAGTGATGTGTTAATACATCGTATACAAAATGGCTAGCCTCCAGATACTCTACAAATGCATATCAGCTAAAACTTGAAATATCTTGCTCCGGAAAAAGTTGAACTCACATGCACTAGTTTGCAAAAGCTGGAAATTGCAGTAAGTACCGCACAATTTATTTCTTAAATATAATTTTATTGCATTTGGAATCAATATTAGAATTAATCTACCATACATTTACTTAGTTTAAATATATTTTCCTTGCAAAGTAAACGTATTACTGAATATGTTGTACTGCTTGCTTAGGCATTCCCCAAGCGGTCCCCTCTGGTCTACGACTTTTCAAGGGCAATCCTCAGCATAACAGAGGGAGATGCCATCATTCAGATAGAAAGGAAATGGATAGGAAATCAGCATGCCTGTCAGAACGACGGTCCCATCATCGGCTCTAGCAGATTAAAGTTTAAAAACTTTTCAGGACTCTTTCTACTCACGGGAGTTGCTTCAACTTCTGCCCTTTTAATAGCTTTGGTGATGTTCCTCTACAAGAAGCACAGGATAAGGAACAGTATAGGCCCTGGTCAAATTCAGATGGGATATGGAGCAGAGCATGTAAATGAACAAACTCAAGAAAGGACTACAGAATCTAACCCGGCCCAGAACATGCAGTTAACCGTACGAGAGGATTCAGATAGCGACGCCTGCCAACAAGAGATAGAAATATCCAGAGAGCTAAGTCCTAGTTCGGAAGTCCAAACAACTCCAGATTTTACACCGCATGGAACATCAAGCAATGGTGTCTAGTGCCATGTTAAGTGAAGCCATATCCAGGCTCTCAAGCCTCCTGAATACGCCTGGTCATATGTTGTTCTTTTTTGTAATTGTGTGCCTAGTGATATGGATGCTAACAGTAATGCTTGCTACCTGCAAGTCAGTGCAGCGGCAATGCAACTGTAGCCTTATTACGTATTCTGATTTGGCTTCGGTTCCAAGTGTAAACCAAATAATCTATCTGTGTAAGACAGTTTAATCCAAGGAGCTACCAAGATAAATAGGACAGATGATTAAACATTGTAAATCAACTTCATATGGTACTACTTTTCCGTTTAACTGTCATACCACTTTCAGAGAAACAAGCATAGCAAACTTGTTCAGGGCATGTGGTGGTCAGTGATCACTGATATAAAATAAAACAAACAAAAAACTGTCCAACACTAAAGCCCACATTTCATAAGTAATAACAGTTTATGCTGCTCCAAAGTAGTTTCCCGGCAAGAGAGTATCAGGGTAACCTGAACTGCAATTTGGCACCTGTGCACTGTGCCCCTTATCCAGGTCATCCGAAAGCACCATCCCCTTTTCTTCCAGCTTCTTCTCAACCTAAACCAATGCTGACGCTGATCAGGCGTAAAGAAAAAAAGATAGCGATATCACCACATGGACAACAGTGTGCACAGTAAATCCCGTAGGGTGAAATAGGAACGGCTGAAATCTCCACTACGCTCACCTCACCTCTCATAGGTTCCGAGGAGCGGGAGGAAACCCCATCGCTTGCCCGAGCTGCGGAGAGCCCCTCCGCAGGGTTTCCCGCGAGATCCGGTGGCTAGGCTGATAGCCGCCGCCACAGCTCCTCCAAACTAGTGAAAGGGCGCGGCTTCCCGGAGCCATATTTGCACGGTCGATGTGGGCTAGGACTTGGAATGGGCCGGGAGACGAGTGTTTGTCGTGGAATGATTTTTCAACTCAAAAGCAAAAGGGTCGTGCTAGGCGTCCCCCATCAAAACTTTCCATCCCGGTTCGATTTCTCAAATCCCGCTTTTACTACACTAAGTTACAATTTTGCTACATATTATCCCGCTTTAGCTACACCGTAAAAAAAGGTTCTCATAGAAACAAAATAAAAAGACTGCCCCTCGCCGGAGACCTCGCTGGCGACCTCGTCAGAGACACCGTAGCTAAAAAAATTCTGTATACTATTAAAAACAAAACGATGCTGTCACAGGGTGTCACAGTTCACTAATATTATACACAGGGTTTGCCTATGTCTCAATCAACTGAGATTTTCTTAAGTCTCAATCACTTAAGAAAATCTAGTTAAAAGAAATGTGCAACTCGTGTCAGTTACACTTTTCTAGCAAAAAAACTGCAATTGCATTTTTCTGCCAGAAAAGTAAAACTGGGTTTTAGTTGTACTTTTTTTTAACAGACGGTTGTACTTTTCTTAGGTGACTGATGACTGAGACTTAAGAAAATCTCAGTCAACTGAGAATTAGCAAAACCGTTATACACAAATGCCACCCCGAAACAACCGAGAGAAGATAAAAAACGGCACTCGTACAAGGCCCAGGCCGCTGCTCCATCGAGGCAACAAAAAAAACCTAACAAACCGAAAATTGTAAAAAAAATGGCTAACACAGAAATTTAAATTGCTTAGCTACCCTGCCACTGCTTAGCACCCAGAAAATTTGAATTGCTTAGCTATCCGGAGGCTACTCCATCGAGCTCAATCTTATCTTAACAAAAAAAAAGACAACAAACTCCCGCACATACACACCTAGGCAACAAAAGAAAAGCTAACAAACTAGAAATTTGAATTACTTAGCTACCCGGCCAACATGCACTACTGGTCGTGCTGCTCTTCACAACAAATTTTTCAGACGTCTCGTCGATCGCCACCAGTTTTGTCACCAAGTTTTACGTCGTCGATCGTCGCCAGTTTTGTCACCAAGTTTTACATCGTCGATCGCCGCCAATTCTGTCATCAAGTTTTACGGCGCCGCTGCGGCACCGCCACGTCACCAAGTTTTACGGCGCCGCTACAGCACAGCCGACTGTCGACGATCAGGAGATCTATGTGGTAAATGGCTCTGCTCTACATCAGCTGCAACACCTTCATTCATTTGCCCTCCTTTGCCATTGTGATGGTGTTGCTTCCTAATTATGTAGAAACCATGAATCTTCGGATTTTATATCAGCTGCAACAGAAACTAACTTTAGACATATTTCATATGAATCACAAAATACCTTCAACGTAATACTTTGAGTACCTTCAACATATCTCCATATTAATAATTTGGTGCTCTAAAATGCAAATACGTGCATTCTAATATAGATATAAAATGCCCATTTCGAACCAGCTAGCCCAACTTTCCTGGGTGTCTTAATGTACAGCTAACGCGTGATCAAACAAAAAACCCTACAGGTGATCAGGCTGACAATACAGTCGTCTCGGTTATTTATACTTCGTTTTGAAGGTTAGTTCAATCTTAGATAATACTTTAAAGAAGTTGTTTCCTTTAACTATACTCAGTTTGTTGGTGTGCACTATGTGTATGGTGTTGATGCCAATAAAGCAAGAGGTGCCTAATGGGAGCATTTGCCCGATGGCTTGATCTGCGGTTTAGCTTCTGTCTGACATGTCTCCTAGAAAACTTGCCGACAAAGGGAAAATTGGTATGTTCAAAATTCAAATACAATCATAAGTTCTACCTGTTCATTGGTAATTTTCTGTAATTAACAGTACTTTCCGAGGATGACAACTCAAAGATATCAAATTCTGTTATTCTGCCACATCCACAAACAGGTTTGTTCATCAGTGAACCAACCAACAACATTAGCACTACCCTTATATCGTCAGATGATGATGATCACATGACTAAAAAAACACCATTGGTTGCAACCTTTCCTACTTAGAGTACCCTAACAACAGGAGGTCAACTATCAGATGGAGAGAGCTCGAATGGTATGTCTTGTGACCCCATTTTTTTTAATGTGGCTACATATTTCTAGCCCAGGTGGATATATTTATTCAGTTTACTATATGTGATTAGACGTACAAGCTTAGAGGCGACAGGCATCACGTGATCGTCAAAGAGCTCGTCTTGAAAGTTTAACCCTCAAACAGAGACAATAAATCAATGCTCATCGAAGAGATAGTGCACTCAATTTAAGAGCGCAAAAACAGCAAAATCGGACCCAATCTACCCTCACAAACGGTATGGCCTTAACTTCATTATTATGTATGTGTAGTACTGTAATCTAACTGGGTCGTGTCTTTTTGCAAAATAACAGAATGTTACAGGTGATGTGGATCCCTCCTTAGCCGTAACCTGAACGAGAATGTTGTCCCAAGTGACATCGTGGAAGATGTGTACTACATGTTTACCATGAAGGTATGTCTCACAACATTTGTGACTGTGCAGTTACGGGTTAAAAAAATTGTATCCTTTGTGACACGCTATGAATGTAGGTTCCGGCGCTGATGTCGTGGATCTAGATGAATCAGCTAACTTGTCTGGTGTAGGCTCTATCGATCATTTTGACTTTGTGTACTCGAACCTTCCAGAAACACATGTCTTGGAGCAAGCCCCAAATTGCGAAGAATGCAATGCCAAGAGGTTTGAGCGTGACCCCCCTAGTTTCTGTTGTCGCAATGGAGATGTCAAATTGAATGAACAAGAACCTATTCCGGAGGTGATTAGGTTATGGTCAAGCACGGATGCAGACTGTCGACATTCCGCGCGAGCATCCGATTCTTCAATGGCCACTTCTCCTTCACAACCCTTGGCATCAACCTCGACAACAACTGCATGAATATGAGGTCCGGGGTTTACACATTTAAGGAGAATGGCTCATTGTACCACAATGTGCATTCCTTCGGGCCTGGCTCTTGTCCAGGCCATCTGCGGTTGTACTTCTATGACGATGATCCAAGCCTAACCCATCGCAAGGAATCCACCAAGGAACTTGATCAGGAAGTCATCCATAAATTGACGAACATCATGAGAGAAAACCCCTACTCCCAACAATTAAGGAGCTTGGGAGCCCATAGGGACAACCCACAGGACTACAAGATAGAATTTAACACCGACCAGAAGCTAGACCAATGGACACACAATCTACCTATCTCGTATGAGGTGGATGCCATCTGGGTCGAGGGCAACGACCTGCTAAATAGGTGGAAACATAGCATTACCATCCATGGGAACAACAATGAGAAGTACGCCATACAAGCCACGCAAGGATGCTACGACCCACTCTTGTATCCCCTCTTCTTCCCGAAGGGGGAGCTCGGTTGGCATCCGAATCTCCCCAAAAAGGATCTAGAATGGCGCGTTGCGCAGCTACCACGAGAAAACCATGATAACAATGGGGTTAGCCAATTTCACATCCTTATGCATTCTTATAGAGAGACAAAAGTGTGTTTCCTGACCTTCATTTTTATTTTCTTCACGCAGAGGGGGGTGGCCATTTGTGCATCTCCGTTAGGGACTATTACTGCTACATGTTACAGACACGTCCTGCAATATTCAACCCCATACTTCATGGAGGGCGCCTATTCTAGTAGTGGGTTATTAACATGGACATAAAGATTGAGGGTTGCAGATTCAAATGGATCTGAGACCACCAGTCAGAGATACGTGCCAACTTGTATCAAGGCATTATCGATACCATCATGGTCGGGGAGACACTAGCAAATGTTGTTGGCACAAGGACTATTCTCCCACATACGTTCAAGGGGGGCTACCGAGACATGAAGCAGAGGCATATGGATGCCATGGCATTAGTGCAAATGTACTACAAACCCGGTATCTTCTTAACAATGACCTGCAACTCAAATTGGCTAGAGATACAAGATGAGCTATTTCCTGGCCAAGCCGCGCAGGATCGTCCTGATCTTGTGGCCCAAGTGTTCAGAGCAAAGCTAGAGACGATGAAAGATATGCTCACCAAGAACCATATCCTGGGCGTTGTGAAGGCGTATGTCTATGTGATAGAGTTCCAAAAGAGGGGCCTACCACATGCCCATTTCCTGTTGATCATGGATTCTAGATATAAGCTTGTTGTGCCAGAGCAGTATGACCGTGTCATATCCGTCGAGCTCCCGTACAAGCATAACTTACCCAGAGCTCTATGTCATGGTCATGAAGCATATGATGCACGACCTATGTGGTGTACTGAATCCTAAAAATGCATGCATGCAAGATGGGGCGTGCAAGTGCTGGTACCCCCGAGAGTTTAACAAGACCACCGTGCAGGGAAAGGACTCATACCCCATTTATTGTATAAGGGAGGACAATCGTTCATCGAAGGTCCGCCGGCAGACGTTGGACAATAGATGGGTTGTGTCGTACAACCCATACCTCCTATAGATGTGCAACTGCCACATCAATGTGGAGGTGTGCTCCAATATAAAGGCCGTCAAGTACCTATATAAGTACATATACAAGGGCCACTAAGACTTTGTTCAACATTGACCAACCCGATGCTGAAGGTAACATAGACAAGATAAAGAGGTTCATTGAAGTGAGGTGGGTAACTCCTCCAGAAGCAATGTGGAGGATTTTTGGATTCACCCTCAGCGAAAACTGAAGGAAGTATGCCCTGAGAGGCAATAATAAAGTTGTTATTATGTATTCCTTATATATGATAGATGTTTATTTTGCATGCTAGAATTGTATTGATCGGAAACATCAATACATGTGTGTTTAATAAACAAAAAGGCTTCCTAGTTATGCCTCTCTTATAGACTAGCTTGTTGATTAACAAAGATGATCAAGGTTTCCTGATCATGGACATTGGATGTTGTTAATAACAAGGTCATCACAGCATTTGTGAAATAATGTGATGAACATTCATCCGAAGTATAGCATTACGATCAAGTCATTATGTTTATATTGCTATAACATCATACGAAGTAATCTTTATCCTTAGACCATGAGATCATGTTAATTGCTAACACCGAAAGAGTATCTTGATAACATCAAACATCACACCGTAACAGGGTGACTATAAAGATGGGTTCAGTACTACGAAGGTGTTATGTTGAGGCTCATGGATCAAGAGTGGAATTTGTCAATCCTGATGACGGATAGATATACTCTAGGCCCTCTCGGTGATATCACATTAAGATAGCTTGCAAGCAAGTGATGTGATCACTAGAATGTTATATCACGGGAACGAGAAAAGAGTGCATATTGGTAACGAGATCAAACTAGGTATTTGGATACCGATGATCGAATCTCGGACATGTATTATATCATGAGACAAAGGGATTAAATTACAAGCGTTAAACGTTCTCACGATCACATAAGTCATCGTTGAATATGCAGGAGTCAGTATGGATCTCCAGGTCCCGCTTCTGATTATTGATCTGAGAGGAGTCTCAATCATGTCTGCATTATTCGCGAACCGTGGGGGTGACACACTTAAGAGTTACCGGACACCATATTGGAGCACATATGTTTCAGACGAAAGAATTGCAAAGCGCAGGAATTGTTTCGATAGAAACCGGAAATTGTTTCGGGTGAAATTGCAGAAAGTGGTTCTGCATGTGATATTGAAATATTGCAAGGGGTTATATGTGAATGTTTGTTAATTAAAGTAATCAACAAAATTCTGAATAAATTTAATAAAAGAGTTTTATTAAATGAGAGAGCATTAAACTAGAGAATTTTAATGCATTTAAAGTGAGGACTTTAAAAGGGAATATGAAGATGCATTTTAATGTGGAGGGGTTACCACCACATGAATGGAGGAGGTGAAGGGGCACCCCCTTCATGCGCCGGCCATGGGGTGGGGTATAAAAGGCCACCCTCTTCCTCCTTCTTCCTCACACCTCCTCGTGAAGGATCTCTCTCCCCCTCTAGAATTATTCCCCCATGGTCTCGGATTAGCGAGATACATGTTCCCGATGGAATTTCGTCTGGAAGGAGTTGCTGCTTCCGTTGGATCGCTGGAGCGAGGAGGTGGAGGTTGTCCGGTGGCTTGGACGTGTGTGCGAGGACAGATGCGTTGCTGATTTGCGGCGCTCGGACTTCCACACGATCTTGAGATCGGCAAGTGTACGACTACATCAACCACGAGTTCCTACTCGTTAACAAAACTCATTGTCTTCGAGGGTAAGTTCTCGATGGATGTATGTCCACCCATTGCTCTGTACCTAGTAGATAGATCTTGGTGTGTAGTTCTCATCATAGGAAATTTTTTGTTTTCTATGCTGCGGACCAACCTTACATGTCATCTTACATGAGACCGGTTCCACGACTAACATGCAACTTGTTTTGCATAAGTGGCTGGTGGGTGTCTGTCTCTCCTACTATAGTCAATATCTGATTTACAATGAGTTGCTAATAATTTGGTTATCCTCATTGTGGTTCATGTTCGTAGGTAAGAACGGTTCTATCTCTGAAAGCCCTAAGCCACGTAAAACTTGCAATTGATAAATTAGAGGCGTCTAGTTTAGATCGTTGTTAGGATAGTGTCTTGATATGGTATTGTTGTAAGTAGATGTATGATAGATACTCTTACAACATATTCAACGTGTAAGTTCCATAGACCTTGGCCTTACACACAAAGGAATGATAGAGATCATACCACGATGCAAATGATAGAGATCAAATGCATGGACCATATCATCTCACTTTACACATTAGATGTTAGCATCTTGTACTGCTAGTTTGGCGCTTTTTGTAGCATTGTAAGATGATCCCTCATTTAGATATCAAGATAAAAATATGTTCTTCCTTAAGTACGCACCGTTCTGTGGGTCATGTTTCGAGACATCACGTGATGATCGGGTGTACTCGAATCTACGCTTTCATAGGAACGGGTGTAAGACAGTTTTACACATGCGAATACTAAGGTTCTTACTTGGCGAGCCTAGCATGTACAGACATGGCCTCGGAACAAGGACCGAAAGGTCAAGCATGAGTCATATAGTTGATATGATGCCCATATAGATGCTCGCCTTTAAAGCTACATCAACTCACGTGATGATCGGACTTGGTGTAATGGATTTGGTTCATGTAATCACCAAAAGGACACGAGGGATGTCGTTTTTGAGTGGGAGTTCATTAGTAATTTGGATTAGTTGAACTCACTCTATCATAAACTTAGTCTAAATAAACTTTACAAATTCTGTTGTAGATGGCACCACCTGCTTTTAATTTCAATGTGTTCATGGAGAAAGAGAAACTTGCTGTGAATGGTAGCAACTTCACCAACTGGGCTATGAATTTGAGGATTCTCCTCACTGCTGCACAAAAGCAATATGTGCTAGACGCGCCGCTAGGCCCCCCACCAGCTCCCGATGCCCCTAACGAGGAAAAGAATGTCTATATGACTCGTCAGGAGGACCACAACTTAGTTCATTGCGGCATACTGTATGGGCTAGAGCCAGAACTTCGAAAGCGTTTCGAAAATGGCAATGCTTTTGATACCATGGGAGAATTGAAAATGATTTTCGATACCCATGCTGCTGTAGAGAGTTATAATGCTACTGAAAAGTTCTTTAGCTGCATGATGGAGGAGAACAACTCCGTTAGTGAGCACGTACTTAAAATGTCTGGGTACGCCGATAAGCTTGTGTCCTTGGGAATAACGATTCTCATTGACTTAGGCATACATCGTGTTCTCCAATCTCTGCCACCTAGCTACAAGAGCTTTGTGATGAACTATAACATGCAGGGCATGAAGAAGTCTCTTCCCGAGCTTCTGTCAGTGCTTAAGACTGCAGAAGTGGAGATTAGGAAAGAACATCAAGTGTTGATGATCAATAGGACCACCGGTTTCAAGAAGGACAAGAAAGGCAAGCACAAGGGAAAGAAGGGTGGCAAATATGTTGCTGCACCTAAAAAGAAACCCCGAGTTGGCCCTACGTCTGACACCGAGTGTTACTATTGCAAGGGGACTGGCCATTGGAAGCGCAATTGCCCCAAGTATTTGGTGGACAAGAAGTCCGACAAGGTAAACAAAGGTATATGTGATATACATGTTATTGATGTGTACTTGACTAGTACTCGCTGTAGCAACTGGGTATTTGATACATGTTGCTAATATATGTAACTCGGTTCAGGGGCTACGGAACAAGCGACAACTAGCAAGGGATGAGGTCAGGATGCGGGTCGGCAATGGATCAAGAGTTGATGTGATCACCGTCGGGACGCTACCTCTCCATATGCCACCAGGATTAGTTATAAACCTAAATAATTGTTATTTGGTGCCTGCACTGAGCATGAATATTGTATCAGAATCGTGTTTGATGCAAAGTGGTTATTCCTTTAAATCTGAAAACAATGGTTGTTCGATTTATAAGAATGATATCTTTTATGGTCATGCACCTGTGTTGAATGGTTTATTTCAGTTGGATCTCGATAGTAGTATTACGCATATTCATAATGTTGATGCTAAAAGGATTAAACTTGATAATGATATATCTGCATATATGTGGCACTGTCGTCTAGGTCATATTGGCGTTAAACGCATGAAGAAACTCCATTCTGATGGACTTTTGGAATCACTTGATTTTGAATCATTTGATACATGTGAGCCATGCCTTATGGGCAAGATGACTAGAACGCCGTTTTCTGGTTCAATGGAACAGGCGACAGATTTATTGGAAATCATACATACTGACGTGTGTGGACCAATGAGTGTGTCGGCGCAAGGTGGATATCATTATTTTGTTACTTCCACGGATGATTTGAGTAGATACGGGTATATCTATTTGATGAAACACAAGTCTAAAACCTTTGAAAAGTTCAAAGAATTTCAGAATGAAGTGGAAAATCATCATAACAGAAAGATCAAATTTCTACGGTCCGACCGTGGAGGTGAGTATCTAAGTTACGAGTTTAGCACACACATGAAAGAGTGTGGAATAGTTTCACAACTCACGCCTACCGGAACACCACAACATAATGGTGTGTCGGAACATCGTAATCGTACTTTATTGGATATGGTTCGATCTATGATGTCTCTGACTGACTTGCCACTGTCATTTTGGGGTTATGCACTGGAAACAGCTGCATTCACTTTAAATCGGGCACCACCTAAATCCGTTGAAACGACACCGTATGAATTATGGTTTGGAAACAAACCTAAGTTGTCATTTCTTAAAGTTTGGGGATGCGATGTTTATGTGAAGAAACTTCAGCCGGATAAACTCGAACCCAAAGAGAAAAAATGCGTCTTCATAGACCCTAAGGAAACGATTGGGTATACCTTCTATCACAGATCCGAGGGCAAGGTTTTTGTTGCCAAGAATGGATCCTTTCTTGAGAAGGAGTTTCTCGCGAAAGGTGTGAGTAGTCGGAAGGTAGAACTTGAAGAGGTTATTGAACCTTCTCTTCATGAAATGGCGAGTAGTGCAGCACCGTAAATTGTTTCGGAGTTGACTTCACCTAATGAAGAGAGAGCTAATGATATTGATCATGAAACTCCGAAAGAGGACACTACCGAACCTCGCAGGTCAAGCAGGACACGTGCAGCTCGTGAACTATACGGCAATCCTGTTGTGAATTTCATGGTTGATGAAATGGATGACCCTGCGATGTATGAAGAAGCGATGATGAGCCCGGATTCCAACAAATGGCTAGAAGCCATGAAATCCGAGATGGAATCCATGTACGAGAACCAGGTTTGGACCTTGGTGGACTTACCTCATGATCGAAAGGCCGTTAAGAATAAATGGTTTTTCAAAAGAAAAATTGATGCTGATGGTAATGTGACCATCTATAAGGCTCGACTTGTCGCAAAGGGGTTTTGACAAATTCAAGGAGTTGACTACGATGAGACATTCTCTCCTGTAGCGATGCTTAAGTCGGTTAGGATTATGTTAGCAATTGCTGCATATTTCGATTATGAAATATGGCAGATGGATGTCAAAACTGCGTTCCTCAATGGTAATATTGAAGAAGAGTTGTATATGATACAACCTAAGGGTTTTGTCGATCCTAAGGATGCTAATAAGGTATGCAAACTTTAGCGATCCATCTATGGACTGAAGCAAGCATCCCGGAGGTTGAATCTCTGCTTTGATGAGGTGATCAAAGAGTTTGGATTTGTCCAAACTTATGGAGAGGCTTGTGTTTACAAGAAAGTGAGTGGGAGCAATGTGGCATTTCTAATATTATATGTGGATGACATATTATTGATTGGAAATGATATAGATCTTTTAAACA
Organism: Avena eriantha; assembly: GCA_910589775.1. Classification (NCBI taxonomy): domain Eukaryota; kingdom Viridiplantae; phylum Streptophyta; class Magnoliopsida; order Poales; family Poaceae; genus Avena; species Avena eriantha. The sequence continues at coordinate 77,129,297 of OU342743.1, forward strand.
GTGTTAAAAGTTATGTAAACAGCAAGTTTTCGATGAAAGATCTTGGTGAAGCGTCATATATATTAGGCATTAAAATCTATAGAGATAGATCAAGGCGCCTAATTGGGCTATCGCAGAGTACATACCTTGATAAGATATTAAAGAAGTTTAATATGGACGGAAGTAAGAAGGGGTTCTTACCTATGTTGCAAGGAAAGGCATTGAGCAAGACTCAAAGTCTGGCTACGGCGGAAGATAGAGAGATAATGGATAAGATCCCCTATGCCTCGGCCATAGGCTCTATTATATATGCCATGCTATGTACAAGACCGTATGTGGCACATGCTATTAGTTTGACTAGTATGTACCAATCTGATCCAGGTTCATAACACTGGATAGCGGTCAAGAACATGCTCAAGTACTTGAGAAGAACTAGGGATATGTTTCTTATATACGGAGGTGAAGAAGAGATAGTCGCTAAGTGTTATGTTGATGCTAGCTTTGACACCGATCCGGATGACTCTAAGTCTCAATCCGGATACGTATTTCTCTTGAACGGAGTAGCAGTTAGTTGGAGGAGTTCCAAACAACCTGTGGTGGCTGGATCAACGACGGAGGCGGAATATGTTGCTGCTTCAGAAGCGGTGCAGGAAGCGGTTTGGATGAAAGAGTTCATTACGGAACTAGGTGTGGTTCCTAGTGCATTGGACCCAATGGTGATCTATTGTGACAACAATGGAGCCATAGCCAACGCCAAGGAACCGAGGTCTCACAAGAATTCCAAGCATATTAAGCACCGGTTTCACTCCATCCGCGAGCATGTCAAGGATGGAGATATAAAGATTTCTAAAGTACACACATACCTAAATGTAGCAGATCCGTTGACTAAAGCTCTCCCTAGGGCAAAACATGATCAACACTAGAACTCCATGGATGTTAGATTTATCACTATGTGAACTAGATTATTGTCTCTAGTGCAAGTGGGAGACTGAAGGAAATATGCCCTGAGAGGCAATAATAAAGTTGTTATTATGTATTCCTTATATATGATAGATGTTTATTTTGCATGCTAGAATTGTATTGATCGGAAACATCAATACATGTGTGTTTAATAAACAAAAAGGGTTCCTAGTTATGCCTCTCTTATAGACTAGCTTGTTGATTAACAAGATGATCAAGGTTTCCTGATCATGGACATTGGATGTTGCTAATAACAAGGTCACATCATTTGTGAAATGATGTGATGAACATTCATCCGAAGTATAGCATTACGATCAAGTCATTATGTTTATATTGCTATAACATCATACAAAGTAATCTTTATCCTTAGACCATGAGATCATGTTAATTGCTAACACCAGAAGAGTATCTTGATAACATCAAACGTCACACCGTAACAGGGTGACTATAAAGATGGGTTCAGTACTACGAAGGTGTTATGTTGAGGCTCATGGATCAAGAGTGGAATTTTTCAATCCCGATGACGGATAGATATACTCTGGGCCCTCTCGGTGATATCACATTAAGATAGCTTGCAAGCAAGTGATGTGATCACTAGAATGTTATATCACGGGAAGGAGAAAAGAGTGCATATCGGTAACGAGATCAAACTAGGTATTTGGATACCGATGATCGAATCTTGGACATGTATTATATCATGAGACAAAGGGATTAAATTACAAGCGTTAAAGGTTATCACGATCACAGAAGTCATCGTTGAATATGCAGGAGTCAGTATGGATCTCCAGGTCCCGCTTCTGATTATTGATCTGAGAGGAGTCTCAATCATGTCTGCATTATTCGCGAACCGTGGGGTGACACACTTAAGAGTTACCGGACACCATTTTGGAGAACATATGTTTCAGACGAAAGAATTACAAAGCGCAGGAATTGTTTCGATAGAAACCGGAAATTGTTTCGGGTGAAATTGCAGAAAGTGGTTCTACATGTGATATTGAAATATTGCAAGGGGTTATATGTGAATGTTTGTTGATTAAAGTAATCAACAAAATTCTGAATAAATTTAATAAAAGAGTTTTATTAAATGAGAGAGCATTAAACTTAGAGAATTTTAATGCATTTAAAGTGGGGACTTTAAAAGGGAATGTGAAGAGGCATTTTAATGTGGAGGGGTTACCACCAGATGAATGGGGGAGGTGAGGGGTCACCCCCCATGCGCCGGCCATGGAGAGAGGGGGCACCCCCCCTCCTCCTATAAAAGGCCACCCATTCCCTCCTTCATCCTCACACCTCCTTGTGAAGGATCTCTCTCCCCTCTAGAATTATTCCCCCATGGTCTCGGATTAGCGAGATACATGTTCCCGGTGGCATTTCATCTGGAAGGAGTTGCTTCTTCCGCTGGATCGCTGGAGCGAGTAGGTGGAGGTTTTCCGGTGGCTTGAACGTGTGTGCGAGGACGGATGCGCTGCTGATTTGCGGCGCTCGGACTTCCACACGATCTTGAGATCAGCAAGTGTACGACTACATCAACCACGAGTTCCTACTCGTTAACAAAACTCGTTATCTTCGAGGGTAAGTTCTCGATGGATGTATGTCCACCCGTTGCTCTGTACCTAGTAGATAGATCATGGCGTGTAGTTCTCATCGTAGGATATTTTTTGTTTTCTATGCTGCGGACCCAACAAAAACCACCCTTCGGGAGCTCTACGGCATGGTCATGAAGCATATGATGCACAACCCATGCGGTGTCCTAAATCCTAAAAATGCATACATGCAAGATGGGGCATGCAAGTGCTGGTACCCCGAGAGTTCAACAAGACCACCGTGTAGGGAAATGACTCATACCTTGTTTAATGGGAGAAGGGAGGACAACCATTCATTGAAGGTCTGCCAATAGACGTTGGACAATAGTGTTGGAAATATGCCCTAGAGACAAATAGTAGTAAGGACTATTATCATATTTCATATAGTTTATGATTAAGTTTTATATCATGCTATAATTGTATTGAGTGGAAACATCAATACACGTGTGATATACAAACAACCAGGGGTTCCCAGTGAAATTCTAGTCACTGGTTCATTGGTCAATAGATGATCAAGTTTCCTAATCATGTGGCATTTATGCCAGTTGGAAATGAGGTCATCTCATTCTGAGAATGAGATGATGAACCAATACCCAACCTAAACATCATGACCCGATCATGTCACGAAGTTCAAGTTACAATGATTAGAAATGGATCCTCGTAGACTATTCCTTAGACCGTGAGGCTATATCAATCACTGTCTCCCGAGAGTGCTTATATAGCATCAAACGCCATCTGGTAATACGGTGGTTATAAAGGTGTGTTCAGGTACTCGGAGGAAACCGTAGAGGCAATATATGTCAAGAGCGGGATTTTTCCGTCCATGTGATGGGAAGATACTCAAGAGCCCACTCGGAGAAGTTATATCCAATAGTTGCGTAGCGTGTGATTTGATCACGGGGATATCACTTGTCGGAACGAGTCAAGTAGCATTGTTCAGTAACGAGATTGAACACGACATGGTGATGTCATTGATCATATATCGGGCAATGCAAGTATCGAGTGACAAAGGGAATAAGACACGACTGTCCCGGTTCAAACGACGAAAGATCTGTGTGGAACGCATAGGGGGCACATGGACATCCAGGTCCCTCTGTCGATCATTGGTGCGGGAGTGTCCTGACCATGTTTGTAGTGTTCCCGAACCATGGGGTATCATGCTTAAGGGCTTGATGATGCTTAGAGAATGTTTATAGGATCGGTGGAATCGCTGAAGATTTGTAGAGAGAAAACCGGAAGAGTTTCGGTAAGTCTGGAGGATGTCCGGAGTGGAGGTGGAAGGTGTTCCATGGCCACGGAGATTGAATAATGTGTGAATGAATGATAAATGTTGATTTAATCATTTATTCATAATTATTTAATAAAGTGAAAAATCAATTTAATGGTCAAAGGCTTAATGGGCCAATTTCCGGAGGGAGAGGGCCCATTAGGGGAAAGGAGAGAGGGAGAAGGGGAAAGGGGCTGGCCGGCTGGGCCTAGACCCCCGCGCGGGGCCCACTAGGTGGCCGGCGGCCTCCCCCTCCCCCTCCTCTCCTTTAATACCACCCCGAGACTTTGAGGGAGGTAGTACATCCCCTCCCCTATACATAGTGGGGGTATTTGGCCAAATTAAATACACCAATAATCAATAAAGGTCTTCTCACTTTTGGGAGGACCTCTAATTGATATTTTCTCTCTCTGCATGACCGTGGTCGCACTTGAGGCACTCAAGTCGTTGGAGCCAAGGAGCGCAAGGACTTCATCACGACCTTGAGGTTGGCTTCGGCTCGTCTACATCAACCACGCTCTCCTGAGCGTTGACAACGCTTTTCGATCTTCGAGGGTAAGCTCGCGAAAAGCCCCTCCTGTTACTGTATTACTAATAGATAGGTCCTGGCAGCTTTAGGGGTTCAGGGGCGTAGGGTAAAAATTATTGTTTTCATACGCGGAACCCCAACAGTGGTATCAGAGCTAGATCTATGCGTAGTAATGGTAGTACGGTTAGAACACACGAGATGTAGCGTGTGGGCATTGATATTTTAGTTGTTACCCTCCCATGTGCACGTGTGCATACCGCAGTAATGCTTGATGAAGCGCCCCCCAACCGACTTTATGCGCTCATTCGTGAGACTGGTCCACGCTTGACATACGGCTTGTACCGTATAAAGTGGCTTAGGGGGTGTCTGTCTCTCTCGCATTAGTTGGTATGACATTTGCAACGGAGGGCCCCGAAAGGGGTGTAGTATAGACAACTAATTGATCAACGTTGTGCTGAAAGTTCGTAGGTAAGAACGGTTCTTGTGCGAAAGCCCATTCAGCCACGTAAAACATGCAAAGATAAAGTAGAGGCGTCTAACTTTGTTTTGCAAGGGGGCGTTGCTTTGTGATATGGTTGTGGCAAAGGTAAAGTGATTACCTTTTGTTACATAGTAGTAGATAGTCACGGAGGTGGTGAACTACCACGCCGGAATGACACCAGTACCCTGGTGTCTACGGCGCCGGAACCCGGTGACGGGAGATGGAGATCACGACGTGAAGGACCATATCACATAGCATTTACATTCAATGTTATTGTTTGTATATCTTATTGTGTGCTAGTATTAGATACTCGACGGTAGCCTAATAAGATGATCCCTGTTAAAATTACCAACGATTGAGTTCCCCCTTAGTGTGCACCACCAAGAAAGTTCTTCGGTATGAGGCGATCCAGGGTTACAGGCCTGGGTGTCAGACATATCTACATTCGCATACAGTGGGTGTAAGCCAGGTTGCACATCGAATACACTAAGGTTGAGTTGGCGAGCCTAAAACTCCACAGAAGCGTGGCCTCGGAACGCGGATGGTCGAAAGATCGAGCACGAGTCGCATGAATGATGTGACCGACGTTTAGCATCCACCTTTGAACCCACATTGATGGCCGTGTCAATCGGGGGAGATGTGGCTGATAGGGGTCGTGTTATCACTAGGAACCCTTTTGGGGATAGGTGTTTCTGAGTGGAGTTATTATTAACTCATTTAATTAAACTTAGTCTAAATTCCTTTTGCAATTATAAATGTAGATGCCGCCTTTCCTATGACGATTGATTGGTTAGAAGGAGAGAAGCTCAGATTAGAGGGATCAAACTTCTCCATATGGGTTACACGTCTCCATGTTCTTCTTAGCGAGAATGACGTGGTCGACTACATACTCGACGGGATGGATTTGGATCAGCCTACGGACCTAGAGAGCCTAGAGCAGCGGAAAGACCGCTATCTCCGTCGGGAGATGGCCTCCTATATTTCAGTTGTAATGTGTTTTAGAATGGTGGACGAGCTGTGGCCTTTCGTGGTTGATGTCAACCCTCGTTCGGTGATGCTATAGCTTAGGACACATTTCGTGGAGCAGACACGGATTTGGGAGCATGAGCTGATGGGAGACTTCCTCTCCATTAAGATGGAGGAGAACTCATCACTAGACGACCACTTGGAGCGCATGCATGATGTGTACATGAGGCTTGCATACTTCTGGGATAGCTGGATGTCGGGCTCTTTCGCAAATGGCGCTGTGCTGCGGTCGCTGCCACAAAGCTATCAAGCGCAAGTTAGGACTTGCGTTATGAGAGGCGACGCAGAATCAATGGAGTTCCACCGGTTCGTAACACATCTCAAGAATGTGTTGGTTGAACAAAATGTCGCTGAGGTCATCAATGACAAAGGTGTATATTTGATATACAGTTTTATAAATATTATAATCTTGCAAACACATTTGCAGTGTGAAGTATATCTGATACTTGTTCTATTTTGCTGAAAACAGGTCCTTCTGCATGAGAGGTGCTTGCTGGAGAGGAGGTGACGTTGCGTGTTGATGGCAAGCATGATGATGATGGCCGACGACACTCTCCCTCAACATTTATCATTTAGTTTATGTTTTAGGATGATTATTGTAATCAAGAGATTGTGAACTTCTTTAGTGTGTCTCACACTTCATGAGACGGTTATTCATATGAGCTTGTAACAAATAATTGTTTCACTTTTATGAATGATTTCTATTCATGTTCATATTTTGTTTGATTATGTGTGAATTATCCTTGTTGTTTGAAACTAACTGATAATGCATGAACATTTATAAAACATTAAAATGCCTTGTTTAAAATACCCAACTTAATGATATGTTCATTAATGATGAAAAACCATTGTTTAAATTCAAAGTTATGTGATAATATGTGAAAGTCATTCGATTTATTATCACATATAAATCATGCCTAAGTTCGACAAATTAACTTGAACATCGTGTATTACTTGAATACAAAGTGCTTAATGAATTGTTAAAAAGTAAATACATATTCGATGTATTGTGTTTAACGAAAATGGTAATTATCAGTATATGATTGTTTAAATGTGTAAAGAAGTTTACCAAAGGAAACATGAATATGAAACTATTTGATTTGATCAAAGTGTTTTATCAATAAAAGGGTTATAAATATAAAAGAGAATCTAATTACTATGATTTGATCAATAGTAATGAAATTCAACTTTATAAGATTGGCATAAAAGAAATTGTGGAATGCAATGCGTTTTGAAACGTTAAAATGCAAAGCATCACAATGTGATATTAGATATCAAAGGGGTTGATAGATGGCACCAAATAAATAGTTGTAGTGTAGATGTAGAGACCATTAGTTAGAAATAGTTAGCACTCAATTAGAATGTAGTGAACCATTTGAATTCGTGAAAGTTGGGTTATTCGGTATAACCAAAACAATAGCGAATAATTCCTTGTAGAGTATTCATTGGAAACTTTGAATACGAAATCCATAGCTAAACCAAAAGAAAAGCGAAACTTGTATTACTTGGATTTTGGTGCATTCTTGAGGAAGTTCACATTCAGTGATACTTCTCAATTATGGAGCAAATGGAAGATAGTGTAAAACACGATGAGGATTCAAAACCCTGTATCCGAGTGTTGAGAAGCGCAACGGAAAACGTTCCTAAACGATTCTCTTCACAGAAGGAAAGAATCAATGATAATGATCATTGTGTTTTCCCCATTAGTGTTTTCACTACATGAAGTAGGATTCAAAATGTAATCCATATCTAGTATGGAGACATTTGTGAATCATTTGTCATGATTTTTGGAATATGACATACCTACGAACTACTAAGGAAATAATGGTAAACTAGATTATGAGAAATCCCATAGCAAAATTCCCTTGAGATTGGAAAGCAATTCTTGCTGAATCTCACAAGTAAAAGGGGTTACTTGGAATTTTCACAAATGACTGCAAAGCCATAGTGGAAAAGGGGGTGAATGACAAAAGCACAATTTGTCAAGTTTGGACAAATTTCAAATGAAGTTGATTCAAAATGTGCTAAATGTCTAGTGGATTTAAAACTAGCAAAGTACTAGTATCTCATAGTAAATCTCCAAGTTTGATACTTGATCAAAGGATTTTGAAGTTGTTCAAAATAATGAGTAGATGTGCAATTTGCATAAAATTGAGTGGGAGCTATGAAAGTCTTCCTGAAACAATATGTGAAAGACATATTTTTGAGTGGGAGCAATATAAGTCTCAAATTCAAATATGTAGGAACATATTTTGAGTGGGAGCTTATAGGAGTAATTCTTAATTGTGGTAAGAATAAAAGCGCAAGTACTTATAAATAATGATTTATAAGGTGTAGAAGTTGATAATAGGTGTATTATGATATTATGTAGTATTCCTTAAGGGATTCTAAAAAGGGTTTCAGAATAGAAGTTAATTAAGGAACTGGTCCTTAATAACTCAAGTTAGGAATAGTATTAAGTTTAACATCAATGGTTGAAAGAAAGAAAAGGATGATCATCATCCACTATGTTGAGACATAGGTTCTATCTTAGAAAACCATGATGATAACTTAACATAATATGTGATCCAATAAGGAACGTTTGAAAGTGATTAAGTTCGAATCACAGAACGTTGATCTGAGTTTGTCCGTAGAGTCTAGTAGAGAACTACATACATGTTTTCCAAATCCATAAAGGATGACATATCTTAAAGCATAAAGGGTTATGTTATAAGGGAATATGTTGGAAACTCCTGTAATACCGACTGAAGTCAAGTAGGAAGCGAGGTGAACTAAGAACATCGAAAATTGCACAGAGTGCACTAGTGTTTCGATGAATACATTTATAATAATAGATAAGGGTACCATCTAAAGTGTTGTATAATGTTATGGCAGGGCTAGTTCACTTTTAACGTAGAATGATGTGTCCCAGGGCACAGTGCCCATGAGAAAGCCCTCGAGGTTGATCTAACGTCACTGTAGGATCCTGGAATCAGGCCCGTTCTGCTGTCATAGCGACGATGCATACTCACAGATGTTATCATGTGATGATAAAGTAATAATGTCAATCAAGGTGACATTAGGAAGTTGCAAAGGATTTGGGACTGTAAAGTACAAACCCAAGACTCAACTGCTTCCATGAGCAAGCATGTTCAGGGTACCGGATATATGGTGCCAATGATTGAGAACAAATGTAGCTAGTGTATTTGTACTCTAGTGCAAGTGGGAGATTATTGGAAATATGCCCTATAGACAAATAGTAGTAAGGACTATTATCATATTTCATATAGTTTATGATTAAGTTTTATATCATGCTATAACTATATTGAGTGGAAACATCAATACACGTGTGATATACAAACAACCAGGGGTTCCCAGTGAAACTCTAGTCACTGGTTCATTGGTCAACAAATGATCAAGTTTCCTGATCATGTGGCATTTATGCCAGTTGGAAATGAGGTCATCTCATTCCGAGAATGAGATGAGGAACCAATACCCAACCTAAACATTGTGACCTGATCATGTCACGAAGTTCAAGTTACGATGATTAGAAATGGATCCTCGTAGACTATTCCTTAGACCATGAGGCTATATCAATCACTGTCTCCCGAGAGTGCTTAGATAGCATCAAACGCCATCTGGTAATACGGTGGTTATAAAGGTGTGTTCAGGTACTCGGAGGAAAGATTAGAGGCAATATATGTCAAGAGCGGGATTTGTCCGTCCATGTGACGGGAAGATACTCAAGGGCCCACTCGGAGAAGTTATATCCAATAGCTGTGTAGCGTGTGATTTGATCACGGGGATATTACTTGTCGGAACGAGTCAAGTAGCATTGTTTAGTAATGAGATTGAACACAACATGGTGATGTCATTGATCAGATCTCGGGCAATGCAAGTATCGAGTGACAAAGGGAATAAGGCACAGCTGTCCCAGTTCAAACGACGAAAGATCTTTGTGGAACGCACAGGGGTCACATGGCCATCCAGGTCCCTCTGTCGATCATTGGTGCGGGAGTGTCCCGACCATGTCTGGAGTGTTCCCGAACCGTGGGGTATAACGCTTAAGGGATGATGATGCTTAGAGAGTGTTCATAGGATCGGTGGAATCGCCGAAGATTTGTAGAGAGAAAACCGGAAGAGTTTCGGTAAGTTCGGAGGATGTCCGGAGTGGAGGTGAAGGTGTTCCATGGCCATGGAGATTGAATAATGTGTGAATGAACGTTAAATGTTGATTTAATCATTTATTCATAATTATTTAATAAAGAGAAAAATCAATTTAATGGTCAAAGGCTTAATGGGCCAATTTCCGGAGGGAGAGGGCCCATTAGGGGAAAGGAGAGAGGGAGAAGGGGCAAGGGGGCTGGCCGGCTGGGCCTAGCCCCCCGCGTAGGGCCCACTAGGTGGCCGGCAGCCTCCCCCTCCCCCTCCTCTCCTTTAGTCCCACCCCAGGACTTTGAGGGAGGTAGTACCTCCCCTCCCCCTATATATAGTGGGGGTATTTGGCCAAATTAAATACACCAATAATTAATAAAGGTCTTCTCACTTTTGGGAGGACCTCTAATTGATATTTTCTCTCTCCCCCCTCTCTCTCTCTCTCATGACCGTGGTCCCAAGTCTGGACTACGCGAGCGAGAGACATCTTCACCGCGGAGCGCCGTCATGCTGCAGGATTCGAATCCGGGAGCTCTACTTCCGCAACTGCTGCTGGATTGGGGAAGCGGGAGTCATCGTCAGGCACCGGATGTGTGTAACTCCCCGCGGGGTGTCGCACTTGAGGCACTCAAGTCGTTGGAGCCAAGGAGCGCAAGGACTTCATCACGACCTTGAGGTCGGCTTCGGCTCGTCTACATCAACCACGCTCTCCTGAGCGTTGACAACGCTTTTCGGTCTTCGAGGATAAGTTCACAAAAAGTCCCTCCCGTTACTGTATTACTAATAGATAGGTCCTGGCAGCTTCAGGGGTTCAGGGGCGTAGGGTAAAAATTATTGTTTTCATACGCGGAACCCCAACAAATAGATGGATTGTGCCGTACAACCCATATCTCCTACAGATGTTCAACGACCACATCAAGTGGAGGTGTGCTCCAATATAAAGGCCGTCAAGTACCTATATAAGTACATATACAAGGGCCACGATAAGACTTCGTTCAACATTGACCAACCCGATGCCGAAGATAACATAGACGAGATAAAGAGGTTCGTTGACGCGAGGTGGGTAACTCCTTCATAAGCAATGTGGAGGATTTTTGGATTCACCCTCAGTGAAAACCACCCTTCAGTCCTAAAGGTGTAGCTACATCTCCCGAACATGCATAGAGTCACCTTTAAGGCAGGAGATAATCTGAACGACGTTGTTGCTAGTGATAACACATCAAATTCTATGCTCACGGCGTATTTTGCCGCTAACCATGAGCACGTCTGGGCTTGATATATATTGTACAAGTACTTTCCAGGATGGTTCAAATGGCAAAAAGGAAAGTTTTGGCAGAAAAGGAAAAACTGTTGTTTCCAAGTAGGCTGAATCGTGTCAGCCAATCCCGCGGAGGGTGAGAGGTACTTTCTGAGGATGCTTCTAAACCACGTACCTGGCAAAATGTCCTTCGAAGACCTGAAAACTGTGGATGGTGTGCTATGTGATAACTTTTGTGGGGCATCCAATAGGAGGGGTCTCATCAAGGATGACAACATGCTTGATGAATGTCTTACTGAATCGGCACAAAGGGCCATGCAAGTCTCACTGAGGAGGCTCTTTGCAACAATTTTGGTGTTCTACGAGCCTGGCGACGTGCACGGTCTATGGAATAGGCACCTTGATGTGATATATGATGACTTCAGGCAACATATTTCTTAACCTATCTCGGTTGAGCAGGAGGTGTTGCTTGACATCAAGGCATGCTACAGTCCATGGGTAAAGACATAAAATTGTTCCCTCTACCAGGCATTGATGAGGCTTATGAAAACACAGAAGGCAAGGAAAGGGAGGTCATTGAGGAAATCACAATAAAGGTTGATGACGCTGACAAGAAACTAGCTACTCACTAAACCCCAAGCAAAGGGTTGCATATGAATAGATAGTGGAGGCAGTCGATGGCGGAGATGGGGCGTACTCTTCATCGATGGCTTGGGAGGCACTGGGAAGACCTTTCTATACATGGCATTGCTCGCTCGGGTTAGAGGCAAGAAAAATACCACGGTGGCCTCTGCGACATCGGGTGTGAACAATGTAAATTGCTTGTGTAGGATGGCTACGAATTGAGGAAGAAGTTTTTGATACACATACTCAAATGTCATGCAAATGAAGTTGAGGACAACATTCCTGAAGTTATACGAGGATACCTTAGGCGTGTCAAGGGAGGATTGCTTAGTGAATAAGTGATGATTTGCCGCTCCTTGCATTTTATATGAATTACATTAAACTATGTGAAGTAATCTTTTAAATGTTTTTAGATACTATGTGGTTATTTTTTTGAGATGTTCTTAAATACTTGTTTTGTTTACACGTGCAACTTGGCATATGGTAAGTAGCCGAGGCAATGCATGGGCATTCCACTAGTTATACTAATGTAGAAAAACCTATTTCGCTAGAGACTTGGTGGATACTTTGTAGCAAAAATATTATGCTAATGTAGCAAAACAGGAGACTAATTGTAGCAAAAAAATTGCATTAGTGTAGCAAAAAACGACTTCACCAGAGCATCACCAGAAACACACCCGCTGGAATTTATAGCTAGAATTTCATTGTAGCATTTGGAGAACATCTAGCAAAAACGAAACGAGTACATAGAAAATCATAAACGAGTATGTAGAAAAATCAGACCCCCCGCTTCGCCCAAGGTAGCAAAGCCGATGTTGTTGGTAGCAACATCTTCGACCCAGGGTAGGGTAGCAATACCTGTCATGGTATGTAGCAACTCTGGATGCCATAGGTAGCAAAACCTGTAGCTGTAGGTAGCAATGTCGGCCTCTGCATGTAGCAACACTAGACGCCATGGGGAGCAACGCTGGTTGATGAGCCCAAAATTGAACCATTTTACCTTATATTTTTGCATAAATAGAGTAGGGATCTTTGTATTTCACTGCGTTTACACGCGCTATTTTGTTTTTGTTTTAACAGGATCCCAAATCATTGAGTCTTATATAAACATATCAATTGGAACTATAATATTGTGTAATTATATGATATTTCTAAGTGATAAAAGTCATTTTATGGATTTACCTTCACAGCTGGGAGAATACCAAGCAAGGAGGAGCAATCAGTACCGATAACGACCGATGGTACGGGCGGAGCCCGTCTGTATCGTCATCCGGTACCAAGTTCCAGCGTGATCGCCCCGTCAAATACTTTCTCCTGGCGAAAACGAGAGGGAGATCTGACATGCACAGCCACCAGAAACCACGAAAAACCACATCCAAAAGGGATATGAAGGAGGAACTTGGTTGGGGCAAAATCCCAGCTGCTTCATAGATCATTGGAGGACAACGCATCATCCCCTTCATCACCAACCGCTGCGTCTCCATTACCACCATTACCCCCATCTCTCATCTATTAGATCTTATTGTAATTCCAGGTTCAATTGTGGTTTGGATTAGATCTATCTCCGTATTGTTATCCATTCATTTGATTATGATGATGTTGTTGATTGCTTCCATGTGTGAGTAGTTCCTTTGTTCTTGGGGAGATGGAGAAACCCTAACACACTATGAATTCGTAATAAAGATGATATACTCTTGTTTCCATATAACTTGCCTATCTATGATAGAATTATGATTTATGTTTGATATCTCTCTTTAGATGGTATGTGTAGTCGGCCACATATCATTTTCCCTTGGGACTAAAGGGAGGGAGAAATCCTTTGGACGTGTCTTGGGATCATACCCGGAATGGCCCCGTGACAGATTGGCGTCGGCTCGTAACCTACACAGTCAAAGGAGGATAAAAGAGGGACTCCATAAGCTAATTACGATATCCACGAGGAAACCCTTAATTGAGGTGATTTGTATGGGTGACTGCTCTCAGACATCACAATGGTTATTTAGAAGTGGCCTCACTCTTGGCTCAACAAAGTTGCCTCCTATGAGCCTTGTAGTGAACATCTTATTATGGAGCTCTCTCCACACATCTCATGACACAAGAAGTATGTTATCTTGATTACAAATAATAATAACACTATGCTAGTGGTGTATCCTACATTCCTGAGAACGTTTTAGCCCTATTGAGTTCAACCACACTTTCATACAAACTTGTTACTTGTTTCCTTTTACTTGTTTTAATTACTTTTTTGCAAACAGCCATAAACCTTTCAAACACCTTTTACTTGATATCAAAAGCATATTATAAGTATCATTTGGTAGATAGTAACGAGGGGCATAAAGACATTTACCAATAGTTCTCTGTGGGTTCGATATCTTTACTTCAAAACTAGCACAATTGATGTGTGCACTTGCAGTCATCACTGGTGTCGCTGCGTGCAGGGTCGTTAGTAGCACACCTGGTGCGCATGGGACAAGGAGTTGGACGAAAGAGGGTACGATGGTGCGGAGTCTGGCGAGATTGGTCTCTAGGCTACGTGCAACCGGGGAAGACGACCTCCTTTCCATCGGACGTCCCCGAAATATGTTGGCGGAGTAGCGCACGGTGAGGCTCTAGAGCTCACGCTCGTGGGCAACCTTGGAGGCAGCCAGGGAAGGCCAGACGCAGCCGTCGACCTCAGCGAGGTGGAGGGTGGCGGCGAGGAAGGCGAGGGCAGCGGCCGCGACTGAAAAAGGAGGTGGCGGGCGAGCGGCAGCAACGGGGATGATAGAGAGGAACACATGCGGCCGGGGAGGATGAGAGGAATAGGGAGAGGCGGTGGCATGTGGCTGGGAGAGATAATCTCTGATCCATGGGCTCACGATGCGGTCAGGCGAGGAAGAGGAAAAAGATAGGGGAAAACGTGGCTGGGAGGGGATGTGGTGTCGGCGGACCCACCGCTTGGTGTGCATGTGCGTGAGTCACGCCTCCCCGGGCGAGCGACATGGAAGACCTGGGGGATGGAATGGTTGTCGTCATTTTTTTAGGGAGTATATATGGCAGCTCACGTACAATGGTCTTATTTTAGTCTTATCTTAGAAATGTCATGTAGGATGATTACTGAGTTGGTGGAACAAGAAACAAAAAAAAGACTTATGTCTTATCTTAGCTAAGAGATGATCTCTTAGCACTACATATCTCACCATATATTTAGGGATATCTTTTGTTGGAGATAAGACTAAAGAAAGCCCATTGTACATCTTGTTTTGTTATCATATCATGATTATCTGCTATGTATAAGATAAGACTATCTTATCAACCATTGTACATGCCCTAAAAAGACTGAGTATATGTAGTGTGAAAATGTGCATGTCTCCCCGGTGCATAATACAGTTGCAAAATAAAACATAGCTAGTCTTGATATACAAAACCTAACGGCGGGTTTTGGTTACCTATGTGACTATCAACCACTCCCAGGCCTGCCATATGCACCTTCTCGTCTCGGGATGCCTCTGATAGGTTGCATTATCCTAGGCAGGCCCGTGTGCCATGAAATCGGTCCGTTTGGATGTATGTAGAATCTCTGCATTTTAGCCCACACAAAAGTTAAAGCAGACCAGAGGCATGTCCGCAGACAACGCTTAAATCGGTCGCTTCCATGGAGCCCGTCCCGGGGGCGAAAAAACACAACCCCGTTGCATGCTTGGGGAACAGAAGGGAGACGACACGTCCCTTCGGGAATATGCACCATAAACCACCTCATTGTCCACTCCTCTCCCTTTAATGCGCGACTTTGTCTCTCTCCCCCTTGACGGTTCCGGTCCTATCAACGAATTTGTCATGAACCATCGACGCCAACCATCATAGGCCTATCCTAGTTTACGATGACCTCATGTTTGTCTCTTCCCTGACCTATGATGCGCATTGCATCTGCTGAATGGACCTCGTCAGCCGCAATAACTTCATCGACTCGAAAATGGCGATAAGTTGTACCCCCTTTTTATCTAAGCTTTCTTGACCGTAGATCTACATCTAGGTGCTTAGTGTTAGGGCTATGGATGGCACACGGTGTAGATCTGTAGGGATAACTGCTGGGTTAGGTTTTTCTTGATTTGGGGTTTACTGTTCATGCCGGATTTCTTATTTGGTATGTTTTTCGGGATTTTGGTCGGTTGTTTCTTGGCATCGTGTACTTCGGAGTAGGAGTTTCTATACGATTTTATTCATTTTTAGCCGATGATTAAACTTGCGGGAGATTGTGGATGGATATTTGCAGCAAGTTAGCCGAATGATTAATTAGTGATGCATGCAATTCAGAGAGGGGTTGTCAAACCTAGTGGTGTGTACATACCACACTACATGTGCATGCGACTAGGATCGCTAGATTCATCTCTAAAAATGGTATGTGTCCATTTCCACATGCAGCAAGTTTTAGACACTACAAAATAGGCACTATATGAGGCAATGTTTGTACTTCGTCCAACTGCCAATGATTAGGGTAGTTCCACGTGAAGTAATTTTCTAGAGATGGGATTTAGTACGTAATATTGTGCCTAAAATGGGTAGAAAATTATGCAGGGATCATCTCCTAAGTTATGTCTGCTTCTTCTATTGTAATTTCTATTATACGAGTGCGATGACCCCGTACACCACTACATATTGTAGTGTACAAGTTGTTGATATGACACTCACGGAAGTCCTCGTCCGTAAATATCACATCCCTCAGAGTGGTACAATATAAACATTATGGGTTTAACAACTTTATTTATTCATACCAAGAGCCAAAAGTGTACAAAAACTTCGAGATCCTTCTCGGTTGAATGAGGATTCACAATGCGATGGAAATTCAAATGCAGAAGGAATAATCAATAGTAATCCTAAGCTTAAAACCATTGGAGCTGGCAACTAATTGGAGAAGCTATACTATTGATATTTCATCTACCTATGCGTGCTTTGGTGGATCCTATATCTACATTATGCCTTATTTCTACTAATCTGATACCATGTTGTTGATTCTACTCTCCGTGTCAGTCTTCGAGTCTTCACATACCCTAATCAAGGGTTTAAGAAGATAGATTGAGTACAAGTGTAATCAGCAAGTTCTATGGTGCTTGTCTAATGTCTATTTGAAAGTCATTGATCAAAGATCCAAGACTTGTGCAGGTTTTTGAAAACGGTGTTTATAAAATAGACTCCCTCGATCTCCCTCTGCCGCTCTGCCGGCCGGCCTGCTTCGTGGTCATTCCAGGCCTGAGATCGACAGCTCCCTCGGTCCCTCTGCCCACCTCCGGTTGCTGCAGAATGAGGTGGCAAAACTGACCAAGGTAATTAATAGAGCATCGCATTTTAATTTCACAAGAACCATTGGCATTGTCAATTTGATGTGTAGCTCAAACTGATCATGAATTAACCTCCTATCATAAGGCGGGCCTCTACTGCTGCAGATGATAGAAAAATTGTAGAGCTTCAGCATTCTAAACTAAAACAACAAATAATATGTGCACGAGACAAGAATTGAGAGCAATGCACTAAAATTAACACCTAGTTCTTTCCCTAGTCGTCATCTCAGCAGACATTATTTGAAGAAATGCTTGTTGAAAGAAAATTGAAGTGTGTTATGCTGACCTATTAAGTGAAATGTATCTTAACAACTCAACAGCTGTTTAGACATTGCTCCCTCCATTCCGAAAGAACTGAATTTCCAAAATATCAATGAACCCCAAAGAAGCATGGTAAGCATATCATATTGCATTTGCTGAACCAGGAGAAAGTGGCCCATCATGAACCTGACAAACACTAGCTTGGGAATTGCTTGTCTAGGGAGATATAAGATCTAGAGTACTGCTTGAGTTCTGAAGTGCCACTACATAACACAGACGGGGAGAAATGTGAGCATTTTGAAATGAGAGGATCAAAATCAAGAAACAAAATATTAATTGCACATGGGGTTCTATGCTAGTACCGAGTGGAGTACCTACTAGGAACCATTGTTGTGAAATTTGGTACTCCTGCATATTTGGGGAACAATAAATACTGGAAAAGATACAGGTTGGGGAGAAATAAATTTGGTACTCCTGCATATTTAACTAATGACATGAAGAAATGAGAGAAAGAGAAATAGGTGCAGAATCTCTAATATGGGTATGACTACCAGGGTTATTGTGATTAATTACCCTGGTTATATAAAGGCTTACAGCTCGGAAGTCCCAAGAAGAACCAAGGAAGGCCCAAGAAGCATCCGACGGAAGGCATGTATTGCTAGATAAGGAAAGAGTAGGTACCAACGTTGTATTAGTGTTGTAATTATAACTTGTAAACCTATCTGTATACAGCCTCGGGACCCAGCCTATTATATAAAGGTTGGGAGGAGCCAACAGAGAGGTACTGAAAAAGCCTTGGGCGATCTGTAATCTCATTGTTCACAAGCAATCATACGAATTTGACTCTCTTGTTTGTCTGATCAGCCGACGAAATCCCTAGCGTTCTCTTTTCCATGAAACCCTAAGTCCATCACCATGGGCATTGCTGAGATTACCCCTCGTCAGTCTCACTAATGAAATCAACTAGTGACAGGAAGAAGCATATCTAAATCACACTGAGATACATGGATTTATTATTAACAACGTAATAAATCTATCAAATAAAATGAGGAGTAATATTCATAAAAAGAGTAAGGGGGTTTGAGTTTACATGTTGTTCTTGGTGAAGGAGATTGTGATCTCACTAAGCACAGTTTTGGTAGTTGCTTTTGGAGTTTTGGCCATGTCCCCATATGGAATAAGTGCCCACAAATCCTAAATCACTCCCAACATCTGAACCTGGGAAAAAATGAAAGTGGCAACATATCATTGGCTCAACCATGATTTGGTAACATGAGACTCTTTGGCCATGATGTGTTTTTTCTAATTAGCATGTTCAATATGAATATGCATAAGCATCTGAGTAAGTAGGAGGGAATGAAAGACATACAAAAAGAACGCTAAAATCTTAGTCCTGTAGATGAAGGGAATATGCCCTGAGAGGCAATAATAAAGTTGTTATTATCATATTCCAAGTATATGATAGATGTTTATTTTGCATCATATAATTGTATTGATTGGAAACGTTAATACATGTGTGTGTAATAAACAAATAAAGGGTTCCTAGTTATGCCTCTCTTGTAAACTAGCTCGTTGATTAACAAGATGATTAAGGTTTTCTGATCATGGACATTGGATGTTGTTAATAACAAGGTCACATCATTGGTGGAATGATGCAATGAACATTCATCCGAAGTATAGCAATACGATCAAAGTCATTGTGTTCAAATTCCTATAACACCATACGAAGTAATTCTAGTCCTTATACCATGAGATCATGTCAATCACTAACATTAGAAGAGTAACTTGATAACATCAAACATCACACTATAACAGGGTGACTATAAAGGTGGGTTCAGATACTGTGAAGGTGTTGTGTAGAGGCTCATGGATCAAGAGTGGGATTTGTCCATCCCGATGACGGATAGATATACTCTAGGCCCTCTCGGTGATATCACATTGAGATAGCTTGCAAGCAAGTGATGTGATCACTAGAATGTTATATCACATGAACAAGAAAAGAGTGCATGTTAGTAACGAGATCAAACTAGGTATGGAGATACCGATGATCGAATCTCGGACATGTAATATATCATGAGACAAAGGGATTTAGTTACTATCGTTAAAGGTTCTCACGATAACAGAAGTCATCGTTGAATGTGTGGGAGTCAGTATGGATCTTCAGGTCCCGGTACTGATTATTGATTAGAGAAGGGTCTCAATCATGTCTACATTATTCACGAACCGTAGGCTGACACACTTAAGGGACACCGACACCATTTGGAGCAAATGTGTTCTAGAGAAAAGAATTTCAAAGCGCTGGAATTATTTCAATGGATGCCGGAATTATTTCGGGTGAAATTGCTGAAATTGGTTCTGCATGTGATATTAAAATATTGTAGGGGGTTTTATGTGAATGTTTTTTAATTAAAGTAATTAACAAATTTCTGAATAAAATAAATAAACGAGTTTTATTAAATGAGAATTGCATTAAATTTGGTGGAAATTTAATGCATGTGAGTGGACTTTTGAGTGGAGGCATGTTTATGTGAGTGGGAGCTCCACCCACATGAATGAAGGAAGAGGTGGGGGCACCTCCATGGCCTTCCTCTCCTCCTCACAAAGTACACCTCCTCGTGAAGGATCTCTCTCCCCATCTAGAATTATTTCCCCATTGTCTCGGATTAGCAAGATACATGTTTCCGATGGCTTTTTGTCTAAAAGGAGTTGTTGCTTCCGCTGCATCGCTGGAGCAAGGAGGCAGAGGTTGTTTGGTGGACCGGACGTGTGTGTGATCACAAATGCGCTACTGATTTGCGGCGCTAGGGCTTCCTCTTGATATTGAGATCGACAAGCGATCGACTACATCATCCACAAGTCCAATCTTGTTAAACTTTGTCGGTCTTCAAGGGTATGTTCTGTATGGATGTATATCCACCCGTTGCTTGTATCTAGGTAGATAGATCTAGGTGCTTAGTAGTTCCCATTGTAGGAATTTTTTGTTTTCTATGCTGCGAACCCAAAAGTAGAGGCACTAGTGTTCATCTAGTATGTCATGCATGTAAACTACAGTAATTTCATATAAAATTTACTAGTTCAGAGAAAGAGAATTCAGATCAGTTCAGAGAAAGAAATGGCAGTAGGAGTATCTGGGATGTTTAGAATTTGTCCTTGACCAAGTATTGCATTTTTTTGATTTTCAATGGTCTCTAGAGAAATGGCTGCATTGATTTGAACCATCCATTTTTGTTAGAGAAGGAAACCCCTATGTGCTTTTACCCTCTTATGTTGTAGTGTGTAGTGCACCGTAAAGAAACGTTTGACAAGAAATAGCTCCACCATTCTATAGATAAGAAAACGGAAGCATGAGTTTGGTCTCAAGAAAAAACAGGTTCTTGCTTCATGAAATCACTCTAGGCTCATCAAATAAGGCATCAGGGACATCAGGAGCAATAAATTGAATGCAAGCACCCTCAAAGAGACTGTACCAACAAAACTTGAAGCATGGTTCAGAAGAACAAGGTTGGACCAAGCATAAAGAATGGTTGATTAATTGGCCGTACAATCTGATTGATATTTTAGGCATTCCCTTAAAAGTTTCCAGGTGATCATCGACCCAGAATAGAGTGGTTGTGATCCCCATTCCTATCTTACTAAAGACAATCACACCAAAACAAATGATGCAGCAGTTACAACAATAAGAAAATACCGCACAGAAGGTGCACACACATCTCGATTTGTCGAAATAAATAAATCAAAGCACATAGACAACATGGATGGGGACGGTTTATTGACTGAACATGTGAGAAGAAATGACCTAGACGGGTATCATTTACTACTATACCTAGCCGCATCTGATGATCATGGTGGAACCATAAAAACTAATGGATATCTAGTAAAGATATCCATTGTATTTGCATAGTACACTGAACACACTTGTCCTGAAACTGACATCATAGTTCACATACATGTCTATAATAATCGACCTAGCTCAAGTAGCTGAACCAAAAGATTCAGGTTTACACTGGAATAACCTGCAAGCAAATGGATAAAAGGACATGTAATTGTTGTCTGGGTGGTTACCTTCCGAGGAGGAGGAGAGCACAACACCACTAGCCATGGCTTCCATCCACAACAAGAATCCCCAAGCTTCCCTGCACTTGAGCTCCATGCTTGGTGGCAAGGAGTTGCATGTGAGGAGGCACCAGGAAAGGCACGAGACCGCACCGTTGGGGGCCGTCAGCACCCACTCCGCCGCCATAGGGGAGCCACCATCGTCACTAAGAACGGAATTTTAGGTTGCGAATCTAGGATACCAGATGGAGGAGATGGAAGAGGAGAAGGGAGAGGAGCGGAGAAGTCTCGGGGGAGCTACGCGGCGCGGTTGCGGCCATGCGGGCGATGAAGTAGCGGGGATGAGAGAACGGCGGAGCGGGGCACTGTGTGGAGTGAGGAAGTGGATGGAGACGACGAGGAGTGAGGGGTTATTTGGGAATTGGCAGAGTACCTTTTTGCATAAACACCACCGCAAATGCTAATTCGGGCCGGAGGGAGTAATGTATTTCCCGTTGTGATTATTTCATATCTGACTGTATAGCAACATAAAAAATTGAGGCGCCATCTTGTTCGGTGCTGCTGTTCCACTTTCCCTTGCTCCTGAAGTGCATTAACTTTGATCCCTACACATGGTCGTCTGCTATCTCCCGAATGTTTGAAACACAATATAAAAATATGGATATACTCTCCATAAAGTAGTATGCCCATACTCAATGGCCATTGACTAACTGTTTATCCCTTTTCTTGAGAATAATTGACTAACCGTAGCTATCTTAGCGTGCAAACCTTTGATGGCTCCAATATTTGCCATCTTCCACTATGTTTAAACATTGTTTTTGGTCAAGAAATTGCCAAGAAACTCTTAATACTTGCCACTAATGACTAATAATTGCAAATATATGCAAAACCTCTCTTTCAATTATGTTGTGCAGGAAATCACGGTTCTGTCTCGTCAAACCCTACAAATTTCATGAAGATGCCTATATATTTTGAGGCCCCAGCCGCCGGCCAGAGAGCTGCCATTCTCAGATTACATCACACCACCACCAAAGGAGATCCACGCCATTGTTCATCACTTCCACCATCCAACCCATCCACTAGCCATAGTCGTTGCTTTGTACTTTAGATCTCCTTGTGATTTTGCGACCATTGTAAGAATATTTGATTTTAATATAAGTATTTGTATAATGTTTTCTATCTCTGATCTATTTGTTATGAGTGAGTAGTCCTCACGGGCTGCGGGGTTGGGGAGAAACCTCGCAGCGATTATGTGCATCTAGATCATGGGAGTATTGTATTTGTTTGCAATTGAGATTTGTATCTTTTGTTTCTTTGTCTCTTGTCTCGATCTGTGGACTTGTAGGTACCCAAGATCCTATAGATTGATAAATTCTTGAGGTGAGATACTTGGCTAGTGGCGATCTCATAGGAACCTTAGTGACATAAAGGGTAGTGCGGTCTTCGCTTAGCGACCCATTCGGGATCACAACAACATCACCACTTAAAGCTTTGATCTATGTTTTACACTTACTAATCGTTTGTAGCCCGTTGCTTTGGTATGCACTCGGTTGGATTAAAAGACTATTTCTATGCCCGCTATATCATGGGGGCTCTAGTATATTAGGATGTGTTGCCCACAAGAGATTATCTTCGTTCAAACATTATACATGACTATGCTTATTATTATCTTTTATCCCATATATGTGCAGCTGCAAGTGGATGTTCAACACTAGCCTATCTCCATCCATTGATTCAACCCATTATAAAGTAAACTAGATTGGTCCGATAAACTAAGGTAAAATGAACAAACAAAGTCTTGTAGACATGTCCTTTTTATTTCCTTTTAGAATTGCTTTCCGAGGTTTGATTAAACCGAGGTCTTCTAGGGAAAAAGCTATTATACTACATCCCTGAATCTGGATCGAAGGTATTAACCCTTTTTCTGGCACCGTTGCCGGGGGAGCAATTTCGCCGCCCTAGTGAGGTCACTAGAGACCTTGTTTTTAGTTTTATTATTAGTTTGTAGTTTAATTCTTGTTATTAGTTTACTTTCTTGTTATCTATTTGAAAACCCAAAAAAATTAGTTACTTGTTATTCATTTTCATTACTTAAAAAATACCAAAAATGTAAGAGCCATGGCTCAAAAGAGATTAGGGGAGTATGCTACTCCCAATGATGATTGTATTTGTGGACCCATCACTCAGCCCGCAGTTGATGCGGAAACATATGAAATAAAGCCTAGCCTTTTAAGTGTGGTTCAACAAAACCAATTTGGGGGCTCATCCGCTGAAGATTCGGGTTTGCACTTAAACACTTTCACTGAAATTTGCGACATGGTGCGTATTAAGGATGTACATCCAAATGTTGTTAAATTGAGATTGTTTCCTTTCTCTCTTAGAGGAAAGGATAAGGATTG
The DNA here is from genome assembly GCA_910589775.1 of Avena eriantha. Taxonomy (NCBI): domain Eukaryota; kingdom Viridiplantae; phylum Streptophyta; class Magnoliopsida; order Poales; family Poaceae; genus Avena; species Avena eriantha. The sequence goes on from OU342743.1 coordinate 77,153,166, forward strand.
GTTGCTAGCTCTACCAAAGGGCACTATTAAATCTTGGGAGGAATTTATTAATTTGTTTATGACTAAAATTTCCCCCCAGCTAAAACTATGCAGTTGAGATCCAACATTACAAGCTTTAGACAAGAACACGGTGAGCCACTAGCGCTCGCGTGGGAAAGGTTGAAAGAAGCCATAATGAACCGTCCTAGTCATGGGATGGAAGAGGGGCTTATATTACATTTGTTTTATAATGGTCTTAACCCGATGTCTAAGTCTATGCTAGGTACTATAGTAGGAGGAATAATCATGGGAAAGCAAGTGAGTGTTGCAAATAAGTTACTTGATGATATGCAAAACAACCATACCCAATGGCATGTGGAAAGAACCTCAAAGAGAGTAAGTTCAATTACCGAGGTAAATAATGAAGAGCTTACATCTAAGTTGGACGAGCTGCTTAGCTTAGTAAAGGGTAAAGAAGATACCCAAATTAATGCTATCTCTACATATGTTAATGGTGTTAATTTTATTACTTGCACTCCGTTTAATCCTGCTTGGACAAATAATTATGATTCCAATGTTCAAAAATATCATGCTAATCCTGTAGGAGCTCCTTATAATAATTATGATAATGCTAATGGAGCAAATCATGGCAATCTCTCATTTGAGAAAACTGTTAGAACCTTTATACAAGCTCAAACCGAGCAAAATAATATGCTTATTAAAATCACAGAGAACCATGAAAGTAGTATAGGGAAATTATCTAACCAAGCCGTTGCAATTAGAAATCATGTGGATGCTATATAGGAAAGGATAAAGACCGTGGAGGCTTAGCTGGGTAAGGTAGCTGAGAGCCAAGCTCTCATACTAGCAAAGTTTGCTGGGAAACCCGAGCCAAATCCGGTAGAAGACCTCAAGATGACGAGGATGGTAACCAATGAAGAGAAACCTGAAGAGCTCTATTATAGCAATGCGTCAACACTGGAATATACCGTGGAAGATCTACTAAAAATGATCACTATGAAGAATCCACATATAGAACAAGGTAATGATGCTATGTACCAACAATTTATACAACAAGTAGCATCTAAGGTTCGTGGTTTAGAGATGGAGTATAAAAGACTAGCTGATAAGCTTCAAACTAAGCTATATGATATATTTGAGTCCACTATTAAAATTAAATTGGGGGTCAATGAGATATCCACAGTTTGTGATCTTGGTGCGAGCATCTCAACAATTTCCAAAAGCTTATTCGATAAATTAAACTTGGGGCCATTTGTTACTACTGAATTGAGACTCCATCTAGCTGATTCAACTTATAAACAAGCCGTTGGGATAAAACAAAATATAGTTGTTGAAATTAAAGGTAGTCCTGCTCTTATTGATCTTGTTAATGTGGATATGCCTAAAGATCCCATAGCACCTATAATTCTAGGTAGGCCATTCCTAAGAACTATTAAAGCTTTGATTAATTTCCATGAAGGGAATGTGAGAATAGGGCTACCATCTAGAGATCCTTTTATAGTACACTTCCCTAGGAAAAAGAAGGCCAAGACTAATGATGATGATGGTGTAATTATTTTAAAAGCCAACTACTTTGGAGTGGGTGTTCCACTTCTTAAACCTAAGTGATTGCCATCAGGGTCAAGCTAATTTACCTTAACTAGAAGCGCTTCATGGGAGGCAACCCATGTTAATAAATTTTCTTGATGTGTTTGTTTTGTTTTTTTTTGTTTTTAATAAAGAGTGTTCAAGAATATCTTTGGAGAGAGGATAATAAATAAGGTAATCCTCTATATTTTATTTTACTAACACATGGCCTAAAAAGTATTGCTGATTTTTATGTAGTATATTTTCTGTTATTTTTTCCTTTGATAAGATGTGCAAAGGCACATAGAGCTTCTAATAAAAAATTGAGTTTTGTAGCTCATAGTGCTCTTAATGACCACTGGTACGGCCAGAAGGGACTGTACCGTGCGTCCTTACCACATCAAGCTGAAGGAAGATAGATATTTTGATTTTTGCCGCAGGTATCAGTGCCGATAACGACCACGGATACGGCCAGATGAGCCTGTACCACGCGCCCATACCGTACCCTCGAGCAAACATCAAATTTCAAGCAAAGGTACCGAACCAATAACGACCAGCAGTACGGGCTCACACGATCATACCGCATGCCCGTACCGAGTGCATCGCCTGGGAGCAGTCGTCGCCCCCAAGGTATGTCACCCGGTACGGGCGGGCTCCGGCCGTACCGCCCGCCCGTACCACGTACACGGCCGCCATGTTCAGTTTGAGGAGGTAACCTAAAAATCCCCGAACCAAATCTTTCTCTTTCTTCTTCCTCCAAACTCCAAACCATATCCATTGGGATTCAAATTTACTTAATCTTTCTTCGATTCCTCGCACTCATTCTATCTAAGCTATGATTCTCCTCCAATCCTCAACTTATTTATGCAAAAGCTTCACTCAGTATTTCACCATTGCTAATCTAGACTTAGATCTTGTTCTTGATTCAATCTTTATATTGAGCATGCTTAGTAATGTTTTAGAGGAGTTTCTTTTGTAGTTAGTGTAGAGAATCACTTATGCTATGCTTCTATTGGACCCAAAAAATATTAGTAATTTTATTTACTTTCTCTTATTTTTATTATTTTTAGATGAACACAAGGAGCATACATGTGAGATGGCTGCGGAATCCTCCACACCACTCGTTGAGACGTTGACCCCCAAGTCACTTGGCATCGAGTTCACCGAGGAGTTTCATATGAACCGTTTCAATCGTCTCAAGCTCCGAGAAATCAAGTCCACCAAGTGGGCGTGTCCTTATATCCTGAACCAACTTGGCATTCGTGCTGATTTCGATTTACTTTGCAACAATGTTGGTTTGTATGATTCTGTCTTTCAGGATGTTGCCACGTATCGCCGCTTGATGCTTGAGTTCTTGAGCACCTTGACGCACACAGTGGACCCTTATGGTTGTACCGAGGAACAAAGGCCCAGAGTTGATCGCATCAAGTTCCACCTTATGAACTGTGAGTACACCTTAACACTCAGCCGATGGGCTCAATGCTTTGGGTGTGCCAACAACACTACCGATGTATGCACAACTACTTTTGTTTTAGATCCTTCCTCTTCATAATGTAGGGTTCGCAACATGAAAACAAAAAAAAATCTATCGCGGGAACACACAAAAGCCAAGATCTAATCTACGAGATCGGTGCAACGAGTTTGTAGAGAACTAACCCTCGTAGATCCAACACATTTAACGAGATCAGATTCCCATGGTTGATATAGTCGTTCACTTGCCGATCTCAATATCGTGTAGACGATCCTTCCAACGCCGTGTTCCGGCAGCACTTCCATAGTCGGTCACACGTACGGTACTCGATGAAGACCTTCCTCTCCCTTGTTCTAGCAAGCAACGGAGGTTGTAGATCTCCTCGCAATTCTAGCAGCACGACGGTGTGGTGACGGAGGTGGAGGAGTAGATCCTACAGGGCTTCACCTAAACCCAGAGCAGGTATGATGGAGTAGAGGGATACTCGGCGGCTAGGGTTTAGGCACCGAGGGAGGAGGAGGTGGTGTCGGCGGCGGCTAGGGCAGCGACGACTCTTGGGAGTGGCAGCGGCGCTTGGGGCTAGGGTTTCAGGGTAGTAGAGGGGGCGCCCCTCCCCTCCTTTTATGAGAGGGAGAGGCGGTTTGGGCAGATGGGGAGGCCGAGTCCTCCCCCAACTCCCCTTGGTGGCCGGTGGTTTGGGGAGGGAGAGGGAAACCTCTTCCCTCCAGGTTTCCTCTCCTTCCACCACTCGAACTTTGACTTTCCAAAAATCCGGTTTGACTTTTTCAAACACTTGTTTAATGTCTTATCAAACTTTCAACCAACCAAGTTACCTAGGGTATGAACCATTCAACCCATTAGGGTTTAGTACATTCCATGTACCCCTTCCCTCTGAATCGGCGGACCTTCTAGAACATTCTAGAAGCTTCCGGTCAAAACACCGAAAACATTTCCGAACCCCGGAAATTGACTTTCCTTATATGAATCTTATTCTCCGGACCATTCCAGATCTCCTCGTGATGTCCTGGATCCAATCCGAGACTCCAAACAACATTCGATTCTCCAACACATATTACATATCCACTAAACAACATCGAATCCTTAAGTGTGTCTCCCTACGGTTCGTGAACTATGCAGACATGATCGAGACTCCTCTCAGACTAATAACCAATAGAGGAATCTGGAAATTCATATCACTTCCACATACTTCTACAATGACTTTGTGATCGAAATGAACCATTAACATTCAAAACCAATTCCTCTTTGTCTCACGATACTTTACTTATCCGAGGTTTGATCGTCGGTATCTCTATACCTAGTTCAACCTCGTTACCGATAAGTACTCTTTAATCGTTCATGTGGAATGGCATCCCTTGTGACCAAGTCACATGCTTGCAAGCTAATTGGATGGCATTACACCGAGAGGGCCCAGTGTATATCTCTCCGTCATATGGATGGACAAGTCCCACTCTTGATCCATGCGCTTCAACACATACTTTCAGAATACCTAATGCCACCTTTATAACCACCCAGTTACGGAAGTGGTGTTTGATGTCATCAAAGTATCCCTCTGGTGATGGAAATTAACATGATCTCATGGTCGAAGGATTAGGTTACAATGTATATGAAATCTTATAGCAAACAAACTTTAAATGACTTGATCTTATGCTACGCTTAACTATAGGAGTATGTCCATCACATCATTCTCTTAATTATATGACCTTGTTATTAATAACATCCAATGTCCATGATCAGGAAACCATGATCATCTATTAATCAACAAGCTAGTTTAACAAGAGGCTTACTAGGGACTCTTACATGTTTACAAAACACACAAGTATTAATGTTTCCGGTTAATACAATTATAGCATGGGTTGTAAACATTTATCATAAACACAGATATGATAAAAACCACTTTATTATTGCCTCTTTGGCATATCTCCAACACACAATACTTTAATTTGATGAAAGTTCATGGAAACACACCAAAGGGGAACCAAATTGATCAGCCTACTATTCGATATTTATTCTATGTGATCGCTAACACTTTGCAGGCACGTGGTGAGTTTACTAGAGTTAATGAGGAGGACATGTTGATCCTCACAAAAGATGTTATTATTAAATGTAACTTAACGCTAAATTCGGGCACTCTTCTCGTGTTTTACCTTAAGCATCAGGCTCTTCAATCTCGAGGACCCATATGTAGAGGAGGACTTGTGACCATTCTTGAACGCGCACTTTTCATCAACCTAGGTAACATCCAACCATTGATAGGAAGTCACCATCTCGATCTCTCTACTCTGAGAGCATGTGGTATGATTTCTAAAAATCATGGTACATATTTCTTCGATATACCTGGAGCGGATCACTTGATCCCAGCTCCTTTGCCCAACGGTTTATTCTCTATTGAGGATGGACGTTTGTGTTTTGACGCGCAAGTTGAAGCTAATCTACCCCATTAAGAAATACCCATGGGAGGAGAAGAAGATGAAGAAGTAGAACAAGGAGGACCCAGGCAAGATGAGTATCCACCAAACTACTACACCACCTATGAAGACATTTATGCACTCGAAGGAAATATTCAAAAGATGAACAACCTCTCCATCAACCTTCGAGATGCTACTCGATACGTCGTAAACATATCTATATTTTTTGATGTTCCATGATTGTGTTGTATCTACTTTCTTATGTTTTGTCCACACTTTGGCGTATTTTTACACATTTTTTGGAACTAACCTATTAACAAGATGCCACAGTGCCAGTTGCATGTTTTCTGCTATTTTTGGTTTTAGAAAATCTAGTAAGGAAATATTCTCGGAATTGGACCGGACAAAAGCCAAAGTCAATATTTTACCCAAAGCAACACGCAGTCCGGAGGGGAGACGAAGTGGCGCACCAGGGCGACCACACTTGGCGGCGGAGGCCTAGGGGGGCACCACCATGGGGTGTGGACCCCTTGGTACTCCACCGACCTTACCCTTCCACCTATAAAAGCCTCCCAGGACGAAAACCCTAAGTACCCGATCAAAATTCCACGAAAGAGTCTGTAGCCTCCGTCATCTCCATCCCTAGATTGGGAGGGATCTAAAGCTCTTCCCGGTACCCTGCTGGAGGGGAAAGATCATCCTAGAGGCCTTCTTCATCACCATGCCTGACTCCGGTGTAATGCGTGAGTAGTTCATCCTTGGACTACGGGTCCATGTAGTAGCTAGATGGTTGGTTCTCCTCCTTTGTTCTATCATGTTTAGATCTTGTGAGCTCCGTTCATGATCAAGATCATCTATTTGTAATCTTATATGTTGTGTTTGCGGGGATCCGATGGATATTGAGATGCTATTTCAGATTGATTATTGATTCTATCATGTCTATGTTATTTGTGATCTTGCATGCTTTCCGTTGTTAGTAGCTATCTTGGCCAAGTAGATGCTAGCAACTCCAAGAGGGAGTATTTATGCTCGATAGTGGGTGCATGCCTCTAGTAATCTGGGGAAGTGACAGGAATCTCTAAGGTACTAGATGTGTTGTTGCTACTAGGGAGAAAACAATAATCCTTTATCCATGGGACAATCGTATTGTTTACTTTACACACTTTGCTTAATGCAATTATCTGTTGCTTGCAACTTAATACTGGAGGGGGTTCGGATGATAACCTGAAGGTGGATTATTAGTCATAGATGCAGTTGGATTATGGTCTATGTATAATGTTGCAATGCCCAATCAAATCTCATAGGAGTCAAGATGATTAGTATATGCATGGTATGCTTTCTCGGTGTCTGTTATTTGCCCCGCTGTAATTTGTTCACCCAGCATGTTATCTCTCTTAAGGAGAATCACCTCTAGTGAACTATGGACCCTGGTCCATTCTTTTACCATCAATCTACCATCTACTATTTATTGTTTACGGTTTACTTTCTACAAGCAATTACTATCTTCCACACAATACATTTAATCCTTTGTTATCAACAAAATCGGTGAAATTGACACCCTCACTGTAAGTTGGGGCAAAGTTATGTGGTTGTGTTGTGCAGGATTCCAAGTTGGAAACAACACCTTGGGGTTGTTTCCTTGCTCCTACTGGTTTGATAACCTTGGTTTCATAACTGAGGGAAAACTTGCTGATGTGCTCATCATACCTTCCTCTTGGGGTGCCCAACGAGTTCTACATTTTGAGCCATCAAGCACTTTTTATGGCGCCATTGCCGGGGAGTCAAGGACAGCTTCACAAGGGGAATCCCTCACAACCAATCTCTTTACTTTGTTTTTTTGTTTTGCTTAGTTTATTTTTGCTTTGTTTGCTTGCTTCCTTTACCAAAAACACAAAAAAATGAATACTCCTGAAAACACTAAGTTGTGTGATTTCACCAACACCAACAACAATGATTTCATGTGCACACCTATTGCTCCACCTGTTCCTGGAGCTACTTCCTTTGAAATTAAACCTCCTTTACTCAATCTTGTTATGAAAGAACAATTCTCTGGTGTTGGTACTAAAGATGTTGTTGCTCACCTTAATAACTTTGTTGAACTTTGTGAGATGCAAAAACATAGGTATATAGATGGAGATATTATTAAGCTTAAATTGTTTCCTTTCTTTTTGAGAGGAAAAGCTAAAGAATGCTTGCTATCCCTAACTAGAAATATTATTGATTCTTGGACTAAATGCAAAGATGCTTTCATTGGGAAATACTATCCTCCTGCTAAGATTATATCTATGAGAAGTGAAATAATGAAATTTAAACAATCTGATAATGAGCATATTGCTCAAGCTTGGGAAAGAATGAAATCTTTGGTAAAGAATTGTCCCACTCATGGACTGACTGCTTGGATGATTATCCAAACCTTTTATGCAGGACTGAATTCTTCTTCAAGAAATCTACTGGATTCTATAGCTGGAGGTACCTTTATGACCATTACTTTGGGTGCTGCAACAAAGCTCCTTGATAATATGATGGTTAACTATTCTGAATGGCACACTGAGAGAGCTCCACAAGGTAAGAAGGTAAACTCCGTTGAAGAAACCTCCTCCTTGAGTGATAAAATTGATGTTATTATGTCTATGCTTGTTAATGGGAAAGCTCATATTGATCCAAATCATGTTCCCTTAGCTTCTTTGGTTGCTCAAGAAGAGCAAGTTGATGTGAACTTTATTAGAAATAATAATTTTAGCAACAATGCCTACAGGAATAATTTTGGTAATAGTAATTATAGGCCATATGCTCCCAATAATGGTAATGCTTATGGAAATTCCTACAACAATAATAGAAGTGCACCCTCTGAACTTGAAGTCATGCTTAAAGATTTTATTAGTAAACAAACTGCTTTCAATAAAACTATTGAGGAAAAACTCTCTAATGCTGAAAGAAATATAGCACCTTTGTCTGAAGCACAATCTTCTTTGATAAATAAAATGGCTGCTAAACCTAAAACTATTGAAAACCCCTTTGCTTCTACTAATTCCATACATGTTAGAATTGATGAAAATGTTAGACTGTTAGCTGAATTGCATGCTAAGTGGGAAAGAGAAGATGAAATTGCTAGAAATAATAGTCTTTGTACTATTACCACCACCAATGTTGATGCTAGCAAACCACATGAAGTCCCAATTCCTTTTGCGACAATGCCTAAACCCAATGGAACCTTTTCTAATAAAAATGCTGAAATTCTTTGAAATATGGGAAACAATAGCTCTACTACCTTGGATGGTAATTATGATTTTGATCTTGATGGTTGCAATATCTCTTAAGTAATTATGTTCCTACAAATGCTTGCTAAAAGTCCTAATGCTAGTGCTATGAATATGGCCTTTACAAAACACATTACTGATGCTCTCATAAAAATTAAAGAAGAAAAGATGAAACATAAAGCTTCTACCCCTATGAAATTAGAAGATGGATGGGAACCCATCATTAATATGGAAGTGAATGATTTTGATCTAAAATCTTTATGTGATCTTGATAGTAGCGTTTCTATTATGCCTAGAAGGATTTATGAAATGCTTGATTTGCCACCATTAGGAGGTTGTTATTTAGATGAACAACTTGATGGTAATGCTAAAAAGAAACTCATGGGGAGTATTAATGATGTTCTTATTATGGTTAATAATACCTATGTCCCTGTTGATTTCTATGTTTTGGATGTTGAATGCAATGCTTCTTGTCCTATTATTTTGGGAAGACCTTTTCTTAGAACTGTTGGTGCCATTATTGATATGAAAGAAGACACCATTAAATATCAATTCCCACTCAAGAAAGGCATAGAACACTTCCCTAAAAAGATACAGAAGATTACTTTTGCCTCTCCTATTAAAACAAAATTTGATCTTAATGCTTCTTCTTTTGAGAATACTTGATTCTTGCTTCTTATGCCTAGCTCAAAGGCGTTAAATAAAAACACTTATTGTGAGATAACCCTAATTTTTAGTCAATATTTTTTTCTTTTGTTGAGTCTTGGAAGTTATTGCCTCTGTAATAACCTCTCCTTATCCTTTTTGTGTGGTTTTTGTGCCAAGAGTAACCTCTAATGAGAGAGAAATAATGCTTGGGAAAGTTGTTGTCCCGAAACAGATTTTTGTGCTTCACTATAAAAATTCGTGACATATTTGAGCAACATAAGGTCTTTGAAAAAATCGGTTTTTTACCCGCTGGTCTATTTTGACAGATTTCTGCCATTATTTGCATTTGCCTCTTAATCTCTTTCTCTTTGAGTTCTCTTTCATCACTTGAACTTTTAAAAGGAATTGCTACAGTAGCTTGTGTTTTCATGGAAGTTTTACTTGTGATGAAACTAAACCAAAGGACCTTTTATCTTAAATACACTAATGTTGCTAATGAAGATTGTATGAAGTTTTGTATGAAGGAAAATTTTCAAGTGTAGGGAAGAATAATGTGATAAGATGAAGTATGGACAAAAGCTCAAGCTTGGGGATGCCACCCGTGTCACCCCAAGAAATATTCGAGAAGTACAAGCGTCAAAGCTTGGGGATGCCCAAGGCATCCCCTTCTTCATTAATAAAAATCTCAGGTTTTCTTCCAAACACTTCATTTTTATTGTTTCATGCACAATTGTGTTGTTCTTGGAGTGTCTTTGTAACATCCCAAAATTTTCTTCTGAAAACATCAGCATTGCACTCATATCAGCATGGCATGTGTTGCATTGCATTTAGATTTATCCCCCAAAATTTTGTTGAAAATTTTAGTCAATTTGAAACCCTTTTGCTAATTCAAACCTTTGTAAAAGAAAAACTAAAAGAAAAATAAAAAGGGAGAAAAAAACAGCAGCAGCAGCACAATCCTACTCGGCCCAAAACGCCAGCCCAATTGGCTCCCCTCCCCCTCTGTTTCTTTTCCTCACCGACCCCCTGCACGCCCCCTCTCACTGATGCTCTGGCCCCACTACCCCGTCACCCTCCACCTCATCGTCTTCCACCACGAGACGAACGGCTCGTTCCCCCTCCCCTATCGTTTCTCTCTCGATTGAATTCGAGTAAATCCGCACAACTGCATGATTAAATCCCTAGTACAGCCCCGGCCTCTTACTCCCCTCTCCCTCCCCTTCGTTTTTCCCTCAGTCACCGCAACCAGAGAGCCCCCAGGCTCTCCGAATTTGAGCTCGGACCGCTGTAGTCACCGACGGACTCCGGTGACAATTCCGGTGAGAATCGACTACCCCGCGCCCTCCTTTTTGTCTTATAAGCTCCGCAACCCTCAGGCGCACCGATTAACTATTTTTTTCGACTTCTACCTACCACAGGTCGTTGCCACGGTCACCACCGGAGTTTGCTTCTGCCGCCGCCGTTTGCCGACGATTCCGGTGGACACGGGTTCCTGCCGCCCTCTTGGCCACAGCCGGCTTGTACTAGACATGGCACACGTTGCTGACCCCTTGTTTTGTCTGCTCGAGCCCAAGGACGACGCCCCCGTCTCGAGACACGAGCTCCGACTTTGGCATGAACTCCGACGAGGAATCCAGGACGAAGCCGAGCGCCCCTCCCTCAACCACGACCACCACCAAGACCACTGAGACCGCCGCTACCCGTCTATAACTTTGATGCTTCCTTTTACCCTCTAGGATCGCCGGAACACCACCCACCCGCCGCACCGCCGCCGCGCGCAGAGAGCCAGCGCCGCCAGTTCTTGGCCACGTGCTGAGCATCGTCCGATCCAGATCCAGCGGCTAGGGTAGATCACTTAACGAAGCGGTATCGTTTGATCAGATCCGCACGTTGTCACTTAAATCCAACGACCCACGTCGTCGATCCGACCGAAGTGGTACGGGCCAGTAGAATTAGGCCACGTGTCTCCCCATGTTGGATTTAAAAGATTAAAATGGAATTTAGTGATTAAACTTAGAAATTCAATAACTTTTGAGCCACAAATCAGAAAATTACAAATTTGGTGTCCATGGATTCAGAAAAACGAGAGCTTCATTGTTGAGGCCTTATTTCACCCTTTAGCCTCTGAAAAACTGGAGTTATAGGCAGAACCTTTTTAGGAGTATTTTACCCATAAAAATCACTTTATAAATTGTTTTTGAGTAATCCTTATGCTTTTAGTTGATGTATTTTGTCCTCTGTATTGTAGACTCTGTAGGTTTTAGAGTTTTATTCATATCATTGCATTTTGCATGCATTCATATTTTTGTGGTGCTTATATTTATTGTATTATTGTTGTTGGATTTATTCTTTGTGTAGATTGTGTGGATTGTGAAGTTTGTTGTTGTGAGGATTGTACCTACTCCCCTAGATACCAAGGCAAGTGATAATTCATCATATGTCCTATTATTTTCACTATTGCACTAGTGCTATTTTAGTAGATCTTTGCATGATAGTTTTATATATGTTACTATGCTATGGCTATCCTATGGAATTTATCTTGTAGTAATTTCCTAGATAGGAGACATCGTATGCTAGAGTGCTTAGCCATGCTATTTAGAATTCGTGGGTGGAAATTCATATTAAGATAGAATGGAAGTATATATCTTTTTGACTAAGAAAAACAACTAATGTTAATGAAACACCTGGGTGGAAATGGGATGGATTATGTTGAGTGGTTACTTAGGGCCCATGTCTATGGTTTACCCTGGTGTATCGCACTTGTGGATGGCCACCCAGGAATAAAGAGATTGGAGACGTTCTTGTCGCGAAGCTTCTAGTGCAGCCACATGGCATATGGGCTCTACCTTGACCGACTAAGTTGCGAGAACTCAGCCAGACGGACAGAGGGTGGTAGTGATGATAGGATGGAACACGTCCATGGTGGTCTGAGGGATTGCTTCTGAAAAGTCTCGTCTCGATGCATGTCGAGTCTTGTGGGGGAAAGTGCAGCACCTCTCGAGAGGGTAAAATTAAGTACTTAGATGTGTCCCCGATTATGGACAATTTCCGAGCGCCAAGACATTGAAGCAGTTCAAAAATCTCCTCGCCCAAATTTCCCTAAGTTAAAATTTGTGGGTGAACAAGGGTAGAAGTTCATTGATGTCTATCAATGGTACCTTAGTGTTTTTCAAAGGGAAAACCTACTCTTCAAAAACTATAAGATAAAACCTTGCTTTTAGCAAAGTCAGCCAAAAACCACATTTAGCCATATATACATGTAGTTGTTGGAATTTACTAAGTAACTATAGTATCGCTTGCCAATACAATTCCAACTGTATTGACCCTTTGTGGCTATAATTTATCATGTTGCAGGATACTCTAACGATGAGTGGGGTTATGGGTCTACACTCGACATGTTTGCCTGTGGCGCATGAAGACAAAAGACTCTATTATTATGCTATGTCTCGTGAACTTTGAATAATGTTAGCCTTGGGCTAAGTGAGTTGTAAGAACTATTATATTCCTGGATATGCGATGTAATAATGACCTTTGTATCTGTGTACTTCATCTTAAACTATGGGTGCTAGCATTTCGATCCAGGCACTAGCACTGCAATCACAGGGATCTTTACCTTATTATGGTGAGATCTTACAGATGGTATCAGAGCACTGTGTTGCCTGTAGGTTCGTGACCCTAGGTTGGATTAGACTAAGGAAAAGCCTTAGGGAAATTAATTCTATTTCACACTTTACACTTGTCTTTTCATCTCGTAAAACTTTTCCTAATCATCCTTCCTCATCTATTTTTGTAGATGTCCACCATCAACGAATCTATCAAGAAGGGACCACTGATGACTATGACACTTGAGTGTGAGACAGAATTTCCCAAGGCACTCAAAAACCTCATGATCGGCTTGGGGATTGATGGTGAAGCCGTGTACAAGGGATTTCCGGTGATAGACGAAGGACAAGATTATTGGTGGGTGCAACTCCATTTATATAAGAACAAGGAAGATGACCCAAAGAGTATGGGATTCTGCATGTTCACCAACTCTGAAATGCATATGTCATTCTTTGACTCTACAAAGGATGCAGCGTGGAAAGCCATTGAGGAACTTGGGGAAAGACTTAAGTATAGAATGCTCAATACTCAGGAGGATCTCAGGGAGGAGAAACATCGTGTCCAAGATTCAAAGGCTACATTAGATCGACCGAGGAAAGATATCATAGACTTGGCTTTGGAGTTATGCGAGCAAGACAAATAGATTGCTGCCAAGAACGCCCAGATTGCTACCTTGGTTAATAAGGAGTGAGATACTAGTTGGACCACCACACTTGGCATTTTATCACGTTAGTATTTTGATCATACCAACCTATGTGGTATGGAAAATTTTTGTCTAAGTTATGATTGGACCTTGATTGCTTGAGTTGAACAATGTATTATGCTACTTGGGTTGATAAATATTTTGTTGGTTGCTATTAGTTTTTATTTTTATCTTTGCATCTTGCTACTTGTGTTTTCTTTCTCTAGACTTGTGTTATCTCTAATTTTCTCCATTCTATGCAAAAGATGCCGAATTTTGTCTACAGCATGGCCGAGGATTTCAAGGGAACTCGCTTCAGGACTCACATTCTGGAGCTCATCCAGGTGCTCTCTCTTCCAATCCCTACCATTTAGGGACTTCAGTTGAGGAAATTTCAGAGGAAGGACTTATGGGGATTCAGAGTTACCTAGCCAGGATGCTAGACAGAGCCCCCAACTAAGCAGACCGCCTTCAAGATACTCCACGATGACTTGGAGAAGGGCCTCGACGTCGCTATGCAGGAGCTGTTAGGACGCCTATGTGGACGTCACTCTTCTGAGATTAAGAGCCACTACTTCCACTTCTTTGGTAGGCGCGACGAGGACGGAGAGCCTATTGTGTTGGACGAGGCCACTAAGGATACCATCAAGCCCATGCGACACTACCTCTAGGACTTAGAGAGCCTCATCAGGAACCTTGATACTGATAGGACTAATGTGATGCTTACCAACGATGAACTATGAGTCCAACTTAAGGAGAAGGACAAGGCCTTCTAGGAACAGGAGAAGCGAATCAAGGAAATGGAGAAGAAGTTTGAAGACCAAGAGAAGAAATTCAAGAGCCAAGAGAAGAGGGTTCAGGAGAAGAATAAGAAGATTAGAGATTTGGAGACCGAGTTAGAGCTTGAGGATATTGAGCTGGAGGCGGATCACGAGGTGGTAGAGAGGCTGCACACACAGAAGAGAGAGTTACAGGCGAGGATCGATGCTTTGTCTACAAGCTTGGAGGAATACAAGGCAGGATTCACCGCAGCAGGACTTGCACTAGTGGAGGAGGAAGTCGACATGGAGGAGTAGTGATATCCTTCTATCTATCGTTTTATTATCGAGTCGCATAGATCATACCAACTTGTGGGTGACTATGCTAGTATGTTGTTTATCTTCACAAACTTTGTTATTGTTGTGATGTTGAACCTACATGTGCTTGTTTGTTTGATTGTTGTTATTCTACTTGGGTTATCTATCATTACTTACCCTTATTAAACCCACAGATGCCTCCCCGTCGTGCCAACAACAATAACAACAACGACAATGGCGATGGGATGCCACAAATGATGGCTGCACAGACACAGTTGATGCAAATGATGACTCGGTTCATGGCGAACCAAAATCAGAACAACAAAAATAACAATAATAACAACCAGAACAATCCACCACCTCTTGATATGCTCACAAGATTTCTAAGGCTGAGACCTGCTAAGTTCTCTGGTACTACTGATCCCATGGTAGCAAATGACTGGCTACGTTCTGTGAACAAGGACTTTGTCACAGTTGGATGCAATGACGCAGAGAAAGTTAGGTTTGCAGCACACTTACTAGAAGGTCATGCAGCTACTTGGTGGGACGATTTCCAAGTTACTCACCCTATTGAAGAAGTAACTTGGGCAATGTTTGAGGATGGATTTCGCACCACTCACATCTCTTCTGGAATAATGGGGTTGAAGAAAAAGGAGTTTCACAACCTTAAACAATGCCATCGTAGTATTTCTGAGTACATCGGAGAGTTCAACAATCTGTCACGTTATGCACCGGATGATGTTGACACTGACGCAAAGAGAAAAGAGAATTTCCTTGATGGGTCAAATGATGAAATATCTATGCAACTATCTGTTGCTTATGTTCCAACCTATCAATATTTGTGTGACAAAGCTACCATCCTAGAAAACAAGATGAAGCAGGTTGAGGGTAGAAAGAGGAAACACCATTTTGATAAGTATGGATCAGGGTTACCTCATAAGCGTTCTTATGGTGAAGGTAGTGGGAGTTCTGGATCCCACAAGAATGGGAATCATAACAACCATCATAACAATAACCACCACCATGATGGAAACAATCATCATGGACACAACAAAGGTGGGTACAGGAATAACCATAATGGTCATGGCAAGGGGAATCAGAATGGTCAGAATCGCCATAATCAGCCAGCAAAGAAAGATATCAGTCAGGTGGAATGTTTCAAGTGCAAGAAGACAGGGCACTATGCTAATGAATGCCTAGAAAAGAAGACTGATGGGGCTAAGTCGAATCCTTTTCAAAAGGGTCATGTGAATCACATCAATGTGGAGGAAATCCAGGAAGGATATGATGCTGTAATCGGTAAGTTCAAGATTAATTCCTTTCCAGCACTTATCCTTTTCGATATTGGTGCATCGCATTCATTCATTTCAAGAGCATTTGTAGACAAAAATAAACTCTCCACTGAAACCATCGGATGTCCCATTAAGGTAAGTTCCCCGGGTGGAGAAATGATAGTAAACTCTGGGTGTCATCAGATAATCCTAGAGATTGGAAAGGACAAGTTTCTAGTTAATTTAATAATCCTAGGGTCCCAAGGATTAGACGTAATATTAGGGATCGACTAGTTGACACGTTATGAGGGAGTGATAGACTGTGCGAAACAAACTATTATGCTCACAACCCCAGAAAAGAAACGGATCAGGTTCAAGTCTAACTTTGAACCCAAGGGGAGCAAGGTTAATTCTCTTAAGGGGGTTAGCCTAGACAGAGTACCAATAGTGAAGGAGTACCCTGATGTGTTCCCAGAAGAATTACCTAGCATGCCACCAGATAGGGATGTGGAGTTTCTAATAGACTTACTACCAGGAACTGGGCCTATAGCGAATAGACCTTACAAAATGTCAGTGGACGAGTTAAAAGAACTCAAGAAACAGCTTAGAGAACAGTTGAAGAAGGGATTTATCCAACCAAGTTCTTCGTCTTGGGGAGCACCAGTTTTGTTTGTTGATAAGAAAGACCGAAGTCAAAGACTATGCATAGACTATCGATCACTTAATGAAGTGACCATAAAGAATAAATATCCCCTACCTAGAATTAATGATCTTTTTGATCAGCTAGAAGGAGCATGTGTGTTCTCAAAAATTGATCTTCGATCAGGATACTTTGAACTAAAGGTTAGAGAACATGATATACCAAAGACTGCATTTACCACTAGATATGGGTTGTATGAATATACAGTGGTGCCGTTTGGATTGACTAATGCACCGGCCTATTTCATGAACATGATGAACAAGGTATTCATGGAATTTCTTGACAAGTTTGTAGTGGTATTCATCGATGACATATTGATATATGCCAAGAGCAACGAAGAACACGAAGAACATCTGCGCCTAATTCTAGAGAAACTCGGGAAACACAAACTATATGCCAAGTTCAGTAAATGTGAATTTTGGCTGAATGAAGTGCGATTTCTTGGGCATATAGTATCTGGAAGTGGTATAGCTATTGACCCAGCAAAAGCGGCAGCTGTAACAGAATGGGAACCTGCTAAAATAGTTAAAGAAATCTATAGTTTCCTAGGCCTAGCAGGATACTATCAGAGGTTCATTGAAAATTTCTCAAAGTTAGCAAAGCCTATGACTGATTTTCTAAAGAAAGAGAAGAAATTTGACTGGACAGAAGCATGTGTAGCCAGTTTTCAGGAGTTGAAGAAGAGATTAGTGTTAGCACCAGTGTTATGTTTGCCGGATCTCGAAAAATACTTTCAAGTTTATTGTGATGCATCTCACCAGGGACTGGGAGGTGTACTAATGTAGGAAGGTAGAGTTGTAGCTTATGCATCAAGACAACTCAAAAATCATGAAGTGAACTATCCTACTCGTGACTTAGAGTTGGCATCGGTTGTACATGCACTAAAGACATGGAGGCATTATCTTATGGGAAAGCGTTGTGAAATGTTCACCGATCACAAGAGTCTAAAATACATTTTCACACAGAAGGAACTCAAATGAGACAAAGAAGATGTATAGAACTTATCAAAGATTACGACTTAAGTTTGCAATACCATCCTGGAAAGGCAAATGTCGTAGAAGATGCATTAAGCCGCAAGGTTTATGTAAATGGCCTCAACAAAGGAGAATTGCTAGAAGAATTATTGCCCAATTTAAGGAATTGAGATTAGAAATAGTGCATGAAGGATACCTTGCATCTTTGGAAGTGCAGCCCACACTAATGAACAGAGTCCGAGAAGCTCAAAAGATGGACAAAGAAATAGAAGAAATCAGAAGTAAAATTAGTGAAGGCAAGGCAAAAGGATTTCGTGTAGACGAACAAGGAACCTTATGGTACGAAAAACGTATATGTATTCTGCAGGATCTTGAACTTAAGAAGTTGATCCTACAAGAAGCTCACAATTCACCGTATTCGATTCATCCTGGCAACACCAAGATGTATATGGATGTTAAGGAAAGATTTTGGTGGAATAATTTAAAGAAAGATATTGCAGAGCACATTGCCTTGTGCGACGTGTGTAGTCGTGTAAAGGCAGAACATCAGAAACCGGCAGGATTATTACAACCACTACCAATACCTGATTGGAAATGGGATAAAATCAGTATGGATTTTATCAACGAGATGCCAAGGACTAGATCTAGATACGATTCTATATGGGTTATCGTTGATCGCTTGACAAAAGTGGCTCATTTCATACCGGTGAAGACCACTTACACAAGTGCCAAGCTAGCCAAGATCTACATGAATAGAACTGTATGTTTACACGAGGTGCCTAAAAGTATTGTGTCAGATAGAGGAACACAGTTCACTTCACACTTTTGGCGACAACTACACGAGTCGTTGGGAACTAGGCTAGAATTCAACACTGTGTTTCATCCACAGACTGATGGGCAGACAGAAAGGACCAATCAGATTTTGGAAGATATGTTAAGGGCTTGTGTGTTAGACTATGGATCTAGTTGGGACGAAAGTCTACCATACGCGGAATTTTCCTACAATAATAGCTATCAATCAAGCATAGAAATGGCTCCGTTTGAATTCCTTTATGGAAGGAAGTGTACTACACCATTGCTGTGGAATGGAGTGGGAGAAAGAAACTTGTTCAGGCCAGACCTAATCAAGGAGGCCGAAGAGAAAGTCAGGATAGTGAGAGATAGACTAAAGGTAGCCCAATCTCGACAAAAGAGCTATGTAGATCCAAAACATAGGGAGGTCACCTATGAGGTTGGTGATAGAGCTTATCTTAGAGTATCACCACTTCGTGGTGTGAACAGATTTGGAATCAAAGGAAAATTAGCACCACATTATGTAGGACCATTCAAGATTCTGGCCGCAAGGAGAAGTAGCATATGAGATAGAATTACTAGAATCTCTGTCAGCAGTTCATAATGTATTTCATGTCAGTCAGCTGAAAAAATGTCACCCAGAGATGGAAGAAACTTTGTTGAAAGACACTATACCATTAGAAGAGGTTCATCTAGAGAATGATCTTACTTATGAAGAGAAACCTATCAAGATTCTGGAGACAACATAAAGAATTACACGTACTAAGACAATCAAATTCTGCAAAGTACAGTGGAACCATCATACTTAATCAGAAGCAACATGGGAACGGGAAGATGAACTTCGGAAAGATCATCCTCACCTATTTGCTAGCCAACCCGAATCTCGAGGGCGAGATTCATCTTAAGGGGGTTAGATTTGTAACAACCCAAAAATTTCTTCTGAAAACATCATCATTGCACTCATATCAGCATGGCATGTGTTGCATTGCATTTAGATTTATCCCCCAAAATTTTGGTGAAAATTTGAGTTAATTTGAAACCCTTTTGCTAATTCAAACCTTTGTAAAAGAAAAACTAAAAAGAAAAAGCAAAAGGGAGAAAAAACAGCAGCAGCAGCACAGTCCTGCTCGGCCCAAAACCCCGGCCCAATATAGCCCACCCGGCTCCCCCTCCCCCTCTGTTTCTTTTCCTCACCGACCCCCTGCACGCCCCCTCTCGCTGGCGCTCTGGCCCCACTGCCCCGTCACCCTCCACCTCACCGTCTTCCACCACGAGACGAACGGCTCTTTCCCCCTCCCCTACCGTTTCTCTCTCGATTGAATTCGAGTAAATCCGCACAAGTGCGTGATTAAAGACCCACTACGGCCCCGACCTCTTAATCCCCTCTCCCTCCCCTTTGTTTTTCCCTCAGTCACCGCAACCAGAGAGCCCCCAGGCTCTCTGAATTTGAGCTCGGACCGCCGCAGTCACCGACGGACTCCGGCGACGATTTCGGTAAGAATCAACTACCCCTCGCCCTCCTTTTTCTCCAATAAGCTCCGCAAATCTCAGGCGCACCAATTAACTTTTTTTTTCAATTTCAACCTGCCCCAGGTCGTCGCCACGGTCACCACTGGAGTTTCCTTCTGCCACCACCCTTCGCCGACGATTTTGGTGAGACACGGGTTCCCGCCGCCCTCTTTTGGCCACAGCCGGCTTGTACTGGACCTGGCACACATCGATGACCCCTTGTTTTGTCTGCTCGGGCCCCAGGACGACGCCACCGTCTCGAGACGCGAGCTCCGACTTCGGCGTGAACTCCGGCAAGGAATCCAGGATGAATCCGAGCACCCTTCCCTCAACCGCGACCACCACCGAGACCACTGAGACCGCCGCTACCCCTTGGTAACTTCACTACTTCCTTTTACCCTCTAGGATCGTCGGAATACCACCCACCCGCCGCGCCACCGCCGTGTGCAGAGAGCCAGCGCCGCCAGTTCTTGGCCACGTGCTGAGCACCGTTCGATCCAGATCCAGCGTCTAGGATAGATCACTTAACAAAGCGGTATCGTTTGATCAGATCTGCGCGTTGTCACTTAAATCCAACGGCCCACATCGTCGATCCGACCGAAGCGGTACGGGCCAGTAGAATTAGGCCACGTGTCTCCCCTGTTGGATTTAAATGATTAAAATGGAATTTAGTGATTAAACTTAGAAATTCAATAACTTTTGATCCACAAATCATAAAAATACAAATTTGGTGTCCATGGATTTAGAAAAATGAGAGTTATAGGCAAAACCTTTTTAGGAGTATTTTACCCATAAAAATCACTTTATAAATTGTTTTTGAGTAATCCTTATGCTTTTAGTTGATGTATTTTGTCCTCTGTACTGTAGACTCTGTAGGTTTTAGAGTTTTATTCATATCGTTGCATTTTGCATGCATTCATATTTTTGTGGTGCTTATATTGATTGTATTATTGTTGTTGGATTTATTCTTTGTGTAGATTATGTGGATTGTGAAGTTTGTTGTTGTGAGGATTGTACCTACTCCCCTAGATACCAAGGCAAGTGATAATTCATCATATGTCCTATTATTTTCACTATTGCACTAGTGCTATTTTAGTAGATCTTTGCATGATAGTTTTATATATGTTACTATGTTATGGCTATCCTATGGAATTTATCTTGTAGTAATTTCCTAGATAGGAGACATAGTATGCTAGAGTGCTTAGCCATTCTATTTAGAATTCGTGGGTGGAAATTCATATTAAGATAGTATGGAAGTATATATCTTTTTGACTAAGAAAAACAACTAATGTTAATAAAATACTTGGGTGGAAATGGGACTTGTATGGATTATGTTGAGTGGTTACTCAGGGCCCATGTCTATGGTTTACCCTGGTGTATCGCACTTGTTTGACGGCCACCCAGGAACAAAGAGATTGGAGACGTTCTTGTCGCGAAGCTTCTAGTGCAGCCACATGGCATATGGGCTCTGCCTTGACCGACTAAGTTGCGAGAACTCAGCCAGACGGATAGAGGGTGGTAGTGATGATAGGATGGAACGCGTCCATGGTGGTCTGAGGGATTGCTTCTGAAAAGTCTCGTCTCAATGCATGTCAAGTCTTGTGGAGAAAGTGCACCACCTCTCGAGAGGGTAAAACTAAGTACTTAGCCGTGTCTCCGGTTATGGACAATTTCTGAGCATCAAGACATTGAAGCAGTTCAAAAATCTCCTCCTCCAAATTTCTCTAAGTTAAAAATTGTGGGTGAACAAGGGTAGAGGTTCATTGATGTCTATCAATGGTACCTTAGTGTTTTTGAAAGGGAAAACCTACTATTCAAAAACTATAAGATAAAACCTTGCTTTTAGCAAAGTCAGCCAAAAACCACACTTAGCCATATATACATGTAGTTGTTGGAATTTACTAAGTAACTATAGTATCGCTTGCCAATACAATTCCAACTGTATTGACCCTTTGTGGCTATAATTTATCATGTTGCAGGATACTCTAACGATGAGTGGGGTTATGGGTCTACACTCGACATGTTTGCCTGCGGCGCATGAAGACAAAAGACTCTATTATTATGCTATGTCTCGTGAACTTTGAATAATGTTAGCCTTGGGCTAAGTGAGTTGTAAGAACTATTATATTCCTGGATATGCGATGTAATAATGACCTTTGTATTTGTGTACTTCATCTTAAACTATGGGTGCTAGCATTTCGATCCAGGCACTAGCACTGCAATCACAGGGATCTTTACCTTATTATGGTGAGATCTTACAGTCTTCGTTTTTATATTTAGTTTTCGTTTGCTTAGTTTGCTTAAATAAATTGGTTGGACCCTCGCATTCACTCATTAGTTTTCAAATAAGTTGATTTGGATTGGAAAAGAGTAGGATAGTTCATGCTTATAAGTGGTATAAAAGGATTCTTGTTTTGACTATGGCCTAGACTTTGTCCTGTCATGTTTGATATTGCTTTGACTTTATGCTTAGTGATTATTGTTGTAGCATGACTTGTTACAAACAATTGAGATTGCTTAATGTGCCTTGGAAAAATCATGCGTTGTTTTAGCATATTAAAGCATAATATTGTGGTATTCTCCTTTGATGCTTTATTTGGGTTGACTTGGCGCATGCTCACACCATGTTAAGACTATACAAATTCACCATAGCCTCTATGATCATTTAGTTTTCGACTTGTAATATCACTTTATGCTTTAATTAATAATGCTTTGTCGCTTTGCATGATTATGGCCATTATTGCTCTCTTAGTTGGTCGCTCCTAGTCTTTTGCTAGCCTCCACATGTACCAAGTATGAGTTCCACTCATGCATCCAACTCCAAATAAAACCAAGTTATTCCAAAGATTCCACCATACCTACCTATTAGCATTATTGCTATTCCAAGTATACTCATGTTTTTATCTACCTTCTGAATTAAACTTGTTATGTGAAAATTAGTGATTACAGCTCTCACGAACTCGATGGCACACTTTACTTTCTTTCCCTTAATAAACTTGAACCATTGTGCCCATCTATGTTGCGTATATGCTTGTGTTTTGTAAGTTGTGAATTAGCAGAACCATGTTACCATGTGGAACGCTTTCAACATTGGACTTTATTTAGTTGATATCATGTTCTTTTGCTTATGGATCCCCGCGTGTGAAATGAAAGGGGAGATTGTAAAGCTCATGGAGTTCGTATATGTGTTAGAGAAATGCATGGGCGGCTAGTCTAAGACATGCCTAATCATGGTGGAAATTTGCAGCATAACCATAGTGAGCAATCTGTGAAGCATCCTAAATGAAAAAAATGAAAAAATGAAAAAGGGAAAACCCTATGCAACTAGCAAATAAAAGGATCGCTGAGATGCTCATTGTCTGCTTGCCTTGTCATTTTGATATGGGAAAGCTTCTATATCATTAGGTAAGGGGTACCCCGTTGGCGGTTCTCTATGATACACATGTACTTACAATGACAAAAACTTACGTGTGACTAAAGTTGAGTAGCATGAGGTTCGGTACTCGTAAGCAAGGGGCATGAGATTTTCAGCTTATAACTTGTCAAGCATATCCTCATATTTGTTCACTTTAACCTTAATCACCTAAAGATGCTTATGATAGGGGCAATGAGAGCTGAAAGCTAATAAGTACCATAATTTTTGGAAGCTCTTTATGAGACTTGAATCCTTGCTTCCTTCTATGAAGGGCCTTCCTTTTACTTTTATGTTGAGTCTCCATCTTCTATATTTATGCACCTATTGACAGAGCATAGTGGTCATCCTTAGTTTAATGTGCATTGTCCCAAAACTTGTTGATTGATTCATAACTTTGATATTGCTTGTTCTTAAACTATTTGTATCTAGTCACCCTTATGAAATTTGAAGGTGTCATATGCATTCATGTTTTGCTACACCATGAGGGACAAGATGAATACCATTCTCGTTATGTTTTCTATATGTGAAACAAACAAACATATTTCAAAGCATTGTTATTCATGAATCTTTTGTTTGTACCTTTTCATGTTACAACATAGTTGCTATGTCTTATTGTTAGAACTATATCTTTCCTTTCTATGTTAGAGTACTATGATCCCAGTTATCAATGTTTTACAAATACCTTGATCAAGATTGTGTTGGTGCATGTCACCTCAAAAATTATTCTTTTTATCACTTACCTACTCGAGGACGAGGAAGAGTTAAGCTTGGGGATGTTGATACGTCGTAAACGTATCTATAATTTTTGATGTTCCATGCTTGTTTTATATCTACTTTCTTATGTGTTATCTACACTTTGGAGTATTTTTACACATTTTCTAGAACTAACCTATTAACAAGATGCCATAGTGTCAGTTGCCTATTTTCTACTGTTTTTGGTTTCAGAAAAGCTAGTAAGGAAATATTCTCTGAATTGGACCAGACAAAAGCCAAAGTCAATATTTTACCTAAAGCAACACGGAGTCCGGAGGCAAGACGAAGTGGCGCACCAGGGCGGCCACACCTGATGGCGGCGCGGCCCGGGGGCGCGCCACCAGGGGGCGTGTGCCCCTGGTACTCCACCGACCTTGCCCTTCCGCCTATGAAAGCCTCCCGGGATGAAAACCCTAAGTACCCGATCAAAATTCCACGAAAGAGTCTGTAGCCGCCATCATCTCCATCCCTAGATCAGGAGGGATCTGAATCTCTTCCCGGTCCCCTATTGGAGGGGAGAGATCATCATGGAGGCCTTCTTCATCACCATGCCTACCTCTGGTGTGATGCGTGAGTAGTTCATCCTTGGACTACGGGTCCATGTAGTAGCTAGATGGTTGGTTCTCCTCCTTTGTTCTATCATGTTTAGATCTTGTGAGCTCCGTTCATGATCAAGATCATCTATTTGTAATCTTACATGTTGTGTTTGCGGGGATTCGATGGATATTGAGATGCTATTTCAGATTGATTATTGATTCTATCATGTCTATGTTATTTGTGATCTTGCATGCTTTCTATTGTTAGTAGCTATCTTGGCCAAGTAGATGCTAGCAACTCCAAGAGGGAGTATTTATGGTCGATAGTGGGTTCATGCCTCTAGTAATGTGGGGAAGTGACAGGAATCTCTAAGGTACTAGATGTGGTGTTGCTACTAGGGAGAAAACAGCAATCCTTTGTCCATGGGACAATCGTATTGTTTACTTTACACACTTTGCTTAATGCAATTATCTGTTGCTTGCAACTTCATACTGGAGGGGGTTCAGATGATAACCTGAAGGTGGATTATTAGTCATAGATGCAGTTGGATTATGGTCTATGTATAATGTTGTAATGCCCAATCAAATCTCATAGGAGTCAAGATGATTAGTATATGCATGGTATGCTTTCTTAGTGTCTGTTATTTGCCCCGCTGTAATTTGTTCACCCAGCATGTTATCTCTCTTAAGGAGAATCACCTCTAGTGAACTATGGACCCCGGTCCATTCTTTTACCATCAATCTACCATCTACTATTTATTGTTTACTGTTTACTTTCTGCAAGCAATTACTATCTTCCACACAATATATTTAATCCTTTGTTATCAGCAAAATCGGTGAGATTGACACCCTCACTATAAGTTGGGGCAAAGTTATGTAGTTGTGTTGTGCAGGATTCCAAGTTGGAAACAACACCTTGGGGTTGTTTACTTGCTCCTACTGGTTCGATAACCTTGGTTTCATAACTGAGGGAAAACTTGCTGATGTGCTCATCATACCTTCCTCTTAGGGTGCCCAACGAGTTCCACATTTTGAGCCATCAAGCACTTTTTATGGCGCCATTGCCGGGGAGTCAAGGACAGCTTCACAAGGGGAGTCCCTCACAACCAATCTCTTTACTTTGTTTTTTTGTTTTGCTTAGTTTATTTTTGCTTTGTTTGCTTGCTTCCTTTACCAAAAACACAAAAAAATGAATACTCCTGAAAACACTAAGTTGTGTGATTTCACCAGCACCAACAACAATGATTTCATGTGCACACCTATTGCTCCACCTGTTCCTGGAGCTACTTCCTTTGAAATTAAACCTCCTTTACTCAATCTTGTTATGAAAGAACAATTCTCTGGTGTTGGTACTGAAGATGTTGTTTCTCACCTTAATAACTTTGTTGAACTTTGTGAGATGCAAAAACATAGGTATATAGATGGAGATATTATTAAGCTTAAATTGTTTCCTTTCTTTTTGAGAGGAAAAGCTAAAGAATGCTTGCTATCCCTAACTAGAAATATTATTGATTCTTGGACTAAATGCAAAGATGCTTTCATTGGGAAATACTATCCTCCTGCTAAGATTATATCTAAGAGAAGTGAAATAATGAAATTTAAACAATCTGATAATGAGCATATTGCTCAAGCTTGGGAAAGAATGAAATCTTTGGTAAAGAATTGTCCCACTCATGGACTGACTGCTTGGATGATTATCCAAACCTTTTATGCAGGACTGAATTATTCTTCAAGAAATCTACTGGATTCTACAGCTGGAGGTACCTTTATGACCATTACTTTGGGTGCTGCAACAAAGCTCCTTGATAATATGATGGTTAACTATTCTAAATGGCACACTGAGAGAGCTCCACAAGGTAAGAAGGTAAACTCCGTTGAAGAAACCTCCTCCTTGAGTGATAAAATTGATGTTATTATGTCTATGCTTGTTAAT
This sequence comes from Avena eriantha, assembly GCA_910589775.1. Lineage (NCBI taxonomy): Eukaryota > Viridiplantae > Streptophyta > Magnoliopsida > Poales > Poaceae > Avena > Avena eriantha. The sequence continues at coordinate 77,179,778 of OU342743.1, forward strand.
GGGAAAGCTCATATTGATCCAAATCATGTTCCCTTAGCTTCTTTGGTTGCTCAAGAAGAGCAAGTTGATGTGAACTTTATTAGAATAATAATTTTAGCAACAATGCCTACAGGAATAATTTTGGTAATAGTAATTATAGGCCATATGCTCCCAATAATGGTAATGCTTATGGAAATTCCTACAATAATAATAGAAGTGCACCCTCTGAACTTGAAGTCATGCTTAAAGATTTTATTAGTAAACAAACTGCTTTCAATAAAACTATTGAGGAAAAACTCTCTAATGCTGAAAGAAATATAGCACCTTTGTCTGAAGCACAATCTTCTTTGATAAATAAAATGGCTGCTAAACCTGAAACTATTGAAAACCCCTTTGCTTCTACTAATTCCATACAGGTTAGAATTGATGAAAATGTTAGACTGTTAGCTGAATTGCATGCTAAGTGGGAAAGAGAAGATGAAATTGCTCGAAATAATAGTATTTGTACAATTACCACCACCAATGTTGATGCTAGCAAACCACATGAAGTCCCAATTCCTTTTGCGACAATGCCTAAACCCAATGGAACCTTTTCTAATAAAAATGCTGAAATTCTTTGAAATATGGGAAACAATAGCTCTACTACCTTGGATGGTAATTATGATTTTTATCTTGATGGTTGCAATATCTCTTAAGTAATTATGTTCCTACAAATGCTTGCTAAAAGTCCTAATGCTAGTGCTATGAATATGGCCTTTACAAAACACATTACTGATGCTCTCATAAAAATTAAAGAAGAAAAGATGAAACATAAAGCTTCTACCCCTATGAAATTAGAAGATGGATGGGAACCCATCATTAATATGGAAGTGAATGATTTTGATCTAAAATCTTTATGTGATCTTAATAGTAGCGTTTCTATTATGCCTAGAAGGATTTATGAAATGCTTGATTTGCCACCATTAGGAGGTTGTTATTTAGATGAACAACTTGATGGTAATGCTAAAAAGAAACTCATGGGCAGTATTAATGATGTTCTTATTATGGTTAACAATACCTATGTCCCTGTTGATTTCTATGTTTTGGATGTTGAATGCAATGCTTCTTGTCCTATTATTTTGGGAAGACCTTTTCTTAAAACTGTTGGTGCCATTATTGATATGAAAGAAGACACCATTAAATATCAATTCCCACTCAAGAAAGGCATAGAACACTTCCCTAAAAAGATAGAGAAGATTACTTTTGCCTCTCCTATTAAAACAAAATTCGATCTTAATGCTTCTTCTTTTGAGAATACTTGATTCTTGCTTCTTATGCCTAGCTCAAAGGCGTTAAATAAAAACACTTATTGTGAGATAACCCAAATTTTTAGTCAATATTTTTTTCTTTTGTTGAGTCTTGGAAGTTATTGCCTCTGTAATAACCTCTCCTTATCCTTTTTGTGTGGTTTTTGTGCCAAGAGTAACCTCTAATGAGAGAGAAATAATGCTTGGGAAAGTTGTTGTCCCGAAACAGATTTTTGTGCTTCACTATAAAAATTTGTGACAGATTTGAGCAACATAAGGTCTTTGAAAAACTCGGTTTTTTACCCGCTGGTCTATTTTGACAGATTTCTACCATTATTTGCATTTGCCTCTTAATATCTTTCTCTTTGAGTTCTCTTTGATCACTTGAACTTTTAAAAGGAATTGCTACAGTAGCTTGTGTTTTCATGGAAGTTTTACTTGTGATGAAACTAAACCAAAGGACCTTTTATCTTAAATACACTAATGTTGCTAATGAAGATTGTATGAAGTTTTGTATGAAGGAAAATTTCAAGTTTAGGGAAGAATAATGTGATAAGATGAAGTATGGACAAAAGCTCAAGCTTGGGGATGCCACCCGTGTCACCCCAAGAAATATTCGAGAAGTAAAAGCGTCAAAGCTTGGGGATGCCCAAGGCATCCCCTTCTTCATCAATAAAAATCTCAGGTTTTCTTCCAAACACTTCATTTTTATTGTTTCATGCACAATTGTGTTGTTCTTGGAGTGTCTTTGTAACATCCCAAAATTTTCTTCTGAAAACATCAGCATTGCACTCATATCAGCATGGCATGTGTTGCATTGCATTTAGATTTATCCCCCAAAATTTTGGTGAAAATTTTAGTCAATTTGAAACCCTTTTGCTAATTCAAACCTTTGTAAAAGAAAAACTAAAAAGAAAAAGAAAAAGAAAAAGAAAAAGGGAGAAAAAAACAGCAGCAGCAGCACAATCCTACTCGGCCCAAAACGCCAGCCCAATTGGCTCCCCTCCCCCTCTGTTTCTTTTCCTCACCGACCCCCTGCACGCCCCTCTCGCTGATGCTCTGGCCCCACTGCCTTGTCACCCTCCACCTCACCGTCTTCCACCACGAGACGAACGGCTCGTTCCCCCTCCCCTACCGTTTCTCTCTCGATTGAATTCGAGTAAATCCGCACAACTGCATGATTAAATCCCAAGTACAGCCCCGGCCTCTTAATCCCCTGTCCCTCCCCTTCGTTTTTCCCTCAGTCACCGCAACCAGAGAGCCCCCAGGCTCTCTGAATTTGAGCTTGGACCGCTGTAGTCACCGATGGACTCCGGCGATGATTCCGGTGAGAATCGACTACCCCGCACCCTCCTTTTTGTCTTATAAGCTCTGCAACCCTCAGGCGCACCGATTAACTATTTTTTTCGATTTCTACTACCACAGGTCGTTGCCACGGTCACCACCGGAGTTTCCTTCTGCCGCTGCCGTTTGCCGACGATTCCGGTGAGACACGGGTTCCTGCCGCCCTCTTTTGGCCACAGCCGGCTTGTACTGGACATGGCACACGTCGCTGACCTCTTGTTTTGTCTGCTCGAGCCCAAGGACGACGCCCCCGTCTCGAGACACGAGCTCCGACTTCGGCATGAACTCCGATGAGGAATCCGGGACGAAGCCGAGCGCCCCTCCCTCAACCACGACCACTACCAAGACCACTGAGACCGCCGCTACCCGTCGGTAACTTTGATGCTTCCTTTTACCCTCTAGGATCGCCGGAACACCACCCACCCGCCGCGCCGCCGCCGCGCGCAGAGAGCCAGCGCCGCCAGTTCTTGGCCACGTGCTGAGCACCGTCTGATCCAGATCCAGCGGCTAGGGTAGATCACTTCACGAAGCGGTATCGTTTGCATGCTAAGTGGGAAAGAGAAGATGATATTGAGATGCTATTTCAGATTGATTATTGATTCTATCATGTCTATGTTATTTTTGATCTTGCATGCTTTCCGTTGTTAGTAGCTATCTTGGCGAAGTAGATGCTAGCATCTCCAAGAGGGAGTATTTATGCTCGATTGTGGGTTCATGCCTCTAGTAATCTGGGGAAGTGACAGGAATCTCTAAGGTACTAGATGTGTTGTTGCTACTAGGGATAAAACAATAATCCTTTATCCATGGGACAATCGTATTGTTTACTTTACACACTTTGCTTAATGCAATTATTTGTTGCTTGCAACTTAATACTGGAGGGGGTTCGGATGATAATCTAAAGGTGGATTATTAGTCATAGATGCAGTTGGATTATGGTCTATGTATAATGTTGTAATGCCCAATCAAATCTCATAGGAGTCAAGATGATTAGTATATGCATGGTATGCTTTCTCGGTGTCTGTTATTTGCCCCGGTGTAATTTGTTCACCCAACATGTTATCTATCTTAAGGAGAATCACCGCTAGTGAACTATGGACCCCGGTCCATTCTTTTACCATCAATCTACCATCTACTATTTATTGTTTACTATTTACTTTCTACAAGCAATTACTATCTTCCACACAATACTTTTAATCCTTTATTTTCAGCAAAACTAGTGAGATTGGCAACCTCACTATAAGTTGGGGCAAAGTTCTGTGGTTGTGTTGTGCAGGATTCCAAGTTGGAAACAACACCTTGGGGTTGTTTCCTTGCTCCTACTGGTTTGATAACCTTGGTTTCATAACTGAGGGAAAACTTGTTGATGTGCTCATCATACCTTCCTCTTGGGGTCCCCAATGATCTCTACGTTTTGAGCCATCACTAGTGCAAGCCTCGCCACCTAGTTCCATGATTGGAGCAGCCAATGGAACGTGGGAGATTATCCACCGCCACCATAATGAGCAAAAAAGGGCTTGCAAAAGCCTAAGCTTGGGTATGTGTTCCCCCAGCAAATTTATTTGTGTAATAACGAGGTTGTACTCCAGCTCCTTGGGAGCTTTGAAACACTCGTGTTGGCTTGTTCCAGCACTTTGCTTTTTTCCTTTGCTTTTTAAATTTGCCTCTGTTTTTGTTTATTTGTTTTCCTTTGTTTTTCTTTTCTTAAACCCTTTCTTGGTTGCAATTTCTTTGCTATTTCTTTAATCCCTATCCTCGAAAATACAAAAAGATTTTTCCGTTTCTCCTTTTTTCGTAAATGTGGATTCGCACTTTGCCTCTTTGCTTTAATATCATTGTGAGAGTAATTGTGTTTGAGTTTTTAAGGAACACGGCCCTATGAGGAAGAGGATCATGAAGTCACTTATGAGAGGTATGTACTATGTCTCCCACTTATGAAGTTTGAGTTGTTTATCTTAGTTGGTTGATTTGCTAGATGCCATGCTAGTGGGAAGTAATTTAATATGGTTAGAGTAAGGCGTTTTATTAGTACGATGATTGGTTGTTGAAGCTCTTGATCTAGTTCTTTTAGTTAACCGAGTTTTGCCTTGGAAATAATATTGCCAAACAAGTACAATAAGAAAAAGTCTGAAATTTAGGACTTGTTTGATGAATGATTGTCTTGAGTGTATACCCTTGAAGATACTTAACCCCATATATATTTTGATAGTCTTGACGACACTCATGAAAGGAGTTGTTTGATTGAAATAAAGTCTAGTGGTAATTGTGATGCATGCCAAAGCTAACCTTGTGGATCAAATCGCGGTAATAGCTCAAAAAAAGAGAAAGAAGTAAGACAACTTTGTTCTATATCTCTAATGCACACCTTTCGGATGCAACAACTCCACTAGCTTTTGAACGATAGATGGTATAACCCCAGATTTCGGCTATGAGTTGATGACATGAGTGGCATACGTATCAATATATGGGCAAAAGTATTGGTACTCTCAAAGGTTTTGCAAACACTTGCAAAAGAAATATCCATCGATCCTTGAAAGAATAATAAAGATATCTATGAGGATCCACATAACAAGTCCTTGGCATGGTCTCATTACTACTTTACGAGTTTTTCTTGAAAAACAATGATTGGATTAGAAGTGTTTTTGATAGACTTGATTTTTTGATGTGGGCGTAAATAAGACACTTCATTGTTATACTACTTAGGACATGAAACTCTCTTACTCAATTATGCTATTTAAGCATTCTAGTGTTCCTTGGCAAGCTGAGAGTTAATTAGAAGAATTGGATTGATTGCTACACTTCTAGTTACTTATACTTATATTAAACTTTACTTTGATTGTCTTGACTTACCGAAGCTTGTATAGTATTCTTGTCATCTCTCTAACTTTGATAAGCCTCGCAAATGAATGAAGTGTTGAGCGCATACGACTACCAACCCTAAGTGAATTCTTATTCTTGTTGTTTCAAGTTTAAACGCTGAATTCCTTATAGTTCTTTTGGTTCTTCTAGCTCGAGGGCGATCAAGGTTTGAGCTTTGGGGAAGTTGATGGCTCCAATATTTTCCATCTTCCACTGCTTTTGAACATTGTTTTTGGTCTAGCAATTTCCAAGAAACTCTCAATCCTCGCCACTAATGAATAATAATTGCAAATATATGCAAAACCTCTCTGAATTATGTTGTGCAAAAAATCACGTCTTTTAATGCAAAATAAGGAGTCATAATGAAGGTTTTTGAGGAAGTCCACATGACCAAGTAATTGGGAAGCTATGCCAGGGCGTCAGCATGCTTAACAGCCACTGGTACGGGTAGGGTCCGCCCGTACCGTCTGCCCATACCAGGTGGTGACGGCTTCGTCTCGTCAAACCCTACAACTTTCATGAAGACACCTATATATTTTGAGGCTCCAGCCACCAGCCAGAGAGCCGCCATTATCAGATTACATCACAACACCACCGAAGGAGATCCACACCATTATTCATCCATTGTTCATCACTTCCACCACCCATCCCATCCACTAGCCATAGCCATTGCTTTGTACATTAGATCTCCATGTGATTTTGCGATCATTGAAAGAATATTTGATTTCAATCTAAGTATTTGTATGATGTTTTCTATCTCTGATCTATTTGTTATGAGTGAGTAGTCCTCACGGATTGTGGGTTGGGGATAAACCTCGCAGCGATTATGTGCATCTCGATCATGGGAGTATTATATTTTGTTTGCAACTGAGATTTGTTTCTTTGTCTCTTGTCTCGATCTGTGGACTTGTAGGTACCCATGATCCCATAGATTGATAAAGGCTTGAGGTGAGATACTTGGCTAGCGGTGATCTCATAGGAACCTCAGTGACAGAAAGGGTAGTACGATCTTCGCTTAGCAATCCATTAGGGATCACAACAACATCACCACTTAAAGCTTTGATCTGTGTTTTACACTTAATAATCGTTTATAGCTCGTTGCTTCGGTGTGCACTTAGTTGGATTAAAATACTATTGCTATGACCGCTGCATCACGAGGGCTCTAATATATTAGGATGTGTTTCCCACAAGAGATTATCTCCGTTCAAACATTATACATGACTATGCTTATTATTATCTTTTATCCCATATATGTGCAACTGCAGGTGGATCTTCAACCCCGGCCTATCTCCATCCATTGATTCAACCCATTATAAAGTAAACTAGATTGGTCCGATAAACTAAGGTAAAATGAACAAGCAAACTCTTATAGACGTGTCCTTTTTATTTCCTTTTAGCATTGCTTTCCGAGGTTCGATTAAACCTTGGTCTTCTAGGGAAAAAGCTATTATACAGATCCATGAATCCGGATCGAATGTATCAACCTTCAACAATTATCTAGGTTTCCTTGACTTCTTCCACACAATCCCATTTCTTAAGGATCAAAGATTCAGCAGATGGAGGTCTTCTCGAGTTTGACAAAGGAAGTTTCCTTGAATCTGCAGGGCCCATCACTTCAAAGCGCAGGCATCATATTCACTTTATACTTCCAGAACATAGGCTTAACGGATAGTTGACATTATAGCTCAGAGCTGACCGAGACTAGTTTAGAATAACGTGATAAATAATTAGAATCATAACTATAAGAGAGCATGCATTGGCATTTGGCCTGATACATGTTGAAATATAGGGTGGGCTTTAGGCCCATCTAACAACTTCAGGAAAAATCCATAAGGGTCGCTTCATGGCAAGGGAAGTGGTGGGAGTTTAGTCTCACATGGCTAGTTGAGAGAGACTTACACCACCTGATAAGGTAAGCTCTTCTCCCACTAGTATGTGGTGGTGTGAAGGAATAAGAGGTTCACCACACGCGCGCGCCACGTGGCTGCGGGAATATCACCAAACCATTGAGAGATAATGAGGGTGGGATTATGCCTCTGCAATCCCATTATGTTGAGAAAGTTTTGAGTCGTTTTGGATACTCAAACTGCAAAATTTCTCCAACACCATATAATCCTAGTGTGCGGATTCGAAAATTCAAAGGCACAACTAAGGACCAGCTGAGATACTCTCAAGTCATTGGTTCACTCATGTACCTAGCTAACATCATGTTTGCCTTCCAATCTAGGTGATGAGCATTGGCGTGATGTCGAAAGAATTATGCGCTATCTAAAAGGTACTATGAAGTATGGACTTCACTATACTAGACAACCGTCACTACTTGAGGGTATTATGATGCGAATTGGATCTCTAATGCTGATGAGATGAAAGCCACAACGTGATATGTGCTTACCCTTGGAGGTGGTTCTGTTTCTTGAAAGTCTTGCAAGCAAACGATCCTAACAAGATCGACAATGGAAGCAGAATTAACAACATTAGACACATCTGGTGTTGAAGCAGGATGGCTTTGAGATCTTTTGATGGACTTTCAAGTGGTTGAAAAGCCAATACCGGCTATCCTTGTGAACTATGACAATCAAACTATAATTGTCAAGGTAAAGAGTTCAAAGGACAACATGTAGCCCAACAAACACATAAGAATGAGATTAAAGGTTGTTAGACATTTAAGAAACTCTAGAGTGATAGCATTGGATAATATCCAGTCGGCTAAGAATCTAGCAGATCCCTTTACTAAAGGGTTATCTGGTGTTGTGATAGAAAATGCATCGAGGGAGATGGGTATGAGACCCACATGAGTTGCCATGGTAGTAACCCAACCTATGTGATCAGAGATCCCATGACGTAGGACCTAGGAAAACAAGCTAGTGGTTAACAGAGGAGAGTAGTTTACTAAAACACTTGATGGTGCTCAAAGAAATTATGCCACTACCAAAAAAGAATTTTTAGTTATCATATTTTCATGTGATAAGTTTAGGCCTTACATTGTGGATTCTAAAGTCGTATTGCATACTGATCATTCAACTATTAAATACCTTATGCATAAGAAAGATGCTAAGCCAAGATTAATAAGATGGGTTCTTTTACTTCAAGAATTTGATTTACACATTGTTGATAGGAAAGGAGAAGATAATCTTATAGCTAATCATTTTATCTAGAATGGAAACATTCCGGTAAATCCTATTCCTATTAATGATAGCTTCGTTAATGAACAATTAGCAAGTATTGGTGTATCCGCTGCTAGAGTTGTGTCTCCTTGGTTTGCTGATTATGATAATTTTATTATTGGAGAAGTAATGCCACCACACTTTAATTCTCAACAAAGAAAGAATGTTTTTATGATCTTACACATTACTTTTGGGATGATCCATTCTTATATAAGAAAAGTTTTGATGGTATCATTAGACGTTGTGTACCTGAGCATGAACAACATGATATCATAAGGGTCTGTCATTCTAGTCCTTATGGAGGACATCATGCAGGAGATCGCACAGTTGCAAAGTTATTACAATCAGGTTTCTATTGACCTACTTTATTTAAGGAATGTGCCGAATTTGTTAAATCTTGTGATAAATGCCAAAGAGTAGGAAAAATTGGTAAGCATAATGAAATTCCTGTGAATTATTCTTTACCACTTGAACCATTTGATGTGTGGGGATTTGACTTTATGGGACCATTCCCACCATAAAAAACAAGGGATTTCTATTTCCGTGCCATCGGTTCCTTAGTTGTACTCACTTTTCCCCAGCCGCTTAACTGTTCCTCACTTTTGCCCGTATCCTTCCACGAAACTCTCACATGGTCTGAAACTCGCCGTCCGTCAGCCTTGTCGTTACGTGCTGACAAGTGGGTCCACGTTCAGTCGGGTCCCGTAGTGGACCCTTGTCGTTACATGCTGACAAGTGGGTCGCGTTCTATTGGGTCCCGTAGTGGACCCTTGCCATTACATGTTGACAAGTGGGGCCGTATTCAGTCGGTTCCCGTAGTGAACACCTCTCTCCACTTATCCAGATCAGCATGGGACCCACAGCTTATCCACATGAGCGTTGGATCCACAACTTACCCAGGTTGGCGTTGCAATATGGGACCCCGAGCCAACCCCGCGCTCACGCCCGTGTCGTTGCCTCCCCTTTCTTATTCTTCTCCGGTGACGATGGCCCTTTGTATAGCTTTACTTCAGCCTCCCGTTCGTCCTGGCCGCAGTATGCTATCGTCCCGTTGTTCTGTATGAAGGATTACAATGGAAACTGTGTGCTTGCTGTGGATAATCAATTGTTGCAACTCGGGAGCTCAATTGGGCAGGCGCTTGCTATGGAGAATGCGGGCGGCGAGCCATTACGATGATTTAATTAGTTTATCGAGTTAATGTCTCGCCTGCAATCAAGTGAATCTATGAGGTGAAAGTCAAACTTTGAGATCTAGGGAGATGGATGTATAAGAAATAAGAGAATGGCACAACTCTTGAACACTTTCAAATTAAATAAAATATACAACTCTTGAACACTTTAAAATTAACAAATTTATACAACTCTTAATGTAAAAAAGTGTTTATAATTGACACAACTCTTAGACACTTTCAAATTACAATTTGGACATGATAATTTTGTCCTAGGAAAATCTTGAGAGTTTACCATTTTTAGAGCGTGAAAAGTGATCCCTAAACTAAAATCTTTATGCCTCGTGCATATACGAAAATTATACACCTTCGAACACTATGAAATCGTACTTAGGACATGATAATGTTGTGCTAAGAAAATCTTGAGAGTTTGTCATTTTCATGGAGTGAAATATTATGCATAAACTTGGATATACGAAAATTATACACCTTTGATCACTATGAAATCACACTTAATACGTGATAATGATGTGCTAACAAAATCTTGAGAGATTATCATTTTCATATAGTGAAATGTAATGCATAAACTTGCATATACAAAAATTATACACCTTTGAACTCTTTGAAATTGCACTTAGGACATGATAATGTTGTGCTAATAAAATCCTAATCATTTATCATTTCCATGGAGTGAAATATAATGCATAAAACTTGCATATATAAATATTATAAACCTTTGAACACTGTGAAATCGCACTTAATACGTGATAATGATGTGCTAACAAAGTTTTGACAGGTTATCATTTTCTCCCCAATTTTCATAGAGTGGAATGTAATGCATAAACTTGCATATACGAAAATTATGCACATTTGAACTCTTTGAAATCCTGCTTAATACGTGATAATATTGTGCTAAGAAAATCTTGAGAGATTATTATTTTCATAGAGTGGAATGTAATCCACAAACTTTCATATACGAAAATTATACAACTTTGAACACTTTCCCTTCAAATTTGTTCAAAATCATTTCTTTATTGAGTTAAAGTACCAGTGGCAAACTCATTATTTTGCATGGATAGAGGATCAACCGTTGGTGGGCACGATCCACGTGACAACTGTCTCAACCAATCAGAGCGTAGCAGCCAAGATGAGCACATGTGAGAGTTTGTGACTAAGCGAGAGGGGAAAAGTAAGTAGAACTTAAAAACCAAGAGAAAACTGAGTAGAATTTAAAAACCAAGGGCAAAACTGACAAATGGATTCAAATAGAAAATAGAAAGTGATTTAAAAAAATGGAAAATGCTTATTTTATACAATAAAATACATCTTGGCATATATCAAACTATTTGCAATTCAAATATACACCAGGTTGAAAATTATTGCCTCATTTAGACAAACTATGTTTTCGGGAGGGATGTTTTGGGAAGAGACTTGAGTAGAAAACCATGAACCTTCATAGATAGTAGGTGATTTGAGAAGTGGTGATTTAGGTTAAAACTTGATTTCTATACATTTCTTACGGTGGCAGGTCACATAATAAGACTCCTTGGGTAGATGTCACTATGTTTTGATCTTTTTGAATTTGTTGTGCATAAAATGACTCAATTAGCTAGCTAAAACCCATTCGTTGACTCTCTATTGACCAGCCACCGGAGGGTAAAACTGAGTATATTGCACACGGCAGTGTTAGTACTGGAGGGCAAAACTAAGTACAACCAAACTTCTAGTGTTACACTCGAGGGTATAACTGAGCACAACTAAGTCGCCAGGGTTAGACACGAGAGAAAAACGTGACTCACGGTACACGTGTCATGGCGCACTGGGCGGTAGAGGACACGTGTGGCCGTGCACGGTGCAGTAGAGTACGCGGTTACACCGTTGCACGGTGGTGCAACGAAACATCCCTTCCCTTCTCCTTTATAGAGGCCTCCTCACTCTCACTCATCACTCACGCAACTGTCTCCACTGTCCCATCATCTTCTACAAACCCCCAAGAAAACCCCAACCACGCCGGTGATGGAGAAGAATGGCGCGGTGGCCATCCTCACCTCCAAGGCTGCCGGCGAGGAGGCCTTCGTCCCCGTACAGGCCCCGTCAAGGCATCGAAGGCAGTTGTCGTCCTAGTCCAGACCCCCTGTCTCCGCTTCCGTCGTAGTCGCCGGCGAGGAGACCCTCGCTGGTCTCGGGCAGACCCCTCTCGGTTGGGACCCCTGCGAGGAGGAGGATTACATCAGGCCGGAGAACCCCTACGACACCAGCATCGCCGACCCATGGTCGGAGGTAACTAGGGTTTTCTCCCCTTCCCTTGTTCTTTCCCCATTCCCATCATTGGATGTTAGATCGTATGTTATTAGGGTTCTGATGTTCATATTTTTACAGTATCTAATCCTCTTGTGTTAGATTCGTATTTTGATGAATCCCCCTATTCGTATTGCAATCCTATTTTTTTATCCTCCAAGTTGCACATAAGGGATTCCCTAGTTAGTACTAGCACCGATCTATAGTTGGGATCAGTATTCGATTTGGTTTGAGATTTGGGGAATAATCAGGGGATCTCAATTAGTTAATTTATGCAAATAATCAATCCCGATAATCAAGGTATCTCAATCATGTCCTTATTGCACTCTATTGTTTTTCCAACAGGAGGATAGCAGCGACGTCTGCAGCGACGACGAGTCCAAGGACACAAGACTCATCAGGTGCTGAGGAGGCTGAAGTCCGGCCAGTATGACAACTTCTTCGATGGCAACGTCTACATGTGCCCCTTCTACACCACCAGGAGGCTCCACGCCACCGACTTCAACTCCCTCGTGAAGCATGTCGTGGACGTGAGGACCTGCAGCAAGTCCGTGAATGTCCACAGCTTTAGAGCCAAGCACCAGGCACTCGTTTTTCACCTTTGCAACATCCAGAAGGTGGCCATCGAGGAGGGTCGCATGCCCTTGATCAAGCCCAAGGCTCCCAAGGTCAAGGGACTGGGCAAGAAGAAGTGAAGGAGGCGCCAGAGGGAGAAGGCGGAGGCCCTCCTAGCGGAGGCCATGAGGGGCCACTGATCTTGTGCTGCTGTTGCTGTTGTAAAGCAGCTTCTTTTGTATTATCTATGTTGAACTTGTCCGATGCTGCTGCTGAGCAGCCTAATTGTCGAACCTCGTTAAGTACCATACAATATATATCCTATATTAGCCACTTTATCTACATCTGCTATATATCCTATATTAGTTGCTTTATCTACATCTATTCTGTTTACTAAATATATTTATGGTGCTAGTTAGATTTGCTGCTCTAGATTTTCTACCAGATTGGGAAAAACGAAGGCCAAAAGGAACAATGAATGAAGAGAGAAGCCACTCTAGATTCACTACCTTTTTGGGGGAAAACACAACTGTTAGTGAGAGAGAGAGAGAGGAAAAGGTGCTCTTAAAAAGGTCAATCATAAAAATAACAAAAAAGAAAACTTCCAATTGAGGCGACAAGACGCACGTAACCACAAAACGCGCCCCACATGGTCCCACTCCACATCCCCCATAACGCGTTCCCAACAAATCGGCCCCACGCGGTCTCACAGGACAGGGCCCCACACGTTAGCATAACGCGTTCCTGACCAAACGGCCCCACGTGGTCCCACACCGCGCGGCCCCACACGTTAGCCAATGGTCAACCTGACGGCAGCTGCCGTTCGAGCTCTTTGATGAGTTTCCGCGAAGGAGATGGGCAAAAGTGAGAAAAAGTTAAACGGCTAGGGAAAACTGAGTACAACTAATGAACCAGATGCATGAAAATAGAAATCCCAAAAAACAAAGAATACTCACATTTTGGTTGCAGTTGATTATTTACTATGTGGATGGAAGCAATTCCTACAAAAGTGTTGACCATGCTACAATAATGAAGATGCTAAAAGATGTAATCTTTCCTAGGTTTGGAGTACCTAGATTTTTAACTACTGATGGTGGTTCTCACTTTTTTCTTAGTTTTCTTAGGAAAACTTTAGCAAAGTATGGTGGTAATCATAGAGTTGCATCTCCATGTCATCCTCAAACTAGTGGTCAAGTTGAGTTAAGAAATAGAGAAATTAAATTAATCTTGGAGAAAACTGTTAATAAATCGAGATCTGATTGGCCATCTAAAATCAATGATGCTTTATGGGCATATATAACTACTTTAAAAAATGATATGGGAATGTCTCCTTATAAAATGGTTTATTATAAAGCTTGTCATCTTCCAGTAGAATTAGAACATAAAGCTGAGCAGTTAAGGAACTTAACTTTGACTTTAAAACTGTCAGTGAGAAAAGAATTTTAGGTATAAACTTGTTAGATGAATGGATAAACGAAACATATGAAAGTGCTAGGTTGTTTAAATAAAAGTTAAAATTTGGCATGATAAGAAAATTAAAAAGAAAGAATTTAAGGACGGTGATCAAGTGTTATTGTTTGACTCTCGTTTTAAGTTTTCTGTAGGGATGTTAGCTTCTAAATGTCAAGTACCACCAGGGATACAAGAGGTGTATCGTTGCGGAGCCATTAGACTCCATGGAGATAAAAAAAGGTAACCCTCGTCTTGTTAATGGCAACGTCTTAAACATTATATTGTGGGTCAAAAGTTTGTTGGAAAAGTGGAGGAATTGGATCTTCAAGACCCTGAGGATGAAATCTCCACGAAATATCCCCTGCCAGAAACTCTGAAATCAATACAAGGTAAGAATCAAGTTTTTAACTGTCTTAGAAAATCGTGAGATTTATAGACAATCATTATTTTGGAAATTTGAGCAATTTGCAAAAATGTTTCGATGAAAAGGAGTCTCGAGGAGGGAAAGAGACCAAGTGGTGTGGCCTAGAAGTGGGACCGTGCCACCAGGGCTCTTTTGTCCCTTGAGACTCCGTTTTGACTCCAACTCTCCGTCCTTCCATAAAAATGTTTTATATATACCCCTATTTGTCGATCTAATCTTGCACCGAGTATTTTCGAGGCGAACATTGTTTTCTAGTCCTGTCTTTCAGATTTCTCCACAAAAACTCCACCATGCCATCAAGGGACTCTTACCAATGCTCTTCCCATCAAGAGGATGATGATGATGCCGTGGGGCTTAATCCTACGTCGCCATGGAGAAGGAGAAAGAGGCCGAGGGACTACGCTGATGAGGAGGATTATGTCCCTTGGAAGGAGTAAAAGCCTGCAGATGAAGAAGATGGGGAAGATGAGGAGGAATACCACAAGCACATTTCCAATGCTGCACATGAGGGGAAGCTCAAGCCATCTCATGTTCCTATAGCAGTTATGAGGGTGGACGAAATGTCATCTTTGAAAAGACAGAGTGCACACATAAATTATGGGCCATCTCGACCTCCAAGACATGCATTTGTTTCCAAAAAACCTAGTTGCTAATATTAATCGCAGAGAAGTCATGTGAGTATCCAAGAAGGATCTTCTAGGAGAGTGGGATAGGTTCCTCCAAAAGAAGAAACATAAGGGATCAATTTCGGAGTGGAAGCCCAACAAGGAGAACGTTGGGTGGATGCTTTGGGGAGATCTAGATCATACTGCCAAGGAATTGAAGAAGGCCTACAACATAATGATGAATATAATGAAGTATATCCAAAGGCATTATGACCCTCCAACACTGAACACTAGAAGACCCACGACAACAATCCAATCTTGGGGGAGTTTCACCTAGTCTTTTGTGCTTTTTAGTTTATCATCTTGCATCTAGTTATCATTTTAGTATGGGAGTGCTTTTATGTTTTATATATATCTTATTTTAGTCTATGGAAGCTCATGGAGCATTATCTTGTATCCCTGGTTCGAGTGGTTTATAATGAAATATAAGTATGGTGTCATCCATGGTTTCCTTTGTTTAGGAATTTGTGGATATCACTCATACAAATAATCACATCATGCTTAGAGGTTTCACTTACACTTTTCTTTGGGATAAATTAACTTGAGCATGTTGGACAAGAATGAAGTAATCTTGAAAAGAAAGTGAAAATAAAGTCAACTAAATCAATAAGTGTTTTAAGTTGTAAAATTTGGATTTTAAGGAAGAGATTTAGTTTAGTATTGAAAAATAACTAAAGAAAATATGCTATCAAGGGGATATGAGATACTCTCATTCAATTGGCAACTAGAAGGACCAACTTATGTTCTTTATGGATATTTTTAATTGGCACACTCTCATGTTTGTGAAAGTTTGGTCAGCACCCGAAGATTTAGTTAGCCATGGTATGAGAAAGGAAAAGGTTGGAGAGTGTGAAACCTAGAATTAAAAGATCCATGAATAGAAAGCTTAATGCTATATGTGCTAAATACGAGACCGTCAACTGATACCATGTTTTGTGGTGAAAGTGTTTAATTATTCAAGAAAAATACTTGAGCTTATGGCTGGACTTCATATCTATCTTGTGTCAACTATTCTTTGATTTAGTTGATTGTCCTATTAGAGTTTATCTCTTTTGCAAAATCAACTACAATGTTTCAAGTCATATGTGCTAAAGTTCTAAAAGTTTTTGTGATGGAGAGATGTAATTCAGTTGTCCAACATGCAATGGTTATTTTAATTCAAAGTAAAAGGGTATTTGCTAGAGCTTCTATTTATGTTGTCATTATTTGAGTGGCTGCTAGTTTATAAATCTTTTGAATGAATGAAACATGCATAAGTTGATGATACAATGCCCGTATTTATTTTATCAACTATAAGCTTATTGATGCATGATATGATCCATTCGCTTATTTGCTTGAGGACAAGCAAATGTTTAAGCTTAGGGGAGTTGATATGTGCATTTTGCATCATCATAATAGAAACATATATGACTTGTTTCTATTGTTATTTCCATTGTTCTTACTTTATTTATGCACTATTGGATGATTTATGGGACTTTCCTATAAAGTTTCTTATTTTGGTATTTAATTTTTGGGAGGCAGAAAACCCTTTTTCGTATTTTAATGTTTTAGGTATCTTTTAGAACTCAAATTGATTAGAGAAAGAAATCACAAAATTTGGGAAAACAAAGACCCTGGGCACCTGGAGCACACGTGCAAGCCATAAAGCCCGAGATAGGCCAGGTGCCACGGCCCCACATGCTGATCGCGCCACCTAGTCCAACTCGGCATCCCCCTTTGATGTAACTCTCTGTCTCGCAAAAAACCCTACACCATAATTTTCCTATTTTTTCTTAGGCAGTGGTGGGGCAGAGTTCATCTTCCGCCTTGGGAGAGGCCAGATCCTGCTATCCCACGGCCGGCATCGAGGGGAATTCTCCGCCATCGTTGTCACCAACCCTCTCATTAGCGTAGGGGAGGCATCACTAGCACCATCTTCATCATCCCCAATGGCAGCACCATTTCCATCTCTAGATCGACATCATCCCCCTCATAGTTTGTGGTAGATCAAACCCTAGATATTGTTTAAGTGTTGTGTGTATGATTGTGCCATGCAATTTGTCATTATTTGGTGGTGGAATTATACTTTCAGATTGTGTTGTAATCCATATGCCGTAGATCATCATCATGTTTTCACGTTGTGAGTAGTTCTCCATGTTCCTGAGGGCATAGGATGAATTGGCTATGATTTCTATATAGTATGAAATGAGTATTTGGTCAAGTTTTAATCTTTTATGTGGTTCTATGATGGTAACATACGAACGTCGACTGTATGTTGCTTCACCTTTATTGGCTCATAGGGTTGCACCATAGTGTAATGAGAGAGTACGGAGAGCGAGTCATAGCAACCTTTTCCTGAGGCTTAGTTGTATCGTTGGGGGTTCTTGATCGGGGACCTTAAAACTTTATGCGATGGTTGGGTATTTATGTCTTGATTAATCCTTTGTTTACGCATGTAAATGGCCTTAGGACCAATCATTAGGGGTGCACCTGCTCACGTATATGGCTACACCTATTTTAGCCTCTGTCCAACGAGAATAAAACTTGACATAATGCTTATCATGCTGTTTTAGAAATCTATATGCTAAATGAATTCATGCCGTCCTCAGGAACATTTTTCACATATAAGTACACACTCGAGCTTGTCCTCTTGCACACTTAGAGGATTGGGCTTTCTCTAAAAAGAGCATTTACATTCTTGCAATTTACTTTCTTGTTATTTACATTACTGCAATTTAATTTACTGCAAACCATAAACTAAAAACCCAAAACTGTTTTGAGGCCAATGACTTGATTGCTTTTAGATTTTTGTTCTGGGGTCCTATTTGTAAATTTTGAAGCCTTATCTTTAAATTCCTGGTTTAGTTGTGTAGTGCATGTTGCTAGGTGCATCAGTGTAACTTTGTACTCACTAATCTTTAGTGCAGCTTCCACGCTCTTCGGGGGCCTTATCAGTGCTAAAAAAAGGTGCAAGAAGAACCAAGGAAATTAGTTGGTCTTATAAATTGGAATCTGAAATGCCGAAACACTCTTCCCTCTAGAGAAGATATCCCACCCACCTTTTTTAGGTCATGGTGCATCTGTGTGTTCACTTCCCAAGCGAAGGCTATTTGGACCAGTACAATAAGCATGTGATCAGTTAAGAGGTGTGTTCACAATATACTCTTGATAATACACGCTTGTTAATTTGATGCAGACTGACGTGTGATTATGGAATTTGTTGTTCAATAAGTGATACTTGTTCTATTTGTGTTCATGATTTTGTGGACTCAATGTTAATTGATATCTACATTGATTTTACAATCTAAAACAAACAAAAAATTGCTATAACTGCCCAAAGTTACATAAGCAAGGATATTAAAGAGCTTCAAGTATCAATATATGCCGCTTTAGTGCTTTACAAGGATTTACTAACATGCGCAGTATTCCAGCACCGTGCTCTCTTAAAACAACATGTACGCACATCTCTATTTACCAATTATTAAGTTGGATAGATTCCCCCTCCGTTCTTTTCAAGAATACACCTCAGGAGATGTATTAATCATATAGAGAGTGCCAAGCGGCACGATAACACCGCAAACGGCAAGATATATTGTTAACTCCTCATAGTTCAAAAAAGTCTAATCTCCATCAAGCATCTACAGCGGCTCCTCAGAACCAGAAGTCTCCGTCCTAAACAACTTAGCTAACAGAAGGTGCCACTCCTTTGAAGACCATGTCGTTCCGGTGATGCCAGCTACACAAGAAGATGAGGATGATGGCTGTCCACATGTCTCGCTGAAGCACTGGAGGGCAGGTGCGCGACGTCCACCATTGCAGCAGCTCTGAGTCCACTATCGGCACCCAATCGAGCTGACCCCAGCGGCCAAGAGCCCACGTCCAGAACTGACGCGAGACCACGCATCCGAGGAGTAGATGCCGGAGCGTCTCTTGCTCCTGATCATAGAGCGGGCAGGCCAAGGGGTGGGAGAGGCGACGATGATGCAGCCGATCCGCAGTCCAACACCTGTTCTTAGAGACGAGACAAGTGAAAAACTTACAGGTATAGGGAGCTCTGGACCTCCAGATTTGATACACATACAAAGAATGCGTTTGTAAGCAGATTTGGCCGAGTAGTTACCACCGCTTGACCACCTCCAGATTAGGCGATCCTCCTGCTCTAGGTTAAATTGTATCGCGGCCAGCGCATTCCATAGACTGAAGAACTCCGGTAGATCCACCACACGTACACACCCAAATCTGGGCCATAGTCCAGAAGCTACGCTCCCTCGAGCCCTTCTTTAACCGTTCTCGATTTGACCTTGCGAGGCGGACTTGTGTGGCGTTTAGTCACGCAAACGTGCTCCGTTAAGCCAACGGTCAGTCCAGAACCGTGCCCGCTCCCCATTGCCCAAGGACGAAAGTTGTTGCCGCATCGAAGATGTCACAAGCTTGTCAAAGGATTCTCCCTCCGTTCTAGCCGGTTAATGCCTAGGCCTGGCCTTCTTTTTCAGGGGAGCGTTGTGCTAAACTGGATATGTTTACACGGAGCGTCTGCAAGACTGCAACAGGTTAGGCCTAAATGGAAGAAGTCAACGTACCCTCCTCTCAAAGAAAAAAAAATCCTAGTGTCAACGTTTACTTACACACACATCCAAAAAAGAACTCGTTTATTTGTAGACAATTAGGAATCAAAGATACGTCGGCCTGACAACCTACGCGTCTTTCTACTTTTTAAATTTTGCGAGCAATAGTTCACTGACGCATAGACAACTCCACTTGAAATTCCCAGTACTTTCGCTGCGCAAAAGTCTAGTAAAGGAGGAATAGAGACAGAAAAGCTCGAAAAAACAAGTGACCACTCAATCTTGCAAGTTGCAACTTTCAGTTTGACCACGGACACCTTCAAGAAGCAAAGTCATCAACAAGCAGTACTTCCCTATATAGAGGGTGCGATGCTCCAAGTAATGGAGAAAGTACCTCTAATGGAGAGACCGCCTCGAGCCATCCTCTTCTTGTTACTAATTGTCGATTTCGGCCTAGTTCAAAATACCACCAGCAAAGCAGATGAATTCCATGTCGGGGTGATCCTCGACCTGGGATCACTGGTGGGGAAGGTTGCACGAACCAGTGTTGCATTGGCTGTTGAAGATTTCTACGCAGCCCATCCGAACTACAGCACAAAGCTTGTCCTCCACATTAGGGATTCCTTGGCCAGTGATGTCCAGGCTGCATCAGCAGGTATGTGTTCTACAGTATGTCACGTTGTCTGGACTCAGGGAAGCCAAATAATTTCGTTTGCTACTTACCAAATAACATTTCAGAACAAAAAGAAAGGTATTTAGTACTACTTGGTTAGTATTGTCACTTTTTCAGTTTGAATACCTGAGAGATCTTACACAAAACACGAGAAACCCACATATATTAGAAAGCTGGGGTTTATTTTCAATTTGCAAAACCATACCTGAGTGACATATTTCTCCAAATGGGTCCAATGAAACAATGCATTTTGAAAACTATGGCCTGAAATGAGAAGATGCTGTCAAGCTCTCCCACTCCAAAATATTGGCGATAAGCAAAAGCTAGAAAGACATCGTTTGTGGTAAAGCTATGAAATAAGTATTATCGAAACTTCCCATATCTACTCAAAATATTCCCATCTAAATTGACTAGCATAATTAGAAAGACAATACATTCTAGTTTACTAAAATGTCACAACTCACAACCTTGGTAACTTTGCTATGACTGGATGGGTTAATATTTCTGCCCTTTTGGCCTTGTATCTCGTATTGTAAATAGAATCTGCTGCTAAACATCTCTTTACAGTCTCCCAAAAAAAAAATCTTTGTAGTGTTACCACTAAATTCTAATATATTCAACAAACAGCAGGGCTCTTCCCTGATGTGTTCCCTAGAAGCACATGTCTGTTTTATCAAGCATTTACTTTTTGTAGCATTACTTGACTATTACTTAGGTCAAGGGATCATAGAGGGGAAAATGTTACAGTTGTCATAGAAGTCTGTAGTCTAAATTAGAGTCTCAACCAAACAAAAACCGGAAGGTTGAAGTTCATACCTTTTTCCAGTCTTGAAAAAGTGGTTATGATCTAGCATATTCCACTGATATTATATTGATCGACATTCTCTTTTTGTTCCCTACCAAAAGCTATTGAATTATTGGAGAATTTCAAAGTGCAAGCCATCATTGGTCCCCAGAAATCATCAGAAGCTGTATTCATATCTAAACTTGGAAATATAACCCAAGTCCCCACAGTATCCTTCACAGCAACAAGCTCCTCTCTGACTTCTGATAATATGCCATATTTTGTGCGTGCAACAATGAATGACTCAGCTCAGGTGAATAGCATTGCCTCTCTTATACAAGCCTATGGATGGAGAGAAGTAGTGCTAGTATATGACGACACTGACTATGGGAGAGGCATTCTACCATACCTCACTGATGCACTTCAAGAAATTGATATACGTATTACATATCGCAGTGTCATCCCTTTGTCAGCAACAAGTGAAAACATTATGCAAGAACTCAATAAGTTGATGAAAATGCAAACAAGGGTATTCATTGTTCATATGTCATCCACTATCACTTCCCTTCTCTTTACAAAGGCAAAAGAGGTAGGGATGATGACCAAAGGATTTGTGTGGATTATTACAGATGGTGTAGCAAACATCCTTGACTCACTAAATCCGAGTGTTATTGAGGTAATGAATGGTGTACTAGGAGTAAGGTATCATGTCCCTAAATCACAAGAACTTGATAAGTTCTCCATAAGGTGGAGCAGAATGTACCATCGAGATAACCCAGATGAATCACCCTTTAATAAGTTAAGCATTGTTGGTTTATGGGGATACGATGCGGCATGGGCATTAGCAGAGGCAGCGGAAAAGGTTGGGATATCCAGTACAAGAAATAAGCGGACATGGTCCGGTAAGAACTCCACATGCTTGGAATCCATGGTTATTTCTCCAAATGGTCATGAACTCTTAACAGCAATTGTACAAAACAAATTCAGAGGTTTAAGTGGTGACTTCGACCTAACAGACAGACAGCAGCTTAAAGTTTCTGTGTTCCAAATAATTAATGTGGTAGGGAGAGGTTGGAGGGAGCTAGGATTTTGGACTGTGGAAAGTGGATTATCACGGCAGTTAAATCAAACTGGCTTGAAAATAATAGGATCAACATCAATGCCTGATCTAAACCCTGTAATTTGGCCCGGAGAGTCAACCAGAATACCAAGGGGCTGGGAAATTCCTACAGTTGATAAGAAGCTTAGAGTCGGTGTGCTCACAAGTGGATATCCACAGTATATAAAAACACTAAGAGATCCTGTCACAAATGTAACAAGAGCGAGCGGTCTTTCAGTTGATATATTTGAGGAGGCGGTAAAGAGGCTACCTTTTGCACTTACTTATGAATATGTAGCATTTGGCACAGATGATACAGCAAGTTCGGGGAGCTACAATGATTTTGTTTACCAAGTCTATCTTCAGGTAAGAAATACTTCATAGAAGATGTAGCTTCCATTTCTCAATTTTCCATGTGCATAAACTAGAAGCTTGCTTTCACAGTTAAGAAAAGACTCACTATACTTTTTTTCGCAAAGCAAATCAAAAAAATATTGCATGCCAAAATATTTCCTTTTGTTAAACAATCGAGATTCTAGTATCTAATCAATCATAAAAGCCAGATACTCATTTTTATTTTTCAAATATTTGAAGCTGACTAATGTTAATGCAATCGCAGAAAATTGACATAGCGATTGGAGATATAACTGTAAGATACAATAGAACATTGTATGTCGACTTCACTATACCATACACAGAATCCGGAGTAGGGATGATTGTTCCAGTCAAGCAAGACATGATCAAGAATATGTGGATTTTCTTGAAACCATTAAGCACTGGAATGTGGTTTGGCAGCATCATATTATTTATGTACACAGGACTTGTTGTTTGGCTGCTGGAGTATCTAAATGGCAATGAACATTTTCATGGTCCCTTTTCACTCAAACAACTGGGGATCACAATGCTTTTCTCCATTCTTGAAGAGAGTAAGTAAATATTACAGTTTCCTAGATCTTTGCAGAGGTTTTAACAAGTATTTCAGTTGCATAGACAAATTATATGCTACACTATACTAAAATAAGAAGAAGCACCTAAATGGCCCTGCAAGAAAGATCAATACTTGATCTGACCAAACTGCACCTCAATAAGTTTTAAGAAAGGAAAAATCATCTCTAGGACTCTTATTTACTTAAATTCTTCTTGAATTTTATCCCAAAATAAGAAGTAATATCTGTATAATTACCAATTCTTAACAAATGGAATATTAAGTATCAGAAAAGGGAAAATAAATAATTCTAGTTTGATCTGCTGAAAAAGCGTTTAAGACATATGTTCTTCATAATTACACTTCATTGAAGAGAAAATCCATCTCGACATTGTCCTCTGTTTGCATCAGTAGAAAAATTGATGGTGAAGCTTGCATTTACCATCTAAAGAAATGGATATTACATAGCAATGCTGAAATAGCATGCATTGCAGTATTAAATTTGTTTAGCATCTTATACCTTGTTATTCCTGCAGAGGAGAAGCTGGAACGCTTTCTATCTAGAATTGTTCTACTTGTATGGATGTTTGTTCTTCTGGTACTGACATCAAGTTATACAGCAAGCTTTGCTTCAATGCTAACTGTACAGAAACTTTCACCGACAGTGACTGATTATCATGAACTCCAGAAAAGAGGGGAATATGTAGGGTTCCACCGTGGTTCCTATATAGAGGGTCTACTGGTGGAAATTGGTTTCGAAAGATCAAAGATCAGGCCCTATGATACACCTAACGATTTCTATGGTGCTCTTTCGAAAGGAAGCAAAAATGGTGGCATTGCTGCACTTGTACATGAAGTCCCGTACATCAAATTGTTTCTTGCAAATTACAGCAAAGGTTACACAATGGTGGGACCTATTTACAAGGGTGCAGGATTTGCATTTGTAAGTTTAATTACACCTACTAGGACGTATAGTTTTAGTCCTTTGGAAAATAAAATAAAAATACATCCACTATATCTAATTCTAGCATGATTATCAAATGGAGTAACATAATTTTCACAGCTCAACCACAAACTAAGCATGAAAGCAACTCTAGCCCCTATGGTCAGTTTACTGGATCTTTGTACTACTATTTATGCAACTTTAAATATGATTATCATATGGTTGGTATTGCTAAATAATACCATTATTGACCAACTTTCATTGTATCATGTTAGCTAAGAATGTTCAGTCCTATTAGAAATTTTACCTTTCAGGCCTTTATTGGGTCAGATATTACGATGTGGAATTCTTTATATGCTAAAATGTGCAAACTTATAACAATGATCTCTTTGGTGATTAGGCGCTTCCCAAGCAATCTCCACTACGTGCTGAAATAACGAAGGCAATACTCAACATAACAGGAGGAGATAGAATCACTGAAATTGAAAAGAAATGGATAGATCCAGATAGCCATCAAAATGAGGATACAATTGATGATTCAGGCGCTATCACTTTTGGAAGTTTTGGCGGATTATTCCTCCTAACTGGGATTGTGACAACCTGCGCCCTTTTTGTAGCCATGCTGATGAACCGCTGCAAAAAAAATCAGCAAATTGCAGGGAGCAAAGAAGATGATCAAAATGGATGTGCACATGGGCAACAAGAAGAAAATGGAGATTCAGCAGGAGAGCAAGTAGATCAGAATAGCGATAATAATGGAAACTGCAGTGATGTAGAGAACCAAACAACATTGACAGTGTCTCTCAGTTCAAACACAAACAGTGATCAGCTACCAGACATTAGGAACAACAATATAGGTTGTAGATGCACAGAAAATAACAGGGCAACATCACCGACTCATATTAGTTCACAAATCATTCACATGGGAGAGAAAAGTAATATGTCATTAAGTGGCTCGAGTTAGTGAGTATGCCGGCCTGACTGAACTTGGGTATGTGAATTTGCTGCACGTGCAAAATCAAGTAAACTTTCAGTTTACATATGATTCAGCCTTTCAGGAAACACTCAGTTAACAGTTGAAAAGCTAACCAGTCTCATTATATCATGTATTTTTACCTTGGAAAAGTCAAAGTTCACTATGAACTAGGCTATATATGCATTCGGTAAAGATTGTGCCTTAATGTACTTTACATTTGAGTTTTCGCATGATCACTCTGAATTATGATTTGCCCCTATCACATTACAATAGAATCATGTATAACAGGTTCACCTAGAGCATCCAAAGGTGAGTAACTTTGTTGGTAACGATCTGGAAAGGTTACGTTGGCACTCTCTCAAACACCTTGCCCCCATCAGTTCCAAGATGATTAAACTGTAGTGTTCTTCCAGATTCCACTAAATTCATGGGAGTCTTTCTGTGCTAAACCAAACCAAAACGTTCGCGAGTGCACACGATAGCGGACCAGATTCAAGCGCAAGAACCGGAAGCAAGAGTTTACTTTGGAAGTTTGCACTAGGCAGAACTTATGTTGGGTTATCGAGACTCGTCATACCTCGCCGTTTGCCGCCAGCCTCGCGATAGAGGATGGGAGAGCGGCTCAGCGTCGCATACCGAGGCCCGTTGTGGCGGCAGGCGGGGCAGGGCGGACACCAATCTCGAAAATAGCAGAGGAATAAGGTGGATGACACTCGTCAGTTTGGGCCGTCAGGTATCTCCAACAGTCCACCTTTGCGCCGTGCCACCTATGAAGTACAGTACTCCTTATGAACCTGGCATCAATTTTGGTATGAGAACAAACAAATACACCCCTCCCAACGCAAGTCATTACGCCTGTTTTTTTATCCAATTATCTTGCCATTTTTGGCATTGGCGACCCTTCCATGTTAAACCTCGTCAATACCTTCACAGTTCATTCAGAAAATAGAGTGAGAAAAGGAGATCCCAGTTTATTTATTACTAAATCAACAGCCAAACCTTCCACCGAGAGAAGGGTTCGGTCAAGATGCAGGAGTTCTGTATTTAGAAAAAAGAGACAAGCTCTATATGGAGTTGGACAAAAGTACTCCAGTTCATTATTGGGTGGAAACTATCTTACCTCAGCACTCCTAACCCCGTGCATCTACAAGAGGGAAATAAGTCATAGTGATGAGATCAGGCCGTAAAACTTTTTCTCCAGAGCTGAATATGTACATTGCGGTGAGAAGTGAGAACAACTTACTACGTATATCAAATGCCAATTGAGATAAAGAATATCGCATTCAGCCAATCATAACTACATAGGCCATTTTACTAATGCAGTCAAGTCAACCATCACATGTGCCAGCAGAAAAGACGTGCAGTGGAAGCCACTGACTTTTTTGAGAAAACGCAAAGGACCTTTGCGTTTCATTCATTGAAAAGGTAGGATAGTTACAAGCCTCCTAGGAGGTCGATACAAAAGGCGCTTGTTCAGTGTACATCCCACGTCGGTGGCAGAACTGTCCTGAGGCCTAGTGCCCCAGCCCTTGCCCATAAGCAAGCCTCGTCCTTGATTGCGGCTAGCAGGGTGCTGCCTGACGGTGGTAGTTTGTCAAAGACACAGCTATTCCTATGCTTCCAGATCATCCAAGGTATAAGCAGTGTGGCAGACCCAAGGCCCTTACAAAGCGGCTTCGGCGTGTCGCGCTTTGCTTGGGCAAGCCACTCGATCAAGGAGCTGTCCTCCGGTCCGGGGATCCTACAGGTCATGCGGAGCCAAGCGAGGGCTTCATGCCAGATCTGTCGCGAGAAGGGGCATTCCACGAGCAGATGGTGCATGGTCTCAGGCGCTTGGTCACAGTGAGCAAGCATCGCGGATGGTGCTGTAGGCCGTGGCGCTCGAGATGCTGTGCAGTCCAGCATCGGTCCTGAAAGGCCAACCAGTGGAAGAACTTGAGGCGAGGGGGTGCCCAGGCCTTCCAGATGTGTTTCCACGCAGGGCAGGCCCATGATCCATGGAAGGAGGCCCGGTACGCAGAGCTCGCTGTGTAAGTGCTGCTGGCTGTCCACTTCCAGCTGAGGCGATCAGGCTCGTCGTTAAGTGTGATACCGTCGATGGCGTGCCAAAGCTGCAGGTATTGACCTATCTCCTGGATGCCAATGGTGCCCTGAATGTCTTGGGCCCAGCGGTGCTCGAGGAGGGCGTCAGCCACTGTCCTAGTCTTCCGTCGCCGCTTAGGAATGCAGGCGTGTAGCAGAGGGGCAATCTCCTTGATGGACTGGCCGCCTATCCATCGATCCTCCCAGAACTTGGCCGTGCGGCCACTCCCTACCTCCATTATGGTGGAGGCAAAGAAGTCGCGTTCCGCCAAGGTGAACTGCATGTCCATTCCATGCCAGGGGCGCCTATCATCGGTGCGACTGAACCACAGCCACCGCAATCTGAGCGAGAGGCTTGTTCGCTCGAGGTCGCGGACGCCGAGGCCGCCCATGTCGATTGGTCGGGCCACGCGGCGCCAGTTGACGTGGCAGTGGCCACCTTTGGCCTCCTCTCATCCTGCCCATAGGAAGCCCCTTTGTACCTTCTCGATGAGTCGGATCGGTCGCTTCGTGGGCGCGATGACAAGCAATTGATGTATGGGGATGGCGCCGAGGACCGATTTGACCATCGCGAGGCGTCCAGCCTTGTCCATGAGTCCTGCCTTCCAGGTCGGTCGTTTGCTGGTGACTCAATCGACCATAGGTTGCAGCTGTGCTGCTGTCGGCTTCCGGATCGTGAGCGGTATACCCAGGTAGGTCAAGGGCAGCTCGACCACGGGGTAGCCAAGTTGTGTGATCATCGGGGTGACCTCGTCGGGGTCGCAGCAAATAAGAGTGGCGGTACTCTATGTAGTTGACGCGGAGCCCAGAGGCGCGCCCGAAGAGCTCCAGGGTTCGTTGTACAGCTTCGATATCTCCAGCTTGCGCATGGCAGAACATAATTACATCGTCGGCGTAGAGGCGGATTGGTGGGATCGAGCGGCGGGGGTGTAGTTGACGTAGAATGCCAAGCTCGGTGGCATGCTTGAAAAGGCGTCCGAGGGTGTCGACGGCAAGGTCGAACAGCTGCAGAGACAGCGGGTCGCCCTGCCGGAGGCCTCTTCGGTGCCAGATCGCAGGTCCAGGCTCACCGTTGAGCAGGACTTGCGTGCTTGCCGAGGAGAGCAAGATCGCCAGCCACTCGAGGAAGCGGTCGTCGAAGCCGTAGTGTCGTAGAGCTTCGAATAGAAAGGGCCATGAGAGTGAGTCAAAAGCACGGGCGAGGTCCAGCTTGAGGAGTAGACGGGGCTCGCCAAGGCGATGAAGCATCCTAGCGGATTCACGCACGAGGACGAAATTGTCATGGAGGCTTCGGCCAGAGATGAAGGCACTTTGGATGGGGCTGACGAGGCTGTCAAGCTTGGGTGCTAGGCGCAGCGATAGGACCTTAGCAAAGAGCTTCGCGATCAGGTGTATCACGCGTATGGGCCTATAGTCTCGAAGCGTGCTAGCGCCGGCCTGCTTGGGTATGAGTGTGAGGAGTGCTCGGTTGAGGCGGGCGAACCCTCGCCCTCGCATCTCGTAGAGCTCCTAGAACACGTCGACGATGTCGGATTTGATGCAGCCCCAGCAGGCGCAGAGGAATTCAGCAGTGAACCCATCCAGTCCAGGCGCCTTGTGCGCAGGCATCTTCTTTATAGCGTTCTAGATTTCCTCCTCCCCAAAGGGCTCGTCAAGGGCTAGGAGCGAGGCGTCGGGCTCGATGAGGTCACCAAACTCAAGGGTGCAATCTCACTGCAGATCCGTGCCAAGGAGGTCCTCGTAGTGGTTGAATGCCGCTCTTGCCATGTCGTCATGCTCGATGAGGGTCTGATCTCCATCCGTGAGGCCGTAGATCATGTTCTTGTGTTTGCGGTACGAGCACTGGCGGTGGTAGAAGGAGGTGTTGGCATCGCCGTCTTTAAGGAATGCAAGCCGCGCCCGTTGTCGTGCCATGGTCCTCTCGAGGGAGGCGAGGCCTAGGTAAGCGTGCTTAATCTCTTTGCGTAGCTAGTCTTCATGAGGGGAGAGGATTCTGTCCTCTTGGGCTTTGTCGAAGCGTAGGAGTAGCTCGCGGGATATGGCCATTTTGTGTCTAACGTTGCCGACGGTGCGCGCGCTCCAGCTGGTAAGAGCGCGAGCGGTAGCTTGCATGCAAAGTGCCATGCGCTGGAAGGGGCCGCTCGCTGTGGTGGACTGCCAGGCCGCGGCAACAATCTCCTGGAAGCCGTCCATGCGTGTCCAGAACTCCTCGAAGTGGAATCTTCGGTAGGAGGCCGGCAGAGGGGAGCATTCCAGGAGTAGGGGGCTATGATCCGAGACCACGGATGCAACGCATCGGAGGTGGATGTGGATGTGTTGCTCTTCCCAGTCAATACTGCAGAGAACGCGGTCGAGGTGAACTAGCGTCGGGGGCGATTGTCCGTTCGACCAGGTGTAGCGACGGCCGTTTAGGTAAACCTCCTTGAGGGCTAGGTCATTGATCACCCGTCGAAAGTGACCCATCATACGCCGATCGAGGTGCTCGTTGTTCTTGTCCATCGCCGAGAGAATCATGTTGAAGTCACCGCACAACATCCAATGGCCATCGCAGTCGGCGCGGATGTCGCGGAGTTCTCGCATGAAAGCAATCTTCTCAGCATCTTCTTGTGGCCCATAAACAACGGTGATCCACCAAGGGTGCGATGCGCCAGAGGCCGTGCAGACCTTAGCAGTGATCGCGTGCGTGGTGAACAATGGGTCGGTGATAGTCACTTCTGAAATGGATCGTATGGGCACCTAGAGGGGGGTGAATAGGTTCTACTTCAAATTTTAATGCTTTTTCAATTTTAGGCTTGACACAAAAGGTAAATTCTCTAGATAGACTATTATGAAGAATTTCCCTATATGCAAACCTAACTACTAGCGAGTAAAAGGCGAGTGGGAAACGGGACGAGTGAACCGTAGTGAAGCACGCGGAGACACAGGATTTGTTTTACCGCAGTTCCTTCCTTATTAAGGGAAGTACATCTGCGTTGGAGGGGTGGGCGGTACTAAGACCACCACGCCACAATAGGCCTCACCCTGTTCTCCGATAGATCCCACCACCAAAGGCCTGATCCACCTTTCCACTATAGGAACCCTTCGAGGCGGGAACCGACGTCTTTACACAACTAACGGGGCACAACTCCACAACCAAATTGGAGGCTCCCGTAATGACAACAAGCTGCCCCAAGAACAAGTTATAAATAACAAAATGCAAGATCTAGATATTAACAAGAATACTAGATTGGGGATTTCTCCAAATGAATGGAGAGGAGTTGATGTGCTTGATTCGTGATGACGATGTAGATTGTCTCCTTCAATTCCCCCAAAGATCAAAGCCTTCGGGTGGTTGAAGTGGGAGATCGATAGGAAGAGCTCTTGCAATGGGTCTGACACTTTTTGAATGAATCAAGAGTTCTGCCTGAAGGGGATGAAGGGGCTTTTATACACCCCCTTTCCCAACTGAGCCGTTGGAGCCTTTGGGGGCCAAGTGAGGGCCGGATTATCCGGTCTGGGGAAAACTCCGCCCCAGACTCGGATTATCCGGCAAAAAAACCACCTACGAACAGAAGCTCGCGCAGGTTGGCCCTTGACATCTTCTCCTGGGGACCGGATTATCCGGCTGGGGAAAAGGTCCGCCCCAGCCACGGAATATCCGGGGGAAATTCCGCCCCCAGACAGAAGCTCGCGCAGACGCTCCCTTCGGTGATTCCCCTGGGGCCGGATTATCCGGCCCAACATGAGGGCCGGATTATCCGGTCCAGAGAGAAAATCCGCCCCAGAGCCGGACTGTCCGGGGGAAAATCCGCCCCCAGACAGAAGCTTGCGCACAGCCAGCCCTGGCCAAGGTGGTCCGGTTGGATTATCCGGCCCATGATGGGGGCGGATAATCCGGTCCCCCAAACACTCAAAACTTTCCTGCAACACTTAGTGCACATTACAAATTCCATGGTATTGTTATTTAACACATAAAACATAGGGAACCATGAAATGTTTTTTCAATCTCCCCATTTTTTGTGTTAGATGACAATACTAGGATTTGCAAGAAAGTGCACAAGACCACCAACAATAAATACATGAAAGAGACTCCCCCTCAATGTGTGCATACTAAAAATTTGCATTTGAATACAAATGCACACAAATAGGTACGAGTCTATTCCATTGAAATATAAAAACATAATCATACCCCCGAGAAGGAGAGAGGCGTCCTTGATATAGCCACTATTACCAATGTTATAACCATTATAAACGCCTTCCTTGAGATAGATAACCAATATTATAGGATATGATAGATGAATCCATAGGAGATGAATCCATAGGAGTAATCCACGAGATAAATCTAGAGCCACACAGGCACAAAGTTTCATACAAACCAAACCACAAATTAAAGTTCAACGCTAAATGGGCACAAGCGAGAAAACGACGAATAGAAAAGGTGCAAATGCTTGTGCCCGACCCATGCAAATCCTTAGAGACCTAATAGAACTAATTCTCCCCCTTTGGCATCAAGACGCCAAAAAGGAAGAAGAGCGATGCTAACGCCCCAAGGTATCACTCGTAGTCCTCATCCTCATCCTCGTCCTCATCCTCAAACTCCTCGGTGTCATCATCCTCATCATCAGCAGTGGCCGTGGAAGGGAACAGGTGACGCTCTAGCTCTCCATAGTTAAGCCCAGAAGAAGAGTTCCACCGAGCATATGGTGTGGGAGCAGTAGGAACAGGGGGGTCGCCCGAAGCACCGGACACATGATGAAGAATGAGCTGCTGAGTGTGAGCCATCTCGTGGCGCTTCTTATAAGCCTCATACTAACCCTTGCGAGTGTCCACACCCATGCACAGAATGTTCCGCTGGAACCAGTTCAGCTGCTTGATCTCACGAGCAACAGGAGGCACTGGGGGCCTACGAGCACTGGCACGAGCATCCCTCATGAGGCCCTCAGGAGCAGAAGAGGGGTGAGAGGTCTTCCTAACTTTGGTGTAGATCTTCTTTGCCTTGTGCACAACATCAATGTTAAATTCTTCAGATAGAAGCAGGTGCTTGATGAGCATCATAATGTTGGGAGCATAAGGAATGGACAGCATGTTGAACATTGCATCAGTCAATTCATGGTAAATGAAGTCCATCACATCCAGCTGGTACTGCACGGACTCATCCTCGCAAGATGCAACCTCATGAGAGA
The DNA here is from genome assembly GCA_910589775.1 of Avena eriantha. Lineage (NCBI taxonomy): Eukaryota > Viridiplantae > Streptophyta > Magnoliopsida > Poales > Poaceae > Avena > Avena eriantha. Next base: position 77,212,158 of record OU342743.1, read on the forward strand.
AGGCTAGGAGCTGAACCAGGTGACCACGGATGCTGTCATTGTTGCCTCCACTCGGTGTGATTGAATCACGGAAGAGACCCACCAAGGCAGCATAGATTGGAGCAAGACCAGCAAAGGTGCCCACAATACCATTGTCCATCGTGCACGGAGAGAGGACTGCATCTTTATTAGGCTTTAGTTGTGTGATGATGCGGTGGCCACTAGCCCGATCCCGGCTGTGGAAAGAATATCCAAGCACCTCAGCAAACACACGAAAGTCAGCACTCATAGACCTGTCACGAGTCATCCATTTCATAGTGTGGTGCTCATCACCACAAATAAACAAGGTGGAAAAGAACTGCTTCACAACCTCAGAATCATAGGAGCATTGTAGAGCCATGAGATGGTGCAGCCCCATCCGCTCAGCCACATACATGGCATCAACAAGGTGAGGCTTTTCCAAGGCCTCAGCAAGAATCAGCGGGTGCATAGGCCTAATCTTCAGCCGGGCATACACATCTTCATAGATTCCTCCTGTTCAGCACACCAAAAACGAGAATCACCCAGCTCAGTATCACGTGCCAACTCAGCAAACAGATCACGGTGACGAATAGAAGAGAAAGTAACGGAATCCAGCTACTTGTAGTTAATCTTGGGCTCTTTGCCCTTCCTATTGGACACACCCCTCCTGGTTCTCTCCCTCTTTTCCTGCTCAGCCATGCGGTCAGCCTCTTTCTTTCTTCTTCGCAGTTCAACTTCGTCCACAGTCTTACCCTCACTGTCTACCCTAAAATAGAGACCACGAGGACGACGCTTGTATGTCTTGGGAGCACTAGAACCACCTGTGAAGAGAACAAGGTGGATAGCATGGGGATAAGCATACACACAAGTCCAAGAGAAAACATAGAAAAAGTAGGCAAATAGTTCATAGTCCAATCCTACTCAATGCACAAATCTATACGAAACTGAACCAGTTTTTTGTCTGTCAAGCTAGATTATCCGGCCTGGCCAGGGGCGGATAATCCGGCCCTGGCAGAAATTTTCAGAATCGCCTAGATTGAATGCAAAAAAGTGGATCGGGCTGAGACACTGTAAGACTACAATTTCTACGCGAAACAACATCCTTCTAGACACCGTTCCACCCAACAAGCAACATATCTAGCCAAAGATGGGGAGAGAGGTAGTTACTGTAGCACCCCAATTGTCTAACAATTGTAATGCTACTTGTCCTAGTAAGATATTGGCTACTTCATAGATATTATTATTGCATCATAATTATATCATGCTCATGTCATCATGCCACCTTGCATTTGAGCATCATATAAAACCCTTTTTCTTTTGGTTCTTCTCTCACATGCATTATTAATTGTATTTGCTTCTTGATATTATATTTGGCTATTGATATATTGTCTCAATGCCCAAGTTGAGTTGGGGGCATATCTTTTATTTCCATTCCACCACCTTTCTCTTCCACCACTTTATAATTCCACCATCCCTTTAACAATGAGCTTGTCTTTCTTTTTCTTTGATATTTTAATTCTAGCTCATGTAGTTTGGGGTGGATTAAATCCTCTAAATTCTTTGCTTGGTTTTTTTCCACTTCTGGAAATGCATAAAATAATGCCATCATATTATTATTGTTTTCACATAATAAATCATGGCACTATTATTTTTGCATGGGCCATGCAAGCTTCTCCACCACCTTTCTCTCTATTGGTTTTTCTTTGGATTTGAGGGATCCTAACTTGGGAAAAACCATCTACCACCACTACACCATCCCCATAAACTCACCCATCTCATTTTTCCTCTTATTTCTAATCCTCCATGCATGGTCACATGGGATTCATTCCACCATTCTTTTCTTCCTCTTTCTTTCTTGTTTCTCTTTTCCTTTGTCTCAAGCAAGATCAAGCTTCACCTTAACTCTTGGTTTGGTCTCATCAACTACATCAAATATAAATACCTAATAAAATTCAAACCTAGTTCTTCTCTTTTAATTCTTTTACATCTAATTTCTCCTAAACCCTAACCCTATCCCCCTCCCTCTCTCTCACTTGCAGCACCACCTGACCCTCTCTCTCTCTCCCTGGCCCCACCCCAGCTAGCCCCCTCTCCCTAAGCCAAGCAAACCCTAACCCTACCCATATCTAACCCTAGCCCGAGCTAGCCCCTCTCTCTCTTCCCTCTCCCTCGCGCCAGCCCCACCCTGCAGCTGCGCCGGTCTGGTCCACCCTGCAGCCACCCTACCTCGCCCAGGACCAGCCCCCAGCCAGCTCACCCACGTGCTCGCCAAGGAGGAGAAGAAAAGGGCAAAGCCCGAGCCCTTTTTGCTCTGCCGTGCCCCAGCTCCTCTCCTCCCTCTCTCCCTTCTTTTCCCGTCCTCCCCACGCCTCCCTGGCCTCCCCAGATCTGGCCGAGTCGCCCCTCCTCTCCTCCTTCTTCCTCCCCAACGACAACCACCTGCCGCCGCTCGCCGCCAGCAGCCTCGGCTCCTCCGCGTTCCAGCCGGCGTGCCCGACCTGGAAGTGGCTGAGGAGATCCAGGACATCCCCTGCTTCGCCCCGTACCCGCCGTTGCGAAGGAGAAGCGCCAGCATCGCCGGAAACGTCGACGCCCGACGCGAAACCCTAGCCGCCAGTACGCCAGCCTCGCCGACGATCCGCCCCGCCCCCGTCCAAGCCATCCACACCAGGCGACCCGCGGTGAGCATCCCCTTTCCCCTGACATGGTCCGCCTCGCAGTGCCGCCCTAGAGCCGCCGTGCGTTTCGTCGAGCAGCCTCCGCGCGCCAGAGCTCGCCGGCATCCACAAGCTTTTCCGCGCCGCACACACCTTACCTAGCGCCCGAACCCCCTCCTAACAGTTCCCCTAGCCCGCCGCACCGGTCAGCCCCCTCAGCGCGCACTCCCGCGGCCTGGGATCGAATCCCCGCTCCGCCCGCGCACGCGTCTGCCGCCAGACGGAGGAAAACGATAAACAGTACGGGCGCGTGGCCATCTTACAAAAAGCCCCCCACCTTTTTGATTCCTGCAACCCGCGCTCCACACGACCCCACCTGCCAGCCGCTCTGGGAGTTTTGCAGAAAAACCCCTCCGCTTTCTCAGACGCAACCCGCAGTCCAGCTGGCGCCCCACCAGTCAGCCACTAGGACTTCCTCCGCTGGCACGTGGCCCCTTCTGCCGCTGGTCCCGCCTGTCAGCGTCAGCGGCTAGCCAGAGCCCGCGTGGAAAAAGTGTTTCTCGCGCGCGTGGCCCCAGTTCGCGCAGGCCCACCTGTCTGTGACTGGGTCTGAGTTTGCCTGGGTGCAAAAAGTATTTCTCTGTATCTGTTTTTATTCAAATCTTTTTCAAATTAATTTAAATTCAAATTCTTTTCAGATTCAAATAATTTTTAAAATACAAATCCAAATAATACAAATAATATATGTTTTGAAATCAGAAAAATGTGAGGAATCCAAATATGCCCTTCAAATTATATTTTGCACACTTTAAATTTCGAGTTAATCAAAATTACAAGAAAATGCCCTTTTCCTTATTTAATTAATAACTTTTGTTTTATAACTCCAAATTTGACAAATAATATGTCTAAATCGATCAGCGCGACGAGCCCGTTCTATTTATGCAATCCTTGTTCTGAATTGAAGCATGCATCATGTTGTCATTTAAAATCTGAACCGTTTATGACAATAAAACTTGGGCAAATAAATATTAAAGTGTTTTAATTCTTGTTACCACACCTCACCTTTGCCATGCTACTTTAATGCCATGTAAATTGTGCATCATTCATCATGGCATGCGTGGTTGCTTGTTGCATTTGAATTCACATGCTTGTGCACTTTATTTATGTTGGCCCTTGTTTGTTTGGTTCTTCTTCGAATAGACGCCCAGCAGGAGAATTACCAGGATTCACAGGAGTATTACCCAGATCCATCTCTCGCTTCAACTGAGCTGCCAGGCAAGCACTACCACATGCTTGCATACATACAGTACCTATTGCCTCTATCTTATTCTTGCATCATTGAGTCGCGATTGCATTAAATTGAATCCCAAGTACTGCATAGCCTTTACTTTTAAACCACATTAAGCCTGTTCCGGTCCCATGAGCCATTACTACAGGAGTTGTTTGAGCCATGCGAGTCGTAGAAAAGCATGAGTAGGGTATGTGAGTGTCTGATGGATAATGAGGTACCTAAACAACATAAATTGAGTAGTAATGGGATAACTAATGAAAGAGGCACCGGTGAGCAATATCTGCTATTTGGTTTTTCATGCTCACTTGTGTCCCGTAGGACCCCGAGTACTTGATTCCTGTTCCTTGACTATTCGCACTATCCACATCCGGGAGGCCTATGGACCCCCCTGAGCCAGAGCTTGATTCATTCTTATTTCTTGGGGCCACAATTAGTTTGGGGCTTTATTACTATCATGTACTTATGCCATGCTACTGCTTTATTTAAGATTGTGCGAGGAGCACCTGTACTGTTTTGGATCGCGCCACGTTTTCGCTGTATCGACAAGCCCAGTCACATTTTCGGGTTCCCAGTCGTTTAGAGCCGTCGTCGCAAACCCTGGGTCCGTCTCGAAGCCGGCCAACTTCGTTGCGGGTAGCTTATTGGGGTGGCCCCCTGAAATATTTCTGAATCCTGTGATTGCTTTTTCGTGAATGCCTCGTTGGGTTTTGATTTGGTTTTTCCGAGGTTGATCGAGTGTGTGTTGCTATTCGTGCACCCCTGCAGGGTAAATCTTTCTGAAAGCCGTGTCCGCGGTTATGGACGACTTGGAGCACAGTTTCTCGATCATAGACAAGTATAACTAAAGTACCGCTTTTAATTTGACTAAGTACTTGACTAGTAAATAGTGCAATACTCATGGAATGGTTAATAAAAACTGCCAACGGATGATGGGGGTTGTTCGTCCGCTTCCTCGTTGGTAAGCGAGGAGGAGGATGGATCTGTTAATTATACTGTTATAACTGTTGTTCTTAATTCACGGACTTCCGTCTATCATTGGTTAGGCGGAAGGTTAGCGAGTCTCTATAGAATTGTTAGGTATTATCTTTTGCTGCAATTGCGTCACCCCAGGTTGTGTCCCCTTTAGTGGCATAAAGACTTGCTGAGTACCCCTAGGGTCTCACACGATAAATTGTTTGATTCAGATGAACAGATGTACCCGCAAGATGGATACTGGGTGGAAGAGACAGATGATGTTGGCAACGATCATTTGGTGTAGAGATTCCGGGAACGGGGATCCGTGTGATCTGTGGGCGGGATGTGTTTATTTATGGGGCATCTTATGCCAATTTGCTTCTTATCCGTACTCGGATCTTGTTTTCCGCTTCCGCCTGACACTCTGATGTGTGATGTATGAGGAGCTATCCTAAATTATTATATCTATCTAGGATATTTGGATCTTGCCGTATGGCGTTGCAATATTTCTATTTCTTTTAGATGGAATGGCTCTGATGTACTGTTGTATGTGGCTTGCATACATACTCATTTGTGTATGTATTTGATCCCTTCGCCTGCCGATTACGCCGCTCGTTCTTGTCCCGTTGACTGAAAGTGGTTAGGACGGCCGAAAGGTCTACCGTGAGTGGCCCTGGGCCCCACCGTACTATTTTAACCACTTTCGTTCACCCAGGCATTAACTAAGAGCGTAATTCACCGAGGTAGTTACAATTGGTATCAGAGCCATCCCGCCCTTCAGGGTCTCAGCCAAAATGGTCGTTGTCAGTCTAGCAAATATTTTGGTAGTTATGTATACTAGGGAAAAACAAACGTGAGAGTAAGATTGCTTCCATTTTTCTTCTTACCCACCCACCCACCCTTTTCTGGTAAGGAAGTGTAACGTTTTCAATCCTCTTCTAAACTTCAAACTAGGATTCACGTGTTCTGGGTTCCGTAGTACCATAGGTTATGTTTGTGTGTGTGTGTGTGTGTCAACTCCTTGTCTACCTGTTGCATCCAAATGTTATCACTATCTGCCTTTTGGTTATCAACTGTTGGTACATTCCCTACCGACAGTCCTTTGTAAACCGACGCGATCTATTCTGATTCGTTGTACACCGATGCGATCTATCTTACTCTTTGTTATCCGACGTTATCTTGTTGGGGTGTTCTTTTCCGTAGTTACCAATCTTTAGGTTCACCTTAAGAAGAAGTTGTTGGGATATGTGTTTTACTGATTCATGTGCGAAGTAATGATTTGAGTGCGGGATGGAGTCGCGACCATACCACTACTTTTGTCATTTGCTTTTGTATGTTGAACTAGTAGAGTTACTAATCTTAATTCGTTAAGTGGTTTTACGCATATAGTGGTATTTTAATGCCAAAATTTGCGGAAAATTTTTCTTTGTTAGTTTGTATACCACACTCCTGGTTCAGTCGTGTGTGTTATGCTTAATATCTTCTAGTTGCCTTGAACTTTGTTGATATTTTCATATCACCTGAGTGAATCGCATTCCTTAATCTTTCCATTTGGTACTATTTTGGATTATTATCATTTTCCATTATAGTACTGACTTGTGTTTTATATCAATCACAGGATGGCACCACCACGCCGTTCTGAGGAGGATATACCACCTGAACTCGGGGCCGCTTTGGCAAGTATTGCAAATGCTTTGGGCACTATGCAGCAGAACCAGCAGCGCTTCGAGGAAAGTGTGAGGAGGAATGAGTTTGCTCCGCTACCTCCACCTCCCAAGCGAGGAGACATCAAGAGTTTTCTCAAGTTCAACCCACGTCAATTTGAGGTGTCTGATCAGCCACTTGATGCGGATGATTGGCTTCGTGAAGTGTCAAGGTTGCTGATGACTGCGGATGTTCCCGAGCAAGAATGGGTCAAGTGTGCTACTCACCTTCTGAAGGGAGATGCAGCTCTCTGGTGGGAAAATTACCTCAAGGCAGATCTTTCTGGTTTTCAGCCTTCTTGGGAGCGATTCACTGCTGCTTTCAAAGAGCAATATCTGTCAGAAATTGTCATGGAAAGGATGAAGGAAGTGTTTCTCAACCTCAAGCAGGGCACTGACAATGTCAACACCTACATCAGAAACTTCATGAACCTGTCTCGTTATGGTGGCGATGAGATCTCTGATGACAAGAAGAAGCAAAAGAGGTTTCGGCAAGGCCTCAATGCTTCCATCAAATATGCAATCACTCATGCAAGGCCAGCATCTTTCCTGGAACTTCGGCACACAGCTCTGCAGGAAGAAGCAAGTAGGCAAGTGTTTGAGGAGTCAAAGAAACACAGCCGTGATACAGCAAGCTCTTCTGCTATGACAGCTCCTTCTAAGCGTCGTGTCTGGGTTCCTAACACCCCACCGTCGCTCCCTGCTCCACCAAGACCTTCAAGCTACGCACCAAGGCCACCAAACTCCTTCACTGCGGCTCCCAGGGGCTACAACCACAACTACCCTGGAGCGCCTGGCGGAGTCCCTGGCTACGTTGCTCCACGTCCACCTGGTGCTTGTTATACTTGTGGAAACACTGGGCATCAGCAATGGAATTGTCCAATGAACAACAAAGCTCTTCCACCACCACCTCCAAGACCTGCGGCAAGTGCTCCTATGATTCGTGCACCTCCACCTCGGGCTCTCAACATCAACACTAAGCCGGGGTCTACGGTTGCTCGTGCCAACTGTGTCAACGTCGCTCAAGCTGAGCATGCACCTGGAGTTGTCATGGGTATGCTTTCTGTTAACTCAGTTCCTGCACGAGTTTTATCCGATTCTGGTGCTTCACATTCGTTCGTGTCATACAAGTTTGCGGAGAGTAATGGGTTACCTTCTGATGCTTTACCAACTCGCCTTATGGTGCAATCTCCTGGTTCAAACATGAGGGCTTCAAAAATCAGCCGTGACAATCAAATTGAGATTGGTGGCTCGTCATTTTCGGCTTCCTTAATTATTCTGGGCAATTCTGATATTGATGTTATCTTGGGCATGGATTGGTTGACAGCAAATGCAGCTGTGATTGATTGTGCTGAACGTTCGGTTTCTCTGAAAATTCCTGAAGGCCATATAGTCTATTCTCCAAGTCTGACTCCTGCAATTCAGCTTTATTCTTTGGCAGCTCTGAATGATGATGCTATGGAAGGTATTCAGAGTGTTCCTGTAGTTTGTGAGTTTCCAGATGTCTTTCCTGAAGAGTTACCAGGTATGCCTCCGGATCGTGAGGTTGAGTTTGTCATTGAACTTGAACCTGGTACTGCTCCTATTTCCAAGCGGCCTTATAAAATGGGTCCTGCTGAGTTGGCTGAACTTAAGCGTCAGTTGGATGAACAAGAGAAGTTGGGTTTCATTCAGCACAGTACTTCTTCTTGGGGTAGTCCAACCATCTTTGTGAAGAAGCGAGACAAGACTGATAGACTTTGTGTTGACTATCGGGCACTCAATGCTAAAACAATCAAGAATAAATATCCCCTTCCGCGGATTAATGATCTCTTCGATCAGCTAGCTGGAGCTGTGGTATTCTCAAAGCTTGATTTGAGAAGTGGTTATCATCAAATCAAGATCCGCAAGGAAGATGTTCCCAAAACAGCTTTCACCACTCGCTATGGCCTGTATGAGTACACGGTCATGTCTTTCGGTCTAACCAATGCACCTGCCACCTTCTCGAGGCTTATGAACTCGGTTTTCATGGAGTATCTTGATAAGTTTGTTGTGGTCTATCTGGATGACATTCTAGTCTATTCTAAGTCTAAAGAAGAACATGAAGAACACCTTCGGTGTGTCCTAAACAAGCTTCGTGAGAACCGCCTGTATGCAAAGTTCTCCAAGTGTGAATTCTGGCTGCCTCAAGTCACCTACCTTGGTCATGTTATCTCTGCCAAGGGCATTGCCGTCAACCCAGAAACTATTAAGACAATTATGGATTGGCTTCCACCCATAAATGTCAAAGAAGTCCGGAGTTTCCTTGGTTTGGCCAGTTACTGTCGCCGATTCGTTCAAAACTTCTCAAAGATTGCGAAGCCTCTTACCGATCTCCTCAAGAAAGGCAAGAAATATCTTTGGACTCCTGCTTGTCAAGCAAGCTTTGAAACACTCAAAGAGAAGCTCACTTCCACACCAGTCTTGGTTCCTCCAGATACATCAAAGCCTTTCCAGATTTTCTGTGATGCTTCATTGCAAGGATTGGGTGCGGTCCTTATGCAAGAAAAGCAAGTTGTTGCTTATGCCTCTCGTCAGTTGAAGACGCATGAGATCAACTATCCTACACATGACCTCGAACTCGCAGCAGTTGTCTTTGCTTTGAAAGTATGGAGGCATTACTTGCTTGGCAACCGTTGTGAGATCTTTTCTGATCACAAGAGTCTGAAGTACATCTTCACACAGCCTGATCTCAACCTTCGTCAGAGGAGGTGGATTGAAACAATCAATGATTTCGATTTGACCATCAACTACACCCCGGGCAAAGCCAATGTCATGGCAGATGCTCTCAGCCGAAAAGCTTATGTCAACAACCTCATGGTGGAAGAACAACAGCCTCTCTTGTGCGAGGAATTCCGCAAGCTCAACCTTGAAATTGTGGATCAAGGTTATCTTCTGAACCTTCTAGCAACACCTCTCTTGGAAGAAAAGGTCCGTTCCATTCAGCTTGGGGATCCTTACACTAAAAAGATCATCTCCAACATTCAACTTCCGAAGTATGAGTCTTTCCACGTAGATGACCAAGGCACTCTTTTCTTTGAACACCGGATGTTTGTTCCGAACTACCCGGGTTTAAGAGAGCAAGTTCTCAAGGAGGCGCATGATTCTGTTCTTTCTATCCACCCTGGTAGCACTAAGATGTACATGGACTTGAAAACACAATATTGGTGGCCTGGTTTGAAACGACATTGTGCCAAGTATGTCTCGGAGTGTGACGTCTGTCGTAGAGTTAAAGCTGTCCATCAGAAACCTTCCGGTCTTCTACAACCATTGAAGCCTCCGGAATGGAAATGGGAGAAAGTAGAGATGGACTTCATCACTGGTTTTCCAAGGTCGCAGAAAGGCAACAATGCAATCTTTGTTGTCATTGACAGGCTTTCCAAAGTAGCTCACTTCTTTCCAGTCAAGGAAACAATTTCTGCAATTCAGTTGGCTGAGCTCTATATCAACAGAATTGTCTCTCTGTATGGAGTTCCTCTTGAGATCAGTTCAGACCGTGGAAGCATCTTCACTTCCAAGTTCTGGGGAAGTTTCCAAAATGCTTTGGGAACAAAGTTAAACTTCAGCACAGCTTACCACCCTCAGTCGCAAGGACAAGTTGAAAGGATCAATCAGATTTTGGAAGATATGCTCCGTGCTTGCGTTATCTCTTTCGGCATGAAGTGGGAAGAATGTCTTCCTTATGCTGAATTCTCTTACAACAACAGCTTCCAGAAAAGTCTAAAGATGGCACCATTTGAGGCTCTCTATGGTCGCAAATGCAGAACTCCGATTGGTTGGTCGGGCGCAGGTGAAAGAATATTGTTTGGTCCCGACATTGTAACTCAAGCGGAGGAGAAAGTTCACATCATTCTTGAAAATCTGAAGATTGCTCAAAGTCGCCAGAAGAGCAATTATGACAGAAAGCACACGGACATGGAGTATGTCCCTGGTGATCTCGTTTACCTTCGTGTCACCCCCATGAGAGGCACGCATCGTTTTGGTATCAAAGGAAAGCTGGCTCCTAGATACATCGGTCCTTTCAAAATTCGTGGAAGAAGAGGAGAAGTTGCGTATGCTCTTGAGCTTCCTGAACAACTCAAAGTCCATGATGTTTTTCACATCTCTCAACTCAAGAAGTGCTTCAAGGATCCCGGCAGGACCGTGGACCATGAACTCATCAATCTCCAAGAAGACCTTTCTTATCAAGAACACCCCACAAAAATCCTTGAAGTCGCAGAAAGAAGGACTCGCAACAAGTCCATCAAGTTCGGCAAGGTGCAGTGGTCGCACCATTCCGTTGATGAAGCAACCTGGGAACGTGAAGATGAGCTCCGTGCCAAGTATCCTACCCTCTTTGAGTCTTCTTCTTCCTAGAATCTCGGGGCGAGATTCCTGTCTAGTGGGAGAGAGTTGTAGCACCCCAATTGTCTAACAATTGTACTGCTACTTGTCCTAGTAAGATATTGGCTACTCCACATATATTATTGTTGCATCATAATTATATCATGCTCATGTCATCATGCCACCTTGCATTTGAGCATCATATAAAGCCCTTTTTCCTTTTGGTTCTTCTCTCACATGCATTATTCATTGTATTTGCTTCTTGATATTATATTTGGCTATTGATATATTGTTCAAATGCCCAAGTTGAGTTGGGGGCATATCTCTTATTTCGATTTTCACCACCTTTCTCTCCCACCACTTTATAATTCCACCATCCCATTAACCATGAGCTCGTTTATCCTTCTTTTGCTATTTTTGTTTTAGCTCATGTGGGTTGGGGTGGATCAAACCTTTCCAATTCTTTGCTTGGCTTTATTCCACGTCTTGGAAATGCATAAGAATAATGCCATCATATTATTATTATTTTCACATAATAAATCATGGCACTATTATTTTTGCATGGGCCATGCAAGCTTCTCCACCACCTTTCTCTCTATTGGTTTTTCTTTGGATTTGAGGGATCCTAACTTGGGAAAAACCATCTACCACCACTACACCATCCCCATAAACTCACCCATCTCATTTTTCCTCTTATTTCTAATCCTCCATGCATGGTCACATGGGATTCATTCCACCATTCTTTTCTTCCTCTTTCTTTCTTGTTTCTCTTTTCCTTTGTCTCAAGCAAGATCAAGCTTCACCTTAACTCTTGGTTTGGTCTCATCAACTACATCAAATATAAATACCTAATAAAATTCAAACCTAGTTCTTCTCTTTTAATTCTTTTACATCTAATTTCTCCTAAACCCTAACCCTATCCCCCTCCCTCTCTCTCACTTGCAGCACCACCTGACCCTCTCTCTCTCTCCCTGGCCCCACCCCAGCTAGCCCCCTCTCCCTAAGCCAAGCAAACCCTAACCCTACCCATATCTAACCCTAGCCCGAGCTAGCCCCTCTCTCTCTTCCCTCTCCCTCGCGCCAGCCCCACCCTGCAGCTGCGCCGGTCTGGTCCACCCTGCAGCCACCCTACCTCGCCCAGGACCAGCCCCCAGCCAGCTCACCCACGTGCTCGCCAAGGAGGAGAAGAAAAGGGCAAAGCCCGAGCCCTTTTTGCTCTGCCGTGCCCCAGCTCCTCTCCTCCCTCTCTCCCTTCTTTTCCCGTCCTCCCCACGCCTCCCTGGCCTCCCCAGATCTGGCCGAGTCGCCCCTCCTCTCCTCCTTCTTCCTCCCCAACGACAACCACCTGCCGCCGCTCGCCGCCAGCAGCCTCGGCTCCTCCGCGTTCCAGCCGGCGTGCCCGACCTGGAAGTGGCTGAGGAGATCCAGGACATCCCCTGCTTCGCCCCGTACCCGCCGTTGCGAAGGAGAAGCGCCAGCATCGCCGGAAACGTCGACGCCCGACGCGAAACCCTAGCCGCCAGTACGCCAGCCTCGCCGACGATCCGCCCCGCCCCCGTCCAAGCCATCCACACCAGGCGACCCGCGGTGAGCATCCCCTTTCCCCTGACATGGTCCGCCTCGCAGTGCCGCCCTAGAGCCGCCGTGCGTTTCGTCGAGCAGCCTCCGCGCGCCAGAGCTCGCCGGCATCCACAAGCTTTTCCGCGCCGCACACACCTTACCTAGCGCCCGAACCCCCTCCTAACAGTTCCCCTAGCCCGCCGCACCGGTCAGCCCCCTCAGCGCGCACTCCCGCGGCCTGGGATCGAATCCCCGCTCCGCCCGCGCACGCGTCTGCCGCCAGACGGAGGAAAACGATAAACAGTACGGGCGCGTGGCCATCTTACAAAAAGCCCCCCACCTTTTTGATTCCTGCAACCCGCGCTCCACACGACCCCACCTGCCAGCCGCTCTGGGAGTTTTGCAGAAAAACCCCTCCGCTTTCTCAGACGCAACCCGCAGTCCAGCTGGCGCCCCACCAGTCAGCCACTAGGACTTCCTCCGCTGGCACGTGGCCCCTTCTGCCGCTGGTCCCGCCTGTCAGCGTCAGCGGCTAGCTAGAGCCCGCGTGGCAAAAGTGTTTCTCGCGCGCGTGGCCCCAGTTCGCGTAGGCCCACCTGTCTGTGACTGGGTCTGAGTTTGCCTGGGTGCAAAAAGTATTTCTCTGTATCTGTTTTTATTCAAATCTTTTTCAAATTAATTTAAATTCAAATTCTTTTCAGATTCAAATAATTTTTAAAATACAAATCCAAATAATACAAATAATATATGTTTTGAAATCAGAAAAATGTGAGGAATCCAAATATGCCCTTCAAATTATATTTTGCACACTTTAAATTTCGAGTTAATCAAAATTACAAGAAAATGCCCTTTTCCTTATGTAATTAATAACTTTTGTGTTATAACTCCAAATTTGACAAATAATATGTCTAAATCGATCAGCGCGACGAGCCCGTTCTATTTATGCAATCCTTGTTCTGAATTGAAGCATGCATCATGTTGTCATTTAAAATCTGAACCGTTTATGACAATAAAACTTGGGCAAATAAATATTAAAATGCTTCAATTCTTGTTACCACACCTCACCTTTGCCATGCTACTTTAATGCCATGTAAATTGTGCATCATTCATCATGGCATGCGTGGTTGCTTGTTGCATTTGAATTCACATGCTTGTGCACTTTATTTATGTTGGCCCTTGTTTGTTTGGTTCTTCTTCGAATAGACGCCCAGCAGGAGAATTACCAGGATTCACAGGAGTATTACCCAGATCCATCTCTCGCTTCAACTGAGCTGCCAGGCAAGCACTACCACATGCTTGCATACATACAGTACCTATTGCCTCTATCTTATTCTTGCATCATTGAGTCGCGATTGCATTAAATTGAATCCCAAGTACTGCATAGCCTTTACTTTTAAACCACATTAAGCCTGTTCCGGTCCCATGAGCCATTACTACAGGAGTTGTTTGAGCCATGCGAGTCGTAGAAAAGCATGAGTAGGGTATGTGAGTGTCTGATGGATAATGAGGTACCTAAACAACATAAATTGAGTAGTAATGGGATAACTAATGAAAGAGGCACCGGTGAGCAATATCTGCTATTTGGTTTTTCATGCTCACTTGTGTCCCTAGACCTTTCGGCCGTCCTAACCACTTTCAGTCAACGGGACAAGAACGAGCGGCGTAATCGGCAGGCGAAGGGATCAAATACATACACAAATGAGTATGTATGCAAGCCACATACAACAGTACATCAGAGCCATTCCATCTAAAAGAAATAGAAATATTGCAACGCCATACGGCAAGATCCAAATATCCTAGATAGATATAATAATTTAGGATAGCTCCTCATACATCACACATCAGAGTGTCAGGCGGAAGCGGAAAACAAGATCCGAGTACGGATAAGAAGCAAATTGGCATAAGATGCCCCATAAATAAACACATCCCGCCCACAGATCACACGGATCCCCGTTCCCGGAATCTCTACACCAAATGATCGTTGCCAACATCATCTGTCTCTTCCACCCAGTATCCATCTTGCGGGTACACATGTTCATCTGAATCAAACAATTTATCGTGTGAGACCCTAGGGGTACTCAGCAAGTCTTTATGCCACTAAAGGGGACACAACCTGGGGTGACGCAATTGCAGCAAAAGATAATACCTAACAATTCTATAGAGACTCGCTAACCTTCCGCCTAACCAATGATAGACGGAAGTCCGTGAATTAAGAACAACAGTTATAACAGTATAATTAACAGATCCATCCTCCTCCTCGCTTACCAACGAGGAAGCGGACGAACAACCCCCATCATCCGTTGGCAGTTTTTATTAACCATTCCATGAGTATTGCACTATTTACTAGTCAAGTACTTAGTCAAATTAAAAGCGGTACTTTAGTTATACTTGTCTATGATCGAGAAACTGTGCTCCAAGTCGTCCATAACCGCGGACACGGCTTTCAGAAAGATTTACCCTGCAGGGGTGCACGAATAGCAACACACACTCGATCAACCTCGGAAAAACCAAATCAAAACCCAACGAGGCATTCACGACAAAGCAATCCCAGGATTCAGAAATATTTCAGGGGGCCACCCCAATAAGCTACCCGCAACGAAGTTGGCCGGCTTCGAGACGGACCCAGGGTTTGCGACGACGGCTGTAAACGACTGGGAACCCGAAAATGTGACTGGGCTTGTCGATACAGCGAAAACGTGGCGCGATCCAAAACAGTACAGGTGCTCCTCGCACAATCTTAAATAAAGCAGTAGCATGGCATAAGTACATGATAGTAATAAAGCCCCAAACTAATTGTGGCCCCAAGAAATAAGAATGAATCAAGCTCTGGCTCAGGGGGGTCCATAGGCCTCCCGGATGTGGATAGTGCGAATAGTCAAGGAACAGGAATCAAGTACTCGGGGTCCTACGGGACACAAGTGAGCATGAAAAACCAAATAGCAGATATTGCTCACCGGTGCCTCTTTCATTAGTTATCCCATTACTACTCAATTTATGTTGTTTAGGTACCTCATTATCCATCAGACACTCACATACCCTACTCATGCTTTTCTACGACTCGCATGGCTCAAACAACTCCTGTAGTAATGGCTCATGGGACCGGAACAGGCTTAATGTGGTTTAAAAGTAAAGGCTATGCAGTACTTGGGATTCAATTTAATGCAATCGCGACTCAATGATGCAAGAATAAGATAGAGGCAATAGGTACTGTATGTATGCAAGCATGTGGTAGTGCTTGCCTGGCAGCTCAGTTGAAGCGAGAGATGGATCTGGGTAATACTCCTGTGAATCCTGGTAATTCTCCTGCTAGGCGTCTATTCGAAGAAGAACCAAACAAACAAGGGCCAACATAAATAAAGTGCACAAGCATGTGAATTCAAATGCAACAAGCAACCACGCATGCCATGATGAATGATGCACAATTTACATGGCATTAAAGTAGCATGGCAAAGGTGAGGTGTGGTAACAAGAATTAAAACACTTTAATATTTATTTGCCCAAGTTTTATTGTCATAAACGGTTCAGATTTTAAATGACAACATGATGCATGCTTCAATTCAGAACAAGGATTGCATAAATAGAACGGGCTCGTCGCGCTGATCGATTTAGACATATTATTTGTCAAATTTGGAGTTATAAAACAAAAGTTATTAATTAAATAAGGAAAAGGGCATTTTCTTGTAATTTTGATTAACTCGAAATTTAAAGTGTGCAAAATATAATTTGAAGGGCATATTTGGATTCCTCACATTTTTCTGATTTCAAAACATATATTATTTGTATTATTTGGATTTGTATTTTAAAAATTATTTGAATCTGAAAAGAATTTGAATTTAAATTAATTTGAAAAAGATTTGAATAAAAACAGATACAGAGAAATACTTTTTGCACCCAGGCAAACTCAGACCCAGTCACAGACAGGTGGGCCTGCGCGAACTGGGGCCACGCGCGCGAGAAACACTTTTTCCACGCGGGCTCTGGCTAGCCGCTGACGCTGACAGGCGGGACCAGCGGCAGAAGGGGCCACGTGCCAGCGGAGGAAGTCCTAGTGGCTGACTGGTGGGGCGCCAGCTGGACTGCGGGTTGCGTCTGAGAAAGCGGAGGGGTTTTTCTGCAAAACTCCCAGAGCGGCTGGCAGGTGGGGTCGTGTGGAGCGCGGGTTGCAGGAATCAAAAAGGTGGGGGGCTTTTTGTAAGATGGCCACGCGCCCGTACTGTTTATCGTTTTCCTCCGTCTGGCGGCAGACGCGTGCGCGGGCGGAGCGGGGATTCGATCCCAGGCCGCGGGAGTGCGCGCTGAGGGGGCTGACCGGTGCGGCGGGCTAGGGGAACTGTTAGGAGGGGGTTCGGGCGCTAGGTAAGGTGTGTGCGGCGCGGAAAAGCTTGTGGATGCCGGCGAGCTCTGGCGCGCGGAGGCTGCTCGACGAAACGCACGGCGGCTCTAGGGCGGCACTGCGAGGCGGACCATGTCAGGGGAAAAGGGATGCTCACCGCGGGTCGCCTGGTGTGGATGGCTTGGACGGGGGCGGGGCGGATCGTCGGCGAGGCTGGCGTACTGGCGGCTAGGGTTTCGCGTCGGGCGTCGACGTTTCCGGCGATGCTGGCGCTTCTCCTTCGCAACGGCGGGTACGGGGCGAAGCAGGGGATGTCCTGGATCTCCTCAGCCACTTCCAGGTCGGGCACGCCGGCTGGAACGCGGAGGAGCCGAGGCTGCTGGCGGCGAGCGGCGGCAGGTGGTTGTCGTTGGGGAGGAAGAAGGAGGAGAGGAGGGGCGACTCGGCCAGATCTGGGGAGGCCAGGGAGGCGTGGGGAGGACGGGAAAAGAAGGGAGAGAGGGAGGAGAGGAGCTGGGGCACGGCAGAGCAAAAAGGGCTCGGGCTTTGCCCTTTTCTTCTCCTCCTTGGCGAGCACGTGGGTGAGCTGGCTGGGGGCTGGTCCTGGGCGAGGTAGGGTGGCTGCAGGGTGGACCAGACCGGCGCAACTGTAGGGTGGGGCTGGCGCGAGGGAGAGGGAAGAGAGAGAGGGGCTAGCTCGGGCTAGGGTTAGATATGGGTAGGGTTAGGGTTTGCTTGGCTTAGGGAGAGGGGGCTAGCTGGGGTGGGGCCAGGGAGAGAGAGAGAGGGTCAGGTGGTGCTGCAAGTGAGAGAGAGGGAGGGGGATAGGGTTAGGGTTTAGGAGAAATTAGATGTAAAAGAATTAAAAGAGAAGAACTAGGTTTGAATTTTATTAGGTATTTATATTTGATGTAGTTGATGAGACCAAACCAAGAGTTAAGGTGAAGCTTGATCTTGCTTGAGACAAAGGAAAAGAGAAACAAGAAAGAAAGAGGAAGAAAAGAATGGTGGAATGAATCCGATGTGACCATGCATGGAGGATTAGAAATAAGAGGAAAAATGAGATGGGTGAGTTTATGGGGATGGTGTAGTGGTGGTAGATGGTTTTTCCCAAGTTAGGATCCCTCAAATCCAAAGAAAAACCAATAGAGAGAAAGGTGGTGGAGAAGCTTGCATGGCCCATGCAAAAATAATAGTGCCATGATTTATTATGTGAAAACAATAATAATATGATGGCATTATTTTATGCATTTCCAGAAGTGGAAAAAAACCAAGCAAAGAATTTAGAGGATTTAATCCACCCCAAACTACATGAGCTAGAATTAAAATATCAAAGAAAAAGAAAGACAAGCTCATTGTTAAAGGGATGGTGGAATTATAAAGTGGTGGAAGAGAAAGGTGGTGGAATGGAAATAAAAGATATGCCCCCAACTCAACTTGGGCATTGAGACAATATATCAATAGCCAAATATAATATCAAGAAGCAAATACAATTAATAATGCATGTGAGAGAAGAACCAAAAGAAAAAGGGTTTTATATGATGCTCAAATGCAAGGTGGCATGATGACATGAGCATGATATAATTATGATGCAATAATAATATCTATGAAGTAGCCAATATCTTACTAGGACAAGTAGCATTACAATTGTTAGACAATTGGGGTGCTACAACTCTCCCCCACTAAACAGGAATCTCACCCCGAGATTCTAGGAAGAAGAAGTCTCAAAGAGGGTAGGATACTTGGCACGGAGCTCATCTTCACGTTCCCAGGTTGCTTCATCAACGGAATGGTGCGACCACTGCACCTTGCAGAACTTGATGGACTTGTTGCGAGTCCTTCTTTCTGCGACTTCAAGAATTTTTGTGGGGTGTTCTTGATAAGAAAGGTCTTCTTGGAGATTGATGAGTTCATGGTCCACGGTCCTGCCGGGATCCTTGAAGCACTTCTTGAGTTGAGAGATGTGAAAAACATCATGGACTTTGAGTTGTTCAGGGAGCTCAAGAGCATACGCAACTTCTCCTCTTCTTCCACGAATTTTGAAAGGACCGATGTATCTAGGAGCCAGCTTTCCTTTGATACCAAAACGATGCGTGCCTCTCATGGGGGTGACACGAAGGTAAACGAGATCACCAGGGACATACTCCATGTCCGTGTGCTTTCTGTCATAATTGCTCTTCTGGCGACTTTGAGCAATCTTCAGATTTTCAAGAATGATGTGAACTTTCTCCTCCGCTTGAGTTACAATGTCGGGACCAAACAATATTCTCTCACCTGCGCCCGACCAACCAATCGAAGTTCTGCATTTGCGACCATAGAGAGCCTCAAATGGTGCCATCTTTAGACTTTTCTGGAAGCTGTTGTTGTAAGAGAATTCAGCATAAGGAAGACATTCTTCCCACTTCATGCCGAAAGAGATAACGCAAGCACGGAGCATATCTTCCAAAATCTGATTGATCCTTTCAACTTGTCCTTGCGACTGAGGGTGGTAAGCTGTGCTGAAGTTTAACTTTGTTCCCAAAGCATTTTGGAAACTTCCCCAGAACTTGGAAGTGAAGATGCTTCCACGGTCTGAACTGATCTCAAGAGGAACTCCATACAGAGAGACAATTCTATTGGTATAGAGCTCAGCCAACTGAATTGCAGAAATTGTTTCCTTGACTGGAAAGAAGTGAGCTACTTTGGAAAGCCTGTCAATGACAACAAAGATTGCATTGTTGCCTTTCTGCGACCTTGGAAAACCAGTGATGAAGTCCATCTCTACTTTCTCCCATTTCCATTCCGGAGGCTTCAATGGCTGTAGAAGACCGGAAGGTTTCTGATGGACAGCTTTAACTCTACGACAGACATCACACTCCGAGACATACTTGGCACAATATCGTTTCAAACCAGGCCACCAATATTGTGTTTTCAAGTCCATGTACATCTTAGTGCTACCAGGGTGGATAGAAAGAACAGAATCATGCGCCTCCTTGAGAACTTGCTCTCTTAAACCCGGGTAGTTCGGAACAAACATCCGGTGTTCAAAGAAAAGAGTGCCTTGGTCATCTACGTGGAAAGACTCATACTTCGGAAGTTGAATGTTGGAGATGATCTTTTTAGTGTAAGGATCCCCAAGCTGAATGGAACGGACCTTTTCTTCCAAGAGAGGTGTTGCTAGAAGGTTCAGAAGATAACCTTGATCCACAATTTCAAGGTTGAGCTTGCGGAATTCCTCGCACAAGAGAGGCTGTTGTTCTTCCACCATGAGGTTGTTGACATAAGCTTTTCGGCTGAGAGCATCTGCCATGACATTGGCTTTGCCCGGGGTGTAGTTGATGGTCAAATCGAAATCATTGATTGTTTCAATCCACCTCCTCTGACGAAGGTTGAGATCAGGCTGTGTGAAGATGTACTTCAGACTCTTGTGATCAGAAAAGATCTCACAACGGTTGCCAAGCAAGTAATGCCTCCATACTTTCAAAGCAAAGACAACTGCTGCGAGTTCGAGGTCATGTGTAGGATAGTTGATCTCATGCGTCTTCAACTGACGAGAGGCATAAGCAACAACTTGCTTTTCTTGCATAAGGACCGCACCCAATCCTTGCAATGAAGCATCACAGAAAATCTGGAAAGGCTTTGATGTATCTGGAGGAACCAAGACTGGTGTGGAAGTGAGCTTCTCTTTGAGTGTTTCAAAGCTTGCTTGACAAGCAGGAGTCCAAAGATATTTCTTGCCTTTCTTGAGGAGATCGGTAAGAGGCTTCGCAATCTTTGAGAAGTTTTGAACGAATCGGCGACAGTAACTGGCCAAACCAAGGAAACTCCGGACTTCTTTGACATTTATGGGTGGAAGCCAATCCATAATTGTCTTAATAGTTTCTGGGTTGACGGCAATGCCCTTGGCAGAGATAACATGACCAAGGTAGGTGACTTGAGGCAGCCAGAATTCACACTTGGAGAACTTTGCATACAGGCGGTTCTCACGAAGCTTGTTTAGGACACACCGAAGGTGTTCTTCATGTTCTTCTTTAGACTTAGAATAGACTAGAATGTCATCCAGATAGACCACAACAAACTTATCAAGATACTCCATGAAAACCGAGTTCATAAGCCTCGAGAAGGTGGCAGGTGCATTGGTTAGACCGAAAGACATGACCGTGTACTCATACAGGCCATAGCGAGTGGTGAAAGCTGTTTTGGGAACATCTTCCTTGCGGATCTTGATTTGATGATAACCACTTCTCAAATCAAGCTTTGAGAATACCACAGCTCCAGCTAGCTGATCGAAGAGATCATTAATCCGCGGAAGGGGATATTTATTCTTGATTGTTTTAGCATTGAGTGCCCGATAGTCAACACAAAGTCTATCAGTCTTGTCTCGCTTCTTCACAAAGATGGTTGGACTACCCCAAGAAGAAGTACTGTGCTGAATGAAACCCAACTTCTCTTGTTCATCCAACTGACGCTTAAGTTCAGCCAACTCAGCAGGACCCATTTTATAAGGCCGCTTGGAAATAGGAGCAGTACCAGGTTCAAGTTCAATGACAAACTCAACCTCACGATCCGGAGGCATACCTGGTAACTCTTCAGGAAAGACATCTGGAAACTCACAAACTACAGGAACACTCTGAATACCTTCCATAGCATCATCATTCAGAGCTGCCAAAGAATAAAGCTGAATTGCAGGAGTCAGACTTGGAGAATAGACTATATGGCCTTCAGGAATTTTCAGAGAAACCGAACGTTCAGCACAATCAATCACAGCTGCATTTGCTGTCAACCAATCCATGCCCAAGATAACATCAATATCAGAATTGCCCAGAATAATTAAGGAAGCCGAAAATGACGAGCCACCAATCTCAATTTGATTGTCACGGCTGATTTTTGAAGCCCTCATGTTTGAACCAGGAGATTGCACCATAAGGCGAGTTGGTAAAGCATCAGAAGGTAACCCATTACTCTCCGCAAACTTGTATGACACGAACGAATGTGAAGCACCAGAATCGAATAAAACTCGTGCAGGAACTGAGTTAACAGAAAGCATACCCATGACAACTCCAGGTGCATGCTCAGCTTGAGCGACGTTGACACAGTTGGCACGAGCAACCGTAGACCCCGGCTTAGTGTTGATGTTGAGAGCCCGAGGTGGAGGTGCACGAATCATAGGAGCACTTGCCGCAGGTCTTGGAGGTGGTGGTGGAAGAGCTTTGTTGTTCATTGGACAATTCCATTGCTGATGCCCAGTGTTTCCACAAGTATAACAAGCACCAGGTGGACGTGGAGCAACGTAGCCAGGGACTCCGCCAGGCGCTCCAGGGTAGTTGTGGTTGTAGCCCCTGGGAGCCGCAGTGAAGGAGTTTGGTGGCCTTGGTGCGTAGCTTGAAGGTCTTGGTGGAGCAGGGAGCGACGGTGGGGTGTTAGGAACCCAGACACGACGCTTAGAAGGAGCTGTCATAGCAGAAGAGCTTGCTGTATCACGGCTGTGTTTCTTTGACTCCTCAAACACTTGCCTACTTGCTTCTTCCTGCAGAGCTGTGTGCCGAAGTTCCAGGAAAGATGCTGGCCTTGCATGAGTGATTGCATATTTGATGGAAGCATTGAGGCCTTGCCGAAACCTCTTTTGCTTCTTCTTGTCATCAGAGATCTCATCGCCACCATAACGAGACAGGTTCATGAAGTTTCTGATGTAGGTGTTGACATTGTCAGTGCCCTGCTTGAGGTTGAGAAACACTTCCTTCATCCTTTCCATGACAATTTCTGACAGATATTGCTCTTTGAAAGCAGCAGTGAATCGCTCCCAAGAAGGCTGAAAACCAGAAAGATCTGCCTTGAGGTAATTTTCCCACCAGAGAGCTGCATCTCCCTTCAGAAGGTGAGTAGCACACTTGACCCATTCTTGCTCGGGAACATCCGCAGTCATCAGCAACCTTGACACTTCACGAAGCCAATCATCCGCATCAAGTGGCTGATCAGACACCTCAAATTGACGTGGGTTGAACTTGAGAAAACTCTTGATGTCTCCTCGCTTGGGAGGTGGAGGTAGCGGAGCAAACTCATTCCTCCTCACACTTTCCTCGAAGCGCTGCTGGTTCTGCTGCATAGTGCCCAAAGCATTTGCAATACTTGCCAAAGCGGCCCCGAGTTCAGGTGGTATATCCTCCTCAGAACGGCGTGGTGGTGCCATCCTGTGATTGATATAAAACACAAGTCAGTACTATAATGGAAAATGATAATAATCCAAAATAGTACCAAATGGAAAGATTAAGGAATGCGATTCACTCAGGTGATATGAAAATATCAACAAAGTTCAAGGCAACTAGAAGATATTAAGCATAACACACACGACTGAACCAGGAGTGTGGTATACAAACTAACAAAGAAAAATTTTCCGCAAATTTTGGCATTAAAATACCACTATATGCGTAAAACCACTTAACGAATTAAGATTAGTAACTCTACTAGTTCAACATACAAAAGCAAATGACAAAAGTAGTGGTATGGTCGCGACTCCATCCCGCACTCAAATCATTACTTCGCACATGAATCAGTAAAACACATATCCCAACAACTTCTTCTTAAGGTGAACCTAAAGATTGGTAACTACGGAAAAGAACACCCCAACAAGATAACGTCGGATAACAAAGAGTAAGATAGATCGCATCGGTGTACAACGAATCAGAATAGATCGCGTCGGTTTACAAAGGACTGTCGGTAGGGAATGTACCAACAGTTGATAACCAAAAGGCAGATAGTGATAACATTTGGATGCAACAGGTAGACAAGGAGTTGACACACACACACACACAAACATAACCTATGGTACTACGGAACCCAGAACACGTGAATCCTAGTTTGAAGTTTAGAAGAGGATTGAAAACGTTACACTTCCTTACCAGAAAAGGGTGGGTGGGTGGGTAAGAAGAAAAATGGAAGCAATCTTACTCTCACGTTTGTTTTTCCCTAGTATACATAACTACCAAAATATTTGCTAGACTGACAACGACCATTTTGGCTGAGACCCTGAAGGGCGGGATGGCTCTGATACCAATTGTAACTACCTCGGTGAATTACGCTCTTAGTTAATGCCTGGGTGAACGAAAGTGGTTAAAATAGTACGGTGGGGCCCAGGGCCACTCACGGTAGACCTTTCGGCCGTCCTAACCACTTTCAGTCAACGGGACAAGAACGAGCGGCGTAATCGGCAGGCGAAGGGATCAAATACATACACAAATGAGTATGTATGCAAGCCACATACAAACAGTACATCAGAGCCATTCCATCTAAAAGAAATAGAAATATTGCAACGCCATACGGCAAGATCCAAATATCCTAGATAGATATAATAATTTAGGATAGCTCCTCATACATCACACATCAGAGTGTCAGGCGGAAGCGGAAAACAAGATCCGAGTACGGATAAGAAGCAAATTGGCATAAGATGCCCCATAAATAAACACATCCCGCCCACAGATCACACGGATCCCCGTTCCCGGAATCTCTACACCAAATGATCGTTGCCAACATCATCTGTCTCTTCCACCCAGTATCCATCTTGCGGGTACACATGTTCATCTGAATCAAACAATTTATCGTGTGAGACCCTAGGGGTACTCAGCAAGTCTTTATGCCACTAAAGGGGACACAACCTGGGGTGACGCAATTGCAGCAAAAGATAATACCTAACAATTCTATAGAGACTCGCTAACCTTCCGCCTAACCAATGATAGACGGAAGTCCGTGAATTAAGAACAACAGTTATAACAGTATAATTAACAGATCCATCCTCCTCCTCGCTTACCAACGAGGAAGCGGACGAACAACCCCCATCATCCGTTGGCAGTTTTTATTAACCATTCCATGAGTATTGCACTATTTACTAGTCAAGTACTTAGTCAAATTAAAAGCGGTACTTTAGTTATACTTGTCTATGATCGAGAAACTGTGCTCCAAGTCGTCCATAACCGCGGACACGGCTTTCAGAAAGATTTACCCTGCAGGGGTGCACGAATAGCAACACACACTCGATCAACCTCGGAAAAACCAAATCAAAACCCAACGAGGCATTCACGACAAAGCAATCACAGGATTCAGAAATATTTCAGGGGGCCACCCCAATAAGCTACCCGCAACGAAGTTGGCCGGCTTCGAGACGGACCCAGGGTTTGCGACGACGGCTGTAAACGACTGGGAACCCGAAAATGTGACTGGGCTTGTCGATACAGCGAAAACGTGGCGCGATCCAAAACAGTACAGGTGCTCCTCGCACAATCTTAAATAAAGCAGTAGCATGGCATAAGTACATGATAGTAATAAAGCCCCGAACTAATTGTGGCCCCAAGAAATAAGAATGAATCAAGCTCTGACTCAGGGGGGTCCATAGGCCTCCCGGATGTGGATAGTGCGAATAGTCAAGGAACAGGAATCAAGTACTCGGGGTCCTACGGGACACAAGTGAGCATGAAAAACCAAATAGCAGATATTGCTCACCGGTGCCTCTTTCATTAGTTATCCCATTACTACTCAATTTATGTTGTTTAGGTACCTCATTATCCATCAGACACTCACATACCCTACTCATGCTTTTCTACGACTCGCATGGCTCAAACAACTCCTGTAGTAATGGCTCATGGGACCGGAACAGGCTTAATGTGGTTTAAAAGTAAAGGCTATGCAGTACTTGGGATTCAATTTAATGCAATCGCGACTCAATGATGCAAGAATAAGATAGAGGCAATAGGTACTGTATGTATGCAAGCATGTGGTAGTGCTTGCCTGGCAGCTCAGTTGAAGCGAGAGATGGATCTGGGTAATACTCCTGTGAATCCTGGTAATTCTCCTGCTGGGCGTCTATTCGAAGAAGAACCAAACAAACAAGGGCCAACATAAATAAAGTGCACAAGCATGTGAATTCAAATGCAACAAGCAACCACGCATGCCATGATGAATGATGCACAATTTACATGGCATTAAAGTAGCATGGCAAAGGTGAGGTGTGGTAACAAGAATTGAAGCATTTTAATATTTATTTGCCCAAGTTTTATTGTCATAAACGGTTCAGATTTTAAATGACAACATGATGCATGCTTCAATTCAGAACAAGGATTGCATAAATAGAACGGGCTCGTCGCGCTGATCGATTTAGACATATTATTTGTCAAATTTGGAGTTATAACACAAAAGTTATTAATTACATAAGGAAAAGGGCATTTTCTTGTAATTTTGATTAACTCGAAATTTAAAGTGTGCAAAATATAATTTGAAGGGCATATTTGGATTCCTCACATTTTTCTGATTTCAAAACATATATTATTTGTATTATTTGGATTTGTATTTTAAAAATTATTTGAATCTGAAAAGAATTTGAATTTAAATTAATTTGAAAAAGATTTGAATAAAAACAGATACAGAGAAATACTTTTTGCACCCAGGCAAACTCAGACCCAGTCACAGACAGGTGGGCCTGCGCGAACTGGGGCCACGCGCGCGAGAAACACTTTTGCCACGCGGGCTCTGGCTAGCCGCTGACGCTGACAGGCGGGACCAGCGGCAGAAGGGGCCACGTGCCAGCGGAGGAAGTCCTAGTGGCTGACTGGTGGGGCGCCAGCTGGACTGCGGGTTGCGTCTGAGAAAGCGGAGGGGTTTTTCTGCAAAACTCCCAGAGCGGCTGGCAGGTGGGGTCGTGTGGAGCGCGGGTTGCAGGAATCAAAAAGGTGGGGGGCTTTTTGTAAGATGGCCACGCGCCCGTACTGTTTATCGTTTTCCTCCGTCTGGCGGCAGACGCGTGCGCGGGCGGAGCGGGGATTCGATCCCAGGCCGCGGGAGTGCGCGCTGAGGGGGCTGACCGGTGCGGCGGGCTAGGGGAACTGTTAGGAGGGGGTTCGGGCGCTAGGTAAGGTGTGTGCGGCGCGGAAAAGCTTGTGGATGCCGGCGAGCTCTGGCGCGCGGAGGCTGCTCGACGAAACGCACGGCGGCTCTAGGGCGGCACTGCGAGGCGGACCATGTCAGGGGAAAGGGGATGCTCACCGCGGGTCGCCTGGTGTGGATGGCTTGGACGGGGGCGGGGCGGATCGTCGGCGAGGCTGGCGTACTGGCGGCTAGGGTTTCGCGTCGGGCGTCGACGTTTCCGGCGATGCTGGCGCTTCTCCTTCGTAACGGCGGGTACGGGGCGAAGCAGGGGATGTCCTGGATCTCCTCAGCCACTTCCAGGTCGGGCACGCCGGCTGGAACGCGGAGGAGCCGAGGCTGCTGGCGGCGAGCGGCGGCAGGTGGTTGTCGTTGGGGAGGAAGAAGGAGGAGAGGAGGGGCGACTCGGCCAGATCTGGGGAGGCCAGGGAGGCGTGGGGAGGACGGGAAAAGAAGGGAGAGAGGGAGGAGAGGATCTGGGGCACGGCAGAGCAAAAAGGGCTCGGGCTTTGCCCTTTTCTTCTCCTCCTTGGCGAGCACGTGGGTGAGCTGGCTGGGGGCTGGTCCTGGGCGAGGTAGGGTGGCTGCAGGGTGGACCAGAGCGGCGCAGCTGCAGGGTGGGGCTGGCGCGAGGGAGAGGGAAGAGAGAGAGGGGCTAGCTCGGGCTAGGGTTAGATATGGGTAGGGTTAGGGTTTGCTTGGCTTAGGGAGAGGGGGCTAGCTGGGGTGGGGCCAGGGAGAGAGAGAGAGGGTCAGGTGGTGCTGCAAGTGAGAGAGAGGGAGGGGGATAGGGTTAGGGTTTAGGAGAAATTAGATGTAAAAGAATTAAAAGAGAAGAACTAGGTTTGAATTTTATTAGGTATTTATATTTGATGTAGTTGATGAGACCAAACCAAGAGTTAAGGTGAAGCTTGATCTTGCTTGAGACAAAGGAAAAGAGAAACAAGAAAGAAAGAGGAAGAAAAGAATGGTGGAATGAATCCCATGTGACCATGCATGGAGGATTAGAAATAAGAGGAAAAATGAGATGGGTGAGTTTATGGGGATGGTGTAGTGGTGGTAGATGGTTTTTCCCAAGTTAGGATCCCTCAAATCCAAAGAAAAACCAATAGAGAGAAAGGTGGTGGAGAAGCTTGCATGGCCCATGCAAAAATAATAGTGCCATGATTTATTATGTGAAAACAATAATAATATGATGGCATTATTCTTATGCATTTCCAAGACGTGGAATAAAGCCAAGCAAAGAATTGGAAAGGTTTGATCCACCCCAACCCACATGAGCTAAAACAAAAATAGCAAAAGAAGGATAAACGAGCTCATGGTTAATGGGATGGTGGAATTATAAAGTGGTGGGAGAGAAAGGTGGTGAAATCGAAATAAGAGATATGCCCCCAACTCAACTTGGGCATTTGAACAATATATCAATAGCCAAATATAATATCAAGAAGCAAATACAATGAATAATGCATGTGAGAGAAGAACCAAAAGGAAAAAGGGCTTTATATGATGCTCAAATGCAAGGTGGCATGATGACATGAGCATGATATAATTATGATGCAACAATAATATATGTGGAGTAGCCAATATCATGCTTGCATACATACAGTACCTATTGCCTCTATCTTATTCTTGCATCATTGAGTCGCGATTGCATTAAATTGAATCCCAAGTACTGCATAGCCTTTACTTTTAAACCACATTAAGCCTGTTCCGGTCCCATGAGCCATTACTACAGGAGTTGTTTGAGCCATGCGAGTCGTAGAAAAGCATGAGTAGGGTATGTGAGTGTCTGATGGATAATGAGGTACCTAAACAACATAAATTGAGTAGTAATGGGATAACTAATGAAAGAGGCACCGGTGAGCAATATTTGCTATTTGGTTTTTCATGCTCACTTGTGTCCCGTAGGACCCCGAGTACTTGATTCCTGTTCCTTGACTATTCGCACTATCCACATCCGGGAGGCCTATGGACCCCCCTGAGCCAGAGCTTGATTCATTCTTATTTCTTGGGGCCACAATTAGTTTGGGGCTTTATTACTATCATGTACTTATGCCATGCTACTGCTTTATTTAAGATTGTGCGAGGAGCACCTGTACTGTTTTGGATCGCGCCACGTTTTCGCTGTATCGACAAGCCCAGTCACATTTTCGGGTTCCCAGTCGTTTACAGCCGTCGTCGCAAACCCTGGGTCCGTCTCGAAGCCGGCCAACTTCGTTGCGGGTAGCTTATTGGGGTGGCCCCCTGAAATATTTCTGAATCCTGTGATTGCTTTGTCGTGAATGCCTCGTTGGGTTTTGATTTGGTTTTTCCGTGGTTGATCGAGTGTGTGTTGCTATTCGTGCACCCCTGCAGGGTAAATCTTTCTGAAAGCCGTGTCCGCGGTTATGGACGACTTGGAGCACAGTTTCTCGATCATAGACAAGTATAACTAAAGTACCGCTTTTAATTTGACTAAGTGCTTGACTAGTAAATAGTGCAATACTCATGGAATGGTTAATAAAAAAAACTGCCAACGGATGATGGGGGTTGTTCGTCCGCTTCCTCGTTGGTAAGCGAGGAGGAGGATGGATCTGTTAATTATACTGTTATAACTGTTGTTCTTAATTCACGGACTTCCGTCTATCATTGGTTAGGCGGAAGGTTAGCGAGTCTCTATAGCATTGTTAGGTATTATCTTTTGCTGCAATTGCGTCACCCCAGGTTGTGTCCCCTTTAGTGGCATAAAGACTTGCTGAGTACCCCTAGGGTCTCACACGATAAATTGTTTGATTCAGATGAACAGGTGTACCCGCAAGATGGATACTGGGTGGAAGAGACAGATGATGTTGGCAACTTTCTTTTGGTGTAGAGATTCCGGGAACGGGGATCCGTGTGATCTGTGGGCGGGATGTGTTTATTTATGGGGCATCTTATGCCAATTTGCTTCTTATCCGTACTCGGATCTTGTTTTCCGCTTCCGCCTGACACTCTGATGTGTGATGTATGAGGAGCTATCCTAAATTATTATATCTATCTAGGATATTTGGATCTTGCCGTATGGCGTTGCAATATTTCTATTTCTTTTAGATGGAATGGCTCTGATGTACTGTTGTATGTGGCTTGCATACATACTCATTTGTGTATGTATTTGATCCCGTCGCCTGCCGATTACGCCGCTCGTTCTTGTCCCGTTGACTGAAAGTGGTTAGGACGGCCGAAAGGTCTACCGTGAGTGGCCCTGGGCCCCACCGTACTATTTTAACCACTTTCGTTCATCCAGGCATTAACTAAGAGCGTAATTCACCGAGGTAGTTACAATTGGTAGTTACCCTCACTCATTGGAGGAAGAACACGGAGGAGAAGGTACCCGGAGGCGCGGAGAAGATCTAGGGAGTAGGCGATGATGAACCTTGCCCTTGATGAGGATCAACAGTCGTAACAGGAGGCTGCTGCACTTCAGGAGTTTCAGGGCCGGATAATCCGGCTGAGGGTGAGGTCGGATAGTCCGGCCTTGGAGAACCTAAAACATCTTCACCAGGTTGCCTGGAGCTTGCTTGAATTGGCGAGGGGCCGGATAATCCGGCCTGGGAGAACCTGAAACAGCTTTACCAGGTTGCCTGGAGCTTGCTTGAATTGGCGAGGGGCCGGATAATCCGAGGTCAGCCGGAAAATCCGGCCTGGGACTTGCAGTAGTTTGTTCGAGATGATGAACAGAATGGTCGTCAGTGGAGTGATGGCCGGATAATCCGATGTCGACCGGATAATCCGACCTGGAGCATTCAGGAGCATGTTGACCTTCAGCATTTGGTGGAGTTGGTGTAGAGGTTTCTCCCGTGGTTGGAGCATGTTGAGTCTGTGTAGATGAGGGCTCTGCATGAGTAGAGCATTGTCCTTCCCGATCTGCCACAAGGGGTTCCTCAATGGGGCGGAAAAATCTCACGCCCATTCTTCTTATGGCATCTTGGGGTATTTCAACATCTGCATCACAAACATCAACTTGCCCCACACGGGAGCCATCATTTTCCTCGAACACCACACTACAAGATTCTACAATAGTTTCGGAGAGCTTATTGTAGACTCTATAAGTGTGGGATTCGGCACCATAACCAACAAAAATGCCTTCTAAAGCCTTAGACTCAAATTTAGATAAATGAACTCCTTTGATGAGAAAGAAACACTTACAATCAAATACCCGAAAATATGAAATGTTTGGCTTGTTACCGGTAAGTATTTCATACGGAGTTTTGTCCAAAATTTTACTGAGGTATAGCCGGTTGGATGAATGACAAGCGGTAGAGATTGCTTCAGCCTAGAAGTTATATGGGGACTTGAATTCAGCTAGCATAGACCTTGCCATATCCATTAGGGTCTGATTCTTCCTCTCGGCAACACCATTTTGTTGAGGGGTGTACGCAGGGGAGTATTGATGTCTTATCCCCTCTTCACTTAAGAATTCATTTAAGGTGTAGTTCTTGAACTCGGAGCCGTTATCACTTCTTATTGCCAAAATGGGGACATTGTGTTGACGTTGAACCTCGTTGGCGAAGTCGATGACTGTTTGTTGAGTCTCGCTCTTTAACTTGAAGAAATAGACCCAAGTGTATCTTGAGTAATCATCAACGATCATAAGGCAGTACTTCTTCCCGCCGAGGCTTGCATGTGATGGAGGACCAAAGAGGTCCACATGAAGGAGCTCCAAGATCCGTTTTGACCAAATAATAGTCTTCCTTCAATGAGGAGAGCCATGCATTTTCCCTTCAACACAAGCCCTGCAAACACGATCTTTGGCAAAGAAAACATTTTCTTTTAGTCCAAGGATGTGGCCACCCTTGTGGAGACTTTGCAAAGTTCTCATATTGACGTGGGCTAGTCGGCGATGCCATAACCAACCCGAGTCAGCCTTTTCGAAAAGACACATCGGGCCTATAGTGGTTTTCCCGAAAAGTCCACCACGTACAGGTCATTTTCGACATATCCCACGAAAGCAACTTTTAGAGACTTGCTCCACAAGAGTACCACCAAATCAGCATCAATAAAAACTGCAAAGCCCATCTTACCAAGGGCGCGAACTGAAAGTAAATTGTAACCGAGGGTCTCAACAAGCATGACGTCCACGAGAGAGATATCGTGAGCAACCACAACTTTGCCGAGACCCAATACCTTAGATTTTGACTTGTCACCATAGGAGACGGTTATATGATCATGATTGTAGCATCCCATCTATCTAACATATGTAATGCTACATGGTCTAGTAATATAATGGCTACTTCCTACATATAATTGTTGCATCATAATTATATCATGCTCATGTCATCATGCCACCTTGCATTTGGGCATCATATAAAACCCTTTTCATTTGGTTCTTCTCTCATATGCATTAGTAATTGTATTTGGCTCTTGATATATTGTATTTGGTTCTTGATAAATGCTTGATGCCCAAGTTGAGTTGGGGGCATATCTTTTATTCAACTCCATCACCTTATTTGTCACCACCTTATAATTCCACCATCCTAATTACCCATGAGCTTTTACTTTCTTTTGGCATTTAATCTAGCTCATGTGGGTTGGGATGAATCCAATTATATTTTCCTTAGCTTGGCCTTACTCCATATTTTGGAATGCATGTGTATAAATGCCATGAACATTATTTTGTTTTCACAAGATAAAACCTAGCATTTAATGCCCATGCATGGGCCATGCAAATCTCCACCACCTTTTCTCCTTTGGGTTTTGTCTTTGTTTTTAAAGTGGATCTTGTCTTTTGTTTTCATCCCAAGTGATTCTTAATCTTTTGTGGAGCTCCACCTTTAGCTCTCTTCCACCACCACCATGTGTGCACCACAAGCCTCACCACCTTGTCTATTGTTTTCCATCAACCCTCACCCCATCCTTACCTGACCATGTGTGGTCATATCCATCTTACACCCAAAACCCTAGCTTCTCCCTTCTTATCCTCACCACCTTCTTTCATCTTTGCTTGATCTTGGTAGATCACCTCTAAACCCTGAAGCTTGGTCTTGTTTGGGCCATGATCAATTTAAAACCCTAAAACCCCATAATCCCTACCCCTCTTCCCAACCCTAATCCTTACCCTAAACCTCATCTCACCACCTCCTCTCCCCATGCCGAGGTCCCTCTTCCTCTCTCTGCCAGCAAGGGCCCACCTAGCCCCTCTTTACCCCATGCGAGCTACCCCCAACCCCTACCTAACCCTAGACCGAGCCATGCCACCCCGAGCCTCCCCTCTCGGCCCTCTCTCTTTCTCTCTCTCGCTCGCTGCCAAGCAGCCCCACCAGCCCGAGCCTAGCCTCTCTCCCGACCGAGCCCCACCTGCAGCTGCCTGCCAGGCCTCCCCATGCCCAGCACGTGAGGAAGGAGGGAAAGGTAACCACCCGAGCCACCTTTACTCCACCGATTCCCCACGGCATCTCCCCTCTCCCTCTCTGCTTTATCTCCTTCCCCACGCCTCCTCTGCATCCCCAGATCCCCAGGGCCTCGCCCTTCTCGTCCCCCATCACCTGCCGCTACCCCTCTCTCCTTCGTTGCCGTCCACCGTCGGCCTCCTCCATCTCTTCGACGTCATAGCCGGCGGCGTGGTTGTTGGGCTGTTGGGGAAGACCGAGGCGACCCTCCGCATCGCCCCTGTACCCGCAGACGAGGAGAAGGACCAGCCTCGCCGAACACCGACGCGCCCCGACCAAAACCCTAACTCGCTCGGCCTCTGCATCGCCGTCATCCTGCTGCGCTCCGGCACGATCCGCCACCACCGACGCACTCGCGGTGAGCCACCCAACCTCTCTGACAACCTCCCGTGCGGCTTAGCTTCCTGTACTCGCCGGACGTTGTGCCGAGCACTCTCGGTGCAGCGGCGGCCGCTGGCGTCTGCACGTCCCCGCGCCGCGTAACGCCTTACCTAGCCTCCGCCCACCCTCCTGTCACCATCCGTTCACCTAACGCACTGGTTCCGCTTCGCTGCGTCCGCGCCGCAGGTCGCGGGATCGAGCCCCCGTGCCGCGCGTTCGTGTCGAGCACCAACCTCTCGTCAGATAAGCAGAGAAGAAGTACAGTACCGGGGTCGTTGGTCACTTTACACATACCCCCCCCCCCCCAACTTTTTGTTTTCTAAAACCGCAGTCCAGTCCGGGCCCGCCTGTCATCGGCCGTGGCAGTTTTACGTTTAGGCACCCCGGCTTTTGTATTCCGCAACCCGCAGTCCCCGCTGTGCCGCGTGTCACCCCCCTGGTCGCCCGCTGACGCGTGGGTCTGTGCGCCCGTTGGCCCCACCTGTCAGCCTCCGGGGCTAGCTTCTGCTGCGGTGAGAAAAACCACAGATGCGCAACGTTTCCAGCTAGGCCCAGTCATCGCCGGCCCCACCCGTCAGTGACCTGGGCTAACTCCCTTTGTGTATAAAAAACCTCGGTGTCTTTCTGTTTTATAAAATGATTTCAGAAATGTTTAAATTCAAATTCAAATTTGTTTTTAATAACTTTTAATTTGTAAATCCAAATAATACAAATGATATATGTTTTTGAATCAGAAAAATGTGAGGATTTCAAATATGCTATTCAAAATAATGTTTGTGCACTTTAAATTTTCGAGATGATTAAAATTACAATAAAATGCCCTTTTCTTAATAAATTAATAACTTTAATTCTACAACTCCAAATTCAACAAATAATATGTCTAAATCGATCAGCACGACGAGCCCGTTCTATCTATGCATTCCTTGTTCTGAATTGAAGCATGCATCATGTCATTATTAAAAATATCAGAACTGCTTATGGCGATAAAACTTGACCAGAGAAATAATAAAATGCTTTATTCTTGTACCCCACACCTCACCATGCCATGCTACATCAATGCCATGTAAATTGTGCATCATTCATCATGGCATGCTTGTTTGCTTGTCGCATTTTATTCATATGCTTGTGCACTTTATTTATGTTGGCCCTTGTTTGTTTGGTTCTTCTTCGAATAGACGCCGAGCAGGGGATATATCAGGAATCCCAGGAGCACTACCCAGATCCGTCTCTCGCTTCAACT
Organism: Avena eriantha; assembly: GCA_910589775.1. Lineage (NCBI taxonomy): Eukaryota > Viridiplantae > Streptophyta > Magnoliopsida > Poales > Poaceae > Avena > Avena eriantha. The sequence goes on from OU342743.1 coordinate 77,246,907, forward strand.
GAGCTGCCAGGCAAGCACTACCACATGCTTGCATACATATAGTACCTATTGCCTCTATCTTATTGTTGCATCATTGAGTCGCGATTGCATTAAATTGAATCCCAAGTACTGCATAGCCTTTACTTTTAAACCCCACCGAGCCTGTTCCTCAATCCCATGAGCCATTACTACAGGAGTTGTTTGAGCCATGCGAGTCGTAGAAAAGCATGTGTAGGGTATGTGAGTGTCTGAGGAATAACGAGGTACCTAAACAACTTAACCTGAGTAGTAATGGGAAAACTAATGAAAGAGGCATCGGTGAGCAATATCTGCTATTTGGTTTTTCATGCTCACTTGTGTCCCGTAGGACCCCGAGTACTTGATTCCTGTTCCTTGTTTATTCGCACTATCCACATCCGGGAGGCCTTATGGACCCCCCTGAGCCAGAGCTTGATTCATTTCTATTTCTTGGGGCCACAAAGTAGTTTGGGGCTTTGTTACTATTCTGTACTTATGACATGCTTACTGTTTTATTTAAGATTGTGTGTGGAGCACCTGTACTGTTTTGGATCGCGCCACGTTTTCGCGGTATCGACAAGCCCAGTCATATTTTCGGGTTCCCAGTCGTTTACAGCCGTCGTCGCAAACCCTGGGTCCGTTCCGGAGCCGGCCAACTTCGTTGCGGGTAGCTTAGTGGGGTGGCCCCCTGAAATATTTCTGAATCCTGTGATCGCTTTGTCGTGAATGCCTCGTTGGGTTTTGAGTTGGTTTTTCCGAGGTTGATCGAGTGTGTGTTGCTATTTGTGCACTCCTGCAGGGTAAATCTTTCTGAAAGCCGTGTCCGCGGTTATGGACGACTTGGAGCACAGTTTCTCAATCATAGACAAGTATAACTAAAGTACCGCTTTTAATCTGACTAAGTACCTGATTAGTAAATAGTCTAATACTCATGGAATGGTTAATAAAACTGCCAACGGAGGGGTTGTTCGTCCGCTTTCTCGTTGGTAAGCGAGAAGGAGGATGGATCTGTTAATTATACTGTTATAACTGTTGTTACTAATTAACGGACATCCGTCTATCATTGGTTAGGCGGATGGTTAGCGAGTATCTCTAGGCTTGTTAGTTATTATCTTTTGCTGCAATTGCGTCACCCCAGGTATATGTCCCCTTTAGAGGCATAAAGACTTGCTGAGTACCCCTAGGGTCTCACACGATAAATTGTTTGATTCAGATGAACAGGTGTACTCGCAAGATGGATACTGGGTGGAGGAGACGGATGATGTTGGCAACGATCACTCGGTGTAGAGATTCCGGGAACGGGGATCCGTGAGATCTATGGGCGGGATGTGTTTATTTATGTGGCATCTTATGCCTATTTGCTTCTTATCCGTACTCGGATCTTGTTTTCGGCTTCCGCCTGATACTCTGATGTTTGATGTATGAGGAGCTATCCTAAACTATTATCTCTATCTAGGATATTTGGATCTTGCCGTATGGCGTTGCAATATTTCTATTTCTTTTAGATGGAATGGCTCTGTGAACAGTTGTATGGTGGCTTGCATACATACTCACTTGTGTATGTAGTTGATCCCTTCGCCTGCCGATTACGCCGCTCGTTCTTGTCCCGATGTTCTGGAAGTGGTTAGGACGGCCGAAAGGTCTACCTGGGAGTGGTCCCTGGGCCCCACCGTACTATCTTAACCACTTTCGCTCATCCAGGCTTGCAACTAAGAGCGTAATTCACTGAGGTAGTTACAATGATTTGGCCGCATCTCCGTGATGATCTCCTTGCTTCCGGTCATATGACTTGTGCACTCGCTATCGAGTACCCATTTAGACCCACTGGAAGCATAGCCCTGCAAGAAAGTTACTTCTTGGTTTTAGATACCCATTTTTCAATGGGTCCTCTCATGTTAGTGACAAGGGTCTTGAGGACCCAAATAGACCAAGGAATGTAACAATCATAAGGCCCTACATAACTAGCATAAACATCACCATAATAATCACGATATAGCTCATAGTTAGGATTGTTAGCCCCTGCAAAACCATCATAATTAGACTTGTCATTAGTGGTGGTGCTAGTCTTTGGTTGAGCAGTCTTGCTCTTCTTCTTCTTGTTGTTCTTCTTGTTCTTTGTCTTGGGAATACAACCAAGACCCTCTTTTCTATTGTTTGTTCTTTGCTTGCTAAGAACCTCATCTAGAACTGCTTTACCTTTGTGTTGAGATCCCTTTGTAAGTTCAACTTGTCCACAAGAAGGTGTGGAGGTGCTAGGCATATTATGCTTCTCCAATTGAGTTTGGAGCTGATCATGAGACTCATTTAGAGTAGAATGTTCACTCTCCAAAGCCTTGTGAGCAATGTCAAGTTTCTCAAACTTCTCCAAGAGTCTAGCATGAGCAGCTCCAAATTCAATCTTTTCCTTTTTTTTGTTTCTTTATCTTAGCAAGAGCGTTGTCACGTTCTTTGATGAGCTGAGCAACAACCTCTTCATGGGACTCTTCAATTGACTCAAGTCTCTCTTCCAAGGATACCCGAGCTTCCTCTTCTTCTTCCAAGGCATCTTCTCTTTCAATTCTGCCCTTTTCTTCGAGGAGATCTTCGGCTTGGGCAAGTTGACTCATAAGAGCATCAAAATGAAGTTTGTGCTCACCTTGCAAGTTAGTGAAAAAATTGTCCAAAGCAATAACTTCTTCTTTCATCTTAAGACTAGTATGATCATCCATATCCATATTTATGTTAGTCTTAGGAAATGAAGAACTAGAAGATGATACCTCGGACCCTCTTGCCATAAGACAAGTGACGTTGTTGTTGACGACGTTTTCGTTTGATGAGTCGAAGAGAGATGATGGAGTTGATGTGGTGGCTATAGCAGCCACCTCACGAGAACTATCTTCATCTTCACTTGCAGAGGAATATTCTTCTTGTGCCACCAAGACAATCTTGGGTTGCTTTTTGTAAGGACCATTCTTTTTGATAAATGGCTTTTTCTTAGGTGCCTTGGATTTTTCTTTAAGGATGAGCCTGCCACCATTGTCTTCTCTATTTTGATATGGACACTCAGCCACAAAGTGTAGCCTATCTCCACAATTGTAGCATGTTCTTAGTTTTGGGCCATTTCTCTTCTTCCACTTGACCCATTCTTGCGCTCGAGTTCCGACTTGGCCTTGGCTGGATCCTTCTAGAAGTTCCTTGCGTAGAACGCCATGTACTCACCATGAGCACGCTTGACTTCCTCGGGGAAGTCCATGGAGACACCCTCGAAACATTTTTCATCCTCATCTTGCTCAACAACATTTGCCTTTAGAGCAACATTGACCCCTTTTTGCATTCCAATGGCTCGGGCACGGGCATCTTCCGCGTTCTTAACCGCAACCTTGAATGATGCCATTTCTTGCATGACTTCATTGGAAGTCATTTGATGGTAGTTGTGTCTACCTTGCAAGCTCTTCAAATCCGTTGGCTCAAAAGGCATTAGAGCACTCACGTATTTCCTTTTTATCCAAGCATCATCAATATGAGTGGCTCCATGCTTTCTAAATGTTGTTGCGATGCCCTTGAGTCTTCTATACATGGCTTCATGGTTTTCACCATCCAACATGTAGAATCCTTCAGCTTCATTACTAAGGGCATCATACCTATTCCTTCTCATGCTTTCATTTCCAATAAAGAGGTCAGTGAGAGCATCCCAAGCTTCTTTAGCTATGTTGAGATGCTCAACGTGGGGCATGTCCTTGGGACCCACTCCGAGCTATATCATGTGGAGAGCCGTTGCATTCAATTGGCTATCCACAACTTCTCTTCTTGTCAAGTTGGTGTGATCTCCAATATGAAGACCCTCTTTGATAATCCTCCAAAGTTCAATTGAAGAGCTGCATACATGAGACTTCATTAAGAATTGTCATTGATTAAATGAAGATGCAGTAAGCTTGGGTGGATCACCCCTATTGTTTATATGAGGATGAGGGATAGGTGGGTCGGGGGAATATAAGTGATGAACCTCACTATAGTCCTCCTTACCACTTCCCTTCTTGGAGGCGGAACCATTATGTTTTTCACCTACCACTTCATCTTCCTTGGATCTATGTTAGCCTTATCCTTGGATGAGGGAGTGGCAGCCTCAGAGGAGGATGGAGATGGGGCTACGGATGATGTGAGGCGAGCAATCATTTATTGCATCTCCTCCATCTTGGTCTCAAAGGATTTCAACAAGGTTGTTTCCAACGTCTTGAGGTCATCCATTGTGACCTTGTCCACGGCCTCATTCCCATTCTGCTTGGTACCCATACTTCTCTTAGGCGGTTAAGCCCGAATAAAGAGCCGGGGCTCTGATACCAATTGAAATGGATCGTTGGGCTTCAAATTTTAATGCTTTTTCAATTTTAGGCTTGACACAAAAGGTAAATTCTCTAGATAGACTATTATGAAGAATTTCCCTATATGCAAACCTAACTACTAGCGAGTAAAAGGCGAGTGGGAAAGGGAACGAGTGAACCGTAGTGAAGCACGCGGAGACACAGGATTTGTTTTACCGCAGTTCCTTCCTTGTTAAGGGAAGTACATCTGCGTTGGAGGGGTGGGCGGTACTAAGACCACCACGCCACAATAGGCCTCACCCTGTTCTCCGATGGATCCCACCACCAAAGGCCCGATCCACCTTTCCACTATAGGAACCCTTCGAGGCGGGAACCGACGCCTTTACACAACTAGCGGGGCACAACTCCACAACCAAATTGGAGGCTCCCGTAATGACAACAAGCTGCCACAAGAACAAGTTATCAATAACAAAACACAAGATCTAGGTATTAACAAGAATACTAGATTGGGGATTTCTCCAAATGAATGGAGAGGAGTTGATGCGCTTGATTCGTGATGACGATGTAGATTGTCTCCTCCTTCAATTCCCCCAAAGATCAAAGCCTTTGGGTGGTTGAAGTGGGAGATCGATAGAGAGAGCTCTTGCAATGGGTCTGACACTTTTCGAATGAATCAAGAGTTCTGCCTGAAGGGGATGAAGGGGCTTTTATATCCCCTTTCCCAACTGAGTCGTTGGAGCCTTTGGGGGCCGGATTATCCGGCCTGGGGAAAACTCCGCCCCAGACTCGGATTATCCGGCAAATAATCCGCCTACGAACAGAAGCTCGCGCAGGTTGGCCCTTGACATCTACTCCTGGGGACCGGATTATCCGGCCCTAGGGGAGGGCCGGATTATCTGGCTGGGGAAAAGGTCCGCCCCAGCCACGGAATATCCGGGGGAAATTCCGCCCCCAGACAGAAGCTCGCGCAGACGCTCCCTTGGGCGATTCCCCTGGGGCCGGATTATCCGGTCCAGAGAGAAAATCCGCCCCAGAGCCGGACTGTCCGGGGGAAAATCCGCCCCCAGACAGAAGCTTGCGCATAGCCAGCCCTGGCCAAGGTGGTCCAGCCGGATTATCCGGCCCATGATGGGGGCGGATAATCCGGTCCCCCAAACACTCAAAACTTTCCTGCAACACTTAGTGCACATTAGAAATTCCATGGTATTGTTATTAACACACAAAACATAGGGAACCATAAAATGTTCTTTCAACTTTCCTGCTCTTCCATGCGAGGAGTATGCCTCCACGGGTGCCGGTAGCGGGTAGGTAGGTGTAGTCATCAAACTCCGATCCTAGGGTCTCGAGGACAATCGACGAGCAAAGCAACTCAACTTTTGTTTCTTGGAAGCAAACAATCGATACATCAGTGGTGGCGAGCAACAAACGGATGGCAATGCGTCTAGCTCGCACGTTTAGGCCCCAAACGTTCCAGATGAGGATCTTTAGGTTGTAATCCATTGGAAAGATGTCGACAGCGGGGGTGGCAGCGGGCTAAGCCACAAGGGGCTGGCCGGCTGGCGACAAGGCGCTGGGGGCGGGGGTGGAGAGGCGGGGAGCACACGGTCCACCAGCGTCGAGATCGCAGCAAGGACAGAGAAGGGGATGGGGCGGTGAATATGCCGTCATAGGTCTTCATCTCCTCGGTGGTGATCACGTGGTCGACGTCGATGATCCCGAGAGTGCGCAGGATTTGGACTTGAGCTCTCCGTTCCGCAGTGGGCGGTGCCACGCAAGTAGCAGAACGGCCTCGACGGGGCATGAAGTTCAGCGACTGATGACAAGTGCGCCTCCCAGGCGTGGGTAGAGTGGCGTTTAGCTATCGCGTCGCAGCGGACAGGAAGTCACACAGCGTCCAGTTGCTAGGAGCGGAGGGCCGGCCCGAGGAGCGCTGGAATGTGTGCGGTGGCGTTGCGTAGCGGTCGCTGGCGCCACATCCAGGCAGGGGAGTGCGTGAGACAGGCGCGGGCGAGGTCTGGGCCGAGCCCTCGACAGGTGTTTGTGACACAGGCTCAAGCGGCATAGTGGTCTCCTGGAGCGGTCTTGGGCCAGGTGGGCTGCACGGTAGGCCCGTGGCGACTGTACTGTGCACAAGGGAAGCGTCGGGGTGGCAGGGGCGTCCTCCTGCTCATGTGGGTTGGCAGCATCAGCCGGCCTAGCAGCCTCATCCACGTAGGCTGAAACATCTGTCGGGCGGCGGCGGCGACGGCGTGGAGGGGATGACGGCGAGGCGGCGGCGCGGGCTAGCGAGCATCAGACCAGCGGGATCTACGGCCAGGCCGTCTGCACGTGGGTCAGCTTCCACGACGGCGCGGGTGACTGCATCCATGTCCATGGCGGCATTGTGGTCGGCCAGCGAGGCCGTGGAGTTGTTCGGACGCCGTCGCTTCCTAGCACGTCGCCATGGAGCACGCCTGTTGCCGCGGTCCTCGCGCTCGTCGTTGCCGAGACCATCCTCGTCCTCGTCTTCGCCAGGGTCGTCGCGATGGCGGTCTGTGCCATGCGCCGGAGCGGCGTCGATCGGCTCGCTGGACGCCACGCGAATTGTCATGGGGTAGGTTAGGGTGTGGACGGAGGGCGCCTGAGTCAGGACACGCGCCGGAACTAGCTCCACCATCTCCAGAACAGCGTGGCGAGGAAGGGCGGCTGGGTCGTGCGTACGCGCAGTGAGCCTGAACGTGATCAAGTCGGTGCGTTCCCGCGTCGCCGGGCTGATGTCCTCCACCCAGCTCCTGCCCCGGAGCAGGGCCTCAACCGTCGAAAAATGCCAGGTGTTTGTCAGCATCTGAGAATAGTGTGATTGTTCCTTCCATCATCAAGTAGACATCATATGAATTGCAACTAACATTAAATTTTCAAGGAATCAAACAGTATTAGTTAACGTAGTTACTTAATTACTGAGAACAGATGTGACGACCTCCCGGGAAGAGACATAGTTACTTAATTACTGAAAATTGAACACAGTGGGTGCAAGAAGGGTCGGAAAACCTCATGGCATGGAAGATGGAGATCATGTAGAGTCATCTCGCTGCCAATTATAGAAACCAAAACCTCCATTGAGAGGAGGGTTTGGTCTGGGGTGCTGATCCGTGTTTAGGCTTGTACATTTTCAAGGAATCAAACATTATTTTCTATTAATGCATCGAGATGCAAAACTTTTACGTTTTCTCAAAAAAAACGCACTTTTTTTAGAAAGATGGACATTAATTACACCTCATTGTTCTAGACAAGGGTCGAGTTATCTATATGCAGGAGGATAGAACATACTTCATAAGGCCTTGTTTGGTACTAGAGTATTTGTGGGGATTAGAGGGAATAATCCCCACCAAACACCAAATTCCCACTTACTTCAAATAGTATGTTTGGCTCTAGAGTATTGGACTAATTCAATCCCCCCTAATCCCCACTTTTTCCCAAGTTTTAGTGTATTTTTTCCAATATCCAATACATTACCTCTACCCAGTGGATTGGTGAGGATTGGGGTTTGTGGGGATTAGAGGGGTTTAGGTGAAGGTGGGGGTTTCACCCAATCCCCTTTGGGATTATCCCCTCTGATCCTCACTAAAACTCTAGTACCGAACACGGCCTAATAGAGGGAAAACCATCCGACGTCAGTTCCTTGCCTCTAGCATCAAAAATAAGAAATAAGTCACAGTGGTGACATCAGGCTGTAGGAGTTAGGACTTCTCCAAAGTTGAACATGGGCATTGTGCTGAGAAGTGAGAACCAAACTATATGTGATGTCATGAGATATAAATATCATACTGAGCCAATCATAACCACATGCCTGCATCATATAATCCGTCTCACTAATTGTAGTCTTTAGGGGAAAAAATCTGGGATGGGCCTAGTCCCATGGACCTCCACAACCTCTTATATATAGCACAACTTAGCCTTACATATTCACTCATACACTGGAATGATCTAGACTCTAGTAGGACACTACTACTATACTAACGCTCCCTAGAATACTCTAGACTCTACCAAAGTACTACTACTACACTAACTCTGGCTCCAACACTCACTAGAATATTCCAGACTCTCCTACATTGCTATGCTAACCCAGATTCCAACACTCCCCCTCAAGATGGGCATGGGTCAGTCACCATGACCATCTTGCCACAACTCCATGACACTTACTACCACTACACTTCTAGCTTACAAGCGCCCACAGATACATGAGAGTATTTTACTCTAGCTCTTGCTCCACCCATCCAACACTGACTGTTCAAGCTACGTCACATGCCGCATCAACAACACCATCACCATGCACAAACTTTACATCAAGCTAGCCACCTCCAATCCTTTTGCGTTGGTCCACTATTGCCTCTCCAACCATGCGCCTTCTCACGCCGGCGCGGACAACGCCGGCACCACACACCTTCCCCCGTCAGCTTGAGCATCGTCATTGTCTCTTCATCAACTCCGGTTCCCGCAGAACCACGGCTGCCTCACCTCACAACAGCTCCTACAGAGCCACAGCCGCCTCACCATAAACATCACCATGCACAAACTTTGCATCAAGCTAGCCACCTCTAATCCTTCTTGTGTTGATCCACTGTTGCCTCTCCAACCATGCGCCTTCTCACACCGGCACCTACAACAGCGGCACCACATGCCTTCCATCATCAGCTTGAGCATCGACATTGCCTCTTCATCAAATTTGGTTCCTGCAGAACCATGGCTGCTTCACCTCAACAACAGCTCCTACAGGGCCACAGCCGCCTCACCTCACCGGTCAGCTATCCACAGTTCCACACTCTCCTGACCTCCACATGCCTTCCACCTCTCCAACACGGTCACATGCTTGACCTCTACCTCCTCTCCATTAACCCTCCGGCCATCTTCACCTCGGTCACCACGGCCTCTACCATCTCTTTTGGACAACTCCAGCAACACAATTTCAGCATCACCATCAAGCTCCTCCCTTACCATCTACATTACCACACCTCTACCAATATCTTCTCTTCAAGCTCCACCACTGCGCTACAGCCATCACCTCCATAACACAGATGCCCAACTACTTCACTACCGCTGGCATCGCCTCAACATCTGCCCATCTCCGACCAGATCAGAGGTCCTCCTCCATCCTCAGTTTCTCTTAGTCCCCAAATCCAACCTCGCCAACTTACTATCCTCCTATCAGCACCTCAATTGCACCATTCTAAGTAGCTTTCTGAGCAACCCTCATGCAGAGCAGCAACCAAGCCTCACATAACGCACCGTGCAACACGAGGTGGCTACTGCCTGCAGAGAGAAATATGGTGCGGCCTCCCGCCGCTTGGGTGACTACAATGTGCCTGCTGTTGTTGACAACAAGAGCCGGGGTGGGTGCTGAGCAGTGGAACAGTGGTAGTTAGGGATAGGAGGAGCGTAGCTCTGATACCATGTTGGCTTTGGGGAAAAAATCTGGGATGGGCCTAGTCCCATGGACCTCCACACCCTCTTATATATAGCACAACTTAGCCTTACATATTCACTCATACACTGAAATGATCTAGACTCTAGTAGGACACTACTACTATACTAACGCTCCCTAGAATACTCTAGACTCTACCAAAGTACTACTACACTAACTCTGGCTCCAACACTCACTAGAATATTCCAGACTCTCCTACATTGCTATGCTAACCCAGATTCCAACACTAATGCACTCATGTCAACCATCACATGGGCCAAGAAGAAATGCGTGCAGTGGAAGCCTCTCACTTGCTCCGAGAAAACAACGTAGCAATGAGATCACTAGAGAATCAATAGGAGGCAAATGAATGTCAAGTAAAGTTACATTTTTTATGGGATCCACTAGCATTGGTTAGGATTATTGGGATCAGGTCTTGATCACCTCCTCAAAAGTCTATGACTGATTGAGCACAAAAGGTGAAGGGAGAGTCCGCAAACCTCACGGCTCGTAGATGGAAATAGCATGTAGAATCATCCTGCTCCTCTTGCTGACAGTTAGCTTTGACATCGCCCAAAGTGCTTCTAGAGAAGTAGTACAGGAACTCCATGTTGGAGTTATCCTTGACTTGGGGTCCATGGTTGGCAAAATAGCACGGACCAGTATTTCGATGGCTATGAAGACTTCTATGCTGTTCATCAGAACTACAGCACCAAGATAGTCCTCCACATCAGGGATTCCATGAGCGATGACGTCCAAGCTGCATCTCAAGGTACATGTTCTGAGCTCTTGTCATGAGTCAACTGCATCGGCTTATTCTGCCATGCTGCTGAAATGCATTAGTTGAACACTCAATTCCTAAACTGTGCATCTTAGGAACTGAGCCCACGACCTCAGCGGGGACTGGGGCAGTGGACATACAAGTGGTTATGGGTGAACCAACATGGGAAAGAGCTCTAACCACACACACACACACATTTGAGTTATTACAACGTGAAACCTGATGCACTAAAAACAAAATAGAAACAGAAAGTTACACAAAACCACAATACACCTGGAAATCAGAAAGTACCTGTGTTAGCAACTCTATATGTCACATTTGAGAGCGACATGCAGTAGAAGCCTCTGACTAGCTCTGAGAAAATGAAAAAAATTAGCATACTGTTAGATTCTGAGATGACTAGAAAAAAATAGAAGTAAAGCTGACACTAATAAAAGTAAAATAATGCTGGATTTTTTTGTCCATTCATGAGATCACAGAGTGACAAGAAATTAATTGTGTGCACCAAGAGATGATATTTTAGAACCATCAAGAGGGCAATACAAAATACAATATGGGATAAATTATCCCAATTTGCAATCAGTCAACTATTTATGTAGTTAATCGCCTATTTCGCTTTTCTACACGCTGTTCATATCGGTAAGTGGCAGGATTCCTGAAAACACACAGGTCCAGCTGTTGGATTGCATCTGGTGATCTGGAACTATATGCATGAGCGCAACTTTGCGGCTTCACCATCTTCTGTTCTTGCATTGTCTTACACATTAGATTATCAGGTTCCATATCATTATTTGGGATCTATGCATATTGTGAATTTTATTCGATGTAAGATCTTCATCTAAAGCTTGTCTCCATATACAATTATGCAGCTATTGACCTACTAGAAAAATACAATGTAGAAGCCATCATCGGTCCTCAGAAATCTTCGCAAGCTATATTTGTCTCAAAAATTGGAAATATAAGTCATGTCCCAGTCATATCCTTCACGGCAACAGACCCGTCTCTATCATCTAGAAGTGTTCCATATTTTGTGCGAGCAACAATAAATGACTCAGCACAGGTGAACTGCATTGCATCCATAGTTAAAACATATGGATGGAGAGAGGTGGTGCCTATCTATGAAGACACTGACTATGGTAGAGGTATCATACCTTACCTTGTTGATGTCCTACATGAAGTAGATGCTCGAATTCCCTACCGGGGTGTGATCCCTCTGTCAGCAACCAGTGAAGATATTACCCTAGAACTATATAAGTTGATGACAATGCAAACAACAGTCTTTGTTGTGCATATGTCAGTTACCTTGGCCTCCCTCTTCATAAAAGCAAAAAAAGTAGGGATGATGAACAAAGGACATGCATGGATCATGACAGATGGAGTAACCAATCTAATAGATTCACTCAATCCTTCTGTCCTAGGCTCGTTGAATGGTGCCTTAGGTGTTGAGTTTTATGTTCCCAAATCAAGGGAACTTGATGAATTCACCACGAGATGGAATATGAGGTTTCAAATTGAGAACCCAACCTATCCACCATTGAAATTGAGCATCTTTGGACTGTAGGGCTATGATCAATTTCGGCAGTAGCACAAGCTGCAGAAAAAGTTGGACATGCAAACAACACATTTAAAAAACCAGGTGTCGAAAGGAATTCAACAAGCTTGGAAACCTTGGAAACATCTAGTAATGGTCCAAAACTGTTGCAAGCAATCCTGCAGAACAAATTTAGAGGTCTCAGTGGTAATTTTGACCTTTCAAATAGGCAGCTGCAGATTTTGACATTTCAAATAATAAATGTAGTAGGGAACGGATGGAGAGAAATTGGACCCTGGACTGCACAAAGTGGAATCTCGCAGCAATTAAATAAAACCAGACTGGCAACAACACATCTGGGTTCAGTGCGTGATTTAAATCCTGTGATCTGGCCAGGAGAGTCCATAGAAGTACCCCAGGGTTTTCATATTCCTGTAAGCAGGAAGAAACTTCAAGTTGGTGTGTGCACAAGTGGATTTCCAGAAGTTGTGAAGGTTGAAAAGGATCATATTACAGGTGCAACTAAAGAAACCGGTCTTTCAGTGGATTTATTTGAAGAGGCAGTTAAGAGACTTCCTTATGCAGTCCCTTATGAATATGTACTATTTAGTACGAAGGATGACGGAAGTACCAAAGATTACAATGATTTTGTCTACCAAGTTTATCTTCAGGTATGAAAGATTCAAGCCATGTGCATTCCCTACTTGAGTTTCTTTAGTTAGTAAACAGTTGAGGCCTTGAAGAATCAAACCAAACTTCCACATATGCCATTTAACACTAGAAATATGATATTGAATATGTCTGATGGTGGATGTATTAGATAATCCTGAAGTTATTCCATGTAGTATCATATAACCCTTGTGATCCTTCTTCACTTTGAGGAGACATATATGCTAGTCTCATCATCTACTTTGATTAGTTGGTACTCATGACAAACAACCTAAGCATGCCACATGATTTTTCCATGCATAGAACCAGTTATATGGTAGTAAACTTTCAATACCAACAGAAAACCCTATTTGATGAGAGAAGATAGTATAGAGAAATAATTTACAACAATATATGGAGAAAGCACGACTACATATTGAGTGCTCAGTGGCGGTGCTAGATGTAAGATCTCGTGGTGCCAATCTATCATTATACATACTTGTATAAAAAAATTACATGTATGTACAAAGTCAAGCGTTTTTGCACAAGCTGTGATGTTGCTTGGCATCACAGCTTGTGTGTAGCACCGCTACTGTGACTTCTCACTTAGTTATCCATATTCCGCAAGTCTTACTCGAGCATTTTTAGTAAAAGAATATTTAAGCCGGAAATTCTTTTCTGTCTGCTCAGTTAATGTCTCTTTTTTTTCCATTACAGATATATGACATAGTAATTGGAGATATAACAATAAGGTATAACCGAACATTCTACGCTGACTTCACCCTGCCATACACAGAATCAGGAATAGCAATGATTGTTCCAGTCAGGGATAGCAGAAACAAGAATACATGGATTTTCTTGAAGCCACTGGCACCTGGTATGTGGTTTGGAAGCATTGTATTCTTTATCTACACAGGTGTGGTCGTATTAATATTGGAATTTCTAGGAAATAACGAGAATGTTTGTGGGCCAATTCCAAGACAGCTAGGGATTATGATCTTTTTCTCCATATTTGAAGAGAGTTGAGTACACTTACCACATTTTTTATGTTGATGCATAAAAATACGCCATTTAGCATCAAGCTGAGAGGTCAGGATGGAAGACAACTATAAATCCTGATGCAACTAACACAGCACAATTAGTAACAGACAGACAATACATATAGAATTTCTCAATACACGTTTGGTTAACTTTACATTTGTAAAATTGTGGTAGGTTCATAACTACACTGTAGTGAATATAACACTAGTTATTTCATATGCACTAAAAGAGAACAAATTAAGTATCTAAGCCATGAAACAGAACAATGTTCTACCATTGACAACTACTCCCTCCGTTCCAAAATATAAGATGTTTTAGCTTTTGTGAAGCGAATGCATCTAGACGCCTTTTGGTGTATAGGTTCGGATAACGAAGGGAGTATTATGATATGGATGTTGTGGTTTTCACCTTCGGAATAGCACAAAATAAACTAAATTTATTTTCTGTAACTTTTGCAGAAGAGCTTGTGCAACGCTTTCTGTCCCGGATAGTTCTGATCGTTTGGCTAGTTTTTCTGATGGTACTTACATCAAGTTACACTGCGAGTTTGACATCAATACTAACCGTACAGCAGCTTCAGCCAACTGTGACAGATGTGCATGAACTCCTAAAAAGTGGAGAATATGTAGGATATCATCATGGTTCGTACATCAAGGGACTTTTGGAAGAAATTGGTTTTGACAGGTCGAAGATCAAGCCCTATGATTCCCCTGATGATTTTCATAATGCACTTTCTAGAGGAAGCAACAACGGTGGTATTGCTGCCCTTGTGCATGAGGTTCCATACATTAAACTATTTCTGGCGAACCACTGCAAAGGGTACACCATGGTGGGACCAATTTACAAGGCTGCAGGTTTTGGATATGTAAGTTTAATTGCATTAGATATGCTTCTTTCACACTATATCCCTATAGAAAAAGTAAATATAATCTAATCAAATTGGATTCTCCTAAAGAACTGAATGCCAGCTAGCAATCACATGAAAATACGTTTGAACGTCCTAGGATTCTCTTGGTATAATATAAGCTACTAAATTATTGTGCCTACTGCGTAATAACATACTGCTTAGAGGTTAAGGTTAGACAGATTACTAAAATATAGTTTCATTAACATTAGTACCAAGTTCAACTACGTTTGTAAAGTTATATGTTTACTTGCACCAGACAAGATTTAATCAAGTGTTGTCTGTTGGTGTAAATGAGTCAATAAATGGCCATATTTCTTGCTCAGGCATTAGCAAAGGGAAGTCCCTTACTCGGCGACATCTCAAAGGCAATCCTCAATGTAACAGGGGGGGATACTATGATTCAAATTGAGAAAAAAATGGATTGGTGATCAAAACAACTGCCAGAATCTGGGCCCTGTCAGTGGTTCAAGTAGACTCACCTTCGCCAACTTCAGGGGACTATTCATCCTTACTGGAGTTGCTTCAACTTCTTCCATTTTGATAGCACTGGTAATTTATTTTTACAAAAAGAAGCACAGGTCAACAAATATTACATTAGACATTTTGAATCGACCTCAAGACACTGGAATAAGTGACGAAAGCAGTGAGCACCAAGAAGGAAATCAAAGAGGAAGAGTTGAAGAAAATGCACAGTTAGCAGGCAGAGAGGAAAATGGGCTAGAAGAAAAAACCAGTGTAGAACTGGTATCTGACAAAAAGTGACTGATGAGTATACTACTATAGTTATGTCAACCGATGGGTCAATTATCATTTTCAGCAGTAGTGAAAGACCTAGTGGCCTGTAAAAGTGGAACTCACCTGAAGTTCAGTCTACCTTTTCATCAGCTGTTCTCTCAGTGAGCTCAGCTAAGCTAATACTTTCCAATTCAGCAGATTAGCAGCCCTGAGCTAAATGCCTAACATAGAAGAAGCATTTGCACCAGGGTTTAAACTTGAAACCAAAGAGAACTGTAAAATCTCATTTTATTTGATTGACTGCCAATCTGATGTTTTGCTTATGTACACCTTGATTAAACCCCCAGAGGGAAGCCCATCTCCTTAAGAAGCAGAAATCTCACCGGGCTGGATCTATTGAGCATTGGCAAACATTTTTTAAAGTGTATCTATTTCACAGGTTCAAGGCGAAGTTTCAGAGTCTGCTACACATATAACAAAAGAACCAATCGATGCATACCTTCTTACAAGAACTTAACCTTAACAGTTCTGCTGAAGTCGTTCCCTATGATACTTGCCAATTCACACTTCGACGACGAACCTCAATTCTTCATGTTATGACACTTCTTTTAAACTTTCTATTCGACAAATGCTTATTTTTTCAAGCCAATATACCTCAAAAAAAAATGCAATCCAATGCTATATGAATACACATATAAAGATGAATCCAAAAAATATTATATTGATTCCAGGATATTCTCTACAAGGTCAGGTGACCCGGGCGAATTCATCAGCCTCATGAATTTTATCAAAAGTTTGCCTTTTGTTTTTTGTGTCCGTTTGTTTGGCTGTATGACCTGCGTCATCTTGGCATCTTCTTCTTCTAATAAAAAATGACGCGCAGATGGGTGAGTCTTCGAGAGAGAGAAAACTCTCCTACAGAGTGCTAAGTTTATCCCTCCAAGTCAGGTAGCAACACCTGTTTTGGTTTGCAGCACTGTGAAGAAGGGCCGCATTGTCAACAACAATGTTGGAGTTTTCATCAATTTTGTACGACACATCAATTCCTTCCAGATGAAGGTGGTAGGCAACGACGGAGCATGAGTCAGTCGCTTCACAATCTTCTTTCTTTCTGTAATCCTTGTCAGATTTGCTAGCATAATTATCAGTCTCGTGTTCCAAGGTCACCTGGTGAGGTCGGATTCGCTGAGACAATGATCTGATGTCCAAGGAGAGCACCTCCTTGATCAGATCCTGAAACTCATCTGCTGAGGCATAGAGCGTCTGCTTTTGCTGAAACAGATTAAGTTTGATAAACTGTAAGTCGGAAACTGGCTTAGCAGTGTATAATTATTTACCAAAAGATTAACATGTTGGTAAGGTGTGCATGAAGAAGCGAAAATATATTTATGTGAAGGACTAATAACACTTACTACATGCACCCAGCAGTCGGAAAGTGAAGAAATGAAGCGCTCAGAGAAGTGGATGGACTCTACAGCTAATGCACCGTCAACCTATTTGGACATAATATACAGCATTAGTAGGTGGCAAACAAGTCAGGCAGCACAAGAGTAAATCAGTTGGAACATTGCCATAAAAGGTGAACAAGTAATCCTGAGGCGTGAAGGTTCTGTGTAGCTAAGGAAATATATGTGATACTTTGACAAGAGCACAAAAATTTAGACATCACTACAAGATTCTGCCTGCCACCAGGTCAGCAGTCTGCAGTCAGCACAACTAAATAAGCGAACTTGCAGCCTACATTGCATAAAAAGGGTAGGTCTATCAGATTTTTAAGATTCAGATCTTCCTCTAGTATCAACTCCAGCTTCAAAGCAGGGAAAAGGTAGAGAATACATATCTTTGGTCATGTAAGGGCATTTGGATAAGACTAGGATAAGCATTGTCTGGATACAGAAGAGTAGCTAAACATCAATCAATCTATAAAGTGTACCATGATGTACTTCCGCTATTATACAGAATAAGCATGTTATGAACAAACAGAAAAAACTAAACTGTAAAGATCAAGAGAGTAATGCATGGACTAACATGCCACTGACACAGTGTGTACCTCTAACCAATTCGGGATGACCGCACCTTTAACACTATCAGAATATGGCAGATATGGTTTAATATCAAGTACAGGCTGTAGATGGAGGAAACAGTGTATTAAGACGAGTTCAAAGATGACGATGTTATAAATTATAAAAGCAATTTTACAATCCTGGAGAACAAAAGCATTCAACATAATACCGTGCCATCAACCAAGTCTACTCCAGAAAGTAAAACTGCATGTCCATCCACTGCCTCCACCTATAAAAAATCAATCTAAAAATTACGGAATGCTAAACACCTTATGATTTATCGTGTGTGGTGATACAGAGGCATGCTTTTCAATTCTCAACAAAATCCAATCAGCCTATAAGTTACTTCTCTTATAGAAGTGACAGTACAGCATGTATTGTAGAATTGTGTGACAAAGCAACCTCCCCAGATATCATCCCTTTGTGGACATATTTAGTACAAATGATGTCCTGCCACACGATGTATAAATAAGTAACATACTTATAGCTATGGTAATTCAGATTACCCTCTAGAAGTTCACAAATCCCAACAATCATAGAACTAAGTATGCTTATATGTCATGGTCCATCAATCTACGTCCCAAAACAGCAATAGTACTTGGATGTATAGTTACATACATTTAAGTTCTTCAAATGACACTTACAATCCATCCTTAAGAGGCATAGGCTATAGGACAATAAGAAGACTAGACTGGATCCTAGAAAGGTACTCATTACTTACCTTTGCAACACTGAGTCCAATTGGATTAGGCCTATGTGGAGACCTTGTTGCCAAAACCCCCATCTTGCCCCCTTTCAGTCTAGGTACTCTCACCTTCAACAAGAACAGAAAAAATTACTAGTTCAGACCCATACCCACAATAACATTCAGAATAACAAAATTTTCAGTAAGAACAAGAACCCAACTAAGGGCCAACAACAGATCACACCTTCGCTTTCAGCTTAGACCTAGCAGGGTCTTTCCACATTTTATCAAGATCAGTGTTCAGATGGAATACATAGAGGATCCAACAGTGCGAGTAGCTAGCGAGTCCCTCTAGGGCTTCAGCTGAGACACGGGCCGGATTAAGCACCACTGTCGCTCTGGCCAGCGGCACCACCAAAGGCTGTCTCGGTGTACCGTTCCTGCAGAATCAACAGCCATGCACATGAACACCAGACGCCTTCACTCATCTGACTCTGACTAATTATGTTCGCCGAGTGACGGAACAGCACCTAGTGGAGAAGCAAGACTGCACGGTGCCGATCGGCGCCATCGGGTATGACGACGCGGCCTTGGCCGGCTTCTCCTTATTCGGTGCAGCCTCCTGCTCGCTCAGAGCCTTCCGCAATGACTGCCAGAAAACGAAGCTAAGCAATAATATGAGATGAAATGCGCAAAGCCTATACGTGCGGAGCTTCGTGGAGTGGAGGGGCCGACCTGCTGAGCTCGAACCCTGCCGCGGCGCTCTGCGGCAGCCTTCTCCGTGGCGTCGGCCAGGGAGTCCTCTAGCTCCCGGACCCGCGCGGTCAGGCGAGCACATTTGCGTCTGTATAGAAGGCCTGCGGGGATAGGGGATAGGTGCGCTGGTGAGAAAGTAGAGGCGAGTGTTCGATACTTGGATCCATGAGGCCAGAGGAGGGCGGGAGTACCTGAGAGGACGGCGGCGGCGGCGGCGGCGGCGGCGAGGAGGCTTTGCCACCGCGCCATGCCGGAAGGTGCTGAGGACGTCAAGGCCGGTCAAGACGGTCGTATCGGCCCAGGCCCGACCGCCCGAGGAAGCATGAGTCGGGCCGAATTTTGAACTCACCGTAGTAGTGTTGTTATTTGACCTTAATTGTAGAGTAAAATGCAGCCACGTTCTTGGAACTCTACGGCTAAGTCAACAACGGTCGTGGAACACAGAAACTGTCTCGATATAGTCCTGAAACTTGTCTAAAGCGTCCGCATACGGTCCTGGCTACGTTTGACGACCGTATAACGATGATGTGGCGAAGGTGGTGGACCCGCGGAGACGCGAGACGCGAGACGGCGCGCCTCCTCGAGTTCCATGTCAAAATTGCAAGAAACCCCATGTTCCCCTGTTCTAGAGCGGAGTGGTCGAGGTGAACGGCGGCAGCGGCGGTGGATGAAAGCGATCGGCCACACAAGAAGGGGATAGACCGAGGCAGACGACGCAGTCGACGATGATGAAGAAGGTTATTGTGGCGGCGCTGCAGCTGGCCCTCCTCCGCGCTAGAGATGGCGCCCGTGAGGCGGCCGGAGGGAGACCCATACATGTCTACGGTGAGTTCGATTCTCGCTATTTTTTAGACGAATTTGAGGTTTATTTGGCCTAAATATTTGTTTGAAATGTGTTGTCTAGATCAAAGTAACTGTATTTATGTCGTACCTCAAAATTTCAAACTAGGATTTTAGTGGTTTTAGTAGCGGTAAAATTCTGAACTTTGATTGTTTTGTTCAACTTTCAGAGGAAAGCAATGACAGTTTTACGTTGGAGGTGATACATGGGGTTTTTTTGTTGGTTATAGATCTAACAGGGCATATGTTGATGGGCATAAAGTTTGCTTTGATGACTGTGATGCTGATAGTTGGTCTACTCTTTGGATTGACAATATAATAGGGATTTTAGGCTATGAATCATGTGGCAGGATCGATGTGTACTAGTTGTTGCCAGGTATGCAGATAAATGAAGATGGATTGAGGTTGATTTCCAAAGACAAGGATGTTTTGAGCATGATTGGAATGGTGAAGAAGGGGCACAGGTTTCTCATTGTTTATCTTGACCATGAGCCAGCAAACAAGGTTGTGCAGTGGGATGATGTTGTTCAGAACCTTGTTGCCAACTTACCTCGTGTGATCAGTCCTATTAAGAAGTCTATTGTTGATGTTCAGTCTGCAAGGAGATCAAACAGAGTAGCAGCTATAGAAGAAGGAGATGATGATCTAGACAGTGACAACTCCAGTGATTCAGATTATGATCCAGGGATTGTGGATAGTGATAATGATATAGAAGAAGGAGATGATGATTTGTTCCAGCAATATGCAGATCAAGAACCAAAGGGTGAGAAGAAGGTTAAATCAGAAGGTGAAATCAGTGATGATGATTTCTCTGAGCCTGCAAATTCAGATGAGGAAGGGGAGGCATTCAAAAATTTCAAACCATTTGTACAAGAAGATATGCATGATCCTACATTTGCTACTGGTCAGCTCTTTGAATCTACTGAAGTATTGAAAAGGGCAATTAGGGAGCACAGTTGCAAGCACAAGAAGGACATAAAATTTTGAAAGAATGACAGGACAAGAGTGTTAGCCAAATATGAGGAAGGATGCCCATGGGAACTGTATGCATCATTTGACAGTAGACCAAAGGCCATTATGGTGAAAAGGTATACACCAGTGCACACTTGTGAGAGCAGGTGGCAAGTGACTGCATTCACTTATAAATACATTGGCAATCACTATGTTGAGGAGATTAGAGCAAATGAGAAAATGACACTTAGGGGTCTAGGTCAGCTAGTGCAGAGAGATTGGAAGATGACACCAAAAAGGGGTAAGCTTGGAAGAGCTAGAAAACATGCTTTTGATATAATCTATGGTGATGAAACAAAACAGTACAGACAGCTTTGGGATTTTGGGCAGGAACTTAGAAGATCTAATCCAGGGAGCACATTCCTACTGCTACTAGATGATGCAGGACACTTTGAGAGGTGTTATTTCTCCTTTGATGCATGCAAGAGAGGGTTCCTAGCTGGATGTAGGCCCATAATATTTATAGATGGTTGTCACTTGAAGACCAAATTTGGTGGAATTTTGCTCACTGCCATTGGAATGGACCCTAATGATTGCATTTTCCCAGTTGGATTTGCAATTGTAGATGTTGAAAATACAAGTTCCTGGAAGTGGTTTTTGAGTGCACTAAAGCAAGACCTTGGTATTGTGAACACTGGCCCATGGACCATAATGTCTGATAAACAAAAAGTAAGTTGTTATTTATATGCTCCTTGTCTTGTCTGTAGCTAGTTGTTCTTTGTATGATCCTTGTCTTGTTTATAGCTAGTTGTTCTTTATATGCTCCTTGTCTTGTCTGTAGCTAGTTGTTCTTTATATGCTACTTGTCTTGTACCTAGAGGCTCACTTATTTATTCTTGCAGGGATTAATAAAGGTTGTGAAAGAACTATTTCCAGAATCAGGTCACAGATTTTGTGTAAGGCACCTCTAGCAGAACTTCAACAAGAATTTTAAAGGTGAAGTTATGAAGAATCAATTGTGGAAATGTGCAAGAAGGACCACACCTGCAAAGTGGCAGGAAAACATGGATGCAATGTTGGTTCTGAGCAAAATAGCCCATGACTGGCTAGAGGAATTGGATCCTTCCACTTGGGTGAAAGCTTTCCAAAGTGAGTTTCTGAAATGTGATGTTCTCTTAAACAACAATTGTGAGGTCTTCAATAACTACATTTTGGATGCAAGAGAGATGCATCTTCTTGCAATGATTATGAAGATAAAGTGTCAAATTACAACAAGAATTTACAACAAGCAACAAGAAGGTGAGTCCATGACTGGTACAATTTTTTCCTAAGATAAGGAAAAGTTACAAAAACATGTAGAATGGCAAATGTTTGTGAAGCAAAACCATCTGGGGGTGGAATATTTGTAATTGATGAGAGGAGAACTCCATACATTGTTGATCTTCAAAATAGAACATGTAGAGGCGGGAGATGGGATCTTTCCGGGTTTCCTTGCTAGCGTGATGTGTCTGCATTAAGACATGACAAGATATCACCAAAGAGCTATGTCAGTTCATGCTACTCAATTGAGAGGTACTACAAAGCGTATGAGAACATAATTTGGCCATGCAAAGATGTTAGGGAATGGGAGAAGGTTGATGCTAGGGAAATTAAAGCAGATTATGATGGAATGGGAGAAGGTTGCATGGTTGATGACTTTTGGAGCATGGACCGCTACAGTCAGGATTCTGATGGAAAAGGTGTTGTTTAGAGGCAAAATTCACGAAGATCAGAAAAGCCGAGAAAATACATGGAAAATTCTATTTTTCTAGAAGACGAAGAATGCTAGAAGGGGAAGTGGAGATGGGCCACAGGGGGCACACACCACCCCTTGGCGCGGGCAGCCCTAGGCCGCGCCAGCAGGTGGTGTGGCCGCCCTGGCCCACTCCAGGCTCTCCCCTCTAGCGTATATTATCCTCCCGAAACCCTAAGACTCGGGAAGCAACCACAGAAAGATTCCGCCGCCTCTGCGGGGTAGGAAACACCGAGAGAGAAAGATCTCTCCGGCAGATAGAATTCTGTCGGGGGAATTCCTTCTCGGAGAGGGGAGATCGTCGCCATCAACAGCACCATCAAGCTGGACTTCATCGGGATCATCATCATCATCACCACCACCATCATCTCCACCAGCACCGTCATCACTACTTCATACCGCTGTAACAATTGGGTTGAATCTTGCATAGTTCTTAGGGGAAACTTTCCTGGTGTTGATTACTCCTTGTAGTTGATGCTATTGAGTGAACCATTGAATTATCCTTTATGTTCAAATTGTTACATATCATTATATCATCTTTGATCTTGATCCATATGATGTCTTGTGAGTAGTTCGTTTTGTTCTTGAGGGCATGGGAGAAGTCATGTTGTTAGTAATGGAATTGTGTTGAGAAAGATTCAATGGTTTGATATTTAAGTTGTGGTGTATTTCTTCTAGTGGTGTCATGTGAACATCGACTACATGACACTTCACCTTTATGGGCCTAGGGGAATGCATTGTGTATTTGGCTACTAATCATAGGGATTGCCGGAGTGACAGAAACCTGAACCCTCGTTAGGAAACCTTTGCACAAGGGACGTCCGGGTCTTAGAGTTTAAAGTTGTGGTTTCGTTTCTACCTTAATTACTTTCTTGTACTTGCGGATGCTTGCAAGGGGTATAATCACAAGTATGTATTAGTCCTAGGAAGGTCGGTACATTAGCACAGGTTCACCCACACAACACTTAGCAAACTAAAGAAGATTAATCAACTATATGAAGCGAAAGCACTTGACGATATTCCCATGTGTCCTCGAGAACATTTGGTCATCTTAAGTAATACAATCGGCTTGTCCTTTGCTAAAGAAAGGATTGGGCCACTTGCTGCATTTATTCTTATTGTCTTTTATTTACTCATACTTTATTTACCTGCATTATCAAAAACCCCTAAAATCCGTTTACTAAGTATTTACAGAGAATTTCTGCTCCAAGCCATTCGCCAACACCTTCTGCTCCTCGTTGGGTTCGACACTCTTACTTATCAAAAATACTGCGATACACCCCCTATACTTATGGGGGTCATCACTCCATTACCTGAATGTGCATTCATCCAGGAGAATGTGTTGAAAGAACTTATGCAACCAACTACAATCACAAATGATGGAAATGTGCTAAGAAAGAGACAAGTTCTAGCAGCAGCTAGGTTGAAAGATGCAGCTGCCAGAAGGGACATAGCAGATCAAGTCAAATTTGATGCAGCTATGGCCAAGCTTCAAGAAGATGAGGAAAACAGAGCTGCAGCAATGGAGAAGAAGAAAGCAGAATCTTTAGCTAAGAAAATTGCTACTGAAGAGAAGAGGAAGCAAGAGAGGGAAGCAAAGTAGGTACTAGCTAAAGAAAAGAAGAGGATGAATGAAGAGAAGAAGAGGAAAGCACAAGAGGAAAAAAGAGCTGCAGTTGACAAAAAGAAATTAGCTCAGGAAGCTAGGAAAAAGGATGCAGAGGCTTCCAAGCTTGCATTGCTAGAGAAGAAGAGACTAGCTGAACAAGCTAGGAAGCTAGAAGCAGAAAAACAAGGAAAAAGAGTGAAGTAGAAGCAATATCCAGAATAGAAGATGATCTTGCTCACAACATGCAGAAAGAAGAAGAGTCAAGGTAGAAAGCTTGGGAAGAGCACATGCAAAGATCTGAACAAGCTAAGATCAGGGCCTGCCAGCAAAACAAGAGAAAAAGTGGAGAGGCAAGTAGCAGGGCAACTTACAAGATACCCAGAAAAGTATCTATGTTTGATTATCCGAAAGGCCCACCTCCTGGATCAACACACAATGAGAATGTGAAGTGATCTTATCTTCTGTCTTTATTGCACTGATGTAGCATCCCACCTGTCTAACATATGTAATGCTACATGGTCTAGTAGTATAATGGCTACTTCCTACATATAATTGTTGCATCATAATTATATCATGCTCATGTCATCATGCCACCTTGCATTTGAGCATCATAGAAAACCCTTTTCCATTTGGTTTTTCTCTCATATGCATCATTAATTGTATTTGGCTCTTGATAAATTGTATTTGACTCTTGATAAATGCTTGATGTCCAAATTGAGTTGGGGGCATATCTTTCATTTAACTCCATCACCTTTCTTGGTCACCACCTTATAATTCCACCATTCTAATTACCCATGGGCTTTTATTTCTTTTGGCATTTAATCTAGCTCATGTGGGTTGGGATGAATACAATTATCTTTTCCTATAGCTTGGCCTTACACCATATTTTGGAATGCATATGTATAAACGCCATGGTTATTTATTTTGTTTTCACAAGATAAAACCTAGCATTAATGCCCATGCATGGGCCATGCAATTCACCACCATTCTATTCTCTGGTTATGTTTGTATTTTTGGAAATGGAGCATGGTTCTTTGTGAGACCACTCTTGTTGGCCCTTTCTTTATTGCTCTTGCTAAACCCTCATCATCTTGATCATGCACTTGATCATGCATCAACAAAACCACCCCCAACCCTTTTCACCTCTTTGTTCGATCCTGTTTCTTGCCATGTGCACCAAGACCCTCACCTCACTCCATATCCATCTCCTTGTCCCTTTAATCAAAATTTGCAAAAATTTCCAAAAAGGTTTATTTGATGAGCTTGCTTAAATCTGCAACAAAACAAAAACAAAACAAATAAATAAATAAAAAGAAAATAACAAGAAAAGCCTCAGCAGCAGCCCACCCTACCTGGTCGCAGCCCAGCAACAGCTCCGGCCCGCCCTGTTTTTCCTCCTGGGCCGCCCCTCCTCTTTCCCCTGGCCCGTTACCCCTTCGTCGTTACCACCGTCTCCCTCTGTTCCTCTTCTCCGTCGCCCCCTCTCTGCTCAGCGACAGACGGCAGCGAGCAGGTGGCCGTCCCCGCCGTCAGCCGCGTCAGCAAGCATGCCGAACGCGTGACCTACCCGCCCTTATCCTCTCGCGCAACGCTGCCGAACCCTAGCTGTCGTCTCCGTTTTCCCCTCCCCCTCCTCTCCTGCGTGCCATGGCTGCCGCTGGTCAGAGCCCCACGACGTTGATTCCGTCCTAGCTGGTGTCCGAGGACTCGCCGGGAAGCACCGCCACGGATCTTGGCGTCGTTCCAGCCTGCTAGGAGGAGCCGGACCCGCTCGGAGCTACCCCCTCATCGGTGAAACGTGCACCACCGCCGCGACCTCGTCGTTCCCCTCCGCTCCGGCCATCCCAGCCCCTGGTTCCCTGGGGAATCGGTCAAGGTGAGCGTCGCCCCCGTTCTCTTCCTTTTCTTCCCCCTCCCCTCCCCCCCGTGAGCCGAGCGCCGCCCGAATTAGGCTCCCGCCGGTGATGTGCTCCGTCGACGGGCAGTTCAAGGCCGTGCGCCCCCCTGTTCCTCGAGGCCCTCCGCCCGGTACAGTCCCTCTCCGACGTTCCATCCTGAACGCGATATGTAGCTGGTAGAACCCTCTCCGCGTTTTGTTTTAGAGGTATCGCGAGATTCGCCGTAACACCGACGCTAGCATCGCCGGAACTCGCCGACGTCGTCGGGTTGTCGCCGCGGTTCAGAGAACAGGCGACAGGTTCAGTTCGGAGCACGAGCGGCGTTTTCCTGAAAAACCCCCCCGCAACCTTTGTCGATCACGCCCAAGTCCTCCGCAGCCCCAGCGTCCCCACGAGTCAGCCCCTGTGTGGTTTTGCAAGAAGGTCCCCGGGGTTTTGGGCCTCTCAACCCGCGCTCCCCCGGATCCCACACGTGGCAAGCCCCCGCTGGCGCGCCCGTGTGTGGCCCAGCGGATGGGCCGGTCCCGCCCGTCAGTGTCTGCAGCTGGCTGAGTGGGCGGTAAGAAAAGTCTTGCGCGCCGAATCCGCCCAGTCAGCAGTGACCCCACCTGTCTGTGGCTAGGGCTAGATCTGCCTGGGTGTAAAACGTCCATCTGTTTATCTGTTTTAAAAATAATTTCAGAAAATGATTAAATATGAATTTTAAATCTGTTTTAAATAACTTTTAAATTATAAATCCAAACAATACAAATGATATATGTTTTTGAATCAGAAAAATGTGAGGATTTCAAATATGCCATTCAAAATTTTGTTTGAACACTTTAAAATTTCGAGATGATTAAAATTACAATAAAATGCCCTTTTCTTAATAAATTAATAACTTTAAATCTATAACTCCAAATTTGACAAATAATATGTCTAAATCGATCAGCGCGATGAGCCCGTTCTATCTATGCATTCCTTGTTCTGAATTAAAGCATGTATCCTGCCATATTTAAAAATCAGAACTGTTTATGACAATAAAATTTGACTAAACAAATAATAAAATGCTTTATTCTTGTACCCCACACCTCACCATGCCATGCTACTTTAAAGCCATGTAAATTGTGCATCATTCATCATGGCATGCTTGTTTGCTTGTCGCATTATAATTCATATGCTTGTGCACTTTATTTATGTTGGCCC
The DNA here is from genome assembly GCA_910589775.1 of Avena eriantha. Classification (NCBI taxonomy): domain Eukaryota; kingdom Viridiplantae; phylum Streptophyta; class Magnoliopsida; order Poales; family Poaceae; genus Avena; species Avena eriantha. The sequence goes on from OU342743.1 coordinate 77,274,061, forward strand.
TTGTTTGTTTGGTTCTTCTTCGAATAGATGCCCAGTAGGAGAATTATCAGGAATCACAGGAGTTCTACCCAGATCCATCTCTCGCTTCCACTGAGCTGCCAGGCAAGCACTACCATATGCTTGCATACATATAGTACCTATTGCCTCTATCTTATTCTTGCATCATTGAGTCGCGATTGCATTAAATTGAATCCCAAGTACTGCATAGCCTTTACTTTTAAAACCCCACCGAAGCTTGTTCCTCCATCCCATGAGCCATTACTACAGGAGTTGTTTGAGCCATGCGAGTCGTAGAAAAGCATGTGTAGGGTATGTGAGTGTCTGATGAATAACGAGGCACCTAAACAACTTAACCTGAGTACTAATAGGATAACTAATGAAAGAGGCACCGGTGAGCAATATCTGCTATTTGGTTTTTCACGCTCACTTGTGTCCCGTAGTACCCCGAGTACTTGATTCCTGTTCCTTGACTATTCGCACTATCCACATCTAGGAGGCCTTATGGACCCCCCTGAGCCAGAGCTTGATTCATTCTTATTTCTTGGGGCCACAAAGTAGTTTGGGGCTTTATTACTATTATGTACGTATGCCATGTTACTGCTTTATTAAGATTGTGCGTGGAGCACCTGTACTGTTTTGGATCGTGGAATGTTTTCGCAGTATCGACAAGCCTAGTCACACTTTCGGGTTCCCAGTCGTTTACAGCCATTTACACAAACCTTGGGTCCATCTCGGAGCCGGCCAACTTCGTTGCGGGTAGCTTAATGGGGTGGCCCCCTGAAATATTTCGGAATCCTGTGATCGCTTTGTCGTGAATGCCTCGTTGGGTTTTGAGTTGGTTTTTCTGAGGTTGATCGAGTGTGTGTTGCTATTTGTGCACCCCTGCAGGGTAAATCTTTCTGAAAGCCATGTCCGCGGTTATGGACGACTTGGAGCACAGTTTCTCGATCATAGACAAGTCTAACTAAAGTACCGCTTTTAAATTAACTAAGTACCTGACTAGTAAATAGCGCAATACTCATGGAATGGTTAATAAAACTGCCGACGGATGGGGGGTTGTTCGTCCGCTTCCTCGTTGGTAAGCGAGGAGGAGGATGGATCTGTTAATTATACTGTGATAACTGTTGTTCTTAATTCACGGACATCCATCTATCATTGGTTAGGCGGATGGTTAGCGAGTATCTATAGACTTGTTAGATATTATCTTTTGCTGCAATTGCGTCACCCCAGGTTGTGTCCCCTTTAGAGGCATAAAGACTTGCTGAGTACCCCTAGGGTCTCACATAATAAATTGTTTGATTCAGATGAACAGGTGTACTCTCAAGATGGATACTGGATGGAGGAGACAGATGATGTTGGCAACGATCACTCGGTGTAGAGATTCCGGGAACGGGGATCCGTGAGATCTGTGGGCGGGATGTGTTTATTTATGTGGCATCTTATGCCGATTTGCTTCTTATCCGTACTCGGATCTTGTTTACCGCTTCCGCCTGATACTCTGATGTTTGATGTATGAGGAGCTATCCTAAAATATTGTCTCTATCTAGGATATTTGAATCTTGCCGTATGGCGTCGAAATATTTCTATTTCTTTTAGATGGAATGGCTCTGAGGACCGTTGTATGTGGCTTGCATACATACTCATTTGTGTATGTAGTTGATCCCTTCGCCTGCCGATTACGTCGCTCATTCTTGTTCCGATGATCTGAAAGTGGTTAGGACGGCCGAAAGGTCTACCGTGAGTGGCCCCGGGCCCCACCGTACTATTTTAACCACTTTCGTTCATCCAGGCATGTAACTAAGAGCGTAATTCACCGAGGTAGTTACAACTGATGTTGTCATGATGTAAAAGACTTGAATTTGCTATGTCATGATGTAATTGTCACATATGTTTCTACATATGATATTTTGCTATCTATGATCTATCAATTGACACATATATGTACATATCGGTCAACACATACTTGCACACATTTTATCCACAAAATGATCAGGAAACTACATTGCCAAACTTAACACGTTGGTTCAAACATAGCCAAAAGTACACATTGTTTCAAACATTGCCAAACTTACACACTGTCACAAGATCTGGAAATTGAACAGCTACTACATTCATCTCTGCTTGAACACACACAGAAGCAACATACAAACTAACACACCTAGACAACATATCACTATTTTGAGCAACCAAACAATCTCTATCGTTAGGGAATGAATTTCATTGTTTTCATTCTTTGCTTTCTTGCTTGAGTACTCATTTTTCTTCCTCCTCTTTGTCCACTCACTCCATAGCTTCTCTGCATTTGGCTACTTCCCACACTGTTATCTTGGACAAATAGAGGTGGATTTTCCAAAGAATGCAAGTAATCTTCATAATCATCCTCCCAGTACCACATATCACACCCACCAGTGTATGACTGAAGCAAATGAAAATGACCAAATCAGTCCTACAGTTCAAAGATAGCAACACATTTTAAAAACATAGAAAAATCAGAGGGGACACTTGTAGAAATGGCGTAGGTAATTGTCTTCCGTCTTTGAAATAAAGCACTTCACCTTTCGAAATTTGTAGTCCTTGCACATCACCAGCGGGAATCGCCGGCGCATGCCCTCCGCCGAGCTGACGCTGTCTCCATTGCCACACATGAGAACGAGAAAAGGGGAGGAGTATAGACTATTGATGTAGCCGTCGGCGACGAGGTCCTGCAGCCACCGCTCGCTCCCCTTCCTTCGCCGACGACCTCCTTCAGCCGCCATGGTCGAGCTCCTTCAGCCGCCGCTCCTCCCCTGCGCCAGTCTATGTCTGGATTTAGGGTTTCGATGGGGAATGATCGAACCTAACCGTTTAAGGCGCGCCGTCTCGCAACTGGGAGCGTCTCCGCGGGTCCACCACCTTCGCCATGTCATCGTTATACGGTCGTCAAACGTAGCCAGGACCGTATGCGGATGCTCCAGACAAGTTCCAGGACTGTATCGAAACAGTTTCTTTGTTCCAGGACCATTGTTGACTTAGCCGTAGAGTTTCAGGACTATGGGTGCATTTTACTCTTAATTGTACTGTAATACTACTTCTAAAAAAACAAAAATTAACTTGAGTTGTTTACCCAGGTCGAAATTTGAACCGCTCCATCTCTATTTCATCACATCTCATTGACCGAACATGCCACCGCTTCACTAACCTTGTGCTAATATTTCTCTCCCCACTTTCCCAAATTTGATGAGTGTTTGACCATACACCTCTACGCCTGGGTGGTGCCCCCTCAATGGCATCATCTCGCTAAAATGCTGTGATCCTGTGGTTCGGCAAAGTCAAACATAGTACTCCCAGTTTCATAGTAAGGTCTAGTAACTCGCAAACTGAGCAAGGAAATACTCCCTCAGTCCTGAATTAAATGTCACAGTTTTGTCTCTCAAAAAAAAAGATGTCACGGATTTGTGATGATCCGTATGTATCTACTCCCTCTGTTTTAAAATATAAGAGGTTTTAGCTTTGTGAATGTAGTGTATCTAGACTCTTTTAGTGTGTAGATTCATCTATGTTTAGAGTGAACCTATACACTAAAAGAGGTCTAGATACACTCATTTTACAAAGCTAAAACATTTTATATTTTAAAACGGAGGGAGTAGATAGGTACAACCTCTCATTCAAATTATAAAATGTTTTGAAACATCTTACAATTTGGACCGAGGGAGATTTTATCGTGAGCTTTGGCCTTCTCATAGTCACCCTTTAATGAGGTCTCTTGTGGCAGCTAATACTCCCTCCGTTCTGAATTACTCTATATTCTAGGCTCAAAATTTATTCTGAAATAATCTACATTCTAGCTTTTAGTCAACAAAAACATAGAAAATGAAGTGATTTTGCTGTTTCTATTGGATGTCATTATTTCCAATGCAGTTTGGATTGGTTGTTCACATATTTAAGTAGTACTAATAAATGCAATACTAGTTTGTCTGATTTTTTCTAAAATGTAGATTAAATCAGAACGGGGAGTACATCTCACAGTTTCCAAGAGGGTTTATTATGCATTATTACATATTAAAACAAGTTCCAAAAACATCAGGGTAAGAACACCTCCGTACTTGATTTCATAAACAAGCTGCCAACCGAAACAACTACGGTAGTACTACCTCTCTTTTGGGATTATAAGGACCGAGATCTTTTTTATATTGTTTGAGATTGAGGTAATAACACCGATGGTACACAAAGTTGCGCGGTGGATGCAAATTCATACAACAACTTGAAAAATGGGGTGAAGTAGTACATAAACTTGGATCGTTGTGCAAAACTAGTCCAAATGATCGAGGTGGTGATATGTGGCAGCATTTTTTGCTGAAATGCCCTTACACATTTTCATATAACCTTAGTCCTACCTTACATATGGTCCCATCTGTCAGTGATAAAAGGCGAATTAAAATTATATAGGTGTTCGTGGGATTCGAACCCAAAATATCAATCTACTACTAATATGCACTTGCCACTGCAACTAAGACCTCAATGTGAAAATGTATGGCGTCAACTTCTTATATTGTTAGAAGTCATTTTATTATACACGGATACTCTCCTTGAGATGCCAGTTTTTGGACGTTGTATCTCCCCATCGACACCTCCGACGTTACCGTCATCTCCATGCCAAAACGCACGGCCGAGCCAAACGCGCTTATGTCGTTTACCTCTCGACCACAACCATGGCCGATCGCTCATCCTTGTCCACGAACACAACGCCCGGCGCGCCCGCCTCCATCACGCCGATACGTATGCATGTGCACATGGATGTGACACTTTGATGTTGTCCAATATCCAACAAGCTACGTGTGGCTTTGAGGCGATCGACATGGCCAAATTTGTGATCGAGGACACTTGTGTGTCGACATAGTCGCATTTGTTGCCGGCGAGTCTTCCTACCTCATGATCGGCGGCCGGTGCTCCCATGCCTCAGACATGGCCCCAACCCCGCCTTCTCCGCCTACAATCCTCACTGATTTCACTGACAACTTTGGCGCAAAGCGGCTTGAGACGTAGAGGACATGGTGGTGCTCTCTGGCACACACTCTGTCGGACGCGCCCGCTGGTTATCTTTCACAGCAAACCGCCTCGCTGTTAACATATCAGTGAATAAATTGAAAAAAAAGATAGGACAAGCTGTACAGCTAGTACAACCGCAACATGTTGAAGCACACTCCTTGCCTCCTACGCACTACTCGAGACTACAGAGACGCCCTATGTAGTCAACTGTTGGGCAGAAGTTCCACCAAGCATGCCCGTGCGTGTGCTGATTACATTTCATAGTCTGGTATTGTAAGTACATTAGGGTGGTAGCTCCACCTCCGCGTTTGCAATAGCACAAGTTTTTGTGCTTGAATCCCACCCGAGCCCATTTTATTTCAATTTTATTTTCCGCCGCTCATTGGTTCGACCCGTATGAATGTAAGCTAGCACTGAGGTCTCACACGAGCTAGACAAAACTTGTGTAGGCATTTGTGCAAAAATAACACCACCACGTGTCCGCACGAGGATTATTTGGACCAGTTTTGCACAAGTATTTTTCAAGTTGTTGTATGAGTTTGCACCTACGAAGCAAGTTTGTGTATACCACTGGTGCCATTACCTCTTTGAGATTATAAGGTTTATCTCGTTTATTAGTCTCTCTTGTCAAATGCATGTTCTTCTTTTCTCCTTATTTTTCTCGTGCATGTAAAACTACTGATACATGCATAAATTAATGAGAGAGTTATGGAGTCTACCGAGTCTCTCTCTGTGTGTGTCTTTGTGGTCTACAGTCACATGCAGATTGCAGAAATACAAGATTAATGTACACTCATCAAATTCTTCCATAACAGGAACTCAAATCTTTGCCAAAAAAAAAGGAACTCAAATGAACAACATAACTTGCAAAGAGAGGAAACGGTAGAAAATTGTCACAACTTGATATCAAATATAGGAGTGAATATGTAGTCCTCACTTCCATGATACAAACGAGATTACTAGTCGGAGTTTCTTGATAGGTTTATGATAAAAGCTACAACAAAATACAGCAAACAGATGGATTAAGGAGTTCAGAACAGGCAGGAAACAGTGCTTTGAAGCAACCTTGCTCAAAATTTATCTTGAATCTATCAGACTTCTAAACTCTGCCAGGCCTGTTCAGGTTCACCATGCGTGCATTGCCATCCCCTCTAGATGAGGAACCAGTCTGCGTGCGAGACCTTCCATCCTGGAACCGTGAACCACCACCATAGCCCCCACGGGAACCCTGACCACCCCTGTCGTTCTGGTACCCACCACCCTGTCCAGAGCCTCCACTTCTGCCAGCGTAACCACCAAACCTTCCACCGCCTCGCCGTCCTTGTGACGACACAAAGTTCTCCTGCCACTTTCCCAAATTGGATGAATCTTGACCATCACCCCCCCTGCGCCTCGGTGGTGCACCCTCAAGGGCACCACCAGTCCTAGCCTCATAGGCCCTTTCATTGCTTTCCACCAGGACAGAGAGCCTATCTGTCATCTGGAAGATTAGTCCCTGAAGCCTCGTTTGATCCACGTTCTGGAAAACTATGCACTTGGTTGGCTGGTCCCAGCTTGCATGAAGCTCCTCATGCATCATCATCTTGCTAACAATACTGTGAGCTTGTGCCTCGCTGAGGTCAAACATAGTAGTGAGCTGGTCAAGGCTCAGTGATTCATAACAAGACGGGTAAGAGAAGAGATAGGTTCTTAGAGCTTCTTCCTTGATCTTAAGCTTCAGCATCTCAAGAATGTGCTCCTTGTTCCTCAAAAGCTTCCAGGTATCCAGAGAACTAATGACACTGAATGCTTTTTCGTGGTCACCCTTATTGAGGGCCCTTGTGGCAGCCATTACATGATCCCTCACAGTTTCTGGAGGTCCAACAAAAGTCTGCCTCTCACTCATTTCAAGAAGCCTGCGGAATGTCTTGCTCATAGGCCTCCGCTTGTCATAAGTAGTGGAAGCCATATAGGGCACCTCAATTAGCATTGCACAAATCAAGTGTGTGGCTTCCAAAAGTTCAAGGTTTATATGCATATGGTAAGGCATCATCCTTCTCCTCTCAAGTCTTTCCTGCAAGAGTAACTATGATGTGAGCATCCATGACGACTAACATAAAATATGTACTCCCTCCGTCCAGAAATAACTGACTTGTGTTTGTCTAGATTCACATGTATCTATACACTAAAATGCGTCTAGGACCTCTAGGTGCATGCGAATCTAGACAAACCCAAGTCAGTTATTTCTGGACAGAGGGAGTACTTAGTATTTGTATTGTGCATATCTATGCCAATTAAATCGTATAGCTAAAATGAAGAGTTGAAGTCTGTATATCAGTTCTAGGGAAACCAAGAGTCAGGAAAGATGCTCTTGAAGGGACCTTAATTGAGATAAACAAAACACCAAGGGAGCTCACGGAATAAATGCAAGATCATAGGTACTTTTGTGTAAACTCTCAAGCATTTAAACTTCTGAAAAGAACCAAGTAACACATGAAACAGAGCACACCTAAGGAAAGAAGAACATAGACAGTTCCTTCTATTAGCCAAAATAACTTGCGGTGACAGTGTTCTTTATGTTAGACTAGCTAGGATATGATGATGATTCAGCCAGACAGTGTACATGTATCTGATGAAGATACATACCCATACACAGTCAACACGCAGCAGTCAGGCCAAGAGCCGAAGTAATTTAAATCAGTTCAATGCCCAGTTCCATGTCGACGTGGAACAATACAGGGCACCCTCAATATGCGACATACTCGACATAACCTACCCTATCCCGGTGCCGCACCAACACCTGAGCACTTTGTGTTAAAAAAATGAAGTATAAATTAACATTGACCATATAAACATATTGATATCTTATGGGAGCATGGTGGTTAACTATTTCAGTATTGTACAGATGTGTTGTATCAGTGCTGCATCGGAGACTAGCAACACGCATGCAGGTACTCACATGAGAATGTGTGCAGATATTTACATGAGAAACAAGGGGGATGTTCACCTGTTCAGGAGTTCTTTCGTGGTATCGACTATACTGGACACCTTGCGCAAGTAACTCTTTCACCCTTCCAGTTGAATATAACTCAGACAAGCAGCTATGAGCATCAGAGATCAAACCAGACCTGAAAGCACATAGCCCGAGTTGGGCCATGACCCTATTAAATAAGATCTGTGATGAGATGTCCATAAGTTGAATCCCATCTTGTAAACGACTCATTAAGAGCAAGTCACGAGCCACTGAAAATTCATCAGAGATTGCATAGTGATATATGTGACACAGCATTGCCCGGGCTTTTGTCCTTTCATCTCCATACTTGTAAATTAGAGACATCAACGCATCCATCAAGGCTCTGCCACTCTCTGGGAAAGTAGGTTTCCTAGGCACAACCTCTGGAATCACAACAAATGGTGGCGGTCCCCTATCATCAGCTGCTTGATGCTCCTCCCCAACCTCGGTATCTCCATCCTCCTCACCAACCTCAGTTTGCTCAGCCAGCTTTCTCATTGCATCATACACTGCCTGAGGTTTGTAGTAGACTAGCTCAACACGACGCAGTGCAACTTTGGCAGCAGCCTTAAGATTTCCAACCCTCTCCTGGTAATCTTGCACATTTTGTGCAAGAACCAAATACAAGGGTTCATCTCTAAGCCTCTGGACATAATCTTTGGTATATGGGTCACTGCACTGTAAACTCTTGAAAAATTCAGAATCAATTCTCTCCAGGAATGCAACCAGGTCACCCGTAACATGGATTGTTCCATTGTAGTCGGCACCCTTTTGAGTTTCCTTCTCATCAGGCTCGACTGAGGTGTCAACAACAATATTAGGATATCGTTGCAGTATATCAAGCACAAGAAGCATATTATTAACACACTTCTTCCACACGTTGACTGGCATATGACCGAGCAAGCTTGGGTTGACGTCAAACTGGGCAGAAATCACATGAAAAAGAATTTCAAGCTTCTGAGCAGGGGTTTTTGCCACCCTAGTCAAAAATGTCAGCTGCTCCACACGCTCAACTCTCCCAGTGCCCTTCTTACCCCTCGATGCCACAATCTCCTTTAGCTTTTTATCAACTATATCCCATGTTATTTCACTTGGGTCTTTTAAGAACTGCTTGTCCATAACCTTGTCTTTCTTGCTCAACTTCTTTTCCCAGCCTCCCCCTTCTTCACCTTCATCGTCTTCCTTTCCAGAATCATCTGATTCAGACCCATCCATTTTATCAGGATCCACAATATCTTCACCACTGCCATCATCATCATCATCATCAGAATCATCCACGTTCTTGTCATCTACAACATCATCTTCAAAACTCGCTGGATTCTCCCTGCACTTCTGGATCAGGTCTTCATACTGCTTGTTGTTCTTCTTAAGTTTTTGTTTCATCGCATTTAAGGCCTTTGCATTGCTGCTGCTCATCTTCTTCTTGGCTTCCTTGTTTGCAAGAGCCTCAGCCAGGAAATCTTCCAGTAATACAAGAGTCGTGATATACCCATTTGGAATTTTTGCAGATTCATTGACACGGACTACTTTCTCGAGCTGCTTGTTGAGCTTGTCAAAACTCTCTTGCAAGCTAAGCCAGTCATTGATCTTCATTGCATTGCGCATCTGGTCAGCAGTAGCTTTCATCTCATCATTGCGCTTGTCCTTCAACGAGCGAATCACGCGATGGTTCTCAGTATCAGAATCATCACTGTCTTGTGTATATTTGTTCAAGTAACGGTTCTTGTTACCATCACGTCCCCCATCACCCGCTTCCGACTTTTCATCATCACTGCCCTGTTCTGACTCAATCTCATCAACCTCTTCCTCAGAGTCACTGTCTCCCTGATGTTGGGTAGAAACAGATATGGGTATTAGGTAATGCATTTGATGAGCACAAAAGACATGCATAATACTGTATGTATGCAACATAGAATTTGGAGCTTAGCACAAGTGAGAAAACAATACCTGTCCCCAAAAACGAGATGCCATGGCTTTGCCTGTTCTTTTCCTTCCACTGGATTAAAGCTCTGCAAACTAATTATCATCAATACAAACTACAGAAGGAAGCACACCAAGTATATTTGCATCGCACAGAATTGACCAACAGCAAGAGAAAAACTATCCTCGGAACATAGAAATGGCATTCTTAAGAGAAAAATAAAACAATGCTTACGGGACAACTCAAATAGATGAACCTAACCTCATGAGAGTCAAACAATACATCTTCAAAAGAAGTTAATGGAGAACCAGTGGACTGATCCAATCCAACGCACAATTCAACGGAGCGGGATGCAAAGGTACGCTACAATCAAGCAGACTAAGTTCCCATTTTGAACTTTGATTGTATAAACTTAACTGCTACTCTACATTGGTTTCTATCACGGAAAATAAGTTTAAGTGATGGCAATTCCTCGAGGCAGCATATAGTTTGATGCTGATTCATTGCCCACCCAAATACTGTGCAGCTTCACAAAAGGTGCAAGTTCGCGTGCATGAGCAGAGAGCTAGACCTATAACCTGCTCTAGACTTATAAACTGAACATAATAAGCCAACTAAATGGAGAAAATTCGTGAGACAGAACTAACAAAGATACAACCAACGAAAGACACGTCAACTTGCCCTTGGGTCAATGAGATTCCAAGGCTCGTCGGCGACTAGGGCTGGGACGCAGCGAGGCGCTCGCTCCGTCCAGCGCGCAGCGAGGCTGCGACAAGGGCGCAACGGCATGCAATCCTAACTCGGAGAGAAAATCGATCAGGTCGGTTAACTTGCCTTGAGTTCGCGGCGGAGGAGATTTGGATCCAGCGGAGACGGAGGCGTAGAGCGGCGGAGTTGTCGAGCGTCGCCGGGGTGCCTCAGCGGATGAGGGCGTCTGAGAATGGAGGCGTTGAGGGGCCGGCGGCGTGTAGAGGGTGCGCGGAGGCTGGAGGCTGGAGGTGGAGAGGCTAGGGTTTGCTGGGATTTGTGCGTTGGTGGCACGCTGGACTTTTTGGCAGGCTAGGTCGGTAGCTCTTGGACTAACAACATGGGCTAGAGAACTCGGCCTTTGTTTATTGTGCTAATGGGCTGAAACTCTAAACCATTTCTGGTTCTAGAGAACGAATGTTTGCCTTGGGGCCCAAGTCACGGGCCATGTATTACATCAACCAGGGCCTGTAGCGTTGGTACTTACCCTGTTTCCGTCTTTTTAGAGCAAGGTTTGTAATACTCTCTTCCGATTTATATTATTGTTCTCAACTTTATCTAGATTTAGACTAGATATATCCGAATCTAGACAAAAATAATAATATGGACCGGAGGAAATACTAAATCCCACTTCTGGCTTCTCGCTATAAGTGACTGCCATATCATCCTAATCTGCTAAAGAATCTATATAGTAACTTAATAGAATAAAAAAATATAGCAACCTAATAGCTGTAAGCAAGTACTATTTTATCAGTCCATGACACATCTTATATTCTCCTAAAGTTTCTAGGATCACGTGTTGCATCTCGCTTTGCATAAGAGCATGTATCATCTTATATTCTCCTAAAGTTTCTAGGATCACGTGTTGCATCTCGCTTTGCATAAGAGCATGTACAATAGTAGATTATAGGCTTTTGATATGGCATTTTTGCCTATGTGCAGTATAGAGTCAAGGAAAAGGACACCCCTCCCCGCGCCGCATGTGTCGCTCTCGAGCAACACCGGGGGCTCCACACCCTAGCCTTCATAGGCCTCGAATCCTTGCTTCCCCTTCCTCGTCGTTGTCGTCAGTAGCCCTGGTCATCCAAAGACAGCGGCATGCCTCTTCTCTGTTGGTTTTCTCAAGGCCGCATTCGTTCTCTCGTCCTACCGCTACCCTCTCCTAGGTCGATTCATTTTGACCCAACAAGCACCTTCTCCAGCGGTCCAGGCTCAGCTGCGGGCTCCCCCTGGGCAGCTCCGGTGTCATCTCCGTCGTGGTGGCGGGTGCCTGGTTTAAATCTGGCTGGAGATTGTCCATTGTTGGCGGTGGTGATGGCCACAAGCGTCGTGCTCCTACTTTAAGGCGTCGCCTTGATGTCTCTCCCCTCAGTTTGTCAAGTTCCACCGCTTTGTGCTGGTTCCTCCCCTTTTTCTTGGCCTCAAGTGGTGCTTTTGTCCTCACTCCGAGTATGGATCTCTCCTCGGCTCTCTTTGCTTCGGATGATCTTCATGGTTGTTAACTTGCCTTCTTTTAGACGGTGATTTTCAAGATTGTGCAGCCAACCTCGAGACCAGGGTGGTTAGTCAAGGTGAGGCAGTGCCATGGGAACTACCGGTGTTTCCTCCTAAAGGTTCGAGTTGCCATTTCTTAGGTTTCTTCATGGCCAAGTCTTCGTGCAAGGATGCGATGTGGCCATCGGTAAAAGTTGTGCAAGGCTTTGTCCATTGTGGCGGCGACGACATTCTCGGACACCGTTCTCCTCCTTGGAAGCATCACCATTGTTGTCCCTCCTTTAACTTCCAGTTTCCTTGCAGGCTTTTGGCGTCGTCGGCCAGCTCGGCATTTGGTGGGTAGTAGCTTGTGCGAGTTGGGTTCTGTTGAGTTCTGTACCTATCTTCATCTGCTCCAATTTCAAAGTATCAACCTTGTCTCCAATTCAGCCGAAGATGGTGCCCCTGGTTGAGTGGATGAAGCGAGTAGGCTCCTTTCACAATGTTTGTCTAGCGTTATGTGTCCATGTTTTTCTGATGCTGTTTTTCTAAGCTTGTAATCTTAAGTTGGTATCCCAATAAACTGTTGTAAGTTCACTTGGGCGGTGAGGCTTTATTAATTTAAAGTCAGACTCTTTAAAAAGACACGGAAAAATGAAAATCGTGAGCTCTCATGCAAGAACCAACCTCTAGGCGTGCTCCTAGGCAAAAGCATTAAATGCAAGAAAGAAAAGAGAAGAAGAGAAAAAAATACTCTAGCATAATAGTCAACCTTATAGTAAGTAATTATAGAGCTCGCTATTGATAATATGTCAGTTTTATATAAACCGTTGTTGGCTTTACTATTGTTCTTGCTCTGAGAGTCAACTTCTCTTCTCTCCTCCATGTCACCCAAAATATATTATTTAAAGTCTTATAGATTGATTATATAAGCTTATTGTGCTTGTTCTTAGCTGCTATCCAATTTTGTTTGGCCAGAGGTTTAGGCTAGTTCTTTTAGCTGCTTATAAAATAAAAGTTGTCTCATTCCTAGCTTCTTCCGCAAGCTGGCTTATTCATTAAGATTTTTAAATTAGTTATAAAATAATTAGTTTGGGAGTCACAATAATTAAGCTAGAGTACTTTCTAAGCTGCCAAAACAACTCGGTCTGATTAGTTTTCCGCTTTTGTCGTGGGTAGGCTAGAACCCGATATAATAATAAACCAAGAAGCACAACGTTCTAAAACGTTAACCCTTTTGTCAGCATAAGCACATGGTATATCCCTTTTGTCAGCATAAGCACATGGTATATCTTATTGTAACGACCATAATTTCTAACGGGTTTTGCCAATTTTCGGTCGATTAAGAATTAGGTTACCACTCACTGGATTTGCATCGCGATTTGTACATCACGTGAGTTACAAGTGGTGCAGCAAGTGGATTTTCAGTTGCAAGTAATTATTTTTAGTCGCAAGTGGGTGCCAATTGAGATATTTATAGTTGCAAGCCCATTCACAGTCTTTTTTTGAAATGGGGAGCGGAGCCCCGACCTCTACATCAAGCGTGCGCACAACCTTTATTTATTATTAGAACCACATTGTTTGGCAAAAGCCATTATAAAGATGATACAAACCGGAACCGCCAAAGCTAAACACTGAGCAAAAACGATAATTGTATCGCCGGCTTTCCAACGAGATCTATAAAATCCCTATCTACCTGTTTCGACCCCCCTGGTCACCCACATTGTTGCCACTCGCCAAGAGAAGCTGGAGTGCCTTGGCACGACGGCACGAACTCAAGTGAAAGGAGTCCTAGAACCGCACCACGGAGTTGCGTCCACGCACACGCTTCGGATGTCGCCGCCTTCAAAATCTTCCACCAGCCCGTCGTCAGCATGTTGATCAATGCACAGACCCTCGCCACACCAGCCACCGACACCATCTCGGTGCCAAGCAGCACCACCCCCCGCGCGCTAGCCGCTCCACCCTCTCGCCGCTTCCATCCAACACTGCTCCACAGACAATGCTCCCAGGAGAGAACGCGATACCGACACCGCGTCACTGCCATCGCCCAACCCGAAGATCTTAGGATTTCCCCCAGAGTAGCACGACTGAGGTCGATACAAGGTGCACGGCGATGCCTTCATCAAGGTAATGACGTGGTAACGACGCCATCGCCTGCCAACGGCTCGGTTTTCACCGGCACCTATGTCTCCCCGCCTCACTGCTGGGACTGGAAGACGGATCGCGAGATCTGCCAAACCAGCCGCAGGCCAACCACCTTCGATGGAGAAGATGACCACATCCACCAAACCCAGGGCCTCCAACGATCCCTACAGCCGGTGAGAACTCCAAAAGCGATGCCCTCAAGAGGGGAACGATGCACGTGACACCGCCATCGCTCGATCCCTCGGGATCTGAGGTTTCCCCCTGAGTTTTCTTGGCTAGAGGGACGAGGGGCACCAGATCGCCGTCCGCCACGTCGCTGCTCCTCCAGCCATGCCGCAGCCGCCGCACGCCAGAGATGCCACGCCGCTGAGGTGCCCGACGTGCACCCCATCCGCAATGAGGATTGGCGTCCCGCGCCACCAATCTACGTCGGGGAAGACGAGAGATCCCCCTGCCACCGCCGCCGGCAGTGCCTAGGCTTTGCATGGCCACGACCTTGGTGGCGGCAGGGGAGAGAGGTGGGAGGGGAGTTGGGGGGCTGAGGCGGCGGTGGCTAGGGTTTCCCCCCGTCGCCACACGGGGGCGAGAGGAGGGGGGAGGAGGGAGGGAGGGAGGGAGGAGGGAGCTATAACTGTACTCTAAACTAGAGGGAGGATTTCACTTCCCCTGCCTCTATACCAACTAGGGATGCATACAACCATTAAGCATGAGTACTAGGATTTTTAAACTTGGTTAAGCACCAAGTCTGGTCCTCAGGATAAATTGCATGAGTACTAGGATAACATGGTCCTTAAGTATAAATAGGAACCTAAATTCGCATCCATGCGGAATTGAACCCAGGTGTTGGCTTTGTACATCCACTCCCCCAAGCAAGCCCATTCATAGTTGTCGCAACAAACTAGAACTATTGTGCGAGGAGGGAGTTCGGAGACATGGTAGCAGAAGCCACAAGGAGTAATCGTCAAACTTAACATGGTGGCCTCGTTCAAAGAAGAAACTTTAACATGAGTAATAATCAGGGACTCGAAAGGGCCAATAATCAGCTACTCCTACAAGTTAATGACGTGGACATGGCAGAAGTTGTCGCCCTTATCCATGGTCTGAATTTAGCGTGACACTTGGGATGCAACAGAATCTTAATAGCACATTTGTTGTCAAAGCAATGCATGAAGGAGCCAATTCCTTAAGTCTAGTTATAGTTGTAAAAATCGCATATAACTACCATAATTCGGGCACTAGTTGCGAGTCAGTACCAAACATTCATATTTTTGCGAGCTAGTACCAAGTTTGCCATCCTGGAACCAAAAATAGGTCTAATTCCTATTTAATCGCATTTTGACATCCCTTCTGACTGGTAGAGCCCGTTTGGCAGTGTTGACATGGCTACATAACTGGTCAATGCGATGAGTGGATATAGGTGATACGTCCAAAATGTATCTATTTTTTCGAACACTTTTACTATTGTTTTTCCTCTAAACTTATGTGAATTGGATGCAACTAACACAGACTGACGTTGTTTTCAGTAGAATTACTTTGGTGTCTAGTTTTTGTGCAGAAAATCAACTATCAGGAAAAATCCCGAAAAATATGCTAAAAATCCTATTTCACCAGAAAAATCACGGAGCCAGAAGACGAGACGGAGTAGGGCCACGAAGGGCCCACACCTCCTGCCCGTGCGGGCCAGGTCAGGCCGCGCCTGGGGGTAGTGTGGCCGCCTCGGCTGCCCCTCGGTCTTCCTCTTCGCCTATAAGTTGCCCCTTGACCTAAAAACCAGGGGGGTTCAACGTTTTTCCAGAAAGAGTTCCGTTGCATCACCACCACTAGATTCCGTAATTCGGAACCAGAAACTCCGTTCTGGCACCCCGCCGAGACGGGGAATTGGAGGAGATCATCGCCATCATCATCACCATCGCTTCTCCATCGACCATCCATGTTTCCCCCATCTATGAGTGAGTAATCCCCCATTGTAGGCTATGGGGATGGTAGGGATTGGATGAGATCGTTCATGTAATGGCATCAGATTGTTAGGGCATGGTGCCTAGTATCTTTTATTGGTTCTTTTTGACTTTGTTGCAACTTGTTATGCTTAATGCTTGTCACTAGGGCCCGAGTGCCATGATTCCAGATCTGAACATGTTATTGATTCATTATGATAGTATTGTTTATGGTCTTACCTACAAGTTGTATACACACGTTGTTGTCCGGAACCAAAGGCCCCGAAGTGACAGAAATTGGGATAACCGAAGGGAATGGCTTTGATGTGAGGATCACATGTGTTCACGGAGTGTTAATTCTTTGCTCCGGTGCTCTATTAAAAGGAGCACCTTAGTGCCAGTAGTTCCATTGAGGCCCCGCTGCAAACGGGCTGGCAGGACAAAAGATGGTGTGCAAGTTTTTATTGCGAGCACGTATGACTATATATGGAACACATGCCTATGATTATCTAGTACTTGGATGCTTTATATTATTAATCTGCAAAAACCCTATGTTCTGATTGCTATATGAATTGTCTTGTCCATGCAACACCCGTCCATCCATCCCTATGTCTACCGCGCTTTAATCCTACTGTTTACTGCAATTGTTACTACTGTCTTTACTTTTACTACCGCTATTACTTTGCTACTGCTACTACAAAACTGTTGCTACTGATAAACTGCTGTGAGCAAGATTGTTTCCAGGTGCAGCTGAATTGACAACTCAGTTGTTAAGGCTTATAAATATTCTTTGGCTCCCCTTGTGTCGAATCAATAAATTGGGTTTCACTTCCCTCGAAAATACTACGATACACCCCCTATACTTGTGGGTCATCAAGACTATTTTCTGGCGTCGTTGCCGGGGAGCATAGCTTTATTTATCAAGTCCACTTGGAATCATTATTGTTCGCTGCCATACATCCATCATGGGTAAGTCTCGTGATGACAAGGTTCCTATTTTACCATCCACTACAAGAAGAGGTATAGATCTGAACACCTCTATTGCTCTTGATTCACCATATGTTATGAGTAAGCTCCTTACACCACCCCATACACATGCTACACACACTGCTACTACTGTTGAATCTGAAACTTCTGATACTTATGATGCCGCTTCTACTGTGCTTGATAAGAGTGGTTCATTAGGTCCTTTCCTAGATGCTACGATTGCTAGAACTATAGCTAGAAATACTGAAACTCCTAATGAAGACACTACTACACCTGTCAGTTCACCTGAGTCTAGAGAGAGCTATGATATTGAAGACGGTTATATTTATATGACCGATGAATAAGAGTCTCCTTGAGAGGCGTACTATAAGACCCAAATTGTCTCCTAATGCTAAGTTTGCTGCATCTCCCATAAACATTAAAGATAAGGATTATGATTTCTCTCTTGATCTATCTTACATAGCTATTGTTGCGAAAGAACCTTTTTGTGGGACTAGGAATGAAAGTGCGGTAGCACATATGACTGAGCTTTCTACCATGAGTGGCTTCTTTTCTGATGATGTTAAGATGCACACCTACTTTGTTGCTAAAATTTTCCCCTTTTCACTGAAAGGAGAAGCTAAAACTTGGTTTAATAATTTATCTCCTGGATCTATTGATAGCCCTGATTGCTTGATTAGTACCTTCCTGCAGAAATATTTTCCTCCTAGTGCTAGACATGCTATTTTGCAGGAACTTTTTGATTTTAAACAGGGAGAAAAAGAGATATTGCCTGAATCATGGGCAAGGTTTTGTGCTTTGATTCATGTATAGGCTGGATGTCCATTACCTAAGAATGAGCTTCTTGATATATTTTATAATAGACTAACCGAAGAATCTAGGACATACCTGGATAGTTGTGCTGATTGTGTTTTCAGGAATAGGACTCCCAAGGAAGCTGAGGAATTAATGGCTAAAATAAGCAAGAATTATGAAGACTGGACTCCTCTTGAACCAGCTATACCTAAAACAATTATACCTAAACCAGCCATACCTACGCCTATACCAACATCAAAGAAGAGGGGAGTTATTGAACTAGATGATGAAGTGATGAAGGAAGCTAAGAAATGTCTTAAGGAGAAGGGAATTAAAACTGCAGATGTCAAGAATTTACCTCCTATAGAAGAATTATGTAAGCCAATTCCCCACTCATCCACTATTGAGGTACACTCTCTCCAACATTTTGATGAAGGTGATATCCCTTACTCTAAACCTCCTGATCAATGCTTAGAAGAATTTGATGTTTTTAGTGTTAAGCAAGATAATTTTAATAAAAAGGTGCAAAATCATTTGATGGAAAACACTAGAGCTATTGTTGAGTTGAAGGATATTGTGGAAAGAACCTCTAATGATGTTAAAATGCTTGTTAAACATTTTCAAATGGTTCAAACTCAAATTGACCAGCTTATTAAAGTACAAAAGGACTTGCTAGTTAATGCTGCCAAAGGAAAACATGCTTATGAAATTAGAACTAGAAGTGGTGCTGCTACCCAAGATCCTCTATATCCTGAGGGGCATCCTAAAAGAATTGAGCAGGATTCTCAACAAGCTAAAAATAGTAGTACTACCCCTAAGAAAAGAAAAAAGAAACGTAAAACTATTGTAGAGCCTTCTGAACCTGCTAAAGATCCTAATAGTATATCTGTCTCTGATGCTGAAACTGAACGTGGTAATGAAGAAAATGCTCCTGATAAAGAAAAAGTTGAAGAAGAACCTGAAAGGCACACTAAGAATATAAATACACTAAAGAATATTTTGTTGCTAAGAAACATGGTAGTGAAAGAGAGCCATGTGTCCCAAAACATATGCCTTTCCCTGATAAGAAACACAAGTCAAAGGAAGATGAACACTATAATAAGTTTTGTGAGTGGATGAAACCTTCATTCTTGCAAATTCCTTTGATTGATGCTATTAAATTGCCTCCCTATTCAAAGTATATGAAGGATATTGTCTCGAATAAAAGGAAGATCCCTAATGAAGAAATTTCTACTTTGCTTGCTAATTATTCCTTTAATGGTAAGGTTCCAAAGAAACTTGGAGACCCAGGGATTCCAACCATACCTTGCTCTATTAAAAATAGTTATGTTAGAACTTCTTTGTGTGATTTAGGAGCAAGAGTTAGTGTCATGCCTTTTTCTCTCTATAAGAGACTTCAACTTGAAAGACTAATACCAACTGATATATCTTTGCAAATGGCTGATAAATCTACTACTATTCCTGTTGGTATATGTGAGGATGTACATGTTCAAGTGGCTCATAATTGCTTGATATTAACTGATTTTGTTGTGCTTGAAATGGCTGAAGATGATAATATGTCTATTATTCTTGGGAGACCTTTTCTTAATTCTACAGGAGCTATTATTAATTGTAATCAAGGAAAGGTGACCTTTAATGTTAATGACAAAGAGCATACTGTCTATTTCCCCAAGAAGATTGATAGGACTTATGGTTTAAATTCAATTGAACATGTTGAGGGCATTCAAGTTGGAGAAATATATTGTCCCATACCAAGAGAAAAATTTGAAACTATTATGATTGGGACCATTGCTATCAAGGTTGAGGTAACATAATCATTAGTGGAATACAAAGTTTTGTTTCATATAATTTTTTTTGGTAACAAGACCTGATCAACCTTGTTAACAAAGGGATTTTAATGAACAAAACAATGTTTTCACCATGATTATCTCCGCTTACTTCCATTCTATCCATTTCAATTTCTGCTTTCGTTTAGCCTACTTTTCTGTTGTTAGTTGCTTGCTTGTTAGAGTGTCTTAGAACTTCTGAAGTTTTAGTTTAGTTTTGTCATTGCATTATTCCAGAAACCTTTTTCTGTTAGAAAATCATTCATCTATACCTGAAAATTGCTCAAAAATAAAGTGTCTCGAAAAATTCCAGAAAATTCATATTAAATTTTTACGTGCAAAAGGGGCAGAGAGGAGCCTGGAAGGTACCAGGGGGGCACCAGGCAGGCACACCACCTGGTGGCGTGGCTAACCCAGGGGTGCGCCTGGCCATGGTGTGGGCTACCCCTGGCCCTCCACTCACTCTCTCACTTGCCCCTGCTCTCTCTCTCCCGAGAAAACACCAGTTCATTGCTCGAAATTGCGTTCTTGCTGTTCTTGCCCTCGATCTTTCGATCTCCTTGCTCAGCCCATCTTTGCTGCTGAAATTTGGAGCATTTGTTCTCCAGTATGTGACTCCTCCGCTTGTCCAAGTAGATTTGTGTTTAGTGGTTTTAATCTTGAGTATTTTGCTGCTGTAGGTGACAGGTTATGAGAGCTTGTAAGCTTGTTCAATGCTTAGAGATATTGTTTTGATGCATGTTTAGGCCTATATAAGTCCCTATGAGTAGTGCCCTTCATTATATATTCACTTTTGCAATCACTTGTTTAATAGATGTTTAAATTTCAGAATACCAAAGATGAACAACCACACCTTTGGAGAAAAATTTGAGAGGGACACACTAGGAGGTTAAGGCCTTCAAGATCAGCCTCTCAGTTTAGGTCTTCATACAACGAAGATCTCATTGCACCACGCTTTGGCAATGAAGGAGATGAGGGGGATGCTCACCCATCTACTTTTCCTTGTTATACCTTCTTGCAAGCTGCGGGGATTCTTGATGATTTCTTACTATTGATTCAGAGGGTTGGTTTGACCTCATACATGGAAGATGAGAGTGAGCAATATGCCATGCTCACCAAAACTTTCATTGAGAGTTTCGTTTTCACTAACACCCCCTATCAGTCAACTGTTTCTTTCAGAATTTATAATCTGCCATTTACCATGCCATTGGAAAGATTTTGCAGCATTATAGGTATAGGCATGACAGGGACCATGAAGAAGATTCAAGGGTGACCCGCTGATTTGCTGGAGCTCTACCGAGGTGTGACCAATGACGATGACCGCGTAGCTTAGTGCAGGAAGATAAGAAACATCCAACTCCCAGCTCTTAGATACTTTGCTTATTATCTTGCTACTAGCATTCTTGGTAGGGAGAATACGAGTAATATCTCTAATTATCATTTAGCCTTCCTCGCTGTTGCACTTAATAATGATACTCAATACAATCTTGGCTCTCTCATTGCTCGCCGCCTAGCTGCTAGGGGACCTATTTATGGGGGCATCATCGCTTCACGTATGGTCAATGCATTAGAGCTTTCTGTGGATCCAAATGATACTATATTGGCACCACAAAGGCTTGATCTTGTGGCCATGAAACACATCACTTCGTCACTATTGACTCTGATATGGACAGTTTAGTATACAGGATGTTGTTTACTGACGGGGATTAAAGGGAGATTGCTTTGCCGCAATCTACTTTGTTCAGTGTTCATAGGAGGCCGTGGTCGTGCTCCAAGAAGGAGGTGGACGAGCAGCTCCGCTTGCTTGGTTTCCACAGGCAGCACCAGGAGGATGTAGCCTCCTACGATTACTCTGCGCACTACAGTGGGGCGTCCTCGAGCTCGCACCAGGACGAGGGTACCTCCTCACCGTACTACAGAGGCGATCCATCTTGGCCAGCTTGGGATTGATACCCACTTAGGCCAAAAGCCTAAGCTTGGGGGGGGGGGAGGTACACCGACATCACACTCATCTCCATATCATGTTTCGTCGGTACTTTGTATATTCATGTTTCGTTCTCTTTTTAGTTTTCGTTCTCTCTTTGTTTTTGCTTCCTACACAAAAAGACCAAAAATATTTCTGTTGTTTCTCTTTGTTTGCTTCTTCTTCTTTTTGCCTTGGTTTGCTTTTCCCTTTTTGCTTTGTTTGAACTATTCAAAAAACACAAAAAGATTTTGCTTTGCTTGTTCTTCCTTTTTGGTTCTTGCTTTTAAAAATCGAAAACACCAAAAATATTTGTTCTTGTTCTTTGGTTTTGTGAGTTTGTTGCAGGGTTCAGCAGTTCTTAGTGGAATTTGGTTTCATGTTATTATTCAAGCCACACAAGTGAAGGGCAATAATGAGGATTAATGACAACTTGAGGTGTGGTGATAGGCTGGTAACGGACTCTATTTGTTTTCATTTTTGTACATATACTCATTATTGTGGGCATGCTTAGTCTGTTCATGTAGGGTGTATGTTATTTATGGATGCTTAGTAGTTCTTGCTTTCTTATGATTAGCTCTAGCTCACTAATAGTTTGTAGCTTGTCATACGATTGTTTGCTTGCATTGCTCTATTCATAACTTGGTATGACACTGTGGTATCTCCCTATGAATGTTTCACTTGAATTGACTTGGCACATGCTCACGCATGCATATGACTGAAACAATAATCAGTTAAGCCTCGATGAATTATTTTGCCTCAGGGGTCTTGAATCACTTTCATGCCATGATTAGTCATGTTTTGTTGCAAGCATGATTATGACAGTTATTGCTCTCTCGTTTGTCGCTCCCTTACTATTGCTAGCCTTCACTTTCACTGAGTATAAGCTTTACTCGTGTTTCCAACTCCCCAAAAACCAATATTGCCAAAAGTGTCCACCATACCTACCTGTTAGCATCATTTGTATTTCCGTGCATATTCAATATGCCTTGTTTTCTTCCGAATAAAATGTTTGCTTGTTATGAGAAAGTTAGTTAGTAAAGCTCTCACGAACTTGATGGCACACTTTATTTCTTGCACTTAATAAACCTGAACCATTGTGACTGTCCATGAAAGTTATATGCTTGCAAATTATAGGCTGGGGATTAGCAGAACCGTGCTATCACGGGGAACGTTTTCAACACCTTTAAATATATACCCAGTTGATATCATGCTCTTTTGTTTGCGGATGTCGTCGGTGTGAAATAAAAGGGGAGCTTGTAAGTCCATGGAGTTATCTATGTGTGTTAGAGAAAAACGCCTAGGCCGCCGGTCTAATCCATGCCTAATCATGGTGGAAACCTGCAGCGTAACCATAATGAGTATCTATGAAGCATTCTTCTTATAAAAAAAGGAGATAGCTATTGAGAAAAAGAAAAAAAAGAGATTTGAGAAAAGAGGAAAGAGAGAAAAAAAGCACCATTTTCCCATGGTAAATAAGAAGATTGCTGAGATACTCGTTGTCTGCTTGCCTTGTCATTTTGATATAGGGATTCTTCCATATCATCGGGCAAGGGGTACCCTGTTGGCGGTTCTCTATGATACGCACGTATTTACTATGACAAGAACTTACTGGTAACTAAAGTTGAGTAGCATGAGGAGCGGCCCTCGTACTCAAGGGACATGAGATTTCTAGTTTATAGTTTGTCAAGCATATAACTCAGATTGGACCTCACTTTCACCTTAACCATTTAAAGATGCTTATGATAGGGGCAATGAGAGCTCAAAGCTAATGAGTACCATACTTTCAGCATTTGGAATCTTTTCAAACTTTTCAAAACCTTTTCATTCCCTTGTTGAGTCACCACCCATTCTATGAGCACTTTCTTGAGAGCATGATTGTCATTCTTAGTGTAATGTGCTTGTCTCAAAACTTGATTAATCGTGTTATGACTTTGATGCTTGAATCTTTGACATCTTTACTTCTAGTCTTCACTTGAACTTCACAGGTGCCTTGGCACTTATGCTCTACAATCAAAGGCAAGCGAGATACCACTCTATCATACCTTTTTATGAGCATCACAATGTTGCTTATGTTTATGTTTCATGCTACTTATTATTTTTGAGTTGGAATCTCTTCATAGCTTGCAATGACCATTAAGAGAACTTAGTTGCATACTCTTTATTATGAATTGTCTGATTAGTTGATCACATGCTGAGAATATATACATCTTATGATAGCAAACGTGTTCGTGAAAGTTTCTTTTATCGCACTCAGTTTTCAACTGAATTGCTTGAGGACAAACAATAAGCTAAGCTTGGGGGGGGGGGGGAGTTGATACGTCGAAAACGTATCTACTTTCTGATGGGTTTGTAGCATGGAAAACAAAAAAATTCTACCGCAAGAACGAACAAAACCCAGATCTAATCTAGATAAAAGCCAAGATATAAGCTATTAGACATGTGCAACGAGATAGATAGGAACTAACCCTCGTAGTTCCGAAAGCGTTAACGAGATTACATCTCGTGGTTGATGTAGTCGATCACTTGCCGATCTCAAGATCGTGTGGACGATCCTTCCGGCGTCACGTTCCGGCAGCGCTTCCGCAGTCGGTCAAGTGGACGATCCTTCCGGCGCCGCGTTCGGGCAGCGCTTCCGCAGTCGGTCAAGTGGACGATCCTTCCGGCGCCGCGTTCGGGAAGCGCTTCCGCAGTCGGTCACACGTGCGGAGTCGAAGCAGACCTTCCTCTCCTCGTTCCAGCGAGCAGCGGAGGTAGTAGATCTTCTCCACGGAATCCCAGCAGCACGACGGTGTGGTGGTGGTGGTGGAGTAGAGAATTCTGCAGGGCTTCGCCTATGCCTATGCAGAAGAAAGGTGGAGGAGAGAGGCGGCAGAGATTGGAGTTGTGGGAGCAGGGCCAAGAGGGGGCGCCCCTGCCCTTCTATTTAAGGGGGGAGGCGCGCCTGGGGAGGAGGAGTCCTTGTAGGACTCCCCTCCTATGGCCGGCGGTGGGAAGGGGGAGGAGTCCTCCTCCCCCACGAATCCATGTCTTGCCCCACCAGGACTCCTTTGATCCTTTCTTGGTTTTCAAGCAAACTCCAAGAAATCCTCTAGAACCTTCCAGAACATTCCGAAACCTTCTAGAATCTCCATACAAACACTCCGGAACATTTCCTAACTTAGAAAATGATCCCCAATATATGAATCTTATTCTCTGGACCATTCCGGATCTCCTCGTGATGTCCCGAATCCAATCCGAGACTCCGAACAACATTCGGTCTCCAACGCATATTCCATATCTACTTAAAACAACTTTGAACCTTAAGTGTGTCACCCTACGGTTCGTGAATATGCAGACATGACAGAGACACATCTCCTATCAATAACCATCAGCGGGACCTGGAGATCCATAATGGCTCCCACATACTCAACGATGACTTCGCGATCGATTGAACCACTTACATACGAAACTAATTCCCTTTGTCACGCGATACTATACTTATCCGAGGTTTGATCGTCAGCATCTCCATACCTAGTTCTACCTCGTTACTGATAAGTACTCTTTACTCGTTCCGTGATATGTCATCCCTTGTGACCCAGTCACATGCTTGCAAGCTAACTAGATGACATTCCACCGAGAGGGCCCAGAGCATATCTATCCGTCATATGGATGGACAAATCCCAATCTTGGTTCATGCGCTTCAACACATACTTTCAGAATACCCAATGACACCTTTATGACCACCCAGTTACGAAGCGGTGTTTGATGTCATCAAAGTATCCATCCGGTGATGGTGATTAACATAACCTCATGGTCGAAGGATTAGGTTACTATGCATTTGAAAGCTTATAGCAATACGAACTTAATGACTTGATCTTTATGCTACGCTTACTATGGGTGTGTGTCCATTATATCATTCTCCTAATGATATAACCTTGTTATTAATCACATCCAATGTCCATGATCAGGAAACCATGATCATCAATTAATCAACAAGCTAGTTCAACAAGAGGCTTACTAGGGACTCTTTTATGTTTACAAAACACACATGTATTAGTGTTTCCTAATAATACAATTATAGCATGGGATGTAAACATTTATCATAAACATAAAGATATAATAATAACCACTTTATTATTGCCTCTTGGGCATATCTCCAACAGTCTCCCACTTGCACTAGAGTCAATAATCTAGTTAAAAACTTGTGCATTCAACACCTATGGCTTTCTGGTGTTGTATAGACACTATTGCTAGTGGTAAACATAATCTTCGGATCTGACACTTCCAGGTCCGTGTGTATTTGCATGTCCTTGCGTCTCTACACATTTCTCATTCTCCAATGAGATGGCATTGTATAAATTTGGTCCTTTGGTGAGACCTTTAGTTCTTTCGGCTCAAAATATGTTGATATTATTGCCACACAATATATCTTCATAGTATTAGCCCACTTTGAACCACACCTAGTTTGATAACAAACTACTTAACACAAATGCCCTCCTTTGCTGCTACTATAGCAGTTTATATACTTAGCCTTTTGTTGTAGTACCCGTCACAATGTCTCAATTTTTGGAACTCATCCAAATCCATCATGGAACATCCTTTCCATTACATTGTGCTGCCCATAGTCTAAATTGAGATAAATTTAATTTGTATCTTGTGACAAAACTAGTATCAATGTAATATTTTACAATGAACTACCTTTAACTATTTGTCATTTA
The DNA here is from genome assembly GCA_910589775.1 of Avena eriantha. Classification (NCBI taxonomy): domain Eukaryota; kingdom Viridiplantae; phylum Streptophyta; class Magnoliopsida; order Poales; family Poaceae; genus Avena; species Avena eriantha. The sequence goes on from OU342743.1 coordinate 77,300,572, forward strand.
TACATGGTATATTCTTAGTTCTTCTAAAGCTCATAAGAATATCTTTACTATTGTCCAATGATCATTTTATGAATCATTCTGGTATATGCTCATAACATTTAGAGCATAGGACATATCTGGATGTGTACATCTCAAAGAATGATTGATCAAAATATTCTTGTGATTTCACCAAGTGTCAAAACACTTGAATCTCGTGTCAACACACTCGAATCTTGATTCAGTCCTTTCCGTGCGTCAAGAACCTTTCTTGTTGTTTCCATATTGAACTTATTCAACATCTTATCTATGTACATTTGGCAAAACCATATTAGCGCCTCAATCTATCCATATAGACATTGATGCCTAATTTGGGTTATGCCTAAGTCTTTCATCGAAATGAAATTCTTAACCTGTGTCAATAAAAGATACATCATTTCCAATCAACAATATGTCTTTCACATAATGTATTAGAAATATGTCTCAGCGCTCCCACTTAATTTCTTGCAAATGCAAGCATCTTCATCATCTCCGATGAATTTAAACTCTTTTAACAGTTTCATCATGGTGAAGATTCCAACTCCGCTATGCTTACTTCAACCACTGAAGTTTTGCATACTCTTTTAGCATCCTTTGAATTAACAAAACCCTTTGGATCATGTCATGTACACGTCCTAGGTAACCATTCTATTAGAAGAACTTGTTTTGTTTGTTCAACTACCATATACCAAAATATATGTAGTGGTTGCTACATTAATCCGTCCAGACTAAATATCGCTATGAAAGATCAAATCTTATCATAGTCAATTCCTTGAACATTGTCTTAAACTCTTTCCGACATGTTGACTATTTCATAGATGTTAAACATCCATGTCTTATTTCTTTATAAATCCAAACACGACCGATAGGCTTCACGCCTTTCCGGAGGGTCTTATAAGTTCAGAAACTTGATTTCTCGTGTATGGATACTATCACGGATTCCATGACTTCTAGTCATTTTATGGAGTCAGGGCCCATCATCGCTTCTTTGCATGTAGTCGGTTCATCATTGTCAAAACAATAACGACTTGCTTATCAAATCTTACTATTTGATTCTTACCGACCCACACGGTTCTATAGGAACTCTAATCTCCGAGATCACACCTTTTGTAATCATGAGAGCCATGAGCATTGCGGCCGTCACCTGGACACTTTCCGGCGCTGCGCTACTTAGCACATATAGCTAAGGTTCAACAACCTTATCAAAGTTCTATTGTCCTCCCACTTAACTTTTCACGAAAAATTCCTTCTCAAGAAACTTGACGTTCCAAGTAACAAACTCTTTTGTCCTCGGTGTTATGGAGAAATTCCCAACAAATTTTTTGGGATAACCTACAAAGAAGTGCTTATCCGACTTTGGTTGTAAACATTTTACTTATGCATAACATACCAAAATTTAAGAAAAGACAATTCGGGTTTTATCCCAAACCATAACTCATACGGTGTCATTTCAACGGATCACGATGGGGCTCTTTTTAGTGTAAAAGCGGTAGTCACTAAAGCTTTAATCTTTAATATATAATGGCAGTTTTATAAATGACACCTTTGATCTTACCATGCCAAACAAGGTTTCATTACATATCTTGAACACTCCATACTCCTATGGTGTTTTGGGAAATGCAAATCCATGGAACGATTCCTCAAATCTTAGGTGTTTTTGCTAAACATGTAACTCAAATATCTTCCTTTATGATCGAATCATAAACTCTTTATTTTCTTGTTACAATGATTTTTAACTTCATCTTGAAAGTCTTTGAACAACTTTCAAATGTTTCATACTTCCTCCTTATTAAGTAAATATACAGATATATTCACTCAAATTTTCGGAGAAAGCATATGAAGCAAAAAGATCCATCGCATATGACTACACATAATGGACTATGCACATCAGCATGCACAATTTCCAATAAGCTAGTCATCCGTTCCTATCTGGCCTATGGACGGAGTTTCAATTATCTCGAGGAAAGTCTTACATGCGTCAATTGATCAAAATCAAAAGACTCCAAAATTCCATCAACATGGAGTTTCTTCATGTTTTCTTTCAAATATAATTTAAACAGCGATGTCACTTCATAAGTGATCTTTCAATCATTTGTCTAGCGACATTTTAGCAATAGTGTTTATGGATGTGATTTCTCCCACTAGACTTGTAAAAGTTCATCCATCCTTTATGGAATACGGTTATTATTTGAACAACCATTGTTCTCGTAATACCGGAACAAAATAACAATTATTAAAACAAATCTTGAAGGCTAGGTTTGATGACAACGAAAAACACAATAACACTTTATTTGTTTCCGATGAACATCATCACTCATTCTCTTGCTAGTTACTTAGGCCATTGTAGTTCATGAATTGCGTTGTCCTGTATGACACTTCATACCAACCGATTCGGTATCCAATACCTAAGAGCCACATTGTTTAACAAGCAAGGAATACAACCATAACATGTATATCTTCTACATACCCAAGTTGGACATCTCCAACCTTATAATTTCTGCCAAATATTTTATAGATTCTCTTTCAGCAATTCCTTTTTTTTAAAGAATCTATCAACATCAATAGTGGTGTCATTCACATGACACATAGTACAAAGCATATATAGTCAAATACTAATACCTTTGGACTTGCACTTTGAAGTGGATCACCATCATCAAATGTTTGGCATTCTTTCAAAAATCCATTCTTTAGTAATCTATTAGTGTAGTAAACATTTTACTTACATCTTCTATTCATCCTTATCATGACAACTTTCATGATCAAGCTGCTACAACTTATAAAGGTGAATTGCGAGTATAATGTTTCTTTTTCAAAACCTTTTGGAGGATTAGGACGACTAGCATCTCCAACCTTCACAAATTCTCATCAAATATGAGGACGTATACTCTATCATGTTGTAACCAACACATTGTTTTAGATATCGCAATACCTTTCACATATGATGGTTTCTAAAACATTGCTTTCAGCTCTTAGATAAACTTGATATTAAAAACAATCTTTTGAGTATCAAGAATCATGGAGGCAAACATGATACATTAGATACTAACACTGGAATTGTTACTCTACTATTTATTAAACTTCACAGAGTGAACGGAGTTTGCTGAAAGTTTGCAATAGGACTTTTAAACTTTAAATTGACACTCAAAACAATACGATACCAGTTCGTAAAGCAAATATCCAGAATTTCTATAGTTCCACTATCTCAACTATAACTAAGCGTAAGGTGGTGAACGGATGCCAATGACTACAACAAACTATGCAAATTCACTTTGATTGTGTTTATGATAAATTGAGTTCGACTAATCCAAATTACAAATGAACTCCCACTCAAAACAACATCCCTCAAGTTGTTTTAGTGATTACATGAACCAAATCCACTACACCAAGTCCGATCATCACGTGAGATGATGTAGCTTTAAAGGCGAACAATCAACATGTTCATCATATCATCCATATGACTCATGCTTTACCTTTCGGTATTCTGTGTTCCGAGACCATGTCTGTACATGCTAGGCTCGTCAAGGTTAACCTTAGTTTCTGCATGTGCAAATCTGGCTTGCACCCGTTGTATGCACACATAGAGTCTATCACACCCGATCATCACGAGATGCTTCGAAACGACGAGTCTTAGCAACGGTGCCAACTAAGGACGAACACTTTATTACTTGATATTTAGTGAGAGGGATGATCTTATAATGCTATCGTCGCGATCTAAGCAATACAAGATGCATAAAGGATTAACATCATAGGCAATTCATAATATGTGATATGATATGGCCTTTCTTCTTGTGCCTTTGATCTCCATCTCCAAAGCATGGACAAGATCTCCATCATCACCAACGTGGCGTCAAGTTCCGTGGCGCCGCTTCATGGTTGTCCATCACCACCAACAACTATTACAACTACTTGGAATAAAGCTATTACATGATGAATAGACACGCAGGTCTTAACAAAATTTAAAGACAACCATTAGGCTCCTGCCGGTTGCCATATTACAATAAGGATCATTGCATACATCAAATATAATTACAATCACATAATGGCCATATCACATCACAAAAACCCTACAAAAACGAGTTAGACGCCTCTAATTTTCTTTGCATTTTTTACGTGGCTTGGGGCTTTCGAATAAGAATGGATCTTACCTACGAACATGAACCACAACGTTGATACAAGTGCTATCAAGTGCAAAGTGTAGATTGGATCTATACTATGGTGGGAGAGACAGACACCCACAAAGCCACTTGTGCAAAGCAAATTACACGTCAAGCGTGGAGCAAGTCTCATGTGCGATGACATGTAAGGTTAGCCCGAGCCGCTTCATCCCACCATACCGCAAGATGCAAAGTACACAAAGCAAAAGATGGCACAAGCACCAACGCCCACAACACCATTGTGTTCTACTCGTGCAACAGATCTACGCATAGACACGGCTCTGATACCACTAATGGGTTCGTAGCATGGAAAACAAAAAATTTCTACCGCAAAAACGAACAAAACCCAGATCTAATCTAGATAAAAGCCAAGATCTAATCTATTAGACATGTGCAACGAGATAGATAGGAACTAACCCTCGTAGATCCGAAAGCGTTAACGAGATTAGATCTCGTGGTTGATGTAGTCGATCACTTGCCGATCTCAAGATCGTGTGGACGATCCTTCCGGCGTCACGTTCCGGCAGCGCTTCCGCAGTCGGTCAAGTGGACGATCCTTCCGGCGCCGCGTTCGGGCAGCGCTTCCGTAGTCGGTCAAGTGGACGATCCTTCCGGCGCCGCGTTCGGGCAGCGCTTCCGCAATCGGTCACATGTGCGGAGTCGAAGCAGACCTTCCTCTCCTCGTTCCAGCGAGCAGCGGAGGTAGTAGATCTTCTCCACGGAATCCCAGCAGCACGACGGCGTGGTGGTGGTGGTGGAGTAGAGAATTCTGCAGGGCTTCGCCTATGCCTGTGCAGAAGAAAGGTGGAGGAGAGAGGCGGCAGAGATTGGAGTTGTGGGAGCAGGGCCAAGAGGGGGCGCCCCTGCCCTTCTATTTAAGGGGGGAGGCGCGCCTGGGGAGGGGGAGTCCTTGTAGGACTCCCCTCCTATGGCCGGCGATGGGAAGGGGGGAGGAGTCCTCCTCCCCCACGAATCCATGTCTTGCCCCACCAGGACTCCTTTGATCCTTTCTTGGTTTCCAAGCAAACTCCAAGAAATCCTCTAGAACCTTCCAGAACATTCCGAAACCTTCTAGAATCTCCATACAAACACTCCGGAACATTTCCTAACTTAGAAAATGATCCCCAATATATGAATCTTATTCTCCGGACCATTCCGGATCTCCTCGTGATGTCCCGAATCCAATCCGAGACTCCGAACAACATTCGGTCTCCAACGCATATTCCATATCTACTTAAAACAACTTTGAACCTTAAGTGTGTCACCCTACGGTTCGTGAATATGCAGACATGACAGAGACACATCTCCTATCAATAACCATCAGCGGGACCTGGAGATCCATAATGGCTCCCACATACTCAACGATGACTTCGCGATCGATTGAACCACTTACATACGAAACTAATTCCTTTTGTCACGCGCTACTATACTTATCCGAGGTTTGATCGTCAGCATCTCCATACCTAGTTCTACCTCGTTACTGATAAGTACTCTTTACTCGTTCCGCGATATGTCATCCCTTGTGACCCAATCACATTCTTGCAAGCTAACTAGATGACATTCCACCGAGAGGGCCCAGAGCATATCTATCCGTCATATGGATGGACAAATCCCAATCTTGGTTCATGCGCTTCAACACATACTTTCAGAATACCCAATGACACCTTTATGACCATCCAGTTACGAAGCGGTGTTTGATGTCATCAAAGTATCCATCCGGTGATGGTGATTAACATAACCTCATGGTCGAAGGATTAGGTTACTATGCATTTGAAAGCTTATAGCAATACGAACTTAATGACTTGATCTTTATGCTACGCTTACTATGGGTGTGTGTCCATTACATCATTCTCCTAATGATATAACCTTGTTACTAATCACATCCAATGTCCATGATCAGGAAACCATGATCATCAATTAATCAACAAGCTAGTTCAACAAGAGGCTTACTAGGGACTCTTTTATGTTTACAAAACACACATGTATTAGTGTTTCCTAATAATACAATTATAGCATGGGATGTAAACATTTATCATAAACATAAAGATATAATAATAACCAGTTTATTATTGCCTCTTGGGCATATCTCCAACACTTTCCCGAACACTTTTGCTATTGTTTTTCCTCTAAACTTGTGTGAATTGGATGCAACTAACACGAACTGACGCTGTTTTCACCAGAATTACTTTGTTGTCTAGTTTTTGTGTAGAAAATCAACTATCAGGAAAAATCTCGGAAAATATGCCAAAAATCCTAAGACTCACGGAGCCAGAAGACGAGATGGAGTAGGGCCATGAGGGGCCCATACCACCTGGCCACGCGGGCTAGGCTAGGCCGTGCCTAGGGGTGGTTTGGCCGCCTCGGCCTCCCTCTTCGCCTATAAGTTGCCCCTTGACCTAAAAACCAGGGGGGTTCGACGTTTTTCCAGAAAGAGTTCCGTTGTGCCGCCACCACTAGATTTCGCTATTCGGAACCAGAAACTCCATTCTGGCACCCAGCCGGGATGGGGAATTGGAGGAGATAATCGCCAACATCATCTCCATCGCTTCTCCATCGACCATCCATGTTTCCCCCATCTATGAGTGAGTAATCCCCTGCTGTAGGCTATGGGGATGGTAGGGATTGGATGAGATCGTTCATGTAATGGCATCAGATTGTTAGGGCATGGTGCCTAGTATCTTTTATTAGTGCTTTTTGACTTTGTTGCAACTTCTTATGCTTAATGCTTGTCACTAGGGCCCGAGTGCCATGATTTCAGATCTGAACATGTTATTGATTCATTATGATAGTATTGTTTATGGTCTTACCTACAAGTTGTATACACACGTTGTTGTCGGAACCAAAGGCCCTGAAGTGACAGAAATCGGGATAACCGGAGGGAATGGCTTTGATGTGAGGATCACATGTGTTCACGGAGTATTAATGCTTTGCTCCGTTGCTCTATTAAAAGGAGCACCTTAATTGCCAGTTGTTCCCTTGAGGCCCCGCTGCAAACGGGCTGGCAGGACAAAATTTGTTGTGCAAGTTCTCATTGCGAGCACGTATGACTATATATGGAACACATGCCTATGATTATCTAGTACTTGGATGCTTTATTTTATTAATCTGCGAAAGCCCTACATTCTGATTGCTATATGAATTGTCTTGTCCATGCAACGCCCGTCTATCCATCCCTATGCCTACCACGCTTTAATCCTACTATTTACTGCAATTGTTACTACTGTCTTTACTTTTAATACTGCTATTACTTTGCTACTGCTACTACAAAACTGTTGCTACTGGTAAACTACTGTGAGCAAGATTGTTTCCAGGTGCAGCTGAATTGACAACTCAGTTGTTAAGGCTTATAAATATTCTTTGGCTCCCCTTGTGTCGAATCAATAAATTAGGTTTCACTTCCCTCGAAAATACTGCCATACACCCCCTATACTTGTGGTTCATCAATAGGGACACGTGTCAGTGTCTCTCTCACTCTCTTCTCTCCTTCATCGTGATCTGTTGGTCTTCTTCCTTCGGTGAATGCAGGAACACACGAGAGGGCACTGGCTTGGTCAATATCGGCAGCGCGCAAGCCGTCAGTGCTCGCCGTTGAAATTGGAGTGGTTTGGCACCGCACCACGCTCAAGACGGAGGGGCTCGGCACCACGGAGAACCCATGACCCCCAGGGACCTACGAGGTCTGGCCATTGAGGGAGTGCGGGGATCTATCGCTGCGAGATGCTCAGGCATAAACGGAGGTCAGCCTAAAGGTTTTCCATGGATTAGTCGATGGTGAGGCAGTCGGTGGTGGTTCGGCCATCTAGAATGCGCATGGGAAATTTCCTTCAAGGAATTGAGGCGCGGGAGGTTGTCCATGAGCTCAACGATGGATTTGCTCATGTGGTGGTCCTCCTCCTTGGCTCCATCCCCTCCCTGGTCTCACCACCCACTTCATCTGCTCGCCTCATCCCCTCTCTCTACACGCACGGGCTCGACCCCGCCGCTGCCCTGGCTCTTCCAAGCGGCCGTGGCCGGAGGCAAGTCGGGCCTACCTCGAGAGGCTCTCCGAGGCCATGCTACTAACTCGCAAAAATTATAAATGTGGGTACTGGCTCGAAATTAGTGGTGGTGGTTTTATAAAAATAACTCTAAATCATAATCGACTCTGTAATAATAACCATAGCCTGTTGCGTCGCGAGAATCAAATAAAGCGGTAGATGATCTTGCTAGGCAAGCATCTAGGGACTCTCCACGTTCCGACTTCTTTTACTGCCTAAGATCGTAAATGGTATGAGATTCGATTAACAAAGGATGCTACTCCCTCGGTTTCATATTACTCCGCACATTAAGAATAGTAAAAGTCAAGCTTCATAATGTTTGACCAACTATATAATAAGCTATTAACATTTATAATACCAAATGTATATATAATATGGTACTCCCTCCATCCCAAAATGGATGTCGCATGTTTGTCAAAACTTGGATGAATATATATAATAAATAGTGTCTAGATTCATCCAAATTTTAGCAAATCTTCGACATCTATTTCAAGACCAAGTGAGTAGTATATCTCACCATGTTCCATTTACTAGTATTAATTTGATATTGTAATTTTTGAGGTGACATGCACCATCATAAACTTGATCAAAGTATTTGTAAAACATTGATAGCTGTGATCATAGTACTTCAACATAACATGAAAGACAAAGTTCTAGCAATAAGACAAAGAAACTATGTTGCAACATGAAAAGGCACAAACAAAAGATTAATGAATAACAATGCTTTGCAATACGTTTGTTTGTTTCACATAAAGAAAACATAGCATAGTGGCATTCAGCTTGTCCCTCATAGAGTAGCAAACATAAATGCATAGGACACCTTCAAAGTTCATAAGAGTGACTAGATACAATAGTTTAAAACAAGCAATATCAAGTTATGCATCAATCAACTAGTCTTGGGACAATGCACATAGAACTAAGAATGGCCACTATGCTCTCAAAGTAGGTGCATAAAGATAGAAAGTGGAGACTCAATGTAATGGTGGAAGAAAGGCCTTTGTAAAAGGAAGTAGGGATTCAAGTCTCATAAAGAGCTTCCAAAAATTATGGTACTTATAGCTTTCAGCCCTCATTGCCCCTATCATAAGCATCTTTAAGGTGATTAAGGTTAAAGTGACACAACTAAGAGGATATGCTTGACAAGTTATAAATCGAAATCTCATGCCCCTTACTTACGAAGACCGAACCTCATGCTACTCAACTTTAGTCACAAGTAAGCTCTTGTCATTGTAAGTACATATGTATCATAAAGAACCACCAACGGGGTACCCCTTGCACATGATACATGAGCTATCCCATAATCAAAATGACAAGGCAAGCAGACAATGAGCATCCCAGTGATCTTTTTATTTGCTATTTGCATAGGTTTTTATTGAGGATTCTTCATAGAGTGCTCATTATGGTGATGCTACAAGTTTCCACCACGATTATGCATGGCTTAGGCTAGCGGCCCAGGCGTTTCTCTAACACACATACAAACTCCATGATCTTACAAGTTCCACTTTTATTTCACACCACCGGGATCCATAAGCAAAAGAACATGATATCAACGGGGTACAAAGGACATGTGCAATGTTGAAAGCGTTCCCCATGATACATGGTTCTGCTAATTTCAACTTATAAAGCGCAAGCATATACGCAACAAAGAAGGACCCAATGGTTCAACTTTATTAAGGGCAAGAAAAGTAAAGTGTGCCATCAAGTTCGTGAGAGCTTTAATCACTAGTTTTCTCATAACTAGTTTAATTTGGAAGGTAAACAGAAACATGAATATACTTGGAATAGCATATGCTAATAGGTAGGTATGGTGGACTCTTTGGAATAACTTGGTTTAGGGAGTTGGATGCATGAGTGGAACTCATACTTGGTTGTGGAGGCTAGCAAAAGACTGGGAGCAACAAACTAAGAGAGCAATAATGGCCATAATCATGCAGAGCGACAAAACATCATTGATCAAAGCATAAAGTGATACTACAAGTTGAAAACTAAAGGATAATAAAGGCTATGGTGACTTGAGATAGTCATAACATGGTGTGAGCATGCGCCAAGTCAGCCCAAATAAAGCATCAAAGGAGAATACCACTATACTATGCTTTAATATGCTAAAACAACACATGATTCATCCAAGGCACATTAAGCAATCTCAATTGTTTATAACAAGTCATGATACAGCAAAGAATACTAAGCATAAAGCCAAAACAGTATTAAGCATGGCATGACAAAGCATAGGCCACAGTCAAAAACAAGCTCTTTTTACCACATAAGCATGAACTTTCCTACTCTTTTCCAATCCAAACCAATCTATTTGAAAACCAATGCATGAAAGAGGGGGTCCAACCAATTTATTAAGCAAACTAAGCAAACCAAGCAAACGAAAAACCAAAACGAAAATGAAAAAGAAGACGCTCCAAGAACAACACAACTGTGCATGAAACAATAAAAATGAAGTGTTTGGAAGAAACCTGAGATTTTTATTGATGAAGAAGGGGATGGCTTGGGCATCCCCAAGCTTTGATGCTTGTACTTCTTGGATATTTCTTGGGGTGACACGCGTGGCATCCCCAAGCTTGAGCTTTAGTCCATCCTTCATCTCACTACTCATTCCTTCCATACACCTGAAATTTTTCCTTCATATAAAACTTCACACAATCTTTATTAGCAACATTAGTGCACTCAAGATAACAAGTCTTTGGGTTCAGTTCTAACACCAATAAAACTTCCATTAAAACACTATCTACTGTAGCACTTCCCTCAAAAAGCTCAATTCCCCAAAAAGAACCCACAAAGGAATCAACAAGAAGCAAATGCAAATAATGGCAGAAATCTGTCGAAACAGACCAGCAGGTAAAAATCCATTTTTTGAAGACCTTCTGTTGCTCAAATTAAAAAGTGTTGAACTGACGAAAGTTAGATAACAACCTGGGGCAGAAGTACAAAAATTCACGCCTCAAAAAGACGTACACATATTTTACACGAATTTTTACGGTGATGCACAAAAATCTGTTTCGGCACAGCAACTTTCCCAAGCATTACTTCTCTCTCATTAGAGGTTACTCTTGGCACAAAAAGCAAGTAAAAAGGATAAGGAGCGTTTATTACAGAGGTAATAACTTCCAAGACTCATCTAAAACTTTTGGGTTATCTCCCAATAAGTACTTTTCTTTAACGCCTTTAAGTTAGGCATGATAGTTTGCGAAGATGCTCACATAGGAAATATGAATTGAAGTAAAAGAGAGCATTAAGAAGCAAATTCAAAACACATTTAAGTCTAACCCACTTCCTATGCATAGGAATCTTGTAAATAAACAAGTCATGAAAGCACAAAGCAACAAGCATAGGAAAACAAAACAAGTGCAACTTCAAAAATTTCAACATAAAGAGGGGAAGCTTAATATTGTTGAGATACATAAAACCATGTTTCCCTCTCTCATAATAACTTTCAGTAGCATCATGAACAAAATTAACAATATAACTATCACATAAAATATCCTTATCATGAGCCACATGCATATAATCATTATTACTCTCCACATAAGCATAGTTATTCTTATTAATTATAGTGGGAGCAAATTCAACAAAATAGCTATCATTATTATTCTTATCACCATAATCATCAAATATAGGAGGCATATTGTAATCATAATTAATTTTCTCCTCAATAGTAGGTGGACTGAAAATATCATATTCAATATTGTAATCATCATATATTGGAGGTTTTGTATCATCATAAGCAATAGAATAGTTATCTTCCAAAGTTGGGGAACTAAAAAGATCATTTTCATAAAAACTAGCTTCCCCAAGCTTAGACTTTTCCATAGCATTAGCAATAATGGTGTCCAAAGAATTCATACTAACAACATTACTATTAGCATGCAAATAAAGTTCCATAGGATTTTTAATTTTCTCTTCAAACACTTCATGTCCTAACTCAAGATAAATGCTATAAAGTTCTCTAATTTTGTTGTTGTTTTCCATTAAGCCTAACTAGTGAAAACAAGAAACAAAAAGACAAAATTGCAGAATCTAAAGGAAATAACTTCGAGTACTCACACCGGAGGATGTGAGTATGTTTTACCTTATCTCCCCGGCAACGGCGCCAGAAAATAGGCGTTTGCCATGGGAGGTTCTTATTCTTTAATCTTCCGGTGTGAATACATTTTACCTTACCTCCCCGGCAACGGCGCCAGAGAAGAGCTTGATGTCTACGCACTTCTATTCTTGTAGACAGTTGTTGGGCCTCCAAGTGCAGAGGTTTGTAGAACATCAACAAGTTTTACCTTAAGTGGATCACCCAAGGTTTATCGAACTCAGGGAGGAAGTGGTCAAAGGTATTCCCTCTCAAGCAATCCTGCAATCAAGATACAAGAAGTCTCTTGTGTCCCCAACACACCCAATACACTTGTCAGGTGTATATGTGCACTAGTTCGGCGAAGAGATAGTGAAATACAAGTGGTATGGATATAAGAAAATGGTGCTAGAAAATAGCTTGATGGCTTGGAAGAGACTAAAGGCAAACTGAAATAAAGATGGAAGCAAGCAAACATGTAACAGATCTAGTAACAAACGGTGTTTCAATGCTTAGAAACAAGGCCTAGGGATCATACTTTCACTAGTGAACACTCTCATATAAATATATCATCTTCATGATACTACACTAAACTACTCTCAGGTTGGACACTCTAATCCATGGTAGGGCTATAACAACACACCTCAAAGTAAGCCTTTCCCATCTAGAAAACCCCACACTATCACCTTGAGTACTAGATGAGTCCAACAAACACCACAATCTCATAAAGCCATCCAACTCCAAATATAACTCATAACAAGTATTTGTAATCTCTAGCCTAAGTGCCACCATGGTGAGCACGCTGTCACTTTCACACACATGGGGAGAGCAGAGATCTAATAAAGCACTTGAGTAGCAAGGTAGATCTATAGATTACAAGCTCATGATCACAATATGATCATGCATAGAGAGAGAGATGAACACATAGCTATCGGTAGAACCCTTAGCCTCGAGAGAGAACTACTCCCTCCTCATCATGGGAATCAGCAACGGTGATGGAGATGGTGGTGGAGATCGATGGAGATGGCTCCGGGGGCACTTCCCCGTCCCGGCAAGGTGCCGGAACAGAGACTTTCTGTCCCCCGAATCTCCCTCCTTTGGTGGCAGCGGCACTGCGGAACTTTTCGTGGCTAGAGGCTTGACTATTTAGGGTTTATGCATCGGGAGGCTTCTTATAGGCGAAGAGGCAAGGTCGGTGGGCGGCCAGGGGGCCCACACCACCTGGTGGCGCGGCCAGGGCTAGCCTGCGCCACCACATGGTGTGGCCGCCCTGTGGCCCCTCTCTGTCTCGTCTTTTGGCTCCGTGAGTCTTCCGGTAAAATATCAACTTTGGCTTTTGTCCCGTCCAATTCCGAGAATATTCATTTTCTGACTTTCTGGAACCAAAAACAGCAGAAAACAGGCAACTGACACTATGTCATCTTGTTAATAGGTTAGTCCAAGAAAGTGTATGAAAAGTACTCCAAAGTGTGGACAAAACACGAGAAAGTGGATAAAACCAAGCATGGAACATGAAAAATTATAGATAAATTCGCAATGTATCAACTACTAGAAGTGGTTCAAAGCAAGATGGACTCCATCTTGGATAATGGAACATGGGAGATATCTGAACGTCCGTATGGGTGGAAACCTATAGGATATAAATGGGTATTTAAAAAGAATCATAGGGCTGATGGTACTATTGTAAAGTACAAAGCTCGACTTGTGGCTAAAAGCTATACCCAAAAAGAAGGCGAAGATTTCTTTGATACTTACTCACCTATGGCTAGATTTACCACAATTCTAGTACTACACTACTACTATCGCTGGTTGCCTATCATGGTCTTCTCGTTCATCAAATGGACGCTAAGATGGCTTTCCTAAATGGAGAGTTGGATGAGGAAATTTACATGGAACGGCATGATGGTTTTGTACTAGAAGGTCAAGAAAGAAAGGTGTGTAAATTGAAGAAATCTTTGTTTGGCCTCAAACAATCTCCCAAGCAATGTCATGAGAAGTTCGAAAGAACCTTGACATCTATGGGCTTTGTTGTAAATGAAGCCAACAAATGTGTATACTACCGCCATGGTGAGGGCGAGAGAGTTGTCCTATGTTTGTATGTTGATGACATATTAATTTTTGGGACAAGTCTCAAAGTGATTAATAAGGTCAAAACCTTCTTATCTCAATGTTTTGAGATGAAGAATCTTGGAGAAGATGATGTTATCCTAAACATCAAGCTACTGAGAGATGAGAATAATGGGATTATGTTAGAAACCATCTTGAACACGTATGTGAGGTTCTATACCCGTACGGATTGTAATTATGTTGTACCCTGTCGAAGTATATAAATAGAGGAGAGGTGGAGGCTTAGACCCCCACGAAACCCTAAACCTATTCTTCACCTTCGGCAACAGATCGATTCTATACGACGAGTTCTACTCCGCCATCCTCTCGTACGAGTCTCTCCAGGATCAGCAGGCCCAGGGCGAGGGCGGGCGGTCCTTTTCGGCCAACACAGTGCAGCATGGCTACGGTGCCCCTTACGGCGCCTCATACGACAACCCTGGCCACCGGCATGCACCAGAGTATCCTCCTCCGTATCAGGGGGAGGAAATCATCCTCCTGGCAATGGTGGCCAACAAGGGGAGGGCTACCCCAACAGCGGCAACTATGGAGGCAACAACGGTGGAGGAGGCCACCAAGATGGCCGCAATAGTGGCAACGATCACAACATCGGTGGCAGTAATGGCAGAAAGTGGAGGTCGCACTGCCAGATATGTGGCTACTGGGGTCACGAAGCATACAAGTGCCACAGTCGCTTCGACTGAGACTACCACGCAGATAACTCACGCATGGGGCCAATGGCCTCCAACTCGATTCCTCCCTGTATCATGGACTCCGGGGCTCCAGATCATCTGACGAGCGACCTCGAGCACCTCCACTTCCACGAGCGTTATGGAGGAAAAGATTAGGTCCAGGTGGCCAATGGTGCAGGTTTGTCTATTTCGCATATTGGTCATGCGACTTTAACCAGTTCTTCTCTCAAATTGAACAATATTATTCATGTTCCTAATCTCCGCAAAAATCTCCTCTCCGTTTGTCGTCTTGTCTGGGATAAATGACGTGTTTGTTAAGTTTCACCGTCACTTTTTCTTTGTTAAGGACAAGATAACAAGGAGAATCCTGCTGGCCGGTAGAAGTCGCGGAGGTCTCTACCCTATCCTGTTTGCTCGTGCATCATCGTCATCGCGTCATGTCTCCGCTAGTGTTTTCACATCATCTAAGTAGCATCAGCGTCTTGGTCATCCTACAAATAACGTAGTTCAGTCTATAGTTAAAAATAATGAGTTTTCATGTACTTCAGACAATTCATCCTTGGTTTGTGATGCCTGTCAGCGTGCCAAGAGCTGCCAATTATCTTATAGTGCTTCTTCTCGTATTTTGACTGCCCCTCTTGAACTTGTTCATTCTGATATTTGGGGTAAAGCACGTACATCCTCCAGGGGTATCAATACTATGTTAGTTTCATAAATGATTATTCTCGTTTCACTTGAATTTATCTTCTTAAGAACAAGTCTGATGTTGAACAAGTATTTTATGCTTTCTAGGCTTATGTTGAATGCCTTCTCGACACTAAAATCAAGGCCGTTCAGTACGATTGGGGGGGGGGGTGAGTACCATCATCTCAATAGTTGCTTCTAGCGCACAGGTGTTGTTCACCATGTTTCATGTCCACATACATCTCGGTAGAATGGGATCGCTGAGCGTAAACATCATCATTTGGTTGAGACAGGGCTTGCCCTGCTTTCTCACTCCTCGCTTCCCCTAGACTATTAGTACGAAGCGTTCTTGATGGCTTGTTATTTGATAATCGCATGCCCAATCCGGTTCTTGATAAGGAAACACCGATCTCTCGCTTGCTTCATGTTCAGCCGAACTACGATTTTCTTCACGTCTTTGGATCCGCATGTTGGCCAAGTCTCCGCAAATATAACTCTCACAAATTAGACTTCCGTTCTAAGATGTGTGTTTTTTCGGCTATAGCCCCATACATAAGGGGTACAAGTGTTTAGATCGTACTACGGGTAGAATTTAGATCTCACGTGATGTTGTTTTCGATGAGTCTATGTTCCCTTGTGCTACACCTAGTGTCTAAGTCGATTTTTCCACTCTTGCAGACTCTATCACATTTCCTTCTAATGAACCGGTTACAAGTGTACCTATGTGAAATTATGACTTGACTTACCCGTCTACTGATCTGCCCATGGTAGGCAAAGTTCCTCTTATACAGGTGATCGATGTTCCTGGCGCGGCCATCCCTCGACCGATCGACATGCATGGCATGCATGCCTCAGGGCACGCGCCATCTACCGCGTCACCAGCTCCTGCTCCCCCTCGCACAACGGCCTCGCTCGAGCTGGGCCGTCCCACGACATTGTTGGGTTTGCAACATAGAAAACAAAAAATTCTACGATGGGAACTACTAAGAACCAAGATCTATGTACTAGATACAAGCTACGGGTGGATATACATCCATAGAGAACATACCCTTGTAGACCGACAAAGTGTAACGAGGTTGAACTCGTGGATGATGTAGTCGAACACTTGCCGATCTCAGGATCGAGAAGAAGTCCAACGCTGCAACTCAGCAGTGCATCCGTGATTGCATACATGTTCAGGCCATTGAACAAGCTCCACCTCCTCGCTCTAGCGATGCAGCGGAAGCAACAACTCTTTCCAGACGAAATGCCACCGGGAACATGTATCTCGCTAATCCGAGACCATGGGAAATAATTCTAGAGGGGAGAGATATCCTTCATGAGGAGGTGTGAGTGAGAAGGAGTGAGAGGGGGGCCTTTTATAGGAGAGGGGGTAGTCCCTCCCGATGGTAGGCGCCCATGGAGGGTGCCCCCACCAAAATTTGGTCCTCCATTTTCTCCACTCAAAATCCCACTCAAGTTAAATTTCCACCAAATTTAATACAATCTCATTTAATAGAACTTTTTTATTTATTTTATTCAGAATTTTGTTAATTACTTTAATTAAAAAACATTCACATAAAACCCCCTACAACATTTCAATATCACATGCAAAACCAATTTCGGCAATTTCAACCGAAACAATTTTGGTGTCCATTGAAATAATTCTAGCGCTTTGCAGTTCTTTCATCTAGAACATATTTTCTCCAAATGTTGTTGGTATCCCTTAAGTATGTCAACGTACGGTTCGCGAATAATGCAGACATAATCGAGACCATTCTCGGATCAATAATCAGAAGTGGAACCTAGAGATCCATACTGACTCCCACACATTCAATGATTACTTCTTGTGATTGTGAGAACCTTTAATGCTAGTAACTAAATACCTTTGTATCGTGATATATTACATGTACGGTATCTACATATCTATACCTAGTTTTATCCCGTTACTGACATACACTCTTTTCTTGTTCCCATGATATAACATTCTAGTGATCACATCACTTGCTTGCAAGCTATCTTAATGTGATACCGCCGAGAGGGCCCATAGTATATATATCCGTCATCGGGATGGAAAAATCCCAATCTTGATCCATGAGCCTCTACGTAACACCTTCATAGCACTGAACCCACCTTTATAGTCACCCTTTCACGGTGTGATGCTTGATGTTATCAAGATACTCTTCTAGTGTTAGTGATTGACTCGATCTCATGTTCTAAGGACTAGGATTACTTCGTATGATGTTATAGCAATACAAACACAATGACTTTGATCGCAATGCTATACTTCGGATGAATGTTCATCACATCATTCCACCAATATTGTGACCTTGTTATTAACAACATCCAATGTCCATGATCAGGAAACCTTGATCATCTTGTTAATCAACGAGCTAGTTTATAAGAGAGGCATAACTAAGAACTTTTTTTTGTTTATTAAACAAACATGTATTAATGTTTCCAATTAATACAATTATAGCATGCAAAATAAACATCTATCATATACTTGGAATACATATAATAACAACTTTATTATTGCCTGTCATGGCATATTCCCTTCAGACATCGCTTGTGCCCGCGTTGCCACCCGCGCTTACTTCTTCCGCGCTGCCCGCAGTTTCGGCCTAGCCTGTGTCGCCTCATGTCGTGTCTTCACCGGCCGCGGCACCTTCGGCTGGGTCACTCGACGTCCCCGCCTCATCGGGTGGTCACCCGATGGTGACACGTCATCGCGACGCTACTCGAAAGGAGAAAGAGTACACAAACGGTACCGTCCATTATGATCCTCGTTAACGAGCGTTCTTTGTTGTACCGTCATCTCATTGTGACGCCCTTCATGAGCCTGTGTGGTGCGCGGCCATGGCAGATGAGATCGCCGCCCTTCATGCGATGCAAACATGGGCTCTTGTTCCTCGTCCTCCTGGGTGAACATTGTTGGTAGCAAGTGGATCTTCAGGACTAAACATCGGCCTGATGGTAGCATCGACAAGCACAAGGCGCGTTTGGTTGCTCGAGGTTTTACCCAGCAACATGGCATCAATTACGGAGACAAGTTTAGTCCAGTGGTGAAGCCTGCCACTGTGCGTTTGGTTCTCTCTTTGGTAGTGTCTCGAGATTGGTGTCTTCGTGAGATAGATGTCAGTAATGCATTTCTCCATGGTTTCTTGTCTGAGGATGTCTACATGCAGCAGCCGCCGGGGTTCGAGGATGATCGGTTCCCCTCTCATGTGTGCAAGCTCCAACGGTCCTTGTACGGTCTAAGGCAGACACCTCACGCTTGGTATGCGCACCTGAGTCAGCTCCTCCTTCAGCTTTCTTTTGTGGCCTCCAAAGCTGATACGTCCTTATTCATTTTCGCTCGAGAGGGTGTTTATATTTATATGCTGGTCTATGTGGATGACATAGTCATTGCTGGCTCGACGACAGATGCGGTTGATCTTCTCGTCAAGTCACTTGCTGCTATTTTCCCATCAAGGACATGGGCAAGTTGGAGTATTTCCTCGGATTGGAAACGTCCTACAATTCAGGGGGGATGACTGTTACTCAACGGAAGTATATGCTAGATCTTCTTCATAGAGTTAACATGGAGAATTGTAAGTCTACTAACACTCCATTGCCGACATACGAGAGTCTGTCCAAGAGCATTGGTACACTGCTTGGCACCAAGGAGTTATTCAGGTCCCACAGTGTTGTGGCTGGTCTGTAGTATTTGACACTTACAAGACCAGTTATCTCGTTTGCTGTGAACAAGGTGTGTCAATTTCTTTCACAGCCAATTGATGTGCATTGGGAGGTAGTGAAGTGTATTTTGTGATATGTCAAAGGAACGTTGCATACAATCTTGTGTTTTCGCAAGTCACCCTCCACTGGTATTAGCATATTTACAGATGCTAACTGGGCAGGCTGTGTGGATGATCGTTGCTCCACAAGTGGCTTCGTGATACCTTCGATCTGGATTACGGATGTAGTATAGCTTCTTTTTCCCTAGGTGACCTAGGTTATCGAATCCTCGGGAAGCGAATGCGTAGTGAAGTTACTCTAACGGACCTTTGGGAGTTTTAGAATTCCTTTTGTGTTTTCACCGGACCAATAGTTTGCATCTTTTTGTTGTTATCAATGATGGAGAGAGAGGGCCTAGGGCGTTCGGTTTCACCACTAGCTATGCAAAACTGATGTCTACGCACACTTCTATTCTTGTAGATAGTGTTGGGTCTCCAAGTGCAGAGGTTTCTAGAACAGCAGCAAGTTTCCCTTAAGTGGATCACCTAAGGTTTATTGAACTCAAAGAGGAAGTGGTCAAAGGTATCTCTCTCAAGCAACCCTGCAATCAAGATACAAGAAGTCTCTTGTGTCCCCAACACACCCAATACACTTGTCAGGTGTATAGGTGCACTAGTTCGGTGAAGAGATAGTGAAATACAAGTAATATGGATGATTATAAGTGGCAATTGCAATCTGAAATTATGGTGGCAGCAAGCAAACATGTAACATGACTGATTGTAAACGGTGTTTCAATGCTTAGAAACAAGGCCTAGGGATCATACTTTCACTAGTGGACACTCTCATATAAATATCTTCTCTTCATTATGCTACCTTGAACTACTCTCCGGTTGGATGATGTAGGGCAATAACAACACACCTTAAAGTTTGCATTCCCCATCTAGATAACCCCTCACTATCAGCTTGAGCACTAGATAGTTCCAACAAACACCACAATCTCATAGAGACATCCAACTCAAATTATACTCATGATAAGTATTTGTGTAACCTTAGCCAAAGTGCCACACGGTGTGCAAACTGTCAACTTCACACACGTGGGGATAAGCAGAGATTAATTAAAGCACTTGAGTACTAGAATAGATCTAGATTACAAAGCTCATGATCTCAATAAGATCACACATAGAGAGAGATGAACACATAGCTACTTGTAGAGCCCTTAGCCTCGAGAGAGAACTACTCCCTCTTCATCATGGGAGTCAGCAACGACGATGGAGATGGTGATGGAGTCAATGTAGATGGATCTGGGGGCACTTTCCCATCCCGATAGGGTGCCGGAATAGAGACTTCTGTCCCCCGAATCTCCTCTTCGGTGGCGGCGGCACTACGGAACTTTTCGTGGAATTCTGATCTCGTACTTAGGGTTTTCGTCCTGGGAGGCTTTTATAGGCAAAAGGGCGATGTCAGAGGGTGGACCAGGGTGGCCACACCACCTGGTGGCGCGGCCAGGGGTGACCCGCGCCACCCTAGGGTGTGCCTGCCCCCTGGATCCCCTCCGTCTCCTCTTTAGACTCCATGTCGTGTCGGGAAAAATAGGAACTTCGACTTTTGTTTCGTCCAATTCCGAGAATATTTCTTTCCTGGCTTTTCTGAAACCAAAAACAGCAGAAAACAAGCAACTGGCACTGTGGCATCTTGTTAATAGGTTAGTTCCAGAAAATGTATAAAAATACCTCAAAGTGTGAACATAACATAAGAAAGTAGATATAAAACAAGCATGGAACATCAAAAATTATAGATACGTTTACGACGTATCAACATCCCCAAGCTTAACTCCTGCCCGTCCTCGAGTAGGTAAGTGATAAAAAAGAATATTTTTTGAGGTGACATGCACCATCACAATCTTGATCAAGGTATTTGTAAAATTGATAGCTGGGATCATAGTACTCTAACATAGACATGAAAGTTATAGTTCTAATAAGACATAGCAACTATGTTGTAACATGAAAAGGTACAAACAAAAGATTCATGAATAATAATGCTTTGAAATACGTTTGTTTGTTTCACATATAGAAAACATAATGAGAATGGTATTCAGCTTGTCCCTCATGGTGTAGCAAAACATAAATGCATAGGACACCTTCAAAGTTCATAAGGGTGACTAGATACAAATAGTTTAAGAACAAGCAATATAAAAGTTATGAATCAATCAAAAAGTTTTGGGACAATGCACATTAAACTAAGAAGACCACTATGCTCTCTCAATAGGTGCATAAAGATAGAAGATATAGACTCAACATAAAAGTTAAAGAAAGGCCCTTCATAGAAGGAAGCAGGGATTCAAGTTTCATAAAAAGCTTCCAAAAATTATGGTACTTATTAGCTTTCAGCTCTCATTGCCCCTATCATAAGCATCTTTAGGTGATTAAGGTTAAAGTGAACAAATATGAGGATATGCTTGACAAGTTGTAAGATGAAAATATCATGCCCCTTACTTACGAGTATCGAACCTCATGCTACTCAACTTTAGTCACGAGTAAGTTCTTATCATTGTAAGTACATGTGTATCATAGAGAACCGCCAACGGGGTACCCCTTGCCCCATGATACATGAGCTTTCCCATATCAAAATGACAAGGTAACAGACAATGAGCATCTCAGCGATCTTTTTATTTGCTATTTGCGTAGGGTTTTTTATTGAGGATGCTTCACAGATTGCTCACTATGGTTATGCTACAAGTTTCCACCATGATTAGGCATGGCTTAGGCTAGCCGCCTAGGCGTTTCTCTAACATATATAAAAACTCCATGAGCTTACAATCTCCCCTTTTATTTCACACTGCCGGGATCCATAAGCAAAAGAACATGATATCAACTAAATAAAGTGCAATGTTGAAAGCATTCCCCATGATAACATGGTTCTGCTAATTCACAACTTACAAAGCGCAAGCATATACGCAACATATATGGGTACAATGGTTCAAGTTTATTAAGTACAAGAAAGTAAAGTGTGCCATCAAGTTTGTGAGAGCTTTAATCACTAATTTTCACATAACAAGTTTCATTCGGAAGGTAGATAAAAACATGAATATACTTGGAATAGCAATAATGCTAATAGGTAGGTATGGTGGACTCTTTGGTATAACTTGGTTTTATTTGGAGCTAGATGCATGAGTGGAACTCATACTTGGTACATGTGGAGGCTAGCAAAAGACTAGGAGCGACCAACTAAGAGAGCAATAATGGCCATAATCATGCAAAGCGACAAAACATTATTAATTAAAGCATAAAGTGATATTACAAGTAGAAAACTAAATGATCATAGAGGCTATGGTGACTTGGTATAGTCTTAACATGGTGTGAGCATGCGCTAAGTCAACCCAAATAAAGCATCAAAGGAGAATACCACAATATTATGCTTTTATATGCTAAAACAATGGATGATTATTTCAAGGCACATTAAGCAATCACAATTGTTTGTAACAAGTCATGCTACAACAATAATCACTAAGCATAAAGTCAAAGCAATATCAAACATGACATGATAAAGTCTAGGCCATAGTCAAAACAAGACTCCTTTTATACCACTTATAAGCATGAACTTTCCTACTCTTTTCCAATCCAAATAAAATTATTTGAAACTATGTATGAATGCGGGGGTCCAACCAATTTATTTAAGCAAAATAAAACTAAAAATAAAAACGAAGGCGCTCCAAGAACAACACAATTGTGCCTGAAATAATAAAAATGAAGTGTTTGGAAGAAACCTGAGATTTTTATTGATGAAGAAGGGGATGCCTTGGGCATCCCCAAGCTTTGACGCTTGTACTTCTTGAATATTTCTTGGGGTGACAAGGGTGGCATCCCCAAGCTTGAGCTTTTGTCCATACTTCATATTATCACATTGTTCTTCCCTACACTTTAAAATTTCCTTCATACAAAACTTCACACAATCTTCGTTAGCAACATTAGTGCACTTAAGATAATAAGTCTTTAGTTTTAGTTTCAACACAAGTAAAAATTCCATTAAAACACAAGCTACTGTAGCAATTCCTTTTAAAAGTTCAAATGATCAAGGAGAAGTCAAAGAGAAAGAGATTAAGAGGCAAATACAAATAATGGCAGAAATCTGTCAAAACAGACCAGCAGGTAAAAACCCGATTTTTCCGAAGATCTTCTGTTGCTCAAATAGAAAAGTGTTATACTAACAAAAGTTAGATAACAACCTGGTGCAGAAGCAAAAAAAAATACAGCTCAATCCGACGTATAGAGATTTTTCACGAATTTTTACAGCGAAGGACAGAAATCTGTTTCGGGACATCAACTTTCCCAAGCATTATTTCTCTCTTATTAGAGGTTATTCTTGGCACAAAAACCACACAAAAAGAATAAGGAGAGGTTATTACAGAGGAAATAACTTCCAAGACTCAACAAAACAAAAATAAACTGAAAGTAAAAATAAAATGGGTTGTCTCCCAAAAGCTCTTTCCTTATAGCACATAAGATAGGCATGATAATTTCGATGATGCTCACATAATAAATATGAATTGAAGTAAAATAGAGCACCAAGAAGCAAATATGGAACAAATTTAAGTCTAACCCACTTCCTATGAAAAATAATTTTATAAAGAAACAAGTCATGAAAGCACAAAGCAACAAGCATAGGAAAACAAAACAAGTGCAACTTCAAAAATGTCAACATAAAGAGGGGAAACTTAATATTGTTGAGACACATAAAACCATGTTTCCCTCTCTCGTAATAACTTTCAGTAGCATCATGAATAAAATTAACAATATAACTATCAGATAAAACATTCTTATCATGAGCCACATGCATATAATCATTATTACTCTCCACATAAGCATAGTTGTTCTTATTAATTATAGTGGGAGCAAATTCAACAAAATAGCTATCATTATTATTCTCATCACCATAATCATCAAATATAGGAGGCATATTGTAATCACAATTAATTTTCTCCTCAATAGTAGGTGGACTGAAAATATCATATTCATCATTGTAATCATCATATATCAGAGGTATAGTATCATCAAATTAAATTTTCTCCTCCGTGCTTGGGGACTAAAAATATCATGCTCATCAAAACCAGCTTCCCCAAGCTTAGACTTTTCCATAGCATAAGCAATAATGGTGTTCAAAGAATTCATACTAATAAAATTGCTATTAGCATGCAAATAAAGTTCCATAGGTTTTTTAATTTTCTCTTCATACACTTCATGTCCTAACTCAAGGTAAATACTATAAAGCTCTCTAATTTTGTTGTTGTTTTCCATTAAGCCTAACTAGTAAAAATAAAAACAAGAAACAAAAAGATATAATTGTAGAATCTAAAGGAAATAACTTCAAGCAC
Source organism: Avena eriantha (assembly GCA_910589775.1). Classification (NCBI taxonomy): domain Eukaryota; kingdom Viridiplantae; phylum Streptophyta; class Magnoliopsida; order Poales; family Poaceae; genus Avena; species Avena eriantha. The sequence goes on from OU342743.1 coordinate 77,325,393, forward strand.
TCACACACCAGCAACTAGAAGATAGATTAGTAGCCAGAGGATGTGAGTACCTTTAACCTTACCTCCCCGGTGAAATGGAAGTGGACGTCGCCTAGAGGGGGGTGAATAGGCGTTTTGAAATTATTACGGTTTAGGCTCTAATAAATGCGGAATAAAACTTAACATTTAATTTATCAAGCCAAAACCTATATTCACTAGGTTCACTAAGTGCACCAACAACCTATGCTAAGCAAGATAAACAACAAGGTGATAGCAAGATATAATACTTCAAGCACGAAGGCTATCACAATGTAAATTGCATAAGTAAAGGGCTCGGTTGAGAGATAACCGATGGACGCGGAGACGATGATTTGTTTCCTGAAGTTCACTTCCAAAGAAGCTACGTCTCCGTTGGAGAGGTGTGGGGGCGCAATGTACTTTGAACGCCACAAGTGGCTCACCTCGAGGTGTGGTGGCACGCTGCTCACCCAACGCCACACAAGGCCTCACCCCAAGATGCGAAGGCACGCAACCTACCGACGCCACAAAAGGCTCACCCTATTCTCCCGTGAGCTCGCCACAAAGGCCTACTCACATTTCACTATGGGACACTTGAGGACGGTCACCGAACCCGTACAAGGTTGGGGCAATCTCCACAACTCAATTGGAGGCTCCCAACAACAATGCCACAAAGGCTACAAAGCCACAAAAGGCAACAAGGCCACAAAAGGCTACAAGACCACAAAAGGTCAACAATCCAACCACACAACCGTCTAGGGTTCCAAGAACCCAAGAGAAACAAGCCCAAGGGCTTGAACTCGCTGAATCTCCGAGGAGAACTCAAACCTATGCACCAAATGCAAGAGGCAAGTCCTTCTCTCTCAAATTCCACCAAAGCTACAAAAGCTATTGGTGGAATAAGGGAGGAAGAACACAAGAGGAGAACACAAAACTCTCCAAGATCTAGATCCCAAGGATTCCTTCATAAAGAAGGGATTTTGCTTGGTGGGGCTTGTAAATCTAGATCTCCTCTCTCAAATCCCTCAAAAAGATGCAAGAATCATAGGAGGGAGAAGGGGAGAGGGCAAGCTCTTCAAGGTCAACAATGGAGGAGAGAGAGAGAGAGCAAGAACCGAGAAGAACTGGTTGGGGCCAAAGGGAAAGGGGAGCTCCTTTTAAAGGGCTCCCCGATCTGCCCGTTACCCACAGAATCGGGCACGGCCGGTAGTACCGGTGGGTGGCCGGTACTACCGGTGGCACTCAGCCAACGGTCAGAAAACAGAGAGAGAAAGAACAAAAACACGATCCTAGCCGGTTGTACCGCCGCTTCGCCGGAACTACCGGTGGCAAGAGTGTCCTAGCGGTACTACCGCCTGAAAATCTGATCCAAGTTCCGTCAAATACGCACACCAAGACAGAGATGGTACAGCACCAAAATCGGGGTTGCCGGAAGTTGGGCCGGAATTAACACCGGTACTACCGGTGGCAAACTGCCCTGGCGGTACTACCGGTGGCCCGCCGGAACTACCGGTCAGGCAAAAACTTCAGAGCCAGAACTGCCACAACTTGTGCATCCAAACTCCAAACAAGATGAAACCAATTTTGTTGGAAATATGGGATATCACCAAGGGAGAAAATACCATGAATATATATGTGAGATACCTCCCAAGGTGTGGAGCCGGAAAACCCGCAAGATCAAAAACGCAATAAGATATGCAAGGGGAATCCGTTTTTGATGAACTAGAGCTTATTATGAAGAACAAGCTCTAGATCCTCACATGGACAAGAACGAAACAATCAACCAAGAAAGATGATGCTATGTATGCAAAGGTTTGAGATCTCTTCGAAAGATACGAACGAGTCACCCACTCGAGAGCCCCTCTTGATAGTACTGCTATCTATCCTAAACCCAGTCTCCCAACACTACAAGAGACCGGTAAAGAAGAAACCCTATCAAGATCATACCTTTGCCTTGAGCATCCCACTTGAGCTTGATGAAGACGATCTTGTCACCTTCAAGATGGAACACCTTTATTGATTGCTCATGCTTGCTCTTGCTTCATGAAGACTTGCGAATGGCTCCCCCATACTCCATGGGGAAACCTCTTCTTTGACCTTGTCTTCATCACTCCATGAACGCCGAGGAGGCAAGCTCCAAGCATGAGATTTTCTAGAGATGGTGCATCTTGAGCTTGCACATCAATTCTTGACGATGTCTTGAAGATAGCCATGAGGAACTCCATCTTCTTCTTCTTCAAGACATACTTGATCTTCTTCTTCTACTTGATTCCAATAGGCACAAAGCCCTTAGACAATGCTTCTTCGTTTTCATCCTTTAAACCAACACATGGTCCAAGCGATGCCAATGGACAAACCTACAAGTGAAACTCAATTTGCACATTAGTCCATAGGGATTGTCATTAATTACCAAAACCACACATGGGGGCATACATGCCCTTTCAATCTCCCCCATTTTGGTAATTGATGACAATCCCCTAGAGAGGGTTTAAATAAGGAATTTAACGACCAAAATGGATGCCCCAACATCAAATACTACACAAGTATGTGATGTTGGTACAACCACAATATATAGAACAAACTCCCCCACAATCTATGCATGTGTGATGAACTTGAATTTCATTGCATAGATTGCTAACCATTACGGGTGGTTGAGTTTACTCTATATATTAAACATGCAAAGCAACAACAAAGATGCAAGAGCATGCAAGGCTAATGCTTAAGAACCAACTCAAAGAATAAACCAACTTCCCTTAAACCCTCCAAAACTTCTCCCCCATTGGCATCGATTGCCAAAATGGGTGAAAAGTTCTAGACGACTAATATAGTGAGAATTCTTCCAAAGGTGTGCATATGCACATATCCAATGATGGATCCTTGGGAGCAAGTAAGACTATATTGAGGACCCAAAGATTGCAAAAAATAAAAGGAAATGAAAGAAGCTTCAACAAATGAAGCAAGCAATCAAAATATCCAAAAATACCAATTGACAACATCAATTGATACCAAAACAACACAAGACAAAATGATACGAACAAATGAGTGTTTAGATGTAATAGGGAAGCTCCCCAATCTTTGTGCACAAATTAGAATCATTGAATTGAATACATCATGCACAAGTATGGAATCCTCACTCCCCCATAGACATTTAAACCTCAAACAAAGAGAAAGGCAAATTAGCATTCTTAAGTGAGTTAGAGAAGCTCCCCAAGGATTATGCACCAATTATAATAATTATATTTGGAAACAAAGTGCACAATCATGGAATCCTCACTCCCACAAACTCATTTAACAATACACGACAAGAGATCAAATTATGAGTGCGCGGAGATGCAAACAAAAGGGACAAGCACTCATAGAAAAAAATTTGGAAGCCACCGAAGAATCAACAAGAGGTAAAAGGTGGTCTCCAAGGAAAACAAAAACAACCAAAGATTTATCTTCTCTTGTGTGTATAAGTTTCTAGGTGGAAAATATCAAAAAGACATATGCCCACAAAGAAACATGCACACACAAAATAGATACACAAGAAGGCACATGAACAACAAAATGAAGTCATATAACATACCAATAGGATTTTTGAATGAAAGCATGGCCAAAGGCTCAAATATAACTTATTGTACATCAATGAGCTTAAAAAACCAACACACTACATACATTACAACTATTACCAAGGGAAAAAGGGAATAGTTGGAATATATGGAGAAAGACAACAAGTATCACAAATAGAAATCAACTATGCAAAATACTCACTATTGCACATGAGAGTGAATGAGGAAAAGATATGCAATAAAATTGCTAGAATGACATATTTGGGATAAGTGAATCATGATCATGATTTTGTATAGTCCCCATTATATGCACTCATCTCAACATACTCACATTTGCAATAGAGAGCACTCGAACACAACAAACAAAGAACCACAACTGTTCGAACACACAAATTCGTGCCAACAAGCAACCCACAAAAGGTTGGAAACAAGAAGTGTATGCATGAGAGAGATACTTGTTACCGATATATAATAGGTAGGATGTAGAGGATATGAATTGATTGATCATCCTAGCTTGCCTCCAATTGTCATGTAGGCACCACTTCTTCCTAATGGATGAGACACGCGTCCAATATATCTCCAATGTACCTAAAACACAATTAAGTACACTATGTTCCCAAACAAGTTGGGTACAAAGTAGTTAGTGAAACTACAATATATAGGAGACCCTCCACATAAATATGTGCATATTGATATGAAATTGAATTTCATGCACATCTTAGCCGATAGGATTTGGTGGAGAATACCCTATATATTGGATCAAGAAAGCAAGCATGCCATAATATAATCATGAAGTAAATATGCATGCACAATACTCTCAACAACCAAAAAGGAGATACAATTTGAACTAAAACACCAAGTAAACCAACAAGTAGCACACAAGAGTGTGACACGCCAAAAGATGTCCAAATTGTATCAAAGAGCCAAATCAACACATGAAAGGACCTCAATTCAACAAATGAACAAGGCAAAAGCCAAAGAACAAAAGATTCACAAAACACACACTGCTCAAGGATTTATCTCATTCTTCTTCTTCTTCTTCTTCAAGACATACTTGATCTTCTTCTTCTACTTGATTACAATAGGCACAAAGCCCTTAGACAATGCTTCTTCCTTTTCATCCTTGAAACCAACACATGGTCCAAGCGATGCCAATGGACAAACCTACAAGTGAAACTCAATTTGCACATTAGTCCATAGGGATTGTCATTAATTACCAAAACCACACATGGGGGCATACATGCCCTTTCACCCGGCAACAGTGTTAGAAAATAGCTTGATGTCTACGCATGCTTCTATTCTTGTAGACAGTGTTGGGCCTCCAAGTGCAGAGGTTTTTAGAACAGCATCAAGTTTCCCTTAAGTGGATCACCCAAGGTTTATTGAACTCAGGGAGGAAGTGGTCAAAGGTATCCCTCTCAAGCAACCCTGCAATCAAGATACAAGAAGTCTCTTGTGTCCCCAACACACCCAATACACTTGTTAGGTGTATAGGTGCACTAGTTCAGCGAAGAGATAGTGAAATACAAGTAATATGGATGATTATAAGTGGTAATTGCAATCTGAAATTATGGTGGCAGCAAGCAAACTTGTAACAGGACTGATTGTAAACGGTGTTTCAATGCTTAGAAACAAGGCCTAGGGATCATACTTTCACTAGTGGACACTCTCATATAAATATCTTCTCTTCATTATGCTACCCTAAACTACTCTCCGGTTGGATGATGTAGGGCTATAACAACACACCTTAAAGTTTGCATTCCCCATCTAGATAACCCCTCACTGTCACCTTGAGCGCTAAATAGTTCCAACAAACACCACAATCTCATAGAGACATCCAACTCAAATTATACTCATGATAAGTATTTATGTAACCTTAGCCAAAGTGCCACAGAGTGTGCACACTGTCAACTTCACACACGTGGGGATAAGCAGAGATTAATTAAAGCACTTGAGTAGTAGAATAGATCTAGATTACAAAGCTCATGATCTCAATAAGATCACGCATAGAGAGAGAGAGATGAACACATAGCTACTTGTAGAGCCTGATGCACTCGACGATCGACGTAGAGCTCGTTGGGAACCCCAAGAGGAAGGTATGATGATCACAATAGAAAGTTTTCCCTCAATTATGAAACCAAGGTTTAATCAAACCAGTAGGAGCAAGGAAACACCCCAAAGGTGTTACTAGCTGAGCTTTGGCAGGGCGCACTACCGGTGCTAGTAGCAACGTGGAGACCTGCACAACACAACCACAGAACTTTGTCCCCAACTTGCGATGAGGTTGTCAATCTCACCGTGTTTTGCGGAGAACAAAGGATTAAACGTATCGAATGGAAAGAAGTAAAAGTTTGCAGAAAGTAAACACAAAGCAGAAACAGTTTATAGATTGTATGTAAAGAAAAAGGACCAGGATCCATAGTTCACTAGAGGTGGCTCTCCTTAGATAGATAACATGCTGGGTGAACAAATTACAGTGGGGCAATTGATAAACACCGAGAAAGCAATACATGCATATACTAATCATCCAGACTCCTTTGAGACTTGATTGGGCATTACAACATAATACATAGACCGCCATTCAACTGCATCTATGACTAATAATCCACCTTCAGGTTATCATCCGAACCCCCTCCAGTATTAAGTTGCAAGCAACATATTATTGCTTTACGAACTGCGTGTAAAGTAAACAATACGATTGTTCTATGAACAAAGGATTGTTGTTTTCTCCCTAGTAGCAACAACACATCTAGTACCTTAGAGATTTCTGTCACTTCCCCAGATTACGAGAGGCATGAACCCACTATCGAGCATAAATACTAACTCTTGGAGTTGCTAGCATCTACTTGGCCACGATAGCTACTAACAACAGAAAGCATGCAAGATCTCAAATAACAAAGACATGATAGAATCAATAATCAATCTGAAATAGCATCTCAATATCCATCGGATCCCCACAAACACAACATGTATGGATTACAAATAGATGATCTTGATCATGAACGGAGCTCACAAGATCTAAACATGAAAGCACAAAGGAGGAGAAACCAGCCATCTAGCTACTACATGGATCCGTAGTCCAAGGATGAACTACTCACACATCACACCGGAGACTTGCATGGTGATGAAGAAGGCCTCCAGGGTGAATTCCCCTCTCCGGTAGGGTGCCGGGAAGAGCTTCAGATCCCTCCCGATCTAGGGATGGAGATGACGGCGGCTACAGACTCTTTCGTGGATTTTTGATCGGGTACTTAGGGTTTTTGTCCCAAGGGCAACTTATAGGCGGAAGGAGAGGCCGAGGGGGTGCCGGGAGCCACCACACCACCCCTGGCGTGGGCCAGGCCTGGCCGTGCGGCTAGGTGGTGTGGCCGGCCCCTGGCCCCTCTCCGTCTCGTATTCTAGCACTTGATCCCTTCCGGAAAAATAGGCACTTTGGCTTTTGTCAAGTCCAATTCCAAGAATATTCATTTTCTGACTCTCCTGGAACCAAAAACAGCAAAAAACAGGCAGCTGGCACTATGGCTCTTGTTAATAGGTTAGTCCAAGAAATCATATGAAAACTACTCCAAAGTTGAAACAAAACACAAGAAAATGGATAAAACCAAGCATGGAACATCAAAAATTATAGATACATTTGCAATGTATCAACATCCCCAAGCTTAACTCCTGCTCGTCCTCGAGTAGGTAAGTGATAAAAAGAAATACTTTTTGAGGTGACATGCACTATCAAAGACTTGATCAAAATATTTGCAAAACATTCAAAGCTGGGATCATATTACTTCAATCATAACATGAAAGACAAAGTTCTAGCAATAAGCAAAGAAACTATGATGCAACATGAAAAGGCACAGACAAAAGATTCATGAATAACAATGCTTTGCAAGACGTTTGTTTGTTTCACATAAATAAAACATAGCATAATAGTATTTAGCTTGTGCCTCAATAGAGTAGCAAATATAAATGCATAGGACACCTTCAAAGTTCATAAAAGTGACTAGATACAACAGTTTAAAACAAGCAATATCAAGTTATGCATCAATCAACTAGTCTTGGGACAATGCACATAGAACTAAGAATGACCACTATGCTCTCAAAGTAGGTGCATAAAGATAGAAGGTGGAGACTCAATATAATGGTGGAAGAAAGAAAGACCTTTTGTAAAAGGAAGTAGGGATTCAAGTCTCATAAAGAGCTTCCAAAAATTATGGTACTTAAAGCTTTCAGCTCTCATTGCCCCTATCATAAGCATCTTGAAGTGATTAAGGTTAAAGTGAACAAACTATGGTGTACATGCTTGACGAAGTATAAGTAAGAGATCTCATGTCCCTTGTATACGAGGGCCGCTCCTCATGCTACTCAAATTTAGTCACCGGTAAGTTCTTGTCATTGTAAGTACATGTGTATCATTGAGAACCGCCAACGGGGTACCCCTGGCCCGATGATACGGAAGAATCCCCATATCAAAATGACAAGGCAAGCAGACAACGAGCATCTCAGCATTCTTCTTATTTACCATGGGAATATGATGCTTTTTTCTCTCTTTCCTCTTTTCATAGCATCTTTGTTTTTCTCTTTTCTCTTTTTTTTCTCAATATAGGACTCTTTTTTATAAGAAGAATGCTTCATAGACAACTCATTATGGTTACGCTGCAGGTTTCCACCATGTCAGCATGGATTAGACCAGCGGCCCAGGTGTTTCTCTAACACATATACATAACTCCATGGACTTACAAGCTCCCCTTTCATTTCACACCGACGACATCCATATACAAAAGAGCATGATATCAACTAGGTACAAGTACCAAGTGCAATGTTGAAAGCGTTCCACATGTAAGCATGGTTCTGCTAATTCCCAACAAATAAGTGCAAGCATATACAACATAGAAGACACAATGGTTCAAGTTTATTATGGGCAATTAAAGTAAAGTGTGCCACCAAGTTCGTGAGAGCTTTAATCACTAGTTTTCTCATAACAAGTGGAAGATAAACAAAAGCATGAATATACTTGGAATAGCATAAGCTAGTAGGTAGGTATGGTGGACTCTTTGGAATAACTTGGTTTAGGGAGTTGGATGCATGACTGGAACTCATACTTTGTTGTGGAGGCTAGCAAAAGACTGGGAGCGACAAACTAAGAGAGCAATAATGGCCATAATCATGCAGAGCGAGAAAACATCATTGATCAAAGCATAAAGTGATACTACAAGTTGAAAACTAAAGGATCATAAAGGCTATGGTGACTTGAGATAGTCATAACATGGTGTGAGCATGTGCCAAGTCAACCCAAATAAAGCATCAAAGGAGAATACCACTATACTATGCTTTAATATGCTAAAACAACGCATGATTCATCCAAGGCACATTAAGCAATCTCAATTGTTTATAACAAGTCATGCTACAACAAAGAATACTAAGAATAAAGCCAAAACAATATCAAGCATGGCATGACAAAGCATAGGCCACAGTCAAAAACGAGCTCTTTTTACCACATAAGTATGAACTTTCCTACTCTTTTCCAAACCAAACCAAACTATTTGCAAACCAAAGTATGAAAGAGGGGGTCCAACCAATTTATTCAAAAAACTAAGAAAACCAAAGAAAACGAAAAACCAAAACGAAAATGAAAAAGAAGACGCTCCAAGAAAAACACAACTGTGCATGAAACAATAAAAATGAAGCGTTTGGAAGAAACCTGGGATTTTTATTGATGAAGAAGGGGATGCCTTGGGCATCCCCAAGCTTTGACGCTTGTACTTCTTGGATATTTCTTGGGGTGACACGCGTGTCATCCCCAAGCTTGAGCTTTAGTCCACCCTTCATCTCATTACTCATTCCTTCCATACACCTGAAATTTTTCCTTCATACAAAACTTCACACAATCTCATTAGCAACATTAGTGCACTTAAGATAAATAAGTCTCAAGGTTCAGTTATAACACCAAATAAACTTCCATTAGAACACTAGCTACTGTAGCACTTCCCTCAAAAAGCTCAATTCCCCAAAAGAACTCAAGAAGGAACCAACAAGAAGCAAATGCAGAAAATGGCAAAATCTGTCAAAACAGACCAGCAGGTAAAGATGAATTTTTTCGAAGACCTTATGTTGCTCAAATCAAAAAGTGTTGAACTAACTAAAGTTATATAACAACCTGGGGCAGAAACAAAAAAAAATACAGCTCAATAAGACATACATAGATCTCTTAGGAATATTTACGGTGAAGCACAAAAATCTGTTTCGGGACTGCAACTTTCCCAATCATTACTTCACTCTCATTAGAGGTTACTCTTGGCACAAAAAGCAAATAAAAAGGATAAGGAGAGGTTATTACAGAGTTAATAAATTCCAAGACTCATCTAAAACTCTTGGGTTATCTCCCAACAAGTACTTTTCTTTAACGCCTTTAAGTTAGGCATGAAAATTTGAGAAGATGCTCTCATAGGAAATATGAGTTGAAGTAAAAGAGAGCATCAAGAAGCAAATTCAAAACACATTTAAGTCTAACCCACTTCCTATGCATAGGAATCTTGTATGCACAAAAATGCACAAAGAACAAAGTGACAGGCATAGGAAGATAAAACAAAAGTAACTTCAAAACTTTCAGCACATAGAGAGGTGTTTCATTACCGTAAAAACTTCTACAACCATATTTTCCTCTCTCATAATAATTTTAAGTAGCCTCATGAATAAACTCAACAATATAAATATCACATAAGGCATGCTTTTCATGATCTACAAGCACTAGAGCTTTATTATAAACATTTTCAAAAGAATCCTCGGGAACATAACATTCACCCTCCTTTGATAAGCATGGGGGACAATCCAATAATGTAAGGGATAAAGAGTTACTCTCATTAGAAGGTAGGCATGGGTAGATCCATTCTTCCTCCTTTTGTCCATCACTCTCCTCCTCTTTTTCATCTAATGAGCTTTCAGGTTCAGCAATTTCTTCTTCCATGGAGGTTCTAGCAGGCGGTGGTTCATCTATTACCTTAGCAGTCATAATACTGTTCCCAAATAGGAAACTAAGTGAGCTATCCATAATGAAATAGTGATTGGAGCAGAGCTAGTCATAAAGGCAACTTAAGAAAGGAACTAATTTTTTTTGTGTTTTTGAAGAACAAAACAAGCAAACAAAGCAAAAGAAACTAAGCAAAACAAAAACAACAAAGTAAAGAGATTGGTTATGAGGGACTCCCCTTGTGAAGATGTCCTTGACTCCCCGGCAACGGCGCCAGAAAAGATCTTGATGCACTCGACGATCGACGTAGAGCTCGTTGGGAACCCCAAGAGGAAGGTATGATGAGCACAGCAGAAAGTTTTCCCTCAATTATGAAACCAAGGTTTTATCGAACCAGTAGGAGCAAGGAAACACCCCAAAGGTGTTACTAGCTGAGCTTTGGCAGGGCGCACTACCAGTGCTAGTAGCAACGTGGAGACCTGCACAACACAACCACAGAACTTTGTCCCCAACTTGCGATGAGGTTGTCAATCTCACCGTGTTTTGCGGAGAACAAAGGATTAAACGTATCGAATGGAAAAAAGTAAAAGTTTGCAGAAAGTAAACACAAAGCAGAAATAGTTTATAGATTGTATGTAAAGAAAAAGGACCGGGATCCATAGTTCACTAGAGGTGACTCTCCTTAGATAGATAACATGCTGGGTGAAGAAATTACAGCGGGGCAATTGACAAACACTGAGAAAGCAATACATGCATATACTAATCATCTAGACTCCTTTGAGACTTGATTGGGCATTACAACATAATACATAGACCGCCATTCAACTGCATCTATGACTAATAATCCACCTTCAGGTTATCATCCGAACCCCCTCCAGTATTAAGTTGCAAGCAACATATTATTGCTTTACGAACTGCGTGTAAAGTAAACAATACGATTGTTCTATGAACAAAGGATTGTTGTTTTCTCCCTAGTAGCAACATCACATCTAGTACCTTAGAGATTTCTGTCACTTCCCCAGATTACGAGAGGCATGAACCCACTATCGAGCATACATACTTACTCTTGGAGTTGCTAGCATCTACTTGGCCAAGATAGCTACTAACAACGGAAAGCATGCAAGATCTCAAATAACAAAGACATGATAGAATCAATAATCAATCTGAAATAGCATCTCAATATCCATCGGATCCCTGCAAACACAACATGTATGGATTACAAATAGATGATCTTGATCATGAACGGAGCTCACAAGATCTAAACATGAAAGCACAAAGGAGGAGAAACCAGCCATCTAGCTACTACATGGATCCGTATTCCAAGGATGAACTACTCACGCATCACACCGGAGGCTTGCATGGTGATGAAGAAGGCCTCCAGGGTGAATTCCCCTCTCCGACAAGGTGCCGGGAAGAGCTTCAGATCCCTCCCGATCTAGGGATGGAGATGACGGCGGCTACAGACTCTTTCATGGATTTTTGATCAGGTACTTAGGGTTTTCATCCCGAGGGCAACTTATAGGCAGAAGGAGAGGCCGAGGGGGTGCCGGGAGCGACCACACCATCCCCTGGCGCGGGCCAGGCATGGCCGCGCGGCCAGGTGGTGTGGCCGGCCCCTGGCCCCTCTCCGTCTCGTATTCTGGCACTTGATCCCTTTCGGAAAAATAGGCACTTTCGCTTTTGTCCCATCCAATTCCGAGAATATTCATTTTCTGACTTTCCTGGAACCAAAAATAGCAGAAAACAGGCAGCTGGCACTGTGGCTCTTGTTAATAGGTTAGTCCAAGAAATCATATGAAAAGTACTCCAAAGTTGGAACAAAACACAAGAAAGTGGATAAAACCAAGCATGGAACATCAAAAATTATAGATACATTTGCAATGTATCAATCTCCATAGCTATATCCCACCACTTGTAATAGTATATCTCTTCTACGATTGGTGACATTGTAAGACTATTGCTATCCTTATTATTTTTATTACAATGTTTGCGATTGTTGATCTCATCTCTATGTGTGAGTAATTCTCCTTGGGCTATGGGCTGTTGGAGATATGCCCAAGAGGCAATAATAAAAGTGATTATTATTATATCTTTGTGTTTATGATGAATGTTTACATGCCATGCTATAATTGTATTATTAGGAAACACTGATACATGTGTGTTTTGTAAACATATAAGAGTCCCTAGTAAACCTCCTTTTGAACTAGCTTGTTGATTAATTGATGATCATGGTTTCCTGGTCATGGACATTGGATGTGATTAATAACAAGGTTATATCATTAGGAGAATGATGTGATGGACACACACCCATAGTAAGCGTAGCATAAGATCAAGTCATTAAGTTCGTATTTCTGTAAGCTTTCCAACACATAGTAACCTATTCCTTTGACCATGAGGTTATGTTAATCACCATCACCGGATGGATACTTTGATGACATCAAACGCCGCTTCGTAACTGGGTGGTTATAAAAGTGTCATTGGGTATTCTGAAAGTATGTGTTGAAGCGCATGAACCAAGATTGGGATTTGTCCATCCATATGACGGATAGATATGCTCTGGGCCCTCTCGGTGGAATGTCATCTAGTTAGCTTGCAAGCATGTGACTGGGTCACAAGGGATGACATATCACGGAACGGGTAAAGAGTACTTATCAGTAACGAGGTAGAACTAGGTATGGAGATACCGACGATCAAACCTCGGATAAGTATAATATCGTGAGACAAAGGGAATTAGTTTCGTATGTAAATGGTTCAATCGATCGCAAAGTCATCGTTGAGTATGTGGGAGCCCATTATGGATCTCCAGGTCCCGCTGATGGTTATTGATAGGAGATGTGTCTCTATCATGTCTGCATATTCACGAACCGTAGGGTGACACACTTAAGGTTTGAAGTTGTTTTGAGTAGATATGGAATGTGCGTTGGAGACCGAATGTTGTTCGGAGTCTCGGATTGGATTCGGGACATCACGAGGAGATCCGGAATGGTCCGGAGAATAAGATTCATATATAGGAGATCATTTTATGAGATAGGAAATGTTCCGGAGTGGTTGTATGAGGATTCTAGAAGGTTTCGGAATGTTCCGGAAGGTTCTAGAAGATATCTTGGAGTTTGCTTGAAAATCAAGATAGGGATCAAGGAGTCCTGTTGGGTCAAGATAAGGAGTCGTGGGGGAGGAGGATTCCTCCCCACCTCCGCAATCCGCCGGCCCCATAGGAGGGGAGTCCTACAAGGACTCCCCTTCCCTGGCGCGCCCTCCCCTCTTTAAATAGAGGGGCAGGGGCGCCCCCTCCTCGCACGCTCTAATAACGTCCAATCTCTGCCGCCTCTCTCCTCCACCATATTCTGCACAGGCATAGGCGAAGCCCTGCAGAATTCTCTACTCCACCACCACCACCACGCCGTCGTGCTGCTGGGATTCCGTGGAGAAGATCTACCACCTCCGCTGCTCGCTGGAACGGGGAGAGGAAGGTCTGCTTCGACTCCGCACGTGTGACCGACTGCGGAAGCGCTGCCGAATTGTGGCGCCGGAAGGATCGTCAACTTGACCAAGGGCGGAAGCGCTGCTGGAACGCAACGCCGGAAGGATCGTCTACTTGACCGCGGGCGGAAGCGCTGCTGGAACGCGACGCCGGAAGGATTGTCCACACGATCTTGAGATCGGCAAGTGATCGACTACATCAACCACGAGATCTAATCTCGTTAACGCTTTCGGATCTACGAGGGTTAGTACATATCTATCTCGTTGCACATGTCTGGTAGATTAGATCTTGGCTTTTATCTAGATTAGATCTGGGTTTTGTTTGTTCTTGCGGTAGAAATTTTTTGTTTTCCATGCTACGAACCCTTCATGGGCTTCAGCCTAGCCATGTAGCAATTGTGCATACGAATTATCATAGATGGGATCGTGTATTAGTTTGTATTACATGATGATTATTGTATCCTCTCTTGCCTCAATCCAAAGCCTTGTCAGGTACCCAAGACCCCGAGGGTTGAGCCAGGTATAGGGAGTATGAGTGATGATTGACCATAGCTATATCCCACCCCGTGGAATTCTGATCTCGTACTTAGGGTTTTCGTCCTGGAGGCTTTTATAAGCGAAAGGGTGATGTCAGAGGGTGGACCAGGGTGGCCACACCACCTGGTGGCATGGCCAGGGGTGACCCGCGCCACCCTAGGGTGTGCCTGCCCCTGGCTCCCCTCCGTCTCCCCTTTGGACTCTGTGTCGTGTTAGAAAATAGGAACTTCAGCTTTTGTTTCGTCCAATTCCGAGAATATTTCTTTTATGGCTTTTATGAAACAAAAAACAACAGAAAATAGGCAACCGGTACTGTGGCATCTTGTTAATAGGTTAGTTCCATAAAATGTATAAAAATACCTCAAAGTGTGAACAAAACATAAGAAAGTAGATATAAAACAAGCATGGAACATCAAAAATTATAGATACGTTTACGACATATCAACAACATCTGATGGAAATAAAAGATAGAAATAAAGTATGCATGTACTTGTTAGAGCAAGATAAATTATATGCGAGAAGTGCATCCATAATTGCTATTGCCTCCGCAACCGCTTATAGCAATAACCTACTAGTCTCATCCATAGAAGAAAGAGAACTAATGATATGCATAGTGATGTCACCGTTAATCCCAAGCGAATCCCTCACATACAGTCGTACTACCCCTTCTGTCACTAGGGTTCCCAACCTACAGATCAATCATCACTCATACTCCCTATACCTGGCTCAACCCTCGGGGTCTTGGGTACCTGACAAGGCTTTGGATTGAGGCAAGAGAGGATACAATAATCATCATGTAATACAAACTAATACACGATCCCATCTATGATAATTCATATGCACAATTGCTACATGGCTAGGCCGAAGCCCATAGCCCAAGGAGAATTACTCACACATAGAGATGAGATCAACAATCGCAAACATTGTAATGAAAATAATAAGGATAGCAATAGTCTTACAATGTCACCAATCGTAGAAGAGATATACTATTACAAGTGGTGGGATATAGCTATGGAGATTGATACATTGCAAATGTATCTATAATTTTTGATGTTCCATGCTTGGTTTTATCCACTTTCTTGTGTTTTGTTCCAACTTTGGAGTACTTTTCATATGATTAACAAGAGCCACAGTGTCAGCTGCCTGTTTTCTGCTGTTTTGGTTCCAGGAAAGTCAGAAAATGAATATTCTCGGAATTGGACGGGACAAAAGCCAAAGTGCCTATTTTTCCGGAAGTCATCAAGTGCCAGAATACGAGACGGAGAAGGGCCAGAGGCCGGCCACACCACCTGGCCGCGCGGCCAGGCTAGGCCCGCGCCAGGGGGTGGTGTGGTGTCCCCTAGCACCCCCTCGGCCTCCCCTTCCGACTATAAGATGCCCTCGGGATGAAAACCCTAGGTACCCAATCAAAAATCCACGAAAGAGTCTGTAGCCGCCGTCATCTCCATCCCTAGATCGGGAGGGATCTGAAGCTCTTCCCGACACCCTGCCGAAGAGGGGAATTCACCCTGGAGGCCTTCTTAATCACCATGCAAGCCTCCGGTGTGATGCGTGAGTAGTTCATCCTTGGACTACAGATCCATGTAGTAGCTAGATGGCTGGTTCTCCTCCTTTGTGCTTTCATGTCTAGATCTTGTGAGCTCCGTTCATGATCAAGATCATCTATTTGTAATTCTGCATGTTGTGTTTGCGGGGATCCGATGGATATTGAGATGCTATTTCAGATTGATTATTGATTCTATCATGTATTTGTTATTTGTGATCTTGCATGCTTTCCGTTGTTAGTAGCTAACTTGGCCAAGTAGATGCTAGCAACTCCAAGAGTTAGTATTTATGCTCGATAGTGGGTTCATGCCTCTGGTAATCTAGGGAAGTGACAGAAATCTCTAAGGTACTAGATGTGTTGTTGCTACTAGGGAGAAAACAACAATCCTTTATTCATAGAACAATCGTATTGTTTACTTTACACGCAGTTCGTAAAGCAATAATCTGTTGCTTGCAACTTAATACTGGAGGGGGTTCGGATGATAACCTGAAGGTGGATTATTAGTCATAGATGCAGTTGGATGGCGGTCTATGTATAATGTTGTAATGCCCAATCGAATCTCAAAGGAGTCAAGATGATTAGTATATGCATGTATTGCTTTCTCGATGTTTGTCAATTGCCCCGCAGTAATTTGTTCACCCATCATGTTATATATCTTAAGGAGAGCCACCTCTAGTGAACTATGGATCCCGGTCCTTGTCTTTTACATTCAATCTACAAATTGTTTACTTCTTTGTGTTTATTTTCTGCAAACTTTTACTTCTTTCCATTCGATACGTTTAATCCTTTGTTTTCCGCAAAACATGGTGAGATTGACAACCTCATCGCAAGTTGGGGACAAAGTTCTGTGGTTGTGTTGTGTAGGTATCCACGTTGCTACTAGCACCGGTAGTGCGCCCTGCCAAAGCTCAGCTACTAACACCTTTGGGGTGTCTCCTTGCTCCTACTGGTTCGATTAAACCTTGGTTTCTTAACTAAGGGAAACTTGCTGCTGTGCTCATCATACCTTCCTCTTGGGGTTCCCAACGAGCTCTACATCAACCACGCACCAGCACTTTTCTGCGCACCGTGCATTGAGCCATCAGAGATGGAGAAGGGTTTGGAGATCTGGAGGCGGCTGGTGATCTGTGGCAGAGACTTCTAGATGGTGCGAACTCTGTTTTCTCGTTACCCGAGGCTTCTTTATATAGGGGCCCCTTCACGAAAGTTGTTCTGTTTGACCTAACGATGGCGGCGCCAACTATACGACCGGAGCTATACGGTCGGAATTTTTGCTCCGACCGTATAGTTGGTCGTTAAAGCGTCTGCCTCCGATGTAAGGCTCTTGGTTTCTTCTGGTACTTGGAAATCTCGTATCTTTGACTTTAATGTAGTGATTCCCTCCTTTAAACGACATTATCTGTGCAGGAAAATACAAAACAAAGGATTGCATACCCCTCTGAATATTAGCATTAGTGGCAGGGTTTAGAGAGATATTTCATCAAGAATATGACTAATATCCAGTTTAAATGTGGACGTTAGATGGCTATATTTCAGAGCCATCACTTCGTTGTGTTTGTTGGAATGAACCTGATTTCTTGGAGTTCGAAGAAACAATCTACAGTCTCAAGATCGAGTACCGAGGCTGAGTATAAGGCACTGGCGAATGGCGCTGCTGAAGCAATCTGGGTGGATTCACTTCTCAACGAGCTTGGCGTGATCCAGCAGCGCACACCTATACTTTGGTGTGATAATCTAGGGGCCACTTACCTCACGGCAAATCCTGTCTTTCATGCTCGTACTAAGCACATTGAGATCGACTTCCACTTCATGTGAGAGCGAGTTGCTGTAGGTGGACTTGAGGTTTGTTTTATCTCCTCTAATGATTAGCTGGATGATGTGTTTACAAAGCCAGCCTCTCGACAAATGCTAGACCATTTCAAGTCCAATCTAAATCTAGTTTATAATAGTTTAGATTGAGGGTGTGTGTAGAAACCGTATTGAACACGTACGTGAGGTTTTGAACCCATATGAATTGTAATTGTGTTGTACCCTGTCGAAGTATATAAATAGAGGAGAGGTGGAGGCTTAGACCCGACGAAACCCTAAGCCTATTCTCAAAATAATTACACTTGTGCAATCACATTATGTGAAGAAGGTCTTGAGCAGATTTGGATATGATGATTGCAAATCCTCTCCCACACCTTATGATTCGAGAGTTTTGCTTCGAAAAAATCAAAAGGCATCTAAAGATCAATTGAGATACTCTTAGATTATTGGCTCAATTATCTATTTAGCTTACACTATGAGGCCTGACATCTCGTTTGTCGTGAGCAAACTTAGCCGGTTTGTGGCCAACCCGGGGATGATCACTGGCATGCTCTTGAGAGGGTAATGCGCTATCTAAAGGGATCAGTGAGCTATGGAATTCATTATATCGGGTATCCAAGAGTACTTGAAGGGTATAGTGATTCAAATTGGATATCAGATGCTGATGAGATAAAAGCCACAAGTGGATATATATTAACTCTTGGTGGTAGGGCTATTTCATGGAAGTCTTGCAAGCAGACCATCTTAACGAGGTCAACTATGGAAGTAGAACTCACAACATTAGATACTACGACTATCAAAGCAGAATGGCTTCATGAACTCTTAACAGATTTGCCTATGGTTGAAAAACCAATACTGGCAATCCTTATGAACTGTGACAATCAAACTGTGATTGTCAAAGTGAACAATTCTAAGGATAATATGAAGAGTTTAAGACATGTCAAGAAGACTGAAGTCTATCAAAAACTGAGAAACTCTGGAGTTATAGCATTGGATTATGTCCAAACAGCTAAGAATCTGGCAGATCCTTTTACGAAAGGACTATCAAGAAATTTGATAGAAAATGTATTGAGGGAGATAGGTTTGAGACCCACGTGAGTTGTCAAGGGGGTAACCCAACCAATGTGATCAGAGGTCCCGTGAATTAGGACCTAGGAAAACAAACTGAAACAACTGAGTTGAGAGAAAATTTAAAAACTCCTAATCTGCTGTAGATGCAATTCTCTCATAATATACTGTTAGGAAGGTTGATTACATCTTAATATGTTCTGTCTGTCTCCTTGGAAGCAAAGACGCTGTCTGATACGTTGCAAACGTATCTATAATTTTTTATGTTCTATGCTTGGTTTATATCTACTTTCTTATGTTTTGTCCACACTTTGGAGTACTTTTTATACACTTTCTTGGACTAACCTATTGACAATATGCCACAGTACCAGCTGCCTGTTTTCTGCTGTTTTTGGTTCCAGGAAAGTCAGAAAATTAATATTCTCAAAATTGGACGGGACAAAAGCCAAAGTCAATATTTCACCGAGGGGGACACGGAGCCAGAATACGAGACGGAGAGGGGCCAAAGGCTGGCCACACCACCTGGCCACGCGACCAGGCCTGACCCGTGCCAGGGGGTGGTGTGGCCGCCTAGGGCACCCCCTCGGCCTCCCCTTTCGCCTATATATTGCCTCCGATACAGAAACCCTAAGTACCCAATCAAAATTTCACGAAAGAGTCTGTCGCCGCCGTCATCTCCATCCCTAGATCGGGAGAGATCTGAAGCTCTTCCCGGTACCCTACCGGAGGGGAGAATTCACCCTGGAGGCCTTCTTCATCACCATGCCTGCCTGCGGTGTGATGCGTGAATAGTTCATCCCTAGACTACGGGTCCATGTAGTAGCTAGATGGTTGGTTGTTCTCCTTTGTGCTACCATGTTTAGATCTTGTGAGCTACGTTCATAATCAAGATCATCTATTTGTAATCCTACATGTTGTGTTTGCGGGGATCCGATGGATATTGAGATGCTATTTCAGATTGATTATTGATTCTATCATGTCTTTGTTATTTGTGATCTTGCATGCTCTCTGTTGTTAGTAGATATCTTGGTCGAGTAGATGCTAGCAACTCCAAGAGGGAGTATTTATGCTCGATAGTGGGTTCATGCCTCTAGTAATCTGGGGAAGTGACAGAAATCTCTAAGGTACTAGATGTGTTGTTGTTACTAGGGAGAAAACAACAATCCTTTGTTCATAAAACAATCGTATTGTTTACTTTACACGCAATGCTTAAGGCAATTATCTGTTGCTTGTAACTTAATACTGGAGGGGGGTCGGATGATAACCCGAAGGTGGATTATTAGTCATAGATGCAGTTGGATTACGGTCTATGTATAATGTTGTAATGCCCAATCAAATCTCATAGGAGTCAAGATGATTAATATATGCATGTATGCTTTCTCGATGTTTGTCAATTGCCCCGCTGTAATTTGTTCACCCAACATGTCATCTATCTTAAGGAGAACCACCACTAGTGAACTATGGACCCCGGTCCTTTCTTTTACCATCAATCTACAACTGTTTATTGTTTTCTGTTTAATTTCTGTAAGCTATTACTTTCTTCCACACAATACATTTAATCCTTTGTTTTCAGCAAAAACCGGTGAGATTGACAACCTCACTGTAAGTTGGGGGCAAAGTTCTGTGGTTGTGTTGTGCAGGATTCCAAGTTGGAAACAACACCTTGGAGGTGTTTCCTTGCTCCTACTGGTTCGATAACCTTGGTTTCATAACTGAGGGAAAATTACTGTTGTGCTCACCATACCTTCCTCTTGGGGTTCCCTAACGAGCTCGATATCAATCACGAGTCAGCAAGTACTTTTTTGGCACCGTTGCCGGGGAGTCAAGGACATCTTCACAAGGAGAGTCCCTAATCTCTTTACTTTGTTGTTTTTGTTTTGCTTAGTTTATTTTTGCTTTGTTTGCTTGTTTCTTTATCAAAAACACACAAAAAATAGTTGTACTAAGTTTGCTTTCTTTAAAAACACAAAAAAATATTAGTTCCTATCTTAAGTTGCCATTATGTCTAGTATTGCTCCAGTCACTATGTCACCTGAGGAAATGATTTTCACTTTCAAACAAGGAATTGAAGAGAGTTTCAAAGAATCTTGGTCTAGAATCTCTGATTTACATGAAAAAGCTGAACCTAAAATGACTCAAAGCTTGTTTCTTAGCAGTTTTTACCTTGGAATTGCTCTTTGCTATAGATATGCTTTGGATGCTGTAGTGGGAGGAGATTTCCTCCAATGCAATGAGGATGATGCTTTTAATGCCATAAAGAAGTTGGTCTTTACTTACAACTTGCCTAGCAAATCTGATTCTTCCTTTATAAACATATTTGCTAGATTGAACACTCTTGAGACCAACACTGCTAGTGTAAAAGATTGCTATAATACGCTTAGAGAGCATCATGACTATGTTCCAATAAATTCTGAACCCTCAAAATGGCTTCCCACAGTAAAGATTGTTATAAATAATGAAACTTTTCATGCTCGCTGTGATATCATGTTTGAATTCTGTCTTATGCCTAAAGATATCTATGAATCTTTGAATATTTTGGGACTTTCTGAAGGAGGAGAAGAAATATTTCTTGCTAATAATGCCACAATATTACCCATTGGAATAGCTGAAGGAGTGTTTACAAAGATCCTAGGGAAAATGGTTTCTACTGATTATCTTGTTATTGAATGTGTAGGAAAAGGACAAATTACACTTGAAAGATCCCTATTAAAACTCCTTGGAGCAATAATAGATGTGGAAAAGGGCACCATGCATTTTGCTTCTCCACCAAACAATCATATGTTCCCCAAGGTTAAGAATAAAAGTAAGAGAGATAAGGGCAAGAAATTTGGTTTTAATGCTTCTTCATTTGAGAATATTTGATTCCTTTTCTTGCTTCTTATGCCTAACTTAAAGGCGTTAAAGAAAAGTACTTATTGGGAGATAACTCAAAAGTTTTAGATGAGTCTTGGAAGTTATTACCTCTGTAATAACCGCCCCTTATCCTTTTTATTTGTTTTTTGTGCCAAGAGTAACCTCTAATGAGAGAGAAGTAATGCTTGGGAAAGTTGTTGTCCCGAAACAGATTTTTGTATTTCACTAAAAAAATTCGTGTAAAATCTCTGTACGTCGTTTTGAGGCGTGAATTTTTGTGCTTCTGCCCCAGGTTATTATCTAACTTTCATTAGTTCAACACTTTTCGATTTGAGCAACAAAAGGTATTGGAAAAAATTGGTTTTTACCTGCTGGTCTGTTTTGATAGATTTCTGCCATTATGTGCATTTACTTCTTGTTGATTCCTTTTTGGGTTGTTTTTGGGGAATTGAGCTTTTTGAGGGAAGTACTACAGTAGATTGTGTTTTAATGGAAGTTTTATTGGTGTTAAAACTGAATCCAAAGACTTATTATCTTGAGTATACTAATGTTGCTAATAAAGATTGTGTGAAGTTTTGTATGAAGAAATTTTTTAGGTATATGGAGAGAATGATGTAATGAGATGAAGAATGGACTAAAGCTCAAGCTTGGGGATACCACCCATGTCACCCCAACAAATATCCAAGAAGTACAAGCGTCAAATCTTGGGGATACCCAAGGCATCCCCTTCTTCATCAATAAAAATCTTAGGTTTCTTCCAAACACTTCATTTTTATTATTTCATGCATAGTTCTATTGTTCTTGGAGCGCCTTCGTTTTTGTTTTTAGTTTCGTTTGCTTGGTTTGCTTAGTTTTTTGAATAAATTGGTTGTACCCCTCTTTCATACATTAGTTTTCAAATAAGTTTGGTTTGGTTTGGAAAAGAGTAGGAAAAGTTCATGCTTAAGTGGTAATGAGAGCTTGTTTTTGACTATGGCCTATGCTTTGTCATGTCATGCTTGATATTGTTTTGGCTATATGCTTAGAGATTTTTGTTGTAGCATGATATATTATAAACAATTGAGATTGCTTAATGTGCCTTGAAAGAATCATGTGTTGTTTTAGCATATTAAAGCATAGTATTGTGGTATTCTCCTTTGATGCTTTATTTGGGTTGACTTGGCGCATGCTCACACCATCTTATGACTATCCCAAGTCACCATAGCCTTTATGATCCCTTAGTTTTCAACTTGTAATATCACTTTATGATTTAATTAATGATGTTTTTTCACTTTGCATGATTATGGCCATTAGTGCTCTCTTAGTTGGTCGCTCCCAGTCTTTTGCTAGCCTCCATAACCAAGTATGAGTTCCACTCATGCATCCAACTCCAAATAAAACCAAGTTATTCCAAATAGTCCACCATACCTACCTATTAGCATTTGCTATTCCAAGTACATTCATATTTTTATCTACCTTCTGAATTAAACTTGTTATGAGAAAACTAGTGATTAAAGCTCTCACGAACTTGATGGCACACTTTACTTTTCTTGCCCCTAATAAACTTGAACCATTGTGTCATCTATGTTGTATATACATGCACTTATATGTTGGGGATTAGCAGAACCATGCTGTCATGGGGAACGCTTTCAACATTGCACTTGTACTTTGTACCTAGTTGATATCATGCTCTTTTGTCTATGGATGCCGTCGGTGTGAAATGAAAGAGGAGCTTGTAAGTCCATGGAGTTATGTATGTGTGTTAGAGAAACGCCTGGGCCGCCGGTCTAATCCATGCCTAATCATGGTGGAAACCTGCAGCATAACCATAATGATCAATGTATGAAGCATTCTTCTTATAAAAAAAGAAGAGATAGAGATTGAGAAAAAGAGGAAAAAAGAGATGAGAAAAGAGGAAAGAGAGAAAAAAGCACCATTTTCCCATGGTAAATAAGAAGATTGCTGAGATGCTCGTTGTCTTCTTGCCTTATCATTTTGATATGGGGATTCTTCCGTATCATCGGGCAAGGGGTACCCCGTTGGCGGTTCTCTATGATACACATGTACTTACTATGACAAGAACTTACCGGTAACTAAACTTGAGTAGCATGAGGAGTGGCCCTCGTATTCAAGGGACATGAGATTTCCAACTTATACTTTGTCAAGCATATACTCCATAGTTTGTTCACTTTAACCTTAATCACTTCAAGATGCTTATGATAGGGGCAATGAGAGCTGAAAGCTAATAAGTACCATAATTTTTAGAAGCTCTTTATGAAACTTGAATCCCCGCTTCCTTCTATGAAGGCCTTTCTTTTACTTTTATGTTGAGTCCCCATCTTTTATCTTTATGCGCCTATTGAGAGAGCATAGTGGCCATTCTTAGTTTAATGTGCATTGTCCCAAGACTTGTTGATTGATGCATAACTTTGGTATTGCTTCTTCTTAAACTATTTGTATCTAGTCACCCTTATGAACTTTGAAGGTGTCCTATGCATTTATGTTTGCTACTCTATGAGGGACAAAACTGAATGCCACTATGCTATGTTTTCTTTATGTGAAACAAACAAACGTCTTGCAAAGCATTGTTATTCATGAATCTTTTGTTTGTGCATTTTCATGTTAGAACATAGTTGCTATGTCTTATTGTTAGAACTTTATCTTTCATGCTATGTTGAAGTACTATGATCCCAGCAATCAATGTTTTACAAATACTTTGATCAAGTTTATGATGGTGCCTGTCACCTCAAAAAATATTCTTTCTTTTTATCACTTACCTACTCGAGGACGAGCAGGAGTTAAGCTTGGGGATGTTGATACGTTGCAAACGTATCTATAATTTTTGATGTTCCATGCTTGGTTTAAATCTACTTTCTTATGTTTTGTCCATACTTTGGAGTAATTTTTATACACTTTCTTGGACTAACCTATTAACAAGACGCCACAGAGCTAGCTGCCTGTTTTCTGCTGTTTTTGGTTCCAGGAAAGTCAGAAAATGAATATTCTCGAAATTGGACGGGACAAAAGCCAAAGTCAATATTTCACCAGGGGGGATATGGAGCCAGAATACGAGACGGAGAGCGGCCAGAGGCTGACCACACTACCTGGCCGAGCGGCTAGGCCTGACCCGTGCCAGGGGGTGGTGTGGCCGCCTAGGGCACCCCCTTGGCCTCCCATTTCACCTATATATTGCCTCCGATACAAAAACCCGAAGTACCCGATCAAAATTTCACGAAAGAGTCTGTAGCCGCCGTCATCTCCATCCCTAGATCAGGAGGGATCTAAAGCTCTTCCCAACACCCTACCGGAGGGGAGAATTCACCCTGGAGGCCTTCTTCATCACCATGCCTGCCTCCGGTGTGATGCGTGAGTAGTTCATCCCTGGACTACGGGTCCATGTAGTAGCTAGATGGTTGATTCTTCTCCTTTGTGCTACCATGTTTAGATATTGTGAGCTCCGTTCATGATCAAGATTATCTATTTGTAATCCTACATGTTGTGTTTGCGGGGATCCGATGAATATAGAGATGCTATTTCAGATTGATTATTGATTCTATCATGTCTTTGTTATTTGTGATCTTGCATGCTCTCCGTTGTTAGTAGATATCTTGGTCGAGTAGATGCTAGCAACTCCAAGAGGGAGTATTTATGCTCGATAGTGAGTTCATGCCTCTAGTAATCTGGGAAAGTGACACAAATCTCTAAGGTACTAGATGTGTTGTTGCTACTAGGAAAAAAACAACAATCCTTTGTTCATAGAACAATCGTATTGTTTACTTTACACGCAATGCTTAAGGCAATTATCTTTTGCTTGCAACTTAATACTGTAGGGGGTTCGGATGATAACCTGAATGTGGATTATTAGTCATAGATGCAGTTGGATTACGGTCTATGTATAATGTTGTAATACCCAATCAAATTTCATAGGAGTCAAGATGACTAGTATATGCATGTATGCTTTCTCGATGTTTGTCAATTGCCCCGCTGTAATTTGTTCATCCAACATGTCATCTATCTTAAAGAGAACCACCACTAGTGAACTATGGACCCCGGTCCTTTCTTTTACCATTAATCTACAACTGTTTACTGTTTTCTATTTTCTTTCTGCAAGCTATTACTTTCTTCCACACAATACGTTTAATCCTTTGTTTTCAGCAAAATCGGTGAGATTGACTACCTCACTATAAGTTGGGGGCAATGTTCTGTGGTTGTGTTGTGCATGATTCCAAGTTGGAAACAACACATTGGAGGTGTTTTCTTGCTCCTACTAGTTCGATAACCTTGGTTTCATAACTGAGGGAAAATTACTTTTGTGCTCATCATACCTTCCTCTTGGAGTTCCCCAACGAGCTCGATATCAATCACGAGTCAGCACTGTCCTACAACGATCTTAAAAGAACACAACTATATGAGCTACACTACTGGCCAAAGTGTATGAGATTTAGGTGAATCTCTAGGAAGCTCATGAAAGGCCGAGGAGTATGACTTATAAGCTCCACCCGAGGGATAGCCTATGGCATCCAAGTATCGATAACGGCATTGAGTGAAACTTGCGGCACAAGACTGACAATTCAAGTCATGATCCATTATTCAGTTGTAGTCAAGCATATCTCTTTGTCTAGGTGGAAGTTCAACTTAACAGTCTCCACTGAACTACAGATATATTAAACAGTAATTGGAACTAATGAGCCATATGATGTGCCTCTAAGATCTGGCGAGGGATTGTTAGATTTATATGGGTAAGGCCCATCTAGGCAGCCCATGTAGTCTAATAAATCCTAGAATTTCAAGGCTTATCTACTATGGCAGCTTGGGAGTTGTGTGGGAGACAAATTTTAATCCCACATTGCTAGGAGAGAGTTGGACCAGCTTATAAGGTGAGTTGTTTCACTCCCACTAAGTGAGTGAGAAGAGAAGGAGTCCATGCGCACTCCTCCTCCCCCACCGCCCGCTCGCCTCGCCTGCACGCGCGTCATGTTTCATGAATCGAGTTCGAGTTAGAGAAACTCGTTTTGTGGAAGACTAATTTTTTGTATGGTGCACCAGCTATTGGGTACGTGTCAACATTCGTGTGCATATTTGACGCGTGTCCTTGTCTTCCAACGCGTGGCGACTCGGTCAGCTCACCTCATATGCTATAGAGTGAGAGACAAACATATCTAGATGTATCTTGTTCTTTCTCTGTCTCTCTCGCTGTGTTTCTCTTGCTGCGCTGCTCTCTAGGCTACCCATCCCGGCGACTACGTGCACGGCTGTCGGGAGAGCCTCCGAAACCCCGTTCATTGAGATCCTGCACCGGAAGACAGACGATAAGGTTTTTGGGGAGCATCTCGGCGTGACTGCTCGCTTCAGTTCGTGTTTTTCTTTTTCAACCGACGACCTCAATAGCACCATGGGCGACAATGACAAAGATCAAGATGCTGCTGCGGTGATGACCTTTCCGGTCAACCTGTACGTGTTATTTCTCTCTTTGTATGCACTAGTTCTTGCTAGATTTTCAGATCTACTAGATGTGGTTATTTGGCTGCATGTGTTTAGATCTGCTAGTGCTTACATAATGTTGATTTCAGTAATTAATCTCGTGCAGAAATTACCTAATACTCCAACATGTAGTAATATGAGGGACTATTACGGTAAACAATGTTTGTTTTTTGTAAAAAAAACTCTCTCCTTCCTAAAGTAAGCGATGTGAATTTGTCTAGATTCACATGTATCTAAACGCATTTTGATATATAGATACATCCTAATCAAACAACCCAAGTCACTCGAGTTTTAGGAGGGAGGGAGTACTAGAAAATCTCTAAGAAATAAGGGTATGTCTAACGCTCAGCTGACAGAGAATTGGTCTAATTCCCAGTCAGCTGACATCAGCCCCTTGTGTGCCGATGTTGGGCGTTGTTGAATTTCGCATGCATGGTCGGCCGACGCTGTGCGTTGCTGTCTTGCTCCGCATTGTTTGGTCGGGCCCATGTCCGCTCGTGCGCTGCTTTGCGTGGGCCTTTGCCTACGGTACATACTATAGATGATTGTTTGTGAGCTTTAGCTAATCTCTACTACTAATAAAAGAGCAAATATTATCTTTTCTAAGCGCACCCCACAAAAGTACACGGACCTATTACCGCCGTATGATTAGGTCCAGTAAACTCAATCAATAGCTAGGATTAATCAAATTGTTATCTGGGGTGCACTTAGCAATTTAAGTTTGACTGAACGTACTCCACCACAAAGGAAAATATGAAAGGAAACTCCTGTCCGTCCCGCGACCTCATTGTCCTGATTTCACGCGTCCAAAAATATCTAGCAGGTTTTGGCTGATTTCACGTACATAGATCAAATATGTCCATCAAATCCTCTCCGCCTTCCGGAATTCATGCCCCAGACAGTTGTTGCCATGGCGAGTCGCCTCGCTCCACCTACCGATGCCACAACATCGACTCGATCTCCTGCGCCACGAGCCGATTTCCGTCACTTCCCGCTTCGTTAAGGGTCGTCGAGGGACGAGGCGCAAGACAGCGGGCCGATCTCTGTGACTACCCCGCTTCACTGACTACTCTCGAGGGACGAGGAGCAAGGCGGTCCTACTATGCTCTGCCCAGGTTTAGGGTACGACGCCTTTGCTCGCACAGAAACACATCACCACCACTACCAAAGCTGCACCTTGATGCGCTCTAGGCGCCACATGGGCACGCCGTCGCGGATCCCTAGCTAGATGCATGACCTCTGCCAGGACTAGGCGGTACGCGGCCATGCAGCTACCGCCGCCAAGGCCCCATCAGGACTCGCCGCTGCTGAGGACTGAGCATACCAGCTGCCGCTGGGACCCTATAACAGATGTTGTAAGGCAATGTTTGGTGATATTTATCCCCTTTGTATTAGTTTTCACCAATGGTCTGCTTGCAATTCATCTTATCTCCAGTGGTGCATGTAGCAGAATAGCAGATTAACATATACAATCCCAATTGGCGAAACCATCGGGTAAAGCACACAATACAACTTCTTCAATTCGCAGGTATGAACTTGATAATTACATGGTTGTTTGCCGGTTTGTCTAATTTGGTAGATATGCTGCGGAACCTTTTTTAGTTGTCTTATAATCTGAGGTACTATGTCTTTGCAACCAATCAACTTTGAAAAGTTGCGTTGAATGTGTCGACCATTGAGTTGAGATAATTAGTTTACCCACAAAGGGGATACCATCAAGATCACATGTGGCTTCATTGATTTCGTGGACAATCTTTGGGTCAGCATTGCGAACACTTTTGATTCGAGTTATATTTTTTGCACAAACTTTCATAGCCTTAATCTGAAAATGCTGATTTGCTAACCTCTTTTTTCCTGCACATGACTTGTTCAGGTTATGAGCATCACTTAATTTTGCAACACATCAGCTTTGTTCGGGGCATGCGATTGCTTTATCTTTGCCATCTTTCTAGACTGATGTCTTATGTATATGTTTGGAGTTCTGGATGTACTTCTATATGTTCAGGTAAACCGAGACTCTTCCTTCATTGATCATTTTATCATTGAGTTATTCATGACGAAACTATTGGGAAATAGGATATCCTGGAGAATAGATGCCCTAATGTTTTGTGGGAGTTCACTCAAGTTTAGCTTCTAAGGTGGAAATGTTTTTCACGGAATAGAATAGAGCCCTAAGAATTGCTGGTTAGAATCAATCTATGAGTGTTATCAAATATTAAAACACTACTGTTATTGTTGTTGCTTCATATAATACCAACACCAGATTGCTCGTGTAACTTGTGCCTGTATTGGATGATGCCAGTGAGTTTTTCACATGAGTTTTGTGTTTATTTTGTCAAGAGATAGCATTTTGTGTACATTTATTTGAAGTTTGTAGACACCGCGACATTAATTTAATTTGTTTTCTTACATACAATTTCAAGCTATGGAATATCCATGGTCAAAACGCAGTGATGCAGAGACCATTCTGGCGCAATTTAGGGTCCTTGAAACTTCCATATAGTTTGTTGTCTAATTGTTCTTTTCTGGATAGGGCTCTTCCTTATTATGTGATTTGTAATTTCTAAGCTTCAATATTCATCTTGATTTCATTCATTTTACGTAGCTAATATGTATGATTTACAAAGTAAATTTTGGTTTCCGCATTGTGTTTTCAGAAATTTGGATAGAACAGAATGCCCCAAATCAGTAGTTGCAGTAGCACCCAAAAGAGTACATAGACTATATGAGAGAAAAATCACAGTTTTAGAAAAGAGATCTCGATATATAGTGGTATAGCAAAACATGAAAATTAACTCATTTATAATCGTTAACATCTAAAATTATTTTTTAACGAAAAGAAGCACGGAAAGCTCCCTAGTGCGTTATTTTTTATCTATATAAATATTTACATGGAGGTTTGAAATGTAATGATATATCATGTTGGTTGGCTGAAAGTTATGTAGATTTAAAGTGTTACAAGAAGTTGTTGGTCATATTATATGATTCGCTGGATAGAGCGTATAAACGTACTAGTGGGGAAAAATATGCAATCCTACGTGCAAAATTTCTACTCCGATCGATCTAAAAATAAATAGTCTACTAAAACCATAGTTGCAAGCTCATTTTTTAACAGAAAATGCAACTCACTTCCAACTCTATTTTGCAACTAAAAAGATAACGCAGTTGCAAGCTCACTTGTAACTGAAAATATAACTCAGTTGCAACCCTATTTATAATTGTCAAAACAACACAATTGCAACCTAACTTTCGTGTCAAAATGGTAGAGTTATAATCATCATTCTACCATCCCTGCAACAATGATATGTATACAATCAGGGGAGAATGTCAGTTGCGTGTCGAGATGCAACTCGAGGGTAAACAAAAAAACGAGGGTCATTCAACACGGGTACTCAGTTGCAACTGTCGTTGCGACTCTCTCTATACTATTAGGTAGAAGGCTGGTTTGCATGTCGAGATGCAACTCGAGGCTAAAAAGACAGGAACCATGGAACACAATCCTCAGTTGCAACCCTAGTTGCAACTCCCTCTCTATCTCATCAGGGGACAAGGCCAGTTGCGTGTGTGAGTTGTAACTCGAGGGTAAACAAAAAAGACAAAGGGTCATTCAACACGGGTACTCAGTTGCAACCGTGGTTGCAACTCTCTCTCTATACCATCAGAATAGAAGGCCAGTTGTGTGTCGAGATGCAACTCGAGGCTAAAAAAATAAGAAACATGGAACACATCCTCAGTTGCAACCCTAGTTGCAACTCCCTCTCTATCCCATCAGGGGACAAGGCCAGTTGCGTGTCAATTTGCAACTCGAGGGTAAACAAAAAATACGAAGGGTCATTAAACATAGGTAATCAGTTGCAACCGTAGTTGCAACTCCCTCTCTATACCATCGGGGTAGAAGGCCAGTTGCGTGTCGAGATGCAACTCGAGGCTAAAAAAGAAGAAATATGGAACACATCCTCAGTTGAAACCCTAGTTGCAACTCCCTCTCTATCCCATCAGGGGACAAGGCCAGTTGCGTGTCGAGTTGGAACTCGAGGGTAAACAAAAAGTACGAAGGGTCATTCAACACGGGTACTCTGTTGCAATCGTAGTTGCAACTCCCTCTCTATCCCACCAGGGGACAAGGCCAGTTGCGTGTCGAGATGAAACACAA
This sequence comes from Avena eriantha, assembly GCA_910589775.1. Lineage (NCBI taxonomy): Eukaryota > Viridiplantae > Streptophyta > Magnoliopsida > Poales > Poaceae > Avena > Avena eriantha. Next base: position 77,356,805 of record OU342743.1, read on the forward strand.
GGCTAAAAATAAGAAATATGGAACATATCCTTAGTTGCAGGGTTGCAACTCCCTCTATATCCCATCAGGGGACAAGGCCAGTTGTGTGTCGAGTTGCAACTCGAGGGTAAACAAAAAAGACGAATGGTCACTCAACACGGGTACTCAGTTGCAACCGTAGTTGCAACTCTCTCTCTATACCATCAGGATAGAAAGCCAGTTGTGTGTCGAGATGCAACTCGAGGATAAAAAAGAAGAAACATGGAACACAACCTCAGTTGCAACCCTATTTGCAACTCCCTCTCTATCCCATCAGGGGACAAGGCGAGTTGCGTGTCGAGTTGCAACTTGAGGGTAAACAAAAAATACGAAGGGTCATTCAACACGGGTACTCAGCTGCAACCGTAGTTGCAACTCCCTCTCTATAACATCAGGATAGAAGGCCAGTTGCGTGTCGAGATGCAACTCGAGGCTAAAAAAAGAAGAAACATGGAACACATCCTCAGTTGCAACCCTAGTTGCAACTCCCCCTCTATCCCATTAGGGGACAAGGCCAGTTGCGTGTCGAGTTGCAACTCGAGGGTAAACAAAAAGACGAAGGGTCATTCAACACAGGTACTCAATTACAACCGTAGTTGAACCCCCCTCTCTATACCATCAGGGTAGAAGGCCAGTTGCGTGTCGAGATGCAACTCGAGGCTAAAAAAGAAAAAACATGGAACACATCCTCAGTTGCAACCCTAGTTGCAACTCCCTCTCTATCCCACCAGGGGACAAGGCCAGTTGCGTGTCGAGTTGCAACTCGAGGGTAAATAAAAGAAGGCGAAGTGTCATTCAACACGGCTACTCATTTGCAACTCCCTCTCTATACCATCAGGGTAGAAGGCCAGTTGCGTGTCGAGATGCAACTCGAGGCTAAAAAAGAAGAAACATGGAACACATCCTCAGTTGCAACCCCCTCTATGCAACTCGGGGTGAAAAAATACGGCAACGATGGAAAACATTGCTCAGTTGCAACAGTAGTTGCGACTCTCTCTATATACCATCAGGGGACCAGCTGCGTGTCGAGATGCAACTCGATACAAAAACTTTAAACCACATTCAACACGAGTACTCAATTGCAACCTTAGTTGCAACGCCCTCACTATACCATCAATGAGAAGGCCGGTTGCATGTCGAGATGCAACTCGAGGCTAAAAAGACAAGAACAATGGAACATAATCCTCAGTTGCAACCCTAGTTGCAACTCCTCTCTATACCATCAGGGAGAAGGCCAATTGCGTGTCAAGATGCAACTCGAGGGTAAACAAAAAAGATGAAGAGTCATTCAACATGGACACTCAGTGGCAACCGTAGTTGCAACTCCCTCTATGCAACTCTGGGCAAAAAAAGACGACGTCCATCAACGGACCAGCTACATGTCGAGATGCAACTTGAGACGAAAGTCTAGTTGCAACTCCCTCTATACTAGAGGAAGAAGGCCAATTGTGTGTCAAGATGCAAGTCGAGGCAAAAAAGACAAGGACCATCCAACACGGTAGTTAGTTGCAACCCTAGTTTCAACCCCTCTCTATACCATCAGGGGAGAATGCCAAAAAATTGCGTGTCAAGATGCAACTTGAGACTCCTAGTCCAGCTGCACCCTAGTTACAACTCCCTCTCTATACCATCAGGAGAGAAGACCAAAAAATTGTGTGTCGAGATGCAACTTGAGACTCCCAATCCAGTTGCAACCCTAGTTGCATCTCGAGACTCACAGTCCAGGTGCAACCCTAGTTGCAACTCAAGACCCCAGTCCAGTTGCAACTCCCTCTCTATACCATCAAGGAAGAAGACCAGTTGCGTGTCAAGATGCAATTTGAGACAAAAGCCCATTTGCATACTGAGATACAACTCGAGGCAAAAAAAGATAAGGACCATTCAACACGGTAGTCAGTTGTAACTCCCCTCCTTATACCATTAAGGAGAATGCAAATTGCGTATCGAGTTACAACTCAAGACTACACATGCCTCATTTACAATCCATCAAGGAGAAAAGCCGATTGGCTGTCGAGATGCAACTCGAGGCTATAAAAAAGACAAGAACAATGGAGCACAATCGACCATCAAACCATATGCAAAAAACAAGAAAAGGTCAAAAGGGTGACCATCAAACTGGTCGTGTTACTGTGCACCGCGTCCACACGCTATAGGGTGACGTGCGCCTCTACTACGCGGACAAATTCGACCGGTAAAAAGCGGGCGCGGGCGAGAGAAAAGTCTCAGAGAGAAGAGGGGTCGTCGACCGCGCCGCGGCCGCGTGGTCCAAGTCCAAGGTGACTGCGCCCGGCAGCTCTGCGCGCGCGCGGCGCGATGGAGTTAACTGGGAAGTGGTGGCCGCGCGCGTCTGCCGTGGCCGGAGCCCTGATCATTGACGCGACGGGCGGCTCGAGAAAGGTGGTGGCATAGCTGGCGGGGCGTCGTTTTCTACGGCCACCCGCACGTGCGGTGTACCGTCGTGTTCCTGCTCCCTTGGCTCGCGGTCGACACGTACGGTACGACCGGCGACGTCAAGCGCGGGCGGGCGCGCGACAGGAGTGGCCCGGCCGGGGAGCCATCACGCGAACGCACCAGCCACATGATGCATGCCCCTTCGCCGGACCGTACTAGTCTACCCAGCACTTACCGTATTTACAACGACCGCCGGCCGGCCGGCCGGTCCACCGTGCACACACTCGCTAGCTCGACCATACTATATGCCGGTGGAAGTCTGGAACTAGCCACACCGCGTGCCAGTTCGCCTGTGGTACATATATTTACAGTTTCTTGCCGTTTCTGCAGGCCATACATGGTTGTGACCGACTAAATTTTCCTGATTGTACTTACCACCATTCATGGCCGAAGTGACGTGCATGCGATGCGATCGGTCGACATGCCATGCCATGCATGCCGTGCCGTGCGTGCAATCAATCATGACCGACGGAACGTACGTGCCGATCCAGGCCATGCGCCACTGTGCGTCCATGGCGCGCGCACGTGCACGCGCGGGCGTAGCTTGTGCCCACGGCCGTGGAGAAGGCGACGTGCACATGCAGCGCCTAATTTCCAAAGCTAGCTGTAGCCCTCCGTTCCTCCCTTCGCGGGCGGCCCACTCCGGCTGCCAACCGCTGGCACGACTACTACAGCTGATCCATCGGCCTCTCCCTTGATTGATCGCTTTCGACGACATCTGTTGGTGACGGTAGCATCATTCAGTCGACGGGGCGTGCGCGCCAGTGGTCAGGCCAGCTCAGGGCGCTTCTGTTGGTGACGATCGTGCTCAGCGCCGCCGGCTAGCTTGCGATGAGATCATCACAAGGCGCCGTACGATATGGAGACACTAGCTAGAGCAGTAATAAACTTTGAATTATTCCTGATCACTTACGAGCAGTAAAAAAGATGAATTACACCACGAAATATCGTGTCTGTCTGTTTGATCAAGCTCTAGTACTTACTATGTACAGTACGGATCAACACCGGTAGCTAGCTAGCTCGGTGTCGTTCTTATCTATTCGCGCAGTATTTCGTCTATTCATCGCCTGCATGCGAGAACAGTGTGCATTCAGTGATGCGTTACCTGCAACTGCCAAGGAGCACCCGCAAAAAAAAAAAAAAACTGCCAAGGTTGCCCCACGCACACTGGACCAAGTGCTAGGGTAGTATACGTGTGCTCGAGTCGTGCCGATTAACTTCACCCTTAATTCAAAGGCTCCTCACAGATTGGTCACAACATTTCGTGCGTGTTTGCATTTTCTTTTTGAAATGGAGGTTGAGACCCAGGCCTCTGCCTTTCAAAGGATGTACTTCACCGTCGCCGATGTGGTCGATAAACACCGCTCCACGACCAGACCCCTCTAGCCAGAAATGTGTTCCAAAAACGATGCCCTCAGGAGGAAGAGCGACAATGAAGCATCGCCATCATCCGATCTCGGAGACCCAGGTCTAGGGTTTCCCACGGAACTTCTAGGCGGTGTAGGAGATCACAACAATGACTCCTTCAACAATGTAATGACGCTCACGAGCGCCACCATCGTTGACTCCGAACTTTCAGAGCCTTCGCCTCCAGGATCCACTACAAGTAGCATGATGATGTCGTGGAAGGAGCGCAACCGGAGGCCGGTCTGCGCCACCCGAAGATCCATCACCGCCACCACCGAGATCTAATCCAAGCCGTAGCCCCAAAGGGACAAAGCCACCGCGGAGGAGGTGAGCCGCCTCCACACCATGCCCCGATGCTCTGCTAGAGGATATCGACCACGTCGGAGCTCTTCCGCTAATGATTGGGTTCCTACATCAACCGGGTTTATTGCAGTACTCGTAGCAGCAAATATTATTTATAAAGTCCGTCACATGGAAGCTTTGCAAATGGAAACAACACGTCCACATAGCCACGCTGTGAATTCGGTCATGTTCTCACCTAAAATGGTGTTTGGAAATAGTCTACTCTATAGTTTGATAGAATAACAAAAATTGAGAGAGTTTAAAGTAACTAAGAACAAAATAAATAACAAAAGTAAACTAAAGCAAGCGAGTGTTGATGAAAGGAGTTGTGATATGACTAAGGAGTTCTTGATACTACTATTTATGATTAGGATGAATCTATATCGTCTTTCATGGCATGTGTGAAAAGGGCTCCGTAATAAGATGATCACGTAAATCCATCTTTTATTTCATCCCTCATAACCACTGCAATGATGGTAAGCAAGCCACTCCGATCTCTAACAATTAAGGGTTTCCCCATGCATATTGATACGAGTTTAGTGAATCCCTTCTTATCCCCGTTACCCATATGAATAGCATGCTGGCACGCTATATAATTTAGCACCATACGTACTACCATATGAGTCCCAGAGGAAAATATTACATGGTGCACTTCACATAATATCTAGAGAGAAAACTAACACATGTTCATGAATAAAATTATAGATCATATTTATTTCACAATATAATACTACTAGGGTTTCTCCATATCTCCCCAAGAACAGGAGAACTACTCACAAATAAAGGGGATCAACATCATGAAAATAATATGGATGAAAGTATAATTGAATACAAGCACAAATCCACAAGGGTTTGGATTACAATCAAGTAGACAAAGGGAATCGATGTTGGAGACGGTGTTGATGATGATGATGATGATGATGATCGATGTGAAGCCCTTCAAGATTCAAGTCCCCTCTTCCTCTTGAGTGGTGGTGATGGTGTATCTTGTGTGTGGTGTCTATGGAGGCGGCGAAGCGGAAGGGCTCCGCCCCTCAGGCATGTGTGAATTCTCTTCTCAACAGCTAGGGTTTCCCCTCTTTAAATAGACTTCTAGAGGCTCGCGAGGTGGTTCTGGGAAGAATTCGTACCGAATATGCCCATCGGGACTTCACAAAGGAGCTTAGGTTTGACGTTTTGGAGCCAACCGAGGGTGGTACGGGCAGACGGTATGGGCAAGCTCCGCCCGTACCAGTGCTCGTTAAGATTGCAGATGCCCGCAGTGTTTTGACCACCATTTTTTCATACGAACTCTGATTGAGGTGTTCTTCGGCTCATTGGACTCATATGGACGAGATCTACAACACCATGGACTTGGATATTTAATATGATATGATTAAAAAATATGAATTTTTTTGCACCTCATATGGATAAGTCTTCTGCCTGTAAGAGCGTCTCTAGCGGTACCCATAAAGGGAAGACTAGAAAAAATGTGTATAAGGGGCACTACACTCGCTTTTTCAATTCCGAAAACCCGCGCAAAGAACATAACCCGTATCTGAAACTGAAAATTTCAAACGCTTGCGGTAATTGCGTTCGCAGCGAAATTCCGAGAACAACACCAACAAATTCAGAGTTAAACGTGCATGATTTAGAGTTTTAACATGCATAATTTACATAATTTGACATAGAAAGTAAAAGAAATCGATGCACATGGTAATCCCCAAGAGCGGGGAATCACAATTCGATAAGTATTTAAGTGTCGAACACACGAGGAGCTAAAGGTAATTATCTATTCTCTAAAGCCCTATAACCTACTTATATGGCTCTTCATGCAAAGCAATAAACTATAGTGTGTAGGGTTATTTTACTACTAACTAGAGAACGGTAAAGTGTTGAAAGTAAATACAAGAAGTAAACAATTGCAAGTAAAGTAAAAAAAAGTAAAGTAAGGCAAGTAAAAGTAAAGGCGGATAACTCAAGGGAGCAAGTGTTTAGGCATATTATTATTTCATTCGTTTAGTTGTCACAATTAGTGAAGCACATGGATAGTATTTTTATTGTTTCTTCTAGAGAGGAGTCATAGATAGATGCAACCATATACATGAGAAAATACACCCCTAGTGATTAAGGCAAATTTAGAGAAAACAAGTGAATTATCAAGAAATAAAGTCCAACCATCATATTTATATGAGTAAATTCCACTTTTTACCCTCCAGTTTGACATTTTTGACAAAAATTACCCCGTTTAACAGAAATTCTCCCTGTTTACCCCATTTAGCGAATCTTGTGCCACTTTTTACCCTATTTAAACTAATACATATTCTGTTAAGTGGGATCTAATCTTCATGTCCACATCTCACGCATTGTTATGGACTATTCTTCTTACCAACGGTCATCACCTCGTATTCCTAGTAGTAGACCAGAGGTGGCGCCACCGTCCCAGCGATGGATATGCTAAAACATTTGAGGAAGCTAGCATATGCAGTGCATGTTAGACTTCTACTACTAGTAGAAGAATGACAATTGCCTAGTTGTGGAGTACGTATGCCGTATGCGCCGATGTTTCGGCCGGTGTTGACACAAAGTGATGGCGGAGACTAGCTGGTCGCACATACGTCGCAATACACCACACCCACACGGGATATTGATAAGGGACACAACCACGACACTAGCGGGAGAGGAAATCATGACGTCGTGGAGAAGAATAGGGCATGCGAGAGGGTGCATATACAATTATATTATGGTAAAAAATTAAATGGGGTAAAAGTGGCACAAGTTTAGCTAAATAGGGTAAACATGGACAGTTTCTGTTCAATGGGGTAATTACTATCAACAATGTGAAATTAGGGGGTAAAAATGGAATTTATTCTATTTATATTTTAACCATAAATTAATATAACATGCATATCTAAGACTTGGGATTCGGTTTCTGTCAAACTCCGGCTATCCCTCCTCCTATTATCATGATGCAATAGTGACAACATTTATGTATTCCCCCAACATATGTGTGCACTTATATATTAGTATATAAGATCATCATGGAAGACAACATAGACTTTACTTGTATGCAACCATCAACGGACTATTTCGCAATTGCCATAAACAATTCACTACTCAAATATCAACATAGATACAATCATGGGAAAATGCATCATGTTTGCCAAGGCTTATAGTAGGGGGTGATGGAGAGTTGTTGTAGATTGTAATGGAGAGGTGCCTCCACAAGGGGGTGAGGCAGTTGAAATGGATCGTATGGGCACCTAGAGGGGAGGGGGTGAATAGGTGCTACTCCGAATTTTAATTCTTTTTCAATTTTAGGCTTCACACAAAGGTAAATTCTCTAGATATGCAACTACGGAGAATTTCCCTATATGTAAACCAAACTACTAAGTGAGTAAAAGCGAGGAACGAAGAAACCGTAGTGGAGCACGCAGAGACATATGATTTGTTTGACCACAGTTCCTTCCTTCTTAAGGGAAGTACGTCTGCGTTGGAGGGGTGGACGGTACTAAGACCACCATCCCACAATAGGCATCACCCTGTTCTCCGATAGTTCTCGCCACCAAAGGCATGATCCATCTTTCCACTATTGGTACCCTTTGAGGCGGGAACCCGTGCCTTTACACAAATAGCGGGGCACACATCCACAACTGAATTGGAGGCTCCCGAGATGACAACAAGCTGCCACAAGAACAAATATTGTCAATAACCAAAAATAAGATCTAGATATTTGCAAGAAATATTAGATCAAGAATCCTCCAAGTGAATGGAGGGAAAGTGATGCGCTTGATTGGTGTTGGTGAAGATCGAAGCCTCCTTCTTCGATTCCCCAAAGATCGGAGCCTTCGGGTGGATGAAGAGGGAGATCTCAGTTTATAGCTTAAAGAATAATACAAAACTTTTTCGAATGAACCAAGAGGTCTGATAGGAGGAGCAATTGGGGTATTTATACCCCTGTCAAAACTATAGCCGTTGGAGATTTTGGGGCCGGATTATCCGGACTAAGTGGGGGCAGGATTATCTGGCCGGGGCAAAAACTCTGCCCCGACATCGGATTTTCTGGGGGGAAATCCGCCCTCTTACCGCATGACGCGCCTTGGCTCCCTTTGCAAAAATTCTGGGGGCAGATTATCCGGCCCAGGCAAAAACTCCGGCCCTGGCCGGACAATCCGAGGGAAAATTCGCCCCATACAGCGTGATGCGCCTTGTTCTCTTTGTCGATCGAGCCAGGGTAGATAATCCGGCCCTTGGCAGGGGCAGATAATCCACCCCCCAAAAGTCTGTTTTGGCTGCTCTTTATATGGACAAATATGTGCAGCACTCAACACACATTAAATATTCCTTGGTTTTGTTATCTAACACACAAAACTCTAGGGATTATAAAATGTTCTTTCAATCTCCCCCTTTTTGGTGTTAGATGACAATAATAGGATTTGCATAAAAGTCCTACTAACAACATCATTTCAAGAATGAAAAAGACTCCCCCTAAATGTGTGCATATAAGGAATTTGCATTTGAATACAAATGCACACAAGAAGGTACAAGGCTTTTCATTGACTTGGAAACTACAAACAAACGATGAGTTAGACAAAATCATCATACCACCGAGGGGATGAAGTCCTCAATAATACGGACATAGACAATATAATCATCACTCACTAAAACTTCAAACCATAATACCATTTGGATGCATCCACAGAGATAATACCATAATTCCATAGCATCTAGATGAATCCATACTTCCCGAGAGATAAATCCATAATAATAATTCCAGTGATGACCGGGATAAATCAAAGTACCACAAAAACCACATAGTCTCATACAAACCAAATAGCAAATTTAAACTTCAACTCTACGATAAAATGAAACGAAACGATAAAAAGTGCAAATGCTTGTGCCCAACCCATGCAAATCCATGATAGCCTAATAGAACTACTTCTCCCCCTTTGGCATCGAAATGCCAAAAAGGAAGAAGAGCGATGCTAACGCCCCAAGGAATCACGCCTCATCCTCGTCCTCCCCATCATCATCATACTCCTCTTCATCCTCCTCATCATCAACAGCCGGAGGAGTAGGCTCCCTCTCAAAGGTGGGGAACAAGTGATGCTCAAGATCCCCATAGTTGGTGTTGAAAGTGTTCCACTGAGCATACGGTGTGGGAGCTGTAGGAGTAGGAGGAGGGCCTAATGCCCTTGCGACATGGTGGAGTATGACCTGCTGGGTGTGAGCCATATCATGGTGTTGCCTGCAGGCCTCATACTGTCCCTTGTGAGTGTCTATACCCATGCACAGAATGTTCCGCTAGAACCAATTGAGTTACTTGCAACCTTGCCCACGACACCATTGGGACCATAGCAGGGAGAGAGCAACGTATCCTTGTTTGGCTTGATGGGAGTAATGATGTGATGTCCACAAGCGCGATATTGACCATTGAAGGGGTAGCCAAGCACCTAAGAGAAAATCCTGAAATCAGCTTGAATAAGAGTGTCACTAGTCATCCACTTCATAGTACATCGATCATCATCACAAATCACAAGAGTGGAGAAGAATTGCTTCACCACGGAGGAACCACAGGAGCACTGAAGAGACATGAGGTGGTGCAGCCCCATCCGCTCAGTCACAACCAAAGCATCAACAAGTTGGGGCTTCTCCTTAGCCTCATACATAACCATGGGACGCATAGGATGGATCTTTAGAGAGGAATATACGTCCTCAGAGATGAACTTGTGACCAGAACACCAAAAACAGGAATCCCCAAGATCTTCATCATGCTCAGCCTCATCATACAGATCATGATGACGAATAGAAGAGTAAGTAATAATATCCATCTCCTTATAGCTGACCCTGGTTTACTAACCCTTCCTCTTGGAACTTTCCCGAGTGGCCTTTTCTTCCTTGCACGTTCAGCCATCCTTTCGGTCTCTTTCTTTCGCCTACGCAACTCAACCTCGTCAACAAGACCTCCTTCACCGTCGGGTCTGAAATAGCGAGCACGAGGACGATGCTTGTATGTTTGAGTAGCATGAGAGCCACCTGTGAAGTCAATACGATGGATAGCAAGTAGATAAGCACACACACAAGTCCAGGAGGAATGCTAAAACAGTAGAAAAACAACCCACAACCCAAAAATACATGAAACTAGAATCTGTGAAATCGTGAACCAGTTGCAACCCTTCTAGGCCGGATAATCTGAACCTGCTAGGGGCGGACAATCCAGCCTGGCAAAAAAATTCAGAATTGCCTCAGATTGATAGCATCAACGTAGACCAGGCAAAGGAATTGCTAGTCTACGGTTTCTAGCATGCATATGAAACAAAATGGCAACTTCTAGACCAAGTTCCACTAACAAGCAACAATATCTATACAAAAGATGATAGTGGGGGATTACCCTCACTCATTGAAGGAAGACCGCGGAGGAGAAGGTACCCAGATGATTGGGGAAGAAGATCCGGGGGAGGGCCGGGACGGCAGGCGGTGGCTGGGGAAGTTGAAGGGGGTCGAGGAGGAAGTGCTGCTCTGTTTGAGCCCTTCCCCATCGCCCTACCCTTAATAGACGAAAACCGCCAGGGCGGATTATTCGGCCCCACTAGTTGCGGATAATCCGTCCCTCTCTAAATTTTCTGTTATACACAGATTCAGGCCAGCACATCCCAAACAAAACCCTCGCAAGTGCAACAAAGGACTTGCATGCAAGAAATAGATGGCTCAGGAAGGGAGAAAGGCTTAGGTTTAGACAAAATTGAGATGGTACTACACACCCAAAATTGCAAGAGCCAAATCAAAGAAAATCCAAAATTGGGTGTGTTTTCCATAAGAACACAAGATATGCAAGAAAATCCAAAAAGACCCACAAGGAATCAACTCTTCTCAAAGAAGAGGGCAGTGGACGAAGCCACCATGTTGGAGTGAATGGTATGACACCGCGAAGATATATCTTGGGTTCATGACCAATACTCATCAAATAAGCTCACATATCACAAAATGATATTAAGATAAATGATTTTTTTTGCTTTCGGCATTATGGGGGGAGAGTTGGACCAATCAATTAGGACCACACTCCCCGTATGTCTATGTCCACACCTAAACCAAATAAAGGAAGAGATATAAGTGAGTATGCAAGGTAATCAAGCCAAGCTCCTTGAATCCACAATATTTAGCTCATTCGTCCAATAACAAAACCTTGTTTCACCAAGTGGCTTCGTGAAAATATCAGCAAGTTGGCACAAAAGATAAGTCAATATCACCACGAGCAACATGATCCTGAATGAAGTGATTACGAATCTCAGTATGCTTTGTCCTTGTATGTTGCACATGATTGTAAGAAATTTTGATAACACTCACACAAAAGAGGCACTTTGTCAAAATTGACACCATATTCCTTTAAAGTTTGCCTCATCCATAGTAATTGAGTGCACACACTAGCTGCATCCACATACTCAGCTTCAATGGTGGATAGGGATATACAATTTTGTTTCTTTGAAGACCAACATACCAAAGATCTTCCCAAGAATTGACAAGCTCTAGAAGTTGACTTCCTATCATCCTTGTCACCATCCCAATCGGAATCTGTATAACCACATAAGGAGAAATTAGAGCCCTTGGGATACCATAGACCAAAGTTAGCGGAATGTACCAAATATCAGAATTCTCTTGACCGCCACCAAGTGGCTTTCTTTAGGAGCCGCTTGATACCTTGCACACACACCTACACTCAACACAATATCGGGTCTAGATGCATAGAGGTAAATAAGAGAGACGATCATGGACCGGTATACCTTTTGGTCCACATCTTTACCATTGAGATTGAGCTCAAGATGGCATTGAGTTTGCATTAGTGTAGCAACGCCATTAAGATCCGTCATCTTGAACCTCTTGAGCATGTCTTGGATGTACTTTGCTTGATTTATGACGGTTCCTTCTCTTAGTTCTTTGATCTCAAATCCTAGAAAGAACCTTAATTCTTCCATCATAGACATCTTAACCTATCAGTCATAAGATTTGAAAATTCATCATTAAAAGCTTGGTTAGTAGAGCCAAAGATAATGTCGTCTATATATAGTTGGCATACGAACAGCTCCCCCTTAACCTTCTTAGTAAAAAGAGTGGGATCGATCTACCTAGCCTTCTTAGTAAAAAGTTCTTTAAGATGCTCATACCACACATGTGGGGCTTGTTTAAGGCCATAGAGCACCTTATCGAGTTTGTAGACATGGTTCGGAAAGTTGGGATCCTCAAAACCCAGGGGTTGCTTGACGTATACCAACTCATGAAGAGGACTGTTAAGAAAAGCACTCTTAACATCCATTTGCTGTAATTTAAAGTTATGATGACCTGCATAAGCAAGAAGGATACAAATAGACTCAAGGAGAGCCACTTGAGCATAAGTTTTGCCAAAGTTGATGCCTTCCACTTGAGAAAAACCTTGTGCTACCAATCCTGCCTTGTTTCTAACAACAATTTCATTCTCATCTTGCTTGTTCTTGAATATCCACTTGGTGCCGATAACATTGCGGCAATATTTGGGCTTCTCTACTAACTTCTAGACCTTGTTGCGCTCGAAATTATTTACTTATTCATGCATAGCAACAACCCCATCTAAATCTTCAAGGGCATCAAAAACCTTTTTAGGTTCAACGATAGATATATGAGCTTGATGATCTGTGGCATCCCGCTAAAACCACTACTAGAAAATTGCTGTGTTTTTGTGTTGCGCATCATCATGACCGCATGCTCATGTCATCATGCCACATTGCATTTGAGCATCGTCATGTCATCATGCATATTTTTGTCTAAAACTATTTTCTAAAAGCCTATTTTGCCTTTCTAAATATCCCCCGTCTTTATTCAAAATTAAAACTCCGGTCTTTTCCGGATAGTTTTATTTGTCTAAAATTATTTACAAAGGCCTATTTTAAAATAAAAACAAAAGTTGAAATTGTTTTTTTTGGAGGCAGCCAGCCAGGCCCAAAGCCTAGCCGGCCACCTCCTTCCTACCCTAATCCCTTTCTCTCTCTTTTCCTCAGCCGTCGTCACCGTCCTGCCTCACTTCCGTTTTTTCCCGCCCAGCCGCACACCAGCCGCCATCTCCCCTGCCTCTTGGCCCACCCTGCAGCTGGCCCCACCACCTGCGCCTCTCACTCCCACCAACCCCACCTCCTCGATCGCCACCAAACGCCCATCCCCCGCATGACCACGCCTCCCCCGCGGGCCACCTCCCCACCTGCCGCACCGACCAGGTCTTTCCCTGGCCCACCATCTTGCATCGCGCGCCTCCCCCCCGCTCAGAGTTAGCCTGCTCGCGTCACCCCTCCACCTACCCCTGCCCGATCCAGTCCCCTTGCCCAGCCGAACCGTTCCCTCAACCAATCACCAACCCTCCACCTAGCCTGGTCCCTGGGTCCCACTTGGCCCCACTCCCCAGTCTCACCGCGCAGCCCACCGCACACAGCACGCAAACCGCCCCGACACGCCCCGTCGCCCGCACGCACACGCAATGCCAGCGCCGCCAGCGACGTGCTCTCCCTGCCACCGCGACCTGGCCTGATCCGTCCGCTGCTCGACCCCGCCACCGAGGACACCACCGGCCTCCTTCCATTAGCGAGCGCCGCCGCGTGCGCCCCACCGCCGTCCTCGCTCGCCTGGACCCAGCTCGCCTGGCGCCTCTCCGCCTCTTCCCCGTCGTCAAGGACGCGGCGCCTCGTCGCTGCCCTGTGTCTCGCCGGCCGCATCGGCGCCTCCTCGCTCCGCGCTTGCCGGCCCCGTGCGCTTCACCCCTCCGCCTCCTCGTCGCTGGTCTGGGTTCGCCGCCTCCTCTCTAGGCGTCGCCTGCACGCAGACGGCTCCATCCCGCTGGACGCCCTCTTCGGCCTACCTCACTGCCATGCAACCTCGTCGTCCGCCTCCGTCGCATGGGTCACGTCCCCGTCCCCGACCAGAGCTCTCCAAGGTCTGCGCCAAGGTCATCGTCGGCACGGTCGTCCTCGAACCGCTGCAGCCGCAAGTCGCTGAACCGTCGCGCCGCCGCCCGTGCGCCGACCCTACCCCTGAGCTTGTCAAGGCCACGTGCCCTGCATCGAGTCGACGCGGCAGGGGCTCATCCTCGCCATCGTTCCCTCGACCCCACCTTCGTGCGCTGCCAGGGGCCCTCTTTTTTTCCGCAAGGCACCTACCGCATAGACCTGCGAGCTCGAGGCCACCATGTTCTGCTCTGTTCGATACAGTTAGCCGGTGGGGAGCCTATGTCCTTTGTTCTCTCTCGTACACTGCTTGCCTTCGTGTGTATTGTAGGTTCCTGCAACGCTTCAACTAGACCTTGGGGGTTGACATCTTGTTGGTGCCAGATTCCATCCTCATGTATAACGAGGAACCCACGCCAAGATCTTCTCCGACTTCTGTTGTATTTCCGTCAAACCTTCCGAAGACTCAAGTGTTGTCATAAGATTGATCGATATTGATGATCGAACACGGAACCCGAAGCGCCACGGAGTACCACCAGACCATCGACAAGTTCTGCTTCATGAACACAATATCTCCTTCACGGACGTCAAGACCTCGGATAAGATGGTCGAGACCCTGAAGACCCCAAGTCCGAAGACCGGTCCCGTTGATCCTAAACCCCGTTGAACCCCCCTCGGTGAACCCCAAGATCGCCGATAACCAATGTGATTCCCTTTCCGAGACCCCTATTTTTTATAATGACATATACTTGTTGGATATTAAAAACGAACATGCTTGCATACATATTTCGCGGGTCTGGGTTGTATAGTCGAATCACATCATAATTAGATATGGAGTCTATATGAGGGCTTTTCTAGTCTTATATTGGCTCCATTTAAATTGGTGTAGCGAACCGATGCCATGCTCTGCCTTGTTAAGACAACATTTAAATTGCGGGGTAGTTAAACAACATGAACCATTAATTAATTGTCGGGACCCCGGTTCCGCTTAATATTGTCTAGTTGCATCGTATCTTTGCCATGTCATGCATCGTATCATAAGCATGCCGAGTCTTCTTCCATAGTATTAACTATTGCATCCGGTGTTTCTTCTAGTGTTTGCTTCTTCGCGGATTAGGCCGATGAGTTGATGCGAGTATCGACAAGTTCTCCGGATATGAACCTTCGGCAGTGTTTCCCAGGCGAGCATCTCTTCCCCTTCTACCTATTTTGCATTTATAATCTTTATTTCCTCCTGTTGATCTATTGCTATCCGTGTCGCGATGCTTTAGTATCCGTGCACCAGTTATATCCCGTGCAGCCTCTATATTGCCTTGGACACCTCCTATTACCTGTGTTTGGTAGATAGCTGGCCTTGTGAGTCGTAGTTGCTTGCTCAGGAGCGATCTCGTGTTGTCAAGTACCACAGTTGTTGGAAGGATTGGCAGATGCTTAATGGTGGAGATGCTTAATGGTGGAAATGATCATGACTTTAAATACAACTAATAAAATGCTAGATATAACTAATGCAGAGGCATCGGTGGGCAATAGATGTTATTTGATTCTTCCATGCTCACTTGTGTCCTATAGGACCCCGAGTACTTGATACATGTTCCTTGATTTTTCGCACTATCCACATCCGGGAGGCCTTATGGACCCCCCCTGAGCCAGAGCTTGATTCATTTCTATTTCTTGAGGCCACAAACTAGTTTGGGGTTTTATTACTATCATGTACTTATGCCATGTTACTGCTTTATTTAAGATTGTGCGTGGAGCACCTGTACTGTTTTGGATCGCGCCACTTTTTCGCGGTATCGACAAGCCCAGTCACACTTTCGGGTTCCCAGTCGTTTACAGCCGTCGTCGCAAACCCTGGGTCTATTCCGGAGCCGGCCAACTTCGTTGCGGGTAGCTTAGTGGGGGTGGCCCCTTGAAATATTTTATGAATCCTGTGATCACTTTGGAAGGGTAAAACTTTCTGAAAGCCGTGTCCGCGGTTATGGACGACTTGGAGCACAATATCTCGATCATAGACAAGCATAACTAAAGTAGTGCCATAATTTGACTTAATATATGACTAGTAATCAGATCCAACTATAACGGAATGGATATTAAAAATGCCAACAACTGCTGGATCTGGGTTGTTTTGTTATACCTGCCTAGTAAGTATTGCAACTCCAATGGAATGTGATAAAAGTGCCAACAAATGATGGGTTTTGGGATTCCTCAGGACAATTTTATCTGACTAGTAAATGTTCCAACTACAACGGAATGGTGATTAAAACTGCCCACTACTTATGCTATCAGGATGACTCATGCTATCTATATCTGATTAGTAATTGCTACAACTATAACAGAATGAGTAAAATTGCCAACTGTGTGAGTTCCTTGGTCCGACTAGTTTGGTCTCGAGGGGGAAATACCAGGATGGGTTTGTTTGGTGTTAGCTTCAGGTTGGATCCGAATAGTTCTTTCTTATCCCTCTCTGATAACCGCCAGTTGTATCGAGTCTCTATAGGTTGTTTAGTGCCGCTGCGCTGCCGCTTCAGCCCACCATACCTATGTAGGCGAGAGCCGCCGAATTCTAGCCTCGCCATGTACTGGCCTCAGTACTGACGCTTCTCTTTTTCCTTTGCCCTTTGTCGGCACCCCTTTTGTTTGAGCAGGTTTGAGATCGACATCGTTAGCAGGGTTACCCTTCTGGCTTGGCCTGGGCAGGGTTATGGACGCCATTGGTTATTCTTTAGGGCTCTTAGCCCCATTTACATCTTGTCCGTAGTCGGACGCTGTATCGTTTTCAAGGTGATTTGGATCTTTGTACTGTATATCTGTATTCTTGACTCGTTGAGTCGCTGTTGTATATATATCCGTTCTGTGGGTCCCATCGAGGACTGTTGTGTAATGGTATTACTTCATTTTCCACCCGCACGAAAGTGCCTGGTGGGCGTCCTTGAATCGTTTCTATGCGGGTTTGGCGGAAAGGGCTAAAACTTGCATAGGGCCGATTTGAGGGTGTTACATGATCACTAAAGCTTGCAAGCTCTCTTCTTGTGGAAACCCTTCTTCTTAGGTCACCTACAACTCTATCAAGTGTATGCCCTCGTAGTTTGAGATTTCTACCAGCACGAGCTTTGCGACGAATTTCAATCTCCTTGTTGTTTCTTGGAGGTATTTCTTCATCATTAGAGTCTTCGTCTTGACCCCTAGCTTGACCTTGATCAACAGTTTGTTAAGCATGGACAAGTGATGGAGAAGCTTGCTCTTGATCATCAGCCATAACAGGAGGCTGCTGAGCTAAATTTCCAGGGCTAAATAATCCGGTAGAGGGAGGGGCCGGATAATACGACCTAGGATTTTTTGCTTCTCCCTGAGTTTCCTAGACGTTTTTAGCATTTGATGTCGTTGGGTCGGATAATCTGGCCACGGGCGGAAAAACCCCGCCTGGGATTTTCTGACTCTTCCTAAGCTTCCTAGTCCTTCCTGGCACGATATGGTGTAGGGCCAGATAATCCGGCATCAGGCGGATAATCCGGTCTAGGAATCCCAGTTTCTTTAGTTGATTGATGAACTTTAGGAGGTTGTTGTGTTGGTGCAGTAGTTTCTCCGGCAGGTGGAGCTTGTCGATCTTGTGAAGATGAGGGCTCTACTTGAGTAGAGCATTGTCCTTCCCTATCCGCCACAAAGGGTTCCTCAATGCGGCGGAAAAATCCCACGCCCATTCTTCCTATGGCATCCTGGGGTATTTTAACATCTGCATCACAAACATAAACTTGAGTAATCATGGACAATGACGAGACAATATTTCTTCCCACCAAGGCTTGCATGAGATGGAGGACCAAAGAGATCCATATGAAGGAGCTCCAAAATCCTCTTTGATGAAATAATCATCTTCCTTCGATGGGGAGAGTCATGCATCTTTCCTTCAACACAAGCCCTGCAAACATGATCTTTGGCAAAGGAGACATTTCTTTTAGTCCAAGAATGTGGCCACCCTTGTGAAGGCTTTGCAAAGTTCTCATATTGACGTGGGCTACACGATGATGCCATAACCAACCCGCATCGGCCTTTCCGAATAAACACATCAGAGCCGTAGTGGTTTTCCCTGAAAAGTCCACCACATATAGGTCATTTTCAACGTATCCAACGAAAGCGACCTTTAGAGACTTGCTCCACAAGAGACGATCTCGAATGGCCCATCTCACCGAGCAGGAGCGCATAGAAGCTACAAAAGTCCTCGACTTCAGCTCTATGACAGTCGACACCCGGGGCAATGTGGTCCCAAAGACGCCGCAAGCAGCGGTGATAGCGGCCACCATGCACCTGCTCAACAACCAGCCGCCAGCTGGAGATCCCCGAGCTGCCATGCACCGATCTATGATCGCAGGCTTGGGGCTAATCGAGGCCACTCTCGACAAAGAGCCAACGCTGGAGCCGAAGAAAAACAAGGCTCTGGCAAAACGCTATTCCTCACCCTCGTCTAGCGACGACAGTCATGATCTGTCTTGACGTCGCCGCTCACGGCGACACGACCATGACTACGACGCACGTGATGACATCATGCAACGCAAGATCGACAAGTCAAGGGCACGACGTGCCCGATCGACTGATTCAGAGGACGAAGACGTGGAGCTCTGTGGCGCCCGATGCTTCAGCAGAGCCATCAGGCAGAAGCGAATTCCCAAGGGGTTCAAACTCCCCTCAGAAAACCCAAAATTTGACGGCCTGCAGGACCCGAAAATTTGGTTAGAAGACCGCATCTCCTCCGTCAGGCTCCATGGTGGGAGTTGAAGCACGGCCATGCAGTGCCTACAGCTACAGCTGCAGGGCGCCGCCCGAGCATGGCTAAATAACCTCCCGCGTGGATCCATTCGCAGTTGGGATGAGCTGGTCTACAGCTTTGTGCGCAACTTCAAGGGCACCTACAAAAGGCCCGCATCAATCGAAGAGCTGAGATGCTTCCAGCAAAGGTCGGGCGAATCGCTACGCTCGTACATCCATTCACAGAAAATATCTCAGAGGACTGGGCAATCGACGCATTCAACAACGGCGTTCGCCGCATAGAGCTCAGGGAGGAGCTGGGCCGCTCGAAGCCCAAAACCATTGACCACCTAATGGAAATCGTGAATCGGTAGGCAGATGGAGAAGACTCGGTGAAAAATCGTGTCCACTCCGACGACGAAGCAGAACTCGAGCACAGACGCGATGGCCAAAGCAAACGCCGAATGCGCATCTACGATGACCGCAACAACGTCAACATGGCCGTAGCCGGCTATGCCGATAGACGCAACAACAACCGCAACATCGGCTATCTTAGCGGTGGACACCGCGACTCTGAAAAAACCATGCAAGTACGGCAACGCACTCGCGAAGAGGCACCCGCGACAACAATCGAAGACAAACTGTCCGGGCCATGCAACGTGCACTTCTACATTGACAAGCACGACGGCAAAAATAAATCCACCCACCTTCTCAAGGACTGCCGCGAGTTCCTTAAACTCCACGAGGGTCTGGTGCGGATGAATCGCGAGGCCGTCAACAGGGGCTACGGAGTCGCCCCAAACGCTGTAGCACATGGAGCTCCTCCTCCACCACCTGGAGGGCCACCACCCACGGCCGCACTGATCCACGATCAAGGCAGCGAGCCATACCCACGGGCTGTGGGCAACATGATGATCCAAAAGGAATGCCCCTCGAATCGGATGCAGAAGGCCATCACTCGCCAAGTAAATTTGGCGACAAACTCACCACCATCCACCACCGAGTACCTCAGTGGAAGCGACTCCTGCATCACCTTCGACAAGCGTGACCACCCGCGCCAAGTACCCTGCCTAGGCCAATGTCCCCTCGTACTCGAGGCACAGATTGGGGGCTTCAACATGAGTCGTGTCTTTATGGATGGTGGAAGCGGCATTAACCTTATGTTCGCGAGTACCTTGCGAGCAATGAGGATCCCTCTGACCTGCCTAGAGGTCTCGGACACGACATTCCACGGCATTGTCCCAGGCAAGGGCATATATCCCCTTGGAAAAATCAACCTCGACGTTATCTTCGGCACGCTGAAAAACTTTCGACGTGAACGTATCGACTTCGAAGTCGTCGACTGGCCCTCATAGTACCACATAGGAACTCGCGTTCGCAAGGTTCATGGCAGTGCCGCACTACGCCTACCTGCAGATGAAAATGCTGGGCCCCAACGGCGTCATCACAATCAATGGGAGCTTCGAGAGGTCCGACAGTTGTGACAGGGAATTCAACAGAATTTCCTAGTCCTTCGGCATGCAGGAAGAACTCGCAATATTGAAGGAGTCAACAGACAACAGTCTGCCTCCCCTAAGCCGGCCAAGTTCACCCGACCTGTCCTTCGACTCATTGGTGCATACGAAGAAAGTTCAGGTCCACCCATCGGACCCAGCCAAGACGACCCTCATCGCCAACAACTTGAGTCCCGCATAGGAATTTGCGCTCATCGAATACCTCCATGAGCACTGGGAAATCTTCTCCTGGTGTCTAGCGGACATGCCAGGAGTTCCTAGGGAATTCATTGAGCATGCACTCAATGTCAACCTAGACGCAAGGCCAGTCAAACAAACAATTCGGCGACTGTCTGAGCCAAGAGCAAAAGCAGTCGGAATGGAGATCAACAGACTCCTCGACACCAAATTCATATGCGAGATCAAGGAAAGCACTTGGCTCGCCAATACAGTGCTAGTACCAAAAAGGACACGGATATCCTACGGATGTGCATGGATTTTACCTCCCTAAATAAGCACTGCCCAAAGGATCACTTCCCACTGCCGCGAATCGACTAGATCATCGACTCCACCGTGGGATGTGAGCACCTCTGCTTCCTCGACGCCTACTCAGGCTACAACCAGATTCAAATGAAGGAGGAAGATCAAGAGAAAACGGTGTTTACAACGCCTTTCGGTGTGTTATGCTACAACACAATGCCCTTCGGGTTAAAAAACGCAGGAGCAACCTATCAGCGGTGCATGCAGGCTTGCCTAAAGAACCAACTTGGTCGCAACATCCAAGTCTATGTTGACGACATTGTAATCAAGACCAAAGAGGAAGCCTCGCTAATCGACAATTTATGCGAAACCTTCGCCAACCTCGACCGCTACCGGATCAAGCTCAATCCGGACAAATGCGCCTTCGGCGTACTGATGACCCACAAGTATAGGGGGTGTATCGCAGTATTTTCGAGGGAAGTGAAACCCAATTTATTTATTCAACACAAGGGGAGCCAAAGAATATTTATAAGCCTTAACAACTGAGTTGTCAATTCAGCTACACCTGGAAACAATCTTGCTCACAGCAGTTTATCAGTGGCAATAGTTTTGTAGTAGGAATAGTAAAGTAACATCGGTAGTAAAGTAAAGACAGCAGTAACAATAGCAGTAAACAATAGGATTCGAGTGCGGTAGGCATAGTGATGGATGGACGGGCGTTGCATGGACAAGAAAATTCACATAGCAATCAGAACAAAGGACAATTGCATATAAATAAGATAAAGCATCCAAGTACTAGATAATCATAGGCATGTGTTCCATATATAGTCATACGTGCTCGCAATGAGAACTTGCACAACATATTTTGTCCTGCCAGCCTGTTTGCAGCGGGGCCTCGAGGGAACTACTGGCAATTAAGGTGCTCCTTTTAATAGAGCACCGGAGCAAAGCGTTAACACTTCGTGAACACATGTGATCCTCACATCAAAGCCATTCCCTCCGGTTATCCTGATTTCTATCACTTCGGGGCCATTGGTTCCGGACAACAACGTGTGTATACAACTTGCAGATAAGACCATAAACAACACTATCATAATGAATCAATAACATGTTCAGATCTGAAATCATGGCACTCGGGCCCTAGTGACAAGCATTAAGCACAACAAGTCGCAACAAAGTCATAAAGAACTAATAAAAGAGACTAGGCACCATGACCTAACAATCTGATGCCATTACATGAACGAGATCATCCAATCCCTACCATCCCCATAGCCTACAGTGGGGGATTACTCACTCATAGATGGGGGAAACATTGATGGTCGATGGAGAAGCGATGGTGATGATGATGGCGATGATCTCCTCCAATTCCCCATCCTGACAGGGTGCCAGAACAGAGTTTCTGGTACTGTTTCATGGAATCTGGTGGTGGCAGCGGAGCGGAACTCCTTCTGGAAAAAAGTCGACCCCCCCTGAGTTTTTAGGTCAGAAGGAAACTTATAGGCGAAGAGGGAGACCGAGGGGGAGTCTAGGGCGGCCAGACCACCCCCTGGCGCGGCCAGGCCCAGCCCGCGCGGCCAGCTGGTGTGGCTGGGCCCCAGCCCCACTCCGTCTCATATTCTGCCTCCGGGAGTCTTCTGGTGAAATAGGATTTTTGGCTTTTGTCCTGTCCAATTCCGAGATATTCATTTTCTGACTTTCCTAGAACCAAAAACAACAGAAAACAGGCAGCTGGCACTGTGGCTCTTGTTAATAGGTTAGTCCAAGAAAT
The DNA here is from genome assembly GCA_910589775.1 of Avena eriantha. Taxonomy (NCBI): domain Eukaryota; kingdom Viridiplantae; phylum Streptophyta; class Magnoliopsida; order Poales; family Poaceae; genus Avena; species Avena eriantha. The sequence goes on from OU342743.1 coordinate 77,379,439, forward strand.
CATATGAAAAGTACTCCAAAGTGTGGACAAAACACAAGAAAGTAGATAAAACCAAGCATGGAACATCAAAAATTATAGATACATTTGCAATGATCTTACAAGTTCCACTTTTATTTCACACCGCCGGGATCCATAAGCAAAAGAACATGATATCAACAGGGTACAAAGTACAAGTGCAATGTTGAAAGCGTTCCCCATGATACATGGTTCTGGTAATTTAAACTTATAAAGCGCAAGCATATACGCAACAAAGAAGGACCCAATGGTTCAAGTTTATTAGATGCAAAAAAGTAAAGTGTGCCATCAAGTTCGTGAGAGCTTTAATCACTAGTTTTCTCATAACAAGTTTAATTTGGAAGGTAAACAAAAGCATGAATATACTTGGAATAGTATAAGCTAGTAGGTAGGTATGGTGGACTCTTTGGAATAACTTGGTTTAGGGAGTTGGATGCATGAGTGGAACTCATACTTGGTTGTGGAGGCTAGCAAAAGACTGGGAGCGACAAACTAAGAGAGCAGTAATGGCCATAATCATGCAGAGCGACAAAACATCATTGATCAAAGCATAAAGTGATACTACAAGTTGAAAACTAAAGGATCATAAAGGCTTAGGTGACTTTGGATAGTCATAACATGGTGTGAGCATGCGCCAAGTCAACCCAAATAAAGCATCAAAGGAGAATGCCACTATGCTATGCTTTAATATGCTAAAACAACGCATGATTCATCCAAGGCACATTAAGTAATCTCAATTGTTTATGACAAGTCATGCTACAGAAAATAATACTAAGCATAAAGCCAAAACAATATCAAGCATGGCATGACAAAGCATAGGCTATAGTCAAAAACAAGCTCTCTTTACCACTTAAGCATGAGCTTTCCTACTCTTTTCCAAACCAACCCAAACTATTTGAAAACCAATGTATGAAAGAGGGGGTACAACCAATTTATTCAGCAAACTAAGCAAACCAAGCAAAACGAAAAACCAAAACGAAAACAAAAAAGAAGACGCTCCAAGAGCAACACAACTATGCATGAAACAATAAAAAATGAAGCGTTTGAAAAAAACCCTGGGATTTTTATTGATGAAGAGGGGGATGCCTTGGGCATCCCCAAGCTTTGACGCTTGTACTTCTTGGATATTTCTTGGGGTGACACGCGTGGCATCCCCAAGTTTGAGCTTTAGTCCATCCTACATCTCATTACTCATTCCTTCCATACACCTGAATTTTTTCCTTCATACAAAACTTCACACACTCTTTATTAGCAACATTAGTGCACTCAAGATAAATAAGTCTTAAGGTTCAGTTCCAACACCAAATAAACTTCCATTATAACACTAGCTACTGTAGCACTTCCCTCAAAAAGCTCAATTCCCCAAAAGAACTCAAAAAGGAACCAACAAGAAGCAAATGCGGAAAATGGCAGAAATCTGTCAAAACAGACCAGCAGCTAAAGACGAATTTTTTCGAAGACCTTCTGTTGCTCAAATCAAAAAGTGTTGAACTAAAGAAAGTTAGATATCAACCTGGGGCAGAAGCAAAAAAATTCACGCCTCAAAAAGACGTCATAGATTTTACACGAATTGTTACGGTGAAGCACAGAAATCTGTTTCGGGATAGCAACTTTCCCAATCAATTACTTCTCTCTCATTAGAGCTTACTCTTGGCACAAAAAGCAAATAAAAAGGATAAGGAGCGGTTATTACTGAGGTAATAACTTCCAAGACTCATCTAAAACTTTTGGGTTATCTCCCAATAAGTACTTTTCTTTAATGCCTTTAAGTTAGGCATAAGAAAAAACTAAAATGGATAGAATAGAAGTAAGCGGAGATAATCATGGTGAAAACATTGTTTTGTTCAATGAAATCCTTTTGTTAACAAGGTTGATCAGGTCTTGTTACCAAAAAAATTTCATATGAGAAAAAGCTTTGTATTCCACTAATGATTATGTTACCTCAAATTTGATAGCAATGGTCCCAATCATAATGGTTTCAAATTTTTCTCTTGGTATGGGACAATATATTTCTCCAACTTGAATGCCCTCAATATGTTCAATTGAATTCCAACCATAAGTCCTTTCAATCTTCTTGGGTAAATAGACAGTATGTTCCTTGTCATTAACATTGAAAGTCACCTTTCTTTGATTACAATTAATAACAACTCCTGCAGTATTAAGAAAAAGTCTCCCAAGAATAATAGACATATTATCATCTTCAGGCATTTCAAGCACAACAAAATCAGTTAATATCAAGCAATTATGAGCCACTTGAGCAGGTACATCCTCACATATACCAACAGGAATAGTGGTAGATTTATCAGCCATTTGCAAAGATATATCAGTTGGTATCAGTTTTTCTAGTTGAAGCCTCTTATAGAGAGAGAAAGGCATAACACTAACTCCAGCTCCCAAATCACACAAAGCAATTCTAACATAACTATTCTTAATAGAGTAAGGGATAGTTGGAATCCCTGGGTCTCCAAGTTTCTTAGGAACCTTACCATTAAAGGAATAATTAGCAAGCAAAGTAGAAATTTCTTCATTAGGGATCTTCCTTTTATTCGAGACAATATCCTTCATATACTTTGAGTAAGGAGGCAATTTAATAGCATTAGTCAAAGTAATTTGCAAGAATAAAGGTTTCATCCACTCACAAAACTTATTATAGTGTTCATCTTCCTTTGACTTGTGTTTCTTATCAGGGAAAGGCATAGGTTTTTGGACCCAAGGCTCTCTTTCACTACCATGTTTCTTAGCAACAAAATATTCTTTAGTGTATTCAGTATTCTTAGTGTGCTTCTCAGGTTCTTCTTCAACGTTTTCTTCATTAGGAACTTCATTTTCTTCATTACCACTTTCAGTTTTAGCATCAGAGATAGATATACTATTAGGATCTATAGCAAGTTCAGAGGGTTCTACAATAGTTTTTTGTTTGTTTTTCCTTTTATGACGAGTAGAACCACTATTTTTAGCTTGTTGAGAATCCTGCTCAATTCTTTTGGGATGCCCCTCAGGATATAGAGGATCCTGGGTAGCAGCACCACTTCTAGTTCTAATTTCATAAGCGTGTTTTTCTTTAGCAGCATTAACTAGCAAGTCGTTCTACACTTTAACGAGTTGATCTATTTGAGTTTGCACCATTTGAAAGTGTTTAACAATCATTTTAACATCATTAGAGGTTCTTTCCACAATATCTTTCAACTCAACAATAGCTCTAGTGTTTTCCATTAGATGATTTCGCACCCTTTTATTAAAGTTATCTTGCTTAATAATAAAGATATCAAATTCTTCTAAGCATTGATCAGGAGGTTTCAAGTAAGGGATATCGCCTTCATCAAAGTGTTGGAGAGAGTGTACCTCAATAGTGGGTGAATAGGTAATAGGCTTACATAATTCTTCTATAGGAGGTAAATTCTTGACATCTGCAGCTTTAATTCCCTTCTCCTTAAGACATTTCTTAGCTTCCTTCATCACTTCATCATTTAATTCAATAACTCCCCTCTTCTTTGATGTTGGAATAGGCACCGGAATAGATGGTTCAGGTACAATTACTTCAGGTATAGCTTGTTTAGGAGGAGTCCAATCTTCATAATTCTTGCTTATTTTAGCCATTAATTCCTCAGCTTCCTTAGGAGTCCTATTCCTGAAAACACAATCAGCACAACTATCTAGGTATGTCCTAGATTCTTTGGTTAGTCCATTATAAAATATATCAAGTAGTTCATTCTTAGGTAATGGACTTCCAGCCTGTGCATGAATCAAAGCACAAAACATTGCCCAAGATTCGGGCAATACCTCTTTTTCTCCCTGTTTAAAATCAAAAAGTTCCTGCAAAACAGCATGTCTAGCACTAGGAGGAAAATATTTCTGCAGGAAAGTATTAAACAAGCAGTTCTAACATAACTGTTCTTAATAGAGCAAGGGATAGTTTCTTAGGAACCTTACCATTGAAGGAATAATTAGCAAGCAAAGTAGAGATTTCTTCATTAGGGATCTTTTTATTCGAGACAATGTCCTTCATATACTTTGAGTAAGGAGGCAATTTAATAGCATCAGTCAAAGGAATTTGCAAGAATAAAGGCTTCATCCACTCAAAAAACTTATTATAGTGTTCATCTTCCTTTGACTTGTGTTTCTTATCAGGGAAAGGCATAGGTTTTTGGACCCAAGGTTCTCTTTCACTACCATGTTTCTTAGCAATAAAATCTTCTTTGGTGTATTTAGTAGTCTTGGTGTGGTTTTCAGGTTCTTCTTCAACTTTTTCTTCATTAGGAACTTCATTTTCTTCATTACCACTTTCAGTTTCAGCATCAGAAATAGATATACTATTAGGATCTATAGCAGGTTCAGAGGGTTCTACAATAGTTTTATGTTTCTTTTTTCCTTTTCTTACGAGTAGAGCCACTATTTTCAGCTTGTTGAGAATCCTTCTCAATTCTTTTGGGATGCCCCTCAGGATATAGAGGATCCTAGGTAGCCGCACCACTTCTAGTTCTAATTTCATAAGCATGTTTTTCTTTAGCAGCATTAACTAGCAAGTCTTTTTGCACTTTAACGAGTTGATCTATTTGAGTTTGAACCATTTGAAAGTGTTTAACAATCATTTTAACATCATTAGAGGTTCTTTCCACAATATCTTTCAACTCAACAATATCTCTAGTGTTTTCCATTAGATGATTTTGCACCCTTTTATTAAAATTATCTTGCTTAACAATAAAGATATCGAATTCTTCTAAGCATTGATCAGGAGGTTTAGAGTAAGGGATATCACCTTCATCAAAGTGTTGGAGAGAGTGTACCTCAATAGTGGATGAGTAGGGGATAGGCTTACATAATTCTTCTATAGGAGGTAAATTCTTGACATCTGCAGCTTTAATTCCCTTCTCCTTAAGACATTTCTTAGCTTCCTTCATCACTTCATCATTTAATTCAATAACTCCCCTCTTCTTTGATGTTGGAATAGACATTAGTATAGTAGGTTCAGGTACAATTACTTCAGGTATAGCTTGTTCAGGAGGAGTCCAATGTTCATAATTCTTGCTTATTTTAGCCATTAATTCCTCGGCTTCCTTAGGAGTCCTATTCCTGAAAACACAATCAGCACAACTATCTAGGTATGTCCTAGATTCTTCGGTTAGTCCATTATAAAATATATCAAGAAGCTCATTCTTAGGTAATGGACTTCCAGCCTGTGCATGAATCAAAGCACAAAACCTTGCCCATGATTCAGGCAATATCTCTTTTTCTCCCTGTTTAAAATCAAAAATTTCCTACAAAATAGCATGTCTAGCACTAGGAGGAAAATATTTTTGCAGGAAAGTACTAATCAAGCAATCAGGGCTATCAATAGATCCAGGAGGTAAATTACTAAACCAAGTTTTAGCTTCTCCTTTAAGTGAAAAGGGGAAAATCTTAGCAACAAAGTAAGTACGCATCTTAATATCATCAGAAAACAAGCCACTCTTGGTAGAAAGCTCATTCATATGTGCCACCGCACTTTCATTCTTAGTCCCACAAAAAGGTTCTTTCTCGACAATAGCTATGTAAGATAGATCGAGAGAGAAATCATAATCTTCATCTATAATGTTTATGGGAGAAGCAGCAAACTTAGCAATAGGATATAATTTGGGTCTAATAGTACGCCTCTCAATGAGATTCTTAGCAGCGCTCCTATCATGGGTGTTTTTACATTTTTAATAAATTCATCGGTCATTTCAACATAACCATCTTCAATATCATAACTCTCACTAGACTCAGGTGAACTAATAGGTGTAGTAGTGTCTTCATTAGGAGTTTCAGTATTTCCAGCTATAGTTCTAGCAATCGTAGCATCTAGGAAAGGACCTAATGAACCACTGTTATCAAGTACAGTAGAAGCAGCATCATAAGCATCAGAAGTTTCAGACTCAGCAGTAGTAGCAGTGTGTGTAGCATGTGTATGTGGTGGTGTAACGAGCTTACTTATAACAGATGGTGAATCGAGAGCAGCAGAGGTGTTCAGAACAGTACCTCTTCTTGTAGTGGATGGTAAAATAGGGACCTTGCCATCACGAGACTTACCCATGATGGATGGATAGCAGCAAACAATAGAGAATCCAAGTGAACTTAATAAATAAAGCTATGATCCCCGGCAACGGCGCTAGAAAATAGTCTTGATGACCCACAAGTATAGGGGTGTATCGCAGTATTTTCAAGGGAAGTGAAACCCAATTTATGGATTCGACACAAGGGGAGGCAAAGAATATTTATAAGCCTTAACAACTGAGTTGTCAATTCAGCTACACCTGGAAACAATCTTGCTCACTGTAGTTTATCAGTAGCAACCATTTTGTAGTAGGAATAGTAAAGTAAAAGCAGTAGTAAAGTAAAGACGGCAGTAACAATAGCAGTAAACAATAGGATTCGAGTGCGGTAGGCATAGGGATGGATGGACGGGCGTTGCATGGACAAGACAATTCACATAGCAATTAGAACAAAGGACAATTGCAGATAAATAAGATAAAGCATCCCAGTACTAGATAATCCTAGGCATGTGTTCCATATATAGTCATACGTGCTCGCAATGAGAACTTGCACAACATCTTTTGTCCTACCAGCCCGTTTGCAGCGGGGCCTCAAGGGAACTACTGGCAATTAAGGTGCTCCTTTTAACAGAGCACCGGAGCAAAGCGTTAACACTCCGTGAACACATGTGATCCTCACATCAAAGCCATTCCCTCCGGTTATCCCGATTTCTGTCACTTCGGGGCCATTGGTTCCGGACAATAACGTGTGTATACAACTCGCAAATAAGACCATAAAAAATACTATCATAATGAATCAATAACATGTTCAGATCTGAAATCATGGCACTCGGGCCCTAGTGAAAAGCATTAAGCATAACAAGTCGCAACAAAGTCATAAAGTACTAATAAAAGATACTAGGCACCATGCCCTAACAATCTGATGCCATTACATGAACGATCTCATCCAATCCCTACCATCCCCATAGCCTACAGCGGGGGATTACTCACTCATAGATGGGGGAAACATGGATGGTCGATGGAGAAGCAATGGTGATGATGATGGCGATGATCTCCTCCAATTCCCCGTCCCGGCAGGGTGCGAGAACGGAGTTTCTTGTACTGTTTTGTGGAATCTGGTGGTGGTGGCGGAGCGGAACTCCTTCTGGAAAAACGTCGAGCCCCCCCCCCCCCCCGATTTTTTAGTTCAGAAGGCAACTTATAGGCAAAGAGGGAGACCGAGGGGGAGTCTGGGGCGGCCAGACCACCCCCTGGCGTGGTCAGGCCCAGCCCGCGCGGCCAGGTGGTGTGGCTGGGCCCCAGCCCCACTCCGTCTCATATTCTGGCTCCGGGAGTCTTCTGGTGAAATAGGATTTTTGGCTTTTGTCCCGTCCAATTCCGAGAATATTCATTTTATGACTTTCCTGCAACCAAAAACAACAGAAAACAGGCAGCTGGCACTGTGGCTCTTGTTAATAGGTTAGTCCCAGAAATCATATGAAAAGTACTCCAAAGTGTGGACAAAACACAAGAAAGTAGATAAAACCAAGCATGGAACATCAAAAATTATAGATACATTTGCAATGTATCACGTACCATCTGGGCAACTACTCGGGTATCTCATCTCCGCGAGGGGGATCGAGGCGAACCCGAAGAAAATAAAAGCCATACTGGCCATGGAGAAGCCGAAGAACGTAAGAGGTGTCCAGCAGCTGGCTGGGAGAATTGCGGCACTCGGTCGATTCATCAGTCGAATGGGTGAAAAGGCACTGCCCTTCTACCAACTCCTCCGCAAGGCTGACAAGTTCGAGTGGACCAATGAGGCACGAGAAGCATTCGAAGACCTCAAGCGTCTACTGTCTACCTCACCAATACTAGTGACCCCACGCGAAAGGGAACCACTGTTGCTATACATCTCCGCCACCAACCAGGTGGTCAGCACGGTGCTCGTAGTGGAACGAGCCGAGGAAAACAAGGTCCACGGGGTACATCACCCAGTCTACTACCTCAGCGAGGTACTCACGCCAACAAAGCAGCGGTACCCGCACTATCAGAAGCTGGCATATGGCATCTTCATGACAGCTAGGCGACCGTGCCACTACTTCAAGGAACACCCAATCATGGTGGTCAACGACAGCCTACTCGGACATATCCTCAACAACCCGAACGCCACCGGACGAGTCGCGCTTTGGGGAATCGAGCTGTCTCCACGAGACATTACATATGAAAAGCGCGACGCAATCAAGTCGCAAGTTCTCCCTGACTTCCTCGTACAGTGGATGGAGAATCAGCTCCCTGAAAAACCAGATATGTCTTATCTCTGGACAATGCACTTCGACGGATCCAAGCGAAAGGACGGAGCTGGCGCAGGCGTCATACTAACATCGCCTCAGGGAGACAAGCTGAAATACAACCTGCGAATGCAGTTCACTGCCTCCAACAACGAAGCTGAATACGAGGCCCTGTTGCACGGGATGCGGATGGCAAAAGCCTGCGGCGCCAAAAGGCTAATAATCTACGGCGACTCCAAACTGGTCGTCAACCAGGATGCATGAGCGCGACGCATTGAACGACAATATGATCGCCTACCGCGACCTCTACGACACACTCGAAGGGGACTTTGATGGCTGCGAGCTACAACACGTAGGCCGCGAAAGCAATGAAGAGGCAGATGCACTCGCCAACATTGGTTCTACCTGCGCCCCCATACCACCTGGGGTATTTCTCGAGCGTATCTGCGAACGCTCCATCAAGCCAAAGGCCATAGAGAAGAAAACAAGCGCACCAACGGACTCGGGGGTTATGCCACCCAATGAGCCAATGGCACTCGACAACCTGGAGCTCGATACAGGACTCGAAGGACCCATGGCGATCATGATGATTGAACCTTCTTGGACTCAACCCTACATCACATACCTTCTCAGCATGAGGCTGTCAGACGACCCGACCGACGCGCGGCAAATCGCATGGCGATCCAAGGCATTCGCCGTCATCAACGGCGAACTATACAAACGCAACATCACAGGAGTACTCCAACGATGCGTCTCCAACACTGATGGAAGAGCCATTCTCCTCGACATCCATGAGGGGACTTGCGGGCACCACGCCGGCAGTCGCACCCTCGTCGCCAAAGCTCTACGAGCTGGATTCTACTGGCCTACGGCCATGCGTGACGCCAAGGACATCGTCCAAAAATGCAACGCTTGCCAGCGATTCACGGACAAACCACATGCACCTGTCACGGAACTCCAACCAATACCATTGGCCTGGCCCTTCGTGCAATGGGGACTCGACATGGTCGACAAGCTCCCAAAGTCCTCGCGAGGAGGCTACGTCTACCTCTTGGTCGCAGTCGATAAATTCACCAAGTGGATAGAGGCCATGCCGGTGACTAACCAGTCAGGAGCCAGCGCAGTCAAGTTCTTCGAGTCCATTGTCTATCGCTTCGGAGTGCCACACAGCATCATCACGGACAACGGAACGAACTTCACCTCTAATGAGTTCCAGGGTTTCTGCGAAAACCTGGGAATCAATGTAAGCTATGCCTTAGTAGCTCATCCGCAGACCAACGGTCAAGTCGAAAGGCTCGTCTGCGGTGGAATCAATAAGCGACTCCTTAGGCCACTCGAACAAGCCGTGGGATGCTAGCCAGACGAACTGCAATCGGTACTCTGGAGCCTACACACAACCCCAAACAGTGCCACGGGGTACACACCGTTCTTCATGGTGCATGGTGCTGAAGCGGTGCTACCCGCAGAGGTACGATACAAAGCATCGCAAGTGGTCGCTTACAGCGAGCATGAGTCAACTCTTGCACATGAAGACTCTGTCGACCTCCTTGATGAGGCACGGGAAATCGCAGCAGAAAGATCGACGATCTACCAGCATAACCTGCGCAATTACCACAACAGAAGGCTACGTCCCAGGTCCTTCGTCGAAGGAGACCTGGTCCTGTGACTGAAACAACAAGGGCACCTCAAGCTCGAGTCCCCCTAGGAGGGACCATACGTGATTACAAAAGTAATCCCAGGTGGCGCCTATCGCCTCAAAGATTTCGAGACAGGAGTCGCATACTCCAACCCCTGGAACATCGCGCAGCTGCGGCGCTTCTACCCTTAGTCGTTTTCCTTTATTTGCATTGCAAATGAGGCTTTTCAGCCAGGCTACTTAGCCATACATTGTACCTCGTACTATTCTACGAATAAATAAAGCTAAGTGCCCCAAACTCTGCGCTTTTCTATTTACTTTTCACCATCTATATACTCGGGGGTTGCGCCACCCTTTACACATCTGTTCTACGAACCGATCATGATATCCTGAGTAGCTGACACACTAATCGAACCCTTGACAAACACCAACCCAGCTGCAACGCACCTGACAGGTTGGCAAGGTGCTGGGCTAACAAAAAGGAATTGCATAGTGCAACGCACTCGCAAAAACATACGAGCTAGCAAGCTCCTTTCATATCATTATTAATCAATTATATACAGCATACATATGAACTTTACAACACTGGTATACCTATGTGCATGATACAAACTAAACTACTGCTCCGACAAAAGAACGTTTGTTTGCTCCTTGAAGAAGTTGACAATCTCCTCTGCTGGGCGATCCACCGCCTGATAATGAGGAACCATGTTCCAGGTCGAACCTGCTGGTGGTGCCGACGGTCCAGCAGCAATCGCTACAACATCTACATCAGGCCTATGCAGTCGCACCAGCGATAGAGCGGCCTTGGCGCCATCCACCAACTGTTGCCGCACACACTCGCGGACTCCACTCAAATCTTGAAACTTAGCAAGAAGAGCCAGCAGGCTCGAGGGAACGACGTCCAGCGGAAACATCGTCTGATAGATGTTCTTTAAGCAGGATTGTGATTTCTTCAGAAAGTGAAGCACTCGCGAGACACGATCCTGCAGGGTCGCCAGTGCGATTGCACGATCATGATCCACCCAAAAGTATCCACTCGCTTGAAGCTGCTCTTGGGTCAGGTCGTTCATGCGAATGGCGATTCTGTCCTTCTCATCCTGCGGATGACGCGCGGACAACTATACCAAGCAAAGGCAAAAGTATGAAGACAACGAACTACCGCGAGTGGCTACAAGAAAAGATAAGGAAGCAGAAAGCTAACACTTGAATTGGTCGCCCAGCTGCGTCACCTCCCCTAGCAGATATTGCTCTCGGGCAGTGGCCTTCTCCGCCCTCGACTTCCATACATCTGCGTTACCACGGAGGTCAGACAGTTCGCGCTCCAGCTGCTTAACACGGTCACGCAGTCGCGAAAGCAGAGATAGCTCATCTACCCTTGAGCGCGACTCCGCTAAGGCATCATCAGTGGATGGGAGATTCCGAGGCTCACTCGAAGGACTACTCGATGTGCCCTATCACAAGCCAAGCAAGAGATAATAAGAAGACCAAGCAATACATGGACAAAAACTCAATTGCATTCAAACATAACAAAGTATCAACAGATACACCCGCCAACGACATGTTCTAGACAAAAGGAGTCGAACTATTAACTATTACAAATATGACTACTGAGGATCAGCTGGCTTCTTTGACTTGGACTTCGGTTTTGGGGGCCTCATCGAGTCTGTGGCAGTATCAGACGCCACAGACTTCTGCGGCCCATACTTGCCACAAGCAGTTGCAAAAGGAGCAAAACCTACCTGTTGACCATCCGCGCCGACAGGCATCGCCTTGGAGACCGCAGCAGGATCCACCTCGACTCCATGGGCTTGAACCATCGTGAGTGACATAGAAGCGCCAGTCGCACGAAGCGAGTTCTTGAAGCCTGCAGGAATGCCTCCAGCAAGGGACTCCACCAGATCGTCTACATTTTCAATCAACTCAGCTTTGGGCGCCAGCTCCTCACGGAGGCGACTGAGTACCCTTAGCTTTGGTCAACGTACCTTGGATGGCAGCACTGTGGTCTTCGACTGCTGCGACGACGCCTGCCAATGCATTATCACGACAGAGTGCCTACGCGTCGAAGCTCAGACCGCCGGCATCTATACAAAGCAAAGTGTTGGCAAAAAAGGTCAACACAGTAACAAGTTCAATAGTAAAAGACACGACAGAAATCTAGACGAAGAAATACATGAAAGACCCTTGGCAATCGAGAAGAGTTGTTCTTCGAACAACTTCTCCCTAGCAGCGATGGAGGCGCGCAAATCCTCTCCACGTTTCCGCGATTCGTCAAGCGCAGCGACTACCTCATCGCGACCCTTCACCGCCATGGCGAGTGTCTTTTCAAGGGAAGCGGTGTCGTGAAGAAGCGCATTATGCTCAGCTGCGAAACAAACAAAGACAGACCGTCAGTCGAGTATATCACAAGGATGAAGCAGAAGAAACAAAAAGCACTTACTTTCAACTATGTGATGGCGATTGTCTAGCATTGCATGCTGGCGACCCATTGCAAGCACTTGCTTCGCCAATCGAACAGCTTCCTTCACAATAAGCTGCGATAGGAGAAACAATAAAGGATCAGCAGATAGTACGGATGATAAATTTGACTGCAAGAAAAGTAACATCACACATACGTGATCCTCTAGTGACTCCGAAGTCAATTGACGCACAGTTGTCCGGACAACCATCTGGTGCTCCACATCATGTGGAGAACTTGATGAATTGTGCCCGGAGTGGGCCGCCAATGGAGGGGAAGGAGTCCGCTTAGCCACTTCCTTGGCTTTGGAGTCCGCGACTCTAGATTCTTTCAAAAATTGGACGTCGCCAGAAGATGACGAAGCCGGTTGACTGCGGAACAAAACCAACGTCATGAAAATGCAACTCCAAAAAGAACCAAGAGAAGAATTGTATACTTACCAATCAAACTTGTCAAAATCAAAGGTTTGGCCCTCCGACTCCGACGATGACTCCTTCGGCAGCCGCATCTTCTTGCAGGAAGATGGCGCCACAACACTCACAGGAACGACAGGTATCGGCGACTCCGCACCAATAGCTGGGCCTTCCGAAGTCGAAGGAGACGACGCGTCCAAATCTTCACTGCGCGAACGCTTGCGAGTGTCCGGACCATTAGACTCGGGGGGCTTCCTCCTCCTCTTCAAATGGGACGGTTGACTCCGACTCGTCCTCCTCATCTACTTCGCGAGGAATAACCCCCTCAGGAAGAGGGGGGAAACTGGGAGACACCTTCCAATCCTGCATACAGAAAACAAGTCAGCGCAAGTCAAGAAAAAAGAAGCATTCGACAAAATAAAGCTACTTCGTAGCATAATCATACCTCAGGAGGAGGGTTAGAAGCATCAAAAGGAGGCACAACTGGCTCACTGGGGAGTACATCCTTGGCAGTGTACTTGGTCAGCAGCCGCACCCTCTTATCTACTTCACTCGCGGAAATGCCATCGGCAGATACGCGAGTGACATCGTCCGTGCCAGCCCACTGGAACATGGGGTGGACTCTGGCCTGCAGGGGCTGGACGCAACGGCGCAACCACGTGCGAATGAGGGCGCAACCTCCCTCTTCTTTACCCATGCGACTCTCGAGGTCGCAGACGCGCTCGTACAACACATCTGTCTCCTTGGCCTCGCCGGGCATCACCACGTTCTTCCAGGAGCGCCTCCTCCTGCACAGCGCCGCGGGATCAAAAGGCGCGAGTCTGAAGTGGTCTCCATCGGCCTTCTGGTCGCAGATGTAGAACCACTTGTCCCTCCACCCTTGGACGGACGCCATGAGCTTGATGTCAAAATACGTGACGGAGGAGTCGACGTGGATACCGCAGCCTCCTACATCATAGACTACGGAGCGAGACGCCAACTGGCACTTCAGCTTGAAGAGACGCTTGAAGAGACCAAAGTGCGGCTCGATTCCGAGCCAGCACTCGCAAAGCGTAATGTTGCAAGCAATATGGAGGATAGAGTTGGGGGATAGCTGGTGCAGCTAGAACCCGTAGAAACAAAGAAGGCCCCTGAAGAATGGATGCAGGGGCAGAGAAAGACCGCGAATGATGAACGCTAGGAACATCACCCGGAAACCAGCAGGAGGACAAGGGGTTACCTCACCACCTGGGACTCGTGAGTCACCGACCTCGGAAGACAGAACTCCGTCTTCCTGCTAGAGACGGAGCTCGGACGACTTGATGATGGACGCGTGCCACACGCCATTGGTGACGTGAGTGCCCGTGCCCTTCTTCTTCCCGGCAACAACGACGCTAGTGCCTGCAACGACGGAGCCGCCCTTCTTCTTGGCAGCAGCAGTGGTGGCGGCGGACTCAACGGCAGCACCTCCTTTCTTCTTCCCCATCTTGCGGTGGCGATGAGAGCGAAGAAAGTAACTCAGGAAAACACAAAGTTGGTTTAGCACCGTGAACAAAACGAACTCTCAGAGGCAGCGAGCAACAACAATGGAGATGGAGGCACAAAGCAGAGAGGGAGCAGATGAGAAATTACCGCAGCGGCGCTGCTACTTAACCCCTCCAACGGCCAGCAGAAACCCTATCAGATGCGTGGCGCACATCGTGATCGACACATGGAGGACCTGAAGCACAAACCGTCCCCCACTACCCCTATTACACGCGGAAATCGAGGAGGTGCAGTTAAAACAAAGATTACGCACGTCCGGTCAAGTCAGGGTCAGGAAATGGGACCCACCGCTCGTCACGTCCCGTCAAAGCCGCTCACGCGGGCAACTAAGATCATCACATCGTCAGCACTAGCGTTATTAAAGGTTGAGCAGTAGAAGGCTTTGACTACTTGAGTCCTTGCTCGAGTCTTCGACTCCACCAAGCACTCAGGGGCTACTCCCGTAGGGAGCGATGGTCCCGCACCCTACGAATATTTTTTCTTTTCTGCAGGAATATGGACATTCAAAGCATACCCAACCACTCGAATTCACGATTCGACTAGGGACATGGGTTACTCCCATAGGGAGCACTGGAAATAAATTCCACTAAAACAAGCAAACAAAAGACGACAGCAGTCGCAAAAGTTCTTTAGTCCCTGCCTGAGTCTTCGACTCAACCAGGCACTCGGGGGGCTATTCCCATAGGGAGCGCTGGTCGCGCACCCTATGATTATTTGTACATCGTACTGTGTGTTGATAACATCCACACTCGAAGTCTATGGCGACACCGCCTCATATTTTCCCCTACAAAGAGACTGTGTTTCCTGGATCACCCGAATCATCTCCGCGATGACAAAATTTTGGATGTCGCGCTTGCAGCGTGAAGATAAGACCTGAATAAGGCCTAACAACGCATTTGCTATGCACTACCAGAAATTTATCCGTGCCTACAGGTGCGATGAACATGCCTTGATGGACGCGTCGAGTGCTCACAACCATATACTGGAATTCGACTCCTGTAAGACCTCCGCGTCTTGAGTCGAATTACACCAGCACTTTTCCGAATTCGAGTCCGGGGACTCGAGTTCGAGTAGATTGCGTTGTATTGCCCTAATGTAGTTAACTGGTACCGATACATCGGTTAAATCAGGCAAGCACATCAACGATCCCTATGACACAAACAGAGCATTCGAAAAATACTCAGTCATGCACTCGAAAGGCTTCATAAAAGTCCCCAGTCGAATCTGTGATTCCACTGGACACTCGGGGGCTACTGACATGGGTATACCCTGCAGGTACTCGAGTCTTGTATATACGTTCTAGATATGGTGGAGGCCCACGGTGTTGCCACGGCCCAATGAAGACTTCGAGTGGCCTACAGACTATCGATAACTTGTGAGACAAGAAGGAGTCTAAAGATAGAAAGTTTGAAGGGCAAACCCTAAACTGTAACCGACTCGACCTGCTACCTGAGACCTGTCCTATCTATATAAAGGCTAGGAGGGGCGGCGAGGAAGACACACGCAACCCTAGTTTCCACAACCCTCGCCATTGCATTTGCGCACCATTGTAATCTTCGATTCCTTTGTTAATTCCAAGAGCAGACAGGCAAGAGTAGGGACCTCTACGAAGCCTGGACCTAGGTAAACCTTGCGTCCCTGTGTGCTTGTTTGCTAGCCGATTCATGCTTCCAGCGCTCCCTCCTTCTCCAAAACCTAAGTCCATAACAATGGGCATTGATGAGTTAAACCCTTGTTAGTACCACAATATCATCATCAATGAACCCTGCAAAGCCCATCTTACCAAGGGAACATATAGAAAGTAAATTGTAACCAAGGGTCTCAACAAGCATGATGTCCATGAGTGATATATTGTGAGCAACCACAACCTTGCCAAGACCCAATATCTTTAATTTCGATTTATCACCATAGGAGACGGTTATTTGATCATGATTAGGCCTCATCTCCATGATGATATCCTTACTTCCGGTCACATGACTTGTGCACCCACTATCGAGCACCCATTTAGATCTACCGGAAGCATAGCCCTACAAGAAAATTACTTCTTGGTTTTAGGTACCCATTTTTCAATGGGTCCTCTCATGTTAGTTACAAGGGTCTTTGGGACCCAAATAGACCAAGCAATATAATTGTCAAAAGGACCAACATAATGATGACCCACAAGTATAGGGGGTGTATCACAGTATTTTCGAGGGAAGTGAAACCCAATTTATTGATTCCACACAAGGGGAGCCAAAGAATATTTATAAGCCTTAACAACTGAGTTGTCAATTTAGCTGCACCTAGAAACAATCTTGCTCACAACAGTTTATCAGTAGCAATAGTTTTGTAGTAGGAATAGCAAAGTAGCAACAGTAGTAAAGTAAAGACAGCAGTAACAATAGCAGTAAACGGTGGGATTTGAGTGCGGTAGGCATAGGGATGGATGGATGGGCGTTGCATCGGCAATACAATTCACATAGCAATCAAAACATAGGGCAATTGCAGATAAATAAGATAAAGCATCCCAGTACTAGATAATCCTATGCATTTGTTCCACATATAGTCATACGTGCTCGCTATGAGAACTTGCACAACATTTTTTGTCCTGCCAGCCCGTTTGTAGCAGGGCCTCAAGGGAACTACTGGCAATTAAGTTGCTCCTTTTAATAGAGCACCGGAGCAAAGCATTAACACTCCGTGAACACATGTGATCCTCACATCAAAGCCATTCCCTCCGGTTATCCTGATTTCTGTCACTTCGGGGCCTTTGGTTCCGGACGACAACGTGTGTATACAACTTGCAGATAAGACCATAAACAATATTATCATAATGAATCAATAACATGTTCAGATCTGAAATCATGGCACTCGGGCCCTAGTGACAAGCATTAAGCACAACAAGTCGCAACAAAGTCATAAAGCAGGGTGCCAGAACGGAGTTTCTGGTGCTATTTCGTGGAATCTGATGGTGGCGGCGGAGCGGAACTCCTTCTGGAAAAACGTCGAACCCCCCAAAGTTTTTAGGTCAGAAGGCTCCTTATAGGCGAAGAGAGAGGCCGAGGGGGTGCCTGGAGGGGCCCACACCATCCCCTGGCGCGGCCTGGCCTGGCCCGCGCCACCAAGTGGTGTGGCCACCCCCTGGATCTTCTCCGTCTCGTATTCTGGCTCCTAGAGTCTTCAGGTGAAATAGGATTTTTGGCATATTTTTCGGGATTTTCCTGATAGTTGATTTTCTGCACAAAAAGTAGACTCCAAGGCAATTCTGCTGAAAACAGCGTCAGTCCGCGTTAGTTGTATCCAAATCACACAAGTTTAGAGGAGAAACAATAGCAAAAGTGTTCGGGAAAGTAGATACGTTTTGGACGTATCAACTCCCCCAAGCTTAGCTTATTGCTTGTCCTCAAGCAATTCAGTTGAAAACTGAGTGCGATAAAAGAAATTTCACGAACACATTTGCTTCATATGATGTAAATATTCTCAGCAATGTGATCAACTACTTAGACAATTCATAATAAAGAGTATGCAACTGAGTCTACTTAATAGTCATTGCAAGATATGAAGAGATTCCAACTCAAAAACAATAAGTAGCATGAAGTATAAACATAAGCAACATTACAATGCTCATAAAAATGTATGATAGAGTGGTATCTCGCTTGCCTTTGATTATGAATGTCAAGGCACCTCTGAAGTTCAAGTGATGACTAGAAGTAAAGATATCAAGGATACAAGCATCAAAGTCGTAACACAAATAATCAAGTAATGGGACAAACACAAAGAATGACAACTATGCTCTCAAGAAGGTGCTCAAAGAATATGTGGAGACTCAACAAGTAAAACAAAAGGTTTTGAATAATTTTGAAAGGCTTCCAAATGCTGAAAGTATGATACTCATTAGCTTTGAGCTCTCATTGCCCCTATCATAAGCATCTTTAATGTGGTTAATGGTGAAAGTGAGGTCCAATCTGAGTTATATGCTTGACAGACTATAAACTGAAAATCCCAAGTCCCTTGAGTACAAGGGCCGCTCCTCATGCTACTCAACTTTAGTTACCGGTAAGTTCTTGTCATCGTAAGTATGTGCATATCATAGAGAACCACCAAATGGGTACCCCTTGCCCGATGATACGGAAGAATCCCCATATCAAAATGACAAGGCAAGCAGACAATGAGTATCTCAGCAATCTTCTTATTTACCATGGGAAAATGGTGCTTTTTTCTCTCTTTCCTCTTTTCGTAAATCTATTTTTTTATTTTTCTCAATAGCTATCTCTCTCTTTTTTATAAGAAGAATGCTTCATAGATATCATTATGGTTACGCTGCAGGTTTCCACCATGTCAGCATGGATTAGACCAGCGGCCCAGGCGTTTCTGTAACACACATACATAACTCCATGGACTTACAAGCTCCCCTTTTATTTCACACCGACGACATCCGCAAACAAAACAGCAAGGTATCAACTGGGTATATATTTACAAGTGTTGAAAGCGTTCCCCATGACAGCACGGTTCTGCTAATCCCCAGCCTATAATTTGCAAGCATATAACTTTCATGGAGAATCACAATGGTTTAGGTTTATTAAGTGCAGGAAATAAAGTGTGCCATCAAGTTCGTGAGAGCTTTACTAACTAACTTTCTCATAACAAGAAAACATTTTATTCGGAAGAAAACAAGGCATATTGAATATGCACGAAAGTAGCAAATGATGCTAATAGGTAGGTAAGGTGGACACTTTGGCAATATTTGGTTTAAGGGAGTTGGAAACATGAGTAAAACACTCAGTGGAAGTGAAGGCTACCAATAGTAAGGGAGCGACAAACGAGAGAGCGATAGCTGTCATTATCATGCTTGCAACAAAACATGACTACTCATGGCATGAAAGTGATTCAAGATCCTCAAGGCAAAATAATTCATCGAGGCTTAACTGATTATTACAGTCATGTGCATGCGTGAGCATGTGCCAAGTCAATCAAATGAAACATTCAGAGGAGGATACCACGGTGTCATACCAATTTATGAATAGAGCAATGCAAGCAAACATTCATAAGACATGCTACAAACTATTAGCGAGCTGGAGCTAATCATAAGAAAGCAAGAACTACTAAGCATCCATAGATAACATACACCCTACACGAACAGACTAAGCATGCCCACAGTGATGAGTATATGTACAAAAATGAAAACAAATAGAGTTCGTTACCAGCCTCTTACCACGCCTCAAGTTTTCATTAATCCTCATTATTCCTCTTCACTTGTGTGGCTCGAATAATAATATGAAACCAATATTCCACTAAGGACTGCCGAACCCTAGAGCCAACTTGCAAAAACCAAAGAAGAACGACAAATATTTTTGTTGTTTTTGATTTTTTAAACAAGAACCAAAAAGAAAAACAAACAAAGCAAAATATTTTTGGGTTTTTCGAATAGTTCAAACAAAGCAAAAAGGGAAAAGCAAACCAAGGAAAAAAAGAAGAAGCAAACCAAAGAGAAACAAAAGAAATATTTTTGGTCTTTTTGTGTTTTAGAAAGCAAAAGCAAAGAAGAACGAAAACTAAAAAGAGAACGAAAACATGAATATACAAAGTACCGACGCAACATGATATGGAGATGAGTACGGTGTCGGCGTACCTCCCCCCAAGCTCAGGCTTTTGGCCTAAGTGGGTATCAATCCCAAGCCGGCCAGGATGATGTGTCACCGTAGTATGACGAGGAGGTCCCCTCGTCCTGGTGCGCGCTCGAGTACGTCCCTCTGTAATGTGCGGAGTAATCATAGGAGGGTACATCCTCCTGGTGCTGCTCGTGGAAACCCAGCAAGCGAAGCTGCTCGTCCACCTCCTCCTTGGAGCGCGACCATGGTCTCCTGTGAACACTAAACAAAGAAGGTTATGGCAAAAGGATCTCCCTTTCATCCCCGTTAGTGACAAGCATCCTATATACTAGACTGTCCAAATCAGAAGTAGCAATAACAAAGTGATGAGTTTTCATAGCAACAAGGTCAAGCCTCTGTGGTGCCAGTATAGTATCATTGGGATCCACTAAAAGACCTAATGCATTGACTACACGCGAGGCAATGATGCCCCCATAGATAGGCCCCCTAGCAGCTAGGCGGCGAGCAATAAGCGAGCCAAGATTGTACCGAGTATCATTGTTAAGCGCAGCAGCAAGGAATGCTAAATGATAGTTGGAGATATTACTTGTGTTCTCCCTACCCAATACACTAGTAGCAAGATAATATGCGAAGTATCTAAGAGCGGGGAGTTGGATATTTCTTGTCTTTCCGCGTTGCGCCACGCGGTCATCATCATTGGTCACCCCTCGGTGAAGCTCCAACAAATCAGCGAGTCGCCCTTGAATTTTATTCACGGTCCCTGTCATGCGTACACCTACAATACTGCAAAATCTCTCCAAAGGCATGGTGAAGGGCAGATTATAGAATTAAAAGAGACAGTAGACTGATAGGATGTATTAGTAAACATGAAGCTCTCAACAAAAGTTTTGGTGAGCATAGCGTATTGCGCACTCTCATCTTACATATATGAGGTCAAACCAACCCTCTCAACCAGTAGCAAGAAATCATCAAGAATACCTGCAGCTTGTAAGAAAGTGAAACAAGGAAAAGAGGATGGGTGAGCATCCCCATCATCCCTTTTACTACCAATACGAGTTGCAATGAGATCTTCGTTGTATGATGGCCTAAACTGAGAGGCTGATCTTGAGGGCCTCGACCTCCTAGGTGAATCACTCTCAAATATCTCTCCAAAAGTATGGTTGTTCATGCTTGGTATTCTGAAATTTAAACACCTATTAAACAAGTGATTGCAAAGTAAATATAATGAGGGATTCTACTCATAGGGACTTGTAAGAGACCTAAACATGCATCAAAACTATATCTCTAAGCGTCAAACAAGCTTATAAGCTCTCATAACCAGTCACCTACAGCAACAAAATACTCAAGATATACTCCACTAAACACAAATCTACTTGGACAAGGGGAGGAGTCACATACCAGGGAACAATTGCTCCAAATTTCAGCAAGAAAGATGGGTTGAGCAAGGAGATCAAAAAAAAATCGAGAGAAAGCACAACAAGAACGTGATTTTGAGCAATGAACTAGAGCTTACTCGGGAGAGAGAAGAAAGTGGCAGGTGAGAGAGTTAGTGGGAGGGGCAGGGGTGGCCCACACCAGGGCATGGCGCCACCCAGGGCTGGCCGCGCCACCAGGTGGTGTGCCTGCCTGGTGGGTCCCCCTGGTACCGCCCAGGTACTCCTCTGCCCCTTTTTCACGCAAAAATTTAATATGAATTTTCTGGAATTTTTTGAGACACTTTATTTTTGGGCATTTTCAGGCATAGAAGAATGATTTTCTGACAGACAGATTTTTTTTTTTTTTGGAAACATGATGCAAGGACAAAACAAAGCTAGAACTACAGAAGTTCTAGGACACTCTAACATGCAAGCAACTAACAACAAAAAGAAAACTAAACGAAAACAAAAACTAAAATGCATAGGATAGAAGTAAACGGAGATAATCATAGTGAAAACATTGTTTTGTTCAATGAAATCCTTTTGTTAACAAGGTTGATCAGGTCTTGCTACCAAAACAATTCCATATGAGACAAAACTTTGTATTCCACTTATGATTATGTTACCTCAACCTTGATAGCAATGGTCCCAATCATAATAGTTTCAATTTTTCCTCTTGGTATGGGACAATATATTTCTCCAACTTGAATGCCCTCAACATGTTCAATTGAATTCAAAACCATAAGTCCTATCAATCTTCTTGGGGAAATAGATAGTATGTTCCTTGTCATTAACATTGAAGGTCACCTTCCCTTGATTACAATTAATAACATCTCCTGCAGTATTAAGAAAGGGCTCCCAAGAATAATAGACATATTATCATCTTCAGGCATAATAGTTTGAAAGGATGCTCACATAAGAAATATGAGTTGAAGTAAAAGAGAGCATCAAGAAGAAAATTCGAAACACATTTAAGTCTAACCCACTTCCTATGCATAGGAATCGTGTATGCAAATAAATTAACAAAGAACAAAGTGACAGGCATAGGAAGATAAAACAAGAGTAACTTCAAAACTTTCAGCACATAGAGAGGTGTTTCAATACCATGAAAACTTCTACAGCCATATTTTCCTCTCTCATAATAATTTTCAGTAGCCTCGTGAATAAACTCAACAATATAACTATCACATAAAGCATGCTTTTCATGATCTACAAGCACTAGAGCTTTATTATAAACATTTTCAAAAGAATCCTCAGGAACATAACATTCATCCTCCTTTAGTAAGCATGAATGACAATAAAATAATGTAAGGGATAAAGAATTACTCTCATTAGAAGGTACGCATGGGTAGCTAATCCATTCTTCCTCCTTTTGTTCATCACTCTCCTCCTCTTTTTCATCTAATGAGAATTCAGGTTCAGCAATTTCCTCTTCCATAGGATCCTGCAAGGCATTAGTCTCTTCCATTTCTGGAAAGCATCTATTAATATATTCAAGAATATATAGCCATTTTCAACCTTGTAATTATCAAAGAAAAATTTAAGTATACCATAAACCCCATATTTGTAAGGTGAATCATCAATATTTTCAAGCAAACTAGCAAGTTCAAAAGCACCCTTCCAAGCAATAAATTCTTCAATTTGTTCCGCAACATAAAAGTCATAAATTCCTTTAGCATAAGAAGATATGGTATCATTATCATTATACTCATATTGAAAAGGGAGGTGTTTATACCTCTTTCTGCAACAAGATTTATCACAGCAATAAGTAACATTATAAGCAGAGCACACGTTTCTAGCAATGGTATACAATTTATCAATTTGTTCCCATAAGTGTTTCCCTTTTTGTGACAAGCGGTGTTCCTTATAATAATATTTTTGATCTTCCGTGAACCCACCTTGCCAATAAGATTCAGTTTCAAAGAAACCAACCATTGACATCAAGCATGATAAAGCAAGACAATAACAGACCAACGAAAATAACAACTCGAGTAGGAACTATTTTTTTGTATTTTTGATAAAGAAACAAGCAAACAAGGCGAAAATAAACTTAGCTTGAACAATAGTGATTCCAAGTGGACTTGATAAATAAAGCTATGCTCCCCGGCAACGGCGCCAGAAAATAGTCTTGATGACCCACAAGTATAGGGGGTGTATCGCAGTATTTTCGAGGGAAGTGAAACCCAATTTATTGATTCGACACAAAGGGAGACAAAGAATATTTATAAGCCTTAACAACTGAGTTGTCAATTCAGCTGCACCTGGAAACAATCTTGCTCACAGCAGTTTATCAGTAGCAACCGTTTTGTAGTAGGAATAGCAAAGTAGCAACAGTAGTAAAGTAAAGACAGCAGTAACAATAGCAGTAAACAGTGGGATTAGAATGTGGTAGGCATAGGGATGGATGGACGGGCGTTGCATGGACAAGACAATTCACATAGCAATCAGAACATAGGGCAATTGCAGATAAATAAGATAAAGCATCCCCGTACTAGATAATCCTAGGCATGTGTTCCATATATAGTCATACGTGCTCGCAATGAGAACTTGCACAACATCTTTTGTCCTGCCAGCCCGTTTGCAGCGGGGCCTCAAGGGAACTACTAGCAATTAAGGTGCTCCTTTTAATATAGCACCGGAGCAAAGCATTAACACTCCGTGAACACATGTGATCCTCACATCAAAGCCATTCCCTCCGGTTATCCCGATTTCTGTCACTTCGGGGCCTTTGGTTCCGGACGACAACGTGTGTATACAACTTGCAGATAAGACCATAAACAATACTATCATAATGAATCAATAACATGTTCAGATCTGAAATCATGGCACTCGGGCCCTAGTGACAAGCATTAAGCACAACAAGTCGCAACAAAGTCATAAAGCACTAATAAAAGATACTAGGCACCATGCCCTAACAATCTGATGCCATTACATGAATGATCTCATCCAATCCCTACCATCCCCATAGCCTACAGCGGGGGATTACTCACTCATAGATGGGGGAAACATGGATGGTCGATGGAGAAGCAATGGTGATGATGATGGCGATGATCTCCTCCAATTCCCCGTCCTGGCAGGGTGCCAGAACGGAGTTTCTGGTGCTATTTTGTGGAATCTGATGGTGGCGGCGGAGCGGAACTCCTTATGGAAAAACGTCGATCCCCCCAAAGTTTTTAGGTGAGAAGGCTCCTTATAGGCAAAGAGAGAGGCCGAGGCGGTGCCTGGGGGGCCCACAGCACCCCCTGGCGCGGCCTGGCCTAGCCCGCGCCACCAGGTGGTGTGGCCACCCCCTGGTTCTTCTCCATCTCGTATTCTGGCTCCTAGAGTCTTCGGGTGAAATAGGATTTTTGGCATATTTTCTGGGATTTTTCCTGATAGTTGATTTTCTGCACAAAAAGTAGACTCCAAGGCAATTCTGCTGAAAACAACGTCAGTCCGTGTTAGTTGTATCCAAATCACACAAGTTTAGAGGAGAAACAATAGCAAAAGTTTTCGGGAAAGTAGATATGTTTTGGATGTATCACATAACTAGCATAGACATCACCATAATAATCATGAAATAACTCATAATGAGGATTGTTAGACCCTGCAAAACCATAATAATCAGTTTTGTCCCTTATTATGTTCTTTTGAGCGGTGCTTGTCTTTGCTTGAACATTCTTGGCCTTCTTCTTGTTGTTGTTTTTTGAAACATAGCTGATGAGGGGTGACCTCAGCAATGCCCATGGTTATGGACTTAGGGTTTTGTGGAAAAGAGAATGCTAGGGATTTCGTCGGATGTCAGGCAAACAAGGGAGCCAAAGTCGCCTGATTGCTTGATGAATAGTTCTATTACAGATTACTTGGTTTTTGGGGTCCCTCCTTATAGGCTTCTCTCGTCCTATATATAATAGGCCGTGTCTCAAAGCCGTATATAGATAGGTTACATATATATGATTATAACACCAACATAACGCCGGTTCATATTTCCTTTCCTAATACAACTAAGGTCTTTATCGAATGCTTCTTGGGCCACCATCTTGTATCTTCATGGACCGTGAGCCTTTACGTAGCCAGGGTAATGAATCATAAGCACACGAGTAATCGTACCTATGTCAATAGCCAAGTCCCTCTTTTCCATTGGTTGTCTTTTGCTTACTAAGGACCTCATCTAGAACTTCTTTGCCTTTGGGTAGAGGTGCCTTGGTAAGCTCATCTTTCAACCTAGCATTTTCTTCAAGAACTTCTTTATATCCACATGTTGGAGTAGAAGTGCTAGGAACATCATACCTGGTCAATCGAGTTTGGAGTTGATCATGAGACTCATTGAGAATAGAGTATTCACTCTCCAAAGCCTTGTGTTGAGTGGCTCATACTTCTCGAAAAGTCTAGCATGATCATCCCCAAATTTAACCTTTTCCTTCTTTAAACTCTTTGCCTTGGCAATGACATTATCGTGTTCCTTTACAAGCTTGGACACAACCTCATCACATGACTCCTCAATTGACTCAAGTCTCTCCTCTAGAGGGGCTTGAGCCTCTTCTTCTTCTAGAGCATTCTTCAAGGATGCAATTTCCATTGCATTTTGTGACTCAAACCTCTCTCTCAATTCGGCCATTTTCCTCGAGGATCTCTTTGGAGTGGACAAGTTGACTCATAAGAGCCTCGAAATGCATTTTGTGCTCACCTTGCAAGTTAGTGATAAAATAATCCAAAGAAATAACTTCTTCTTTAACTTTAAGACTAGCATGATCATCCATATCAATATCCAGAGTAGTCTTTGGAAAAGAAGTGGTAGAGGGTGATACCTCGGAACCTCTTGCCATAAAGATAAGTGACATTCTTGTTGATGACGTTCTCTTTGGGAGAGTCAAAGAGAGATGTAGGTGTCGATGTGGTGGCTATGGCTACCACCTCTCATGAGCTATCATCATCTTCGTCATCTTCACTTCCGGATGAGTACTCCTCTTGTGCTACCAAAACAATCTTTAGTTGCTTCCTGTAGGGAGCATTTTTCTTGATAAATGGCATCTTCCGAGGTGCCCTTGACCTTTCCTTGAGAATGAGCCTGCCCCCATTATCTTCTCTACTTTGATAAGGACACTCAGCTACAAAGTGCAAAATGTCTCCACAATTGTAACAAGTTCTCAACTTTGGACCGTTTTCCTTTCGTCCATTTGACCCATTCTTGCGTTCAAGTTCAGATTTAGCTTTGACTGGGTCCTTCCAAAAATTACTTGCGTAGAATGCCATGTACTCACCATGAGCACGCTTGACCTCCTTGAGACAGCTCATGGAGACAGTGTCAAATTCCCTCTCATCTTCATCTTGCTCAATGACATTAGCCTTCAATGCAACATTCACGCCTTTTTGCATTCCAATTGCTCGGGCACGAGCATCTTTAGCGTTCTTTGCTGCAACTTTGAATGCTGCCATTTCTTGCATGACTTCGTTGGAAGTCATTTGGTGATAGTTGTGTCTACCTTGTAAGCTCTTCAAATCAGTGGGCTCAAATAGCATAAGAGCACTCATATAATTCCTCTTGATCCACACATCATCAACGTGTATGGCACCATGCTTTCTAAAGGTAGTAGCAATGCCTTTGAGCCTTATATACATGTCTTCATGATCCTCACCATCCAACATATAGAACCCTTCGGCTTCATTGCTTAGAGCATCATACCTATTTCTTCTCATGCTCTCATTTCCAATGAATAGGTTAGTGATTGCATCCCAAGCTTCCTTGGCGGTATTGAAGTGTTCAATGTGTGGCATGTCTTTGGGACCCACACCAAGCTGAATCATGTAAAGAGTGTTGCATTGAGTTGGCTATCAACAACTTCTGTTCTTGTCAAGTTGTTGGGATCTCCAATGTGGAGGCCATCTTCAATGATCCTCCAAAGATCAATGGACGAACTACACACATGAGATTTCGTTAAGAATTGTCATTGATTAAACGAAGATGCAGTAAGCTTGGGTGGATCACCCCTATTATTTATATGAGGGTGAGGGATTGGTGGATCGAGTGAATATAAGTGAGATACCTCACTATAGTCCTCCTTACCACTTCCCTTTTTGGAGGAGGAGCCATTATTTTTATCACCCACCAACTCGTCTTCCTTGGAGTTAGCGTTAGCTTTCTCCTTAGAGAGCGGAGTGGTATCCTTAGAGGTAGATGGAGGTGGGGTTATACATAGAGAGAGAGAGACGAGCAATCATTTGATGCATCTCTTCCATTTTAGTCTCTATGGATTTCAACAAGGTTGTTTCCAACGTCTTGAGATCATCCATAGTGACCTTGTCCATAGCCTCACTACCATCTCCCTTAGTACCTATACTCTTTTAGGCGGTAAAGCCCGAATAAAGAGCCGAGACTCTGATACCAATTGAAATGGATTGTTTGGGCACCTAGGGGGTGAATAGGTGCTACTCCAAATTTTAATTCTTTTTCAATTTCAGGCTTCACACAAAGGTCAATTCTCTAGATATGCAACTACGGATAATTTCCCTATATGCAAACCTAACTACTAAGCGAGTAAAAGCGAGGAACAAAGAAACCGTAGTGGAGCACGCGGAGACACATGATTTGTTGGACCACAATTCCTTCCTTGTTAAGGGAAGTATGTCTGTGTTAGAGGGGTGGGCGGTACTAATACCACCATGCCACAATAGGCCTCACCCTGTTCTCCGATGGATCTCACCACCAAAGGCCTGATCCACCTTTCCACTATTGGTGCCCTTTGAGGCGGGAACCGGTGCCTTTACACAACTAGCAGGGCACACATCCACAACTGAATTGGAGGCTCCCGAGATGACAACAAGATGCCACAAGAACAAGTATTATCAATAACCTAAAATAAGACCTAGATATTTGCAAGAAATACTAGACCAAGAATCCTCCAAGTGAATGGAGGGGAAGTGATGCGCTTGATTGGTGTTGGTGAAGATCGAAGCCTCCTTCTTTGATTCCCCAAATATCGGAGCCTTCTGGTGGATGAAGAGGGAGATCTCGGTTTAGAGCTTGAAGAATAGTACAACACTTTTTCGAATGAATCAAGAGGTCTGACACGAGGAGCAATTGGGGTATTTATACCCCTGTCAAAACTCAGCCGTTGGAGATTTTGGGGCCGGATTATCCGGCCCAAGTGGGGGCCAGATTATCTGTCCGGGGCAAAAACTCCGCCTCGATATCGGATTTTCCGGGGGAAAATCTGCCCCCTTACCGCATGACGCGCCTTGGCTCCCTTTGCAAAAATTCTCGAGGGGGGGAGATTATCCAACCCGGGCAAAAACTCCGGCGCTGACCGGACAATCCGAGGGAAAGTACGCCCCCATACAGCATGACACGCCTTGTTCTCTTTCTCGATAGAGCCAGGGCGGATAATCCGGCCCTTGGCAAGGGCGGATAATCCTCCCCCCAAAAGTCTGTTTTGGCTGCTCTTTATATGGACAATTATATGCAGCACTCAACACACATTAAATATTCTTTAGTATTGTTATCTAACACACAAAACTCTAGGGATTATGAAATTTTGTTTCAGCGGCCACGTCGAGGAGAGGAGGCGGCTCACTAGCAGGGAGGTGTCAGCGGGCACCAAGGAGGGCGGTGGCCCCTTGACGCTTATTCTTTCTTGGAGATGGTTCTAGTTTGGAGGGGCTCCTCCCCCTCCTTGGGGGCTGCCAAGAGGGAAGAATTTCGTGGCTATGGAAGGATTCCTCACAAATAGGGCTTCCCCTCAATATATAGTGGTGCAGATGCAATCTAGGCCGTAGGATGGACATCCCTTTGATCGAAGGGATCTTCGGCACCTATAGAACCTTCATAGGACTCCCTTTGTCCTTTATAAGGTCAGAAAGTCATGGTTTGGCCGAAATCATCAAATATGGAAGAAGTTTGAGTCAATCACGTCACAAACTTTCGGAGTCCCAAAACTGCTTCTATACTCCACAGTAAAGGGCTCTAGAATGGACTTCCAAAGTCCGATTGAGGCGAATTTTATTTGTCGAATGATAGGCAGAAAAAAATCAACAACTTTCATGTTTTGACTTTTTCCATTGTACGCCGTCTTCATGGCGTTTCGTGGCAATTTGGAAACTGTTCTGTTGGGAAAGATTTCAAGAAACTTCGAATTTCACCATAATGAGCGGTTTCTTTTATATTTGGGTGTTTCATACGTGATAAGGTGAAAATCAAGAACTTATGCACTTTTGCGATTATTAGTAGGTTAGTACCAATAAATATAATAAATTTGCAAAAAATAATGATTTTAACACAATTAGATACAAAGTTAATGTATGCATTTTACATGCATCAACATCACCAAGATAACCTACGGTCGTCCTCGAGCATAAAGGTGATAAAACGAAACATGGACTTTGGAGTTTATTGCTATATTGGATATCATTTATACTAATTATTGCTATACAAATTTAAATGGTTCATTATTTAAAAAATAGCAACAAGAAAATAAGTTGGAAATTGATATCTCTTATGCTCTACATCCATGCTCAACAATACGCCATTTTATATAAAACAAATGCAAGTACTATGGACAATTAAGCATGTAGGGCATCTTATTCGGTCTTAGAAACTTCCTTTTATTTATTTTCTTTCTTGGACACTTGAATAACGGAAATTAAATAGGGAACATATGTGCTAGCTCTTAAAAAATAAATAAAAGATTATCATAAAACAAAGTTGGGGATATGTAGCTCATGTCAACGGTAATCATAAGAATGGGTCTCCAAGTAATCTAAAGTGAAAGCAAGTATGGTTTATATGATTTACCCCTTACAAGTTGAATATCTCATGCCCATTTACCACAAGTACTCAGTCCTCATGCTATTCAACTTTAAGATCACAAGTGTTCTCCATCATATGCATACAATTCCAAACGAGAGATTTAACTGAGATACCTATTGTCCCTTTGTATGAGGAGTTACCCTTTTGTGAGATGGGGCTATTCATATTCAGATGACAAGACCAACAAACAAATGAACCCATCAGCATTTCTTTTATTTACCATTTGCATATCTTTTTATTAGAATGCTTCACAAAATGTTAATGCTGTAAATTTCCACCATGATGCATAGCATGGCTTAAGTTAGCGGCCTAGGATTCTCTCTAACACATATGCATACTCAAAGACTTGTTCATTTCCCTCTTTATTTCACACTGATAGGTATCCACAACCAAAATAACATGACATCAATAATAATAGTGCAATGTTTGAAAGTGTTCCTCATGACAATATGGTTTTGCAAACAATCAACTCATAAGTTGTCAATCACATAACTTACATAATTTCAATAACAATGGATTAATGGTCTTATCCCACATCTTACTTTCCCATGAGCTTTAAACAAAACAAAAGAGATGATTTTGAAACATTCAAAGGTATAGAACCTATATTATACTTGGAGTAGCAAATTCCACATAGGTAGGTATGGTGGATACATTTGTAGTAGATTGGTTCAAGGTATTTGGATATACATGTCTTTGCTTGTATGATAATTTTGGGCTAGCAAAGAGAATATTGACCATCCACAAACATGCTCACGTGTCCATAATGCTAATCATTTATTGTTAGACAAGCAAACATAAAGTTAACCATCTATGCATGTGGATAAAGACAACACTAAAGAAGAAACTTACAAATTGTCATTCATTAAAGCATATGAAACAAACAACTCCATGCATAACTTGTATTTCAACCCTTACTTTTCATGCATCCATTTTGGTCTTTCTTTTTTACTTCTATAGCAACTTTATTGATAATGGTCTTGACAACATGAATAATATGCAAACTTAACAGAAAAGTAAACATACATACGGTCCAAGTTTATGCGAAAATCTTATGTTTCTCAAAAAAAAGTTTAGAGGTTTGCAAACTATGAGTGTAATAGGTCCAGTGGGGTGCCTTAGGCATCCCTAAGCTTATGGTTTTCGCTATTCTTGGGTAGCTCATGGTGCGGTATTCTTCCATTCCCTATCAAAAAACTTTAACACAAAACTTTCTCCCATTTCTTTTGTATGGGGTGACATTAGTGGTATATAGGTAGCATGCAATCTGTGATAAAGAACCCAAAATAAAAATTGGTTTTAACATCCACAAAATATCAAAAGACTCAAAAATAATCAAATCAAAGCCCAAAGAAGCCACTCTTGCAACAAAAGACAGATTCTATCCAGAAAACCAGCAGCTACATAATGTAATTATTTTGCCCACTTAAACATGTCAGAAATTTTAGCCAATATTTTCGCATATAGAGGATGACAAGTTTCAACTAAATCAGAGTTACATAAAAAATCACAGAATATTTCTACTAAAAAGTATTCGTGTATAAATTTGTTTCTCCATATGTTTTGTCAACTTTAAAACATCCAAATGGGTAAAACTTGGTACTTTATTTTTGTAGATTGTAAAAACATGCTAAATTTATTTTAACAAGAAAAAAAGTTCAAAAACAAAAAAATAAAGAATATGAAAAAAGAACCAATAAAGAATCAAGAAAACAAAAAAAGAAAATAAAATATTTATGTTTTTTTGTTTTACCAAAAAAGGAAAAAAAGAAGCAAAAAGAACCAAATAAATAAACATTAAAGAATCAAGAAAACAAACAAAAAAGAAAATAAAATATTTTTTATTTTTGTTTTAGCAAAAGGCAAAATAAGAAGCAAAAAGAACCAAGAAAGAAAATCATTTTGTTGTTTTTATTTGATAAAAAAGAAGAAACAAACAAGAACCAAATAAAGAAATCATAAAATATTGTTGGTATTTCTCTATAAGCTAGATTTCTCTAAGGCATACGAAAGGGTTGGCTGGGTTTTCTTAAGGCAATGCAAAAGATGAGTTTATCTCACCAATTTTTCGAGTGGATTATGACATGTGTGACATCGGTGAGATATGTTGTGAAATTTAATGGAACTCTCTTGGATTCATTTGCACTATCGCGTGGTCTATGGCAAGGTGACCTATTATCTCTATTTTTATTTGTTTTTGTTGTTGATGGTTTATGTGCTATGTTGAATAAAGGAATTGCAGATGAATCATTATCTCCACTTAAAGTATGTCGGCGTGTTCTGGGAGTATCACATTTATTGCACTGATGACACACTCATGTTCCTAAAGGCCTCTCAAGAAGAGGAAATTTTTGTTAAACAAGCTCTTGATATCTATGCAACATCTACGGGACAGTTGATTAATCCAACAAAGTGTTCCCTAATGTTTGGTGGTGCTTGCCCTCCTGGTGTCAAGGAAAAAATCAGGACTACACTTGGAGTCAATGCGGTGTCCTTTGATGAGAAGTACTTGGTATTGCCTACACCTGATGCTCATCTATCTAGAGGCAAGTTATAGAACTTCTAAGCTCAACTCACCAAGAGGTTGCTACAATGGGGCGATGGTAACCTCAACCAAGAATGGAGAGAATTTTTTATTAAATAAGCATTGCCAGCCTACATAATGGGGTTTTCAAACTTCCTTTTCCAGTTTGCGATGATCTGACTAAGTTGGTGAGAAAAATATTCTAGGGAGCAAACAATGGCAAACAGAAAACTCACTAAAGGGCTAGGGGAAAGCTATAAAGACCTAAAAGGTAAGGAGGCCTCGATTTTCAAGATTTTCGTGTCTTTAATCAATCCATACAGAGACGGTTGATCGTTAAGCCATACATTCTATGTGCGAGGGTACTAAAGGCTAAATATTATCCTAGTGGTAGTCTAGTGGATACAGTCTTTATGTGAAACGCCTCTTCCACATGGCAGGCAATTTCCCATGGTCTTGAGTTGTTGAAAAAAAGGGATTATCTGGCGGGTTGGTAATGGTCAATAGATCGTATCTGGCGTGATCCGTGGATCCCAAGGCCATCGACATTCAAACCAGTTTCAAGTTAGGGGAGGTGTAGGCTTCGATTTGTTAATGAGTTATTAGACCACCACGGTAATTGGAGGACTGATCTTCTCTGACAATACTTTGTTCCGGCGATTTTAACGAGATCCTAGAAATTAAAACCTCATGACGGTTGCAAGCTGATCAGCTAGTCTAGGCACTGGAGAAGCAAGGATTATTTACTTTCTAGAGCGCATATTGGTTTGCTATGGAGGGAACATGGCATACAAGGACTATCTCATCCATCTCGGCTCCTGATGGCACAGGAAGATTTGGGACCGAATATGGAAATCAAATGTGAACCCTAAGGTCCAACACTCACATGGATATTTTAAAAGGCAAATTCACAGCGAATGCCGCGGAAAGGGAATTCCATTCTGTTAACGAGGTTCATGTTGCACATGATTTGATGTGGTGCCTGCCACCTCCTGGTTGACATAAGTTAAATACTGATGGTTCATTCACCGCTAATGGAGATGCAGGAATGACATCGTGGTTATCCTCTGGCCCAGAGGGTTTATCTAACACTTGCCAAACCTTTGTAATATCTGATGATTGAGTGATACAAGTTTATTCGAAAAAAAGTAAAAGAAGGTATCCTTATACCGAAATCCAAATTCCAGTAGGTGGCAATAGTTGCCTGCTCGTGACGGTTAGGCTTCTCAATTCTTAGTTTCCCTACCTTTATGGCCTACACCAAGAAATTTTGATTTTCTTGGTCACGCTGGAAGCAAGCAGCAACAAATATAGATAGTGGACGGTGGCAAAGGTGGCACCGATCTTGTCTCACTAGTTGGATTTATCAAATAGATCGAAGACATTTTCGCCTTGTAGAAGCTCATATGATCTAGTCTCGAGTCTCGGCGTAGGTGTGTCTTTTTCCTAGCAAAGGTGTTGGCTCGAATCTCAGCTTTTGCGGTGACACTGCAAAGTCTAGCTTTTGTCGATTAAACCGGCAAGATTGGCATGCCAGAGGCAATCCCTTCTTAAAGAGTTTGTCCTAGTCTCCTGGAGTATTATCGTGGTCATATATATAGGTTTACGGGCAGTTGTGCACTTGGGTCCCCGACGACTAATTATGGCACATAATGTACAAACAAATTACTCTACTACTATGAGGCCAATGGAAAGTTTTGAAGACGATAACCTTATCATCACAATTCGGATTTCCTGTTATTGTTCTTTCATGTGCCGATTTATATTATACAACTAACATGTTCCGCAAAAAATTATTGTGCCGTGCATTGGACGATACGGAGGCAGGGCTACCCGAGGAAAGACAATAAAATGATGGAGATCACATGTCGGTCGCGAGGCAAAAACAATAATAATGCAACGGGCCAGCAGTTTACCAACTCACACACATTACATTGCATCCAAGAGAAGAGAGAGTACGGTGCATGGCCGGCAGCTCCCTATGGTAACGCTGATCGATAAGATCCGAATGAAGAACGATTCTCTACGATTTCTGACAAGGAAACTGAAAAGATCGGCATACATACATACATCTAAATATCTAATTACGCCGTACGTGGTCGCTACGCACTCCACATCACGCAGTTGCCCCGGCGCTCGCTTTATGAATCGCGAAGGCATTTGCGCCTGTCCCCTGTCTCTGCGCGCGAGCAGTGCGTGCATCGGTGCGAGCCCATGTTCCTCCCCAGCAGCGTCGGACGAGTCACATGCCGTGTCCCTGGAACCGGTCTCTTTCCCTGTTGTTGTGCTGGTGGCTTGGCTTCAAGACTACTGTGGCAGAGTAGGATCTCCAAGGTGTTTCTGTGAGGCCTTACTGAGTGAAACATGCCCAAGTCTATCTACTGAGGTAAGTCTGCCCTGCGTGGTCCGTGCTTGTATATATCCATATAAAGACCTAGTTTTGGTTACATACCCTCCGATCCACTTGTTTTTTTACAAAAGCAAAAAAGTGTCTTCTCGACATTACAAGTTTCAAAATTCCCTCCAATCCTGATACGCAGAGGAGTGCAGTATTTGGACTTGCTATCAAGCTGCAGTTTGCAGGACGCAAGCTGGCGAAGATCACATGGATATTTCTTCCCATCATTCACAAATAATAATGCAAGCCGTTGGATGGTTGTGATTGGGACAAGAAAGACTTGTCCTGGGCTAGCAGTGCAGGGCAACTCCGTGCTCAGCAGAACACATCTGCGCAGTGCACTGCTTCGCTGGTTATAGGGTAGGGGTCACGGCGATCCGTAGACTGTACCCATACGGGGCATAACGCCATGGGAAGAAAGAAACAAACGCAGGTTGACACGCATGAAACAGTAAAAAAGAACAGCTTAACCCTGCCAGGCCACGTCCAGTCCTTCAAGATTGTGTCTCGCTGTTAAAATAAAAGGGTAAACTAAACAATCTACTCATGCTAGTATTAGCTAAAGGGACTGCTAGTTAAAATCACCTGGGAAAGAAGAGTTAAACCCGTGAAACTGAATGCATACACCAGACAAGACATTTTTTCCTGGAAAATGGTGGACGCGGAGCTTACAGCTGAATCAATCATAAGATGAAACATCAGCACGAAAGTTGGCAACAACCAAGATCACCACGCTATGATGGCCGACGTCCTTTCCCCCCTGGGTAGGTTAAACTATAATCACAGAGCAGCCTAGCTTTCAACCAAACCAAGTATAGGTTGCAAGTAGGCCAGACACCGTTTCGATGTGACCACCACGCGATTCATGGCCATCCTTACAGCTCACTCTACAGGTTAGAACCTAGTTCCCGGCACATGGTGGCCAAGTGAAACATCCCTTGCCTCTCACCTATATATTGGCCCCCCTCGCTGCGTCTTTCAGCACACGCAGCACAAGTGTGTGAGAGAGCAACTCCGGGAGGGGGCAGAGAGATCAGAGATGAGAAGGAAGGCCATTTTCACAGTGGGGAAGACCAGGGGAGTGGTGGCATCGCTGATGCACAGGAGGCCCTTCCAGCACATGGTGCTGAGGAGGCTAAGGGAGCTCAAGAAGATAGTCCCTGACGCCCGCGACGCCGACGTGGACATGCTGCTCCAGCGGACCGCCGAGTACATCTGCATACTCGAGCTCAAGGTGGCCGCCTTGCGGAGGCTCTCCGTCGTCTACGGTGTGTGACGGATGCCGCACCTCCGTCTCAGTACCACCCACTGCAATGCCCATATATGGTTAGAGGTTTTGAGCTCAGAAATTGGTTGCAATTGTACATTTCATGGGAGGGAAGAACATTTTCTTGCCTGCTCATCTCTTGTACCCCCCCGGTAGTAGTATGCTTGTGAGCTGTCAGTCTTATGTGCGGTTACACATAAGGTGTTTGCTTGGCAGGAGATGCCACCCATTGTTACTGAAAAAGCAATGGTTGGTGTTGGGTAGAAGAGCAATGATCTAAGCTGCTCTCTGCATCCTATGGAGTTGTTTCTTATTCAGTTTTCCTTTTCAATGTTATCTGGAGGACGGAAATCATTGCACAAATAAATGCACTATATAGATAGATGGAGCAATTCAGATATTTTGTACCACATTATGAATATCTTTTTTATCAATGGTAAATAATGTATTTAAAATCCTCAGAATGAAGAACATAGATGTAGACATGTAGTGCTCAAGAACATACCTCCGAGACACCGTAAATAAATCACAAGAAAATCCCAGCCAGTAACTTAGGCTGAGCTCTTGTGCAAACTCACAATTCTACTGTACTGATTTTATCTTGGATAACAGCATATAGTTAAATTCTGCAGAATAAAAATGTAACAAAAAAATAAATAAAGAACTGTCAAAAGCGAACAGAACATATTTTAGTCAAGGTCCATTGCTTCAAGTACAACCGTGGGATTCCTTTCTAACCATGTAAGATATATGCTAACATGTCACATCAACATATGTTCCAGTGATTATGAAAGATGCAACACTCATGGTAGATCTTACCTTAGTACAGTCCCATTGTGAAGCATCCAAGAACCAATGTTCGACAATATTTCTCAGGCTTTCAGTTATCAGCAAGTAATGAGCCTTGACTGGTCTCTCTCCAGATTACCAGTAACCACTGTCCACTTGCTACTTTAAAGTCTAACTCCTCACGTGAACCCTTAAAAATCAGGTGTCCGATAGCAACATGCAACAGAACTGCAATAATGCTGAATAAGCTTTGATGGTGGTGGATACAGCACAAGTAAACGGATGATTAGAGGGAGTCCAGCAACTTACCATATCCAATATATCAAGTCTATTTCTATAATGTAGTCTACATTGCGTCTTAACTTCATGCCCCGAACAGTACTTCACAGATGTAACATCTAATGCTGAAGTAAATCTTTGTTGAGCGGCAGTCGAGATTAATATAGCATGTAGTTGAGGATAAACATGGAGTAACAAGAGCCCAGACAACCTAACCAGTGCTTCTACAGAACTGAAGCATATGAATGCTCAGATGCCATCGAGTGGTTTCGCTATTTTCCAGACGAGGTAACACATACTGACATCTTGGACATCGGACATGATAGACTATATATTCTTTGCAGTTTGACAGTATGGTTTGTTCCAGTGCCAGATAGTTGTCACTGAACTGCACTCAACTAAAATAGAGAACATTAGAATAAAACCACATGTTGTAACCTGCTAGTATTTTCCATACCATACTGTACCGGCATCAGATGTCTATGTCCAAACAAATAAGGCATGCATCCAGTCCTAGTAATAATACTTTACTTTACTGATATGCCCACGTGTACAATAACTACACTCATTAAAAGTTCAATACTTGCAAAGATCATTCTACTGTAATAAAAATTCTGAGATAGAATGAGTAAACTAATATCAAAGCAAAAAGAGGAAGAATACTCAACAGATGATGTGAAGCAAGCATATGCAAATGTCATGGCACCATGATCTTGTGTAATATTACCACGTATCCCATGTGCTTTCATAAGAAGCTTGACTCAGCCAATACTTGACTTGATGTACACTAAGCTCCAAGGTGAATACACATCTTCAATATGCTGCAGTGCTTCTGTGGCTTGGCATCAGTTCTACTCAACCCATTTTCTCTTGGAGTGTACGGGAATAAACCAGCTAAGCTGACCCAGTAGTAAGATTCCCTCTTTACAGCACCATGCTAAAAATGGGTCAGCTCACTAACAAGAAAACGACTGCTACTGGTCATAATAGTACTACTGGGCTACAAGCCTGACATATTGCATATGTGATGCTAGGGTCTTCTGCTAGCCTGCCCAATCTCAGATGCCAGACAATACATGTACATAACTTTGTTGGTATTATAGCTTCTCATTTGCGATACAATCCCATACAATGATTTCACACAAGCATCTCATATCTTCCATTTTCAAAGATCACACAGCACCACACATAGCCATAGATCAATCAAGGTCCCTTCATCAAAATAGTAACAGGAATGCAGTTTTGCAGCCGCCACACTTTTTTTACTTTGTAAGGTTCAAGCTCCTTTTCAGAAAGGGGAAAAACATGGTGTAAAGGCACTTTTGTGCTACCCTTCTGAAACTAATATGCATTTAATTATTTAAACAACAAAAATGCCTGACACCGCTTCTAGCCCTGTATTGACAAATCTTACAGGAAGTACCCTGAAAGTGAGGTACAGCCAGATGCATATAATGTCAAGGTCCCATGTACCTTTAATTGTACAACTCCAGGGAGCTGCATGACTTTATTGGAACACATGGAGCCCATCCATGTGTGAGCATGTGTCTCTGATACTGCAATTTGAACTGTCCATCATAGACAAGTATCAGCTAAAGTGGCAGCTATAAGCACAACCAACAGCAGAGACAAATACATAGCACCAAGTCACTGATGGTTGAAATGTGGCACAGGCCAAATCTTACGTATAGCACCATGATAATTAATTTTGCATTAGTAGTAGTATGGGAATAACACCGGAATGGTATATAGAGCCAAATACATATAGTTTCAAATCATATTACATTTTGGAATGGTCAATAGCTTCGTTGAATATCTTACACGAAACAGCGCAAAGCGGTAGTCTAAGCTGGGGATTCCAACTAAGCAGAAAGCCTGGTTAAGCCACATGGTATTGCCTAACTTGAAAGGCAGTGTAGAATCAAACAAGGACTAAGATGAGTAGTTCTTGGAATTCATAACTTTTGCATATCCTCGATTTAAGATAAAACGGGCTTGTCTACGAAAATACTCTATTAGCACAGCTGCTGGTACAGACACACAAAAGCACGATACATTGTATTTCAAGATAGTGTCCGGTGACATTGTTAAGGAGATACATTTAC
The DNA here is from genome assembly GCA_910589775.1 of Avena eriantha. Classification (NCBI taxonomy): domain Eukaryota; kingdom Viridiplantae; phylum Streptophyta; class Magnoliopsida; order Poales; family Poaceae; genus Avena; species Avena eriantha. The sequence continues at coordinate 77,418,910 of OU342743.1, forward strand.
CAATTAACTTTTTGACTATTAGAGAAAAGGAAAATGTCATGAATGAGTCATGGCCATGATTATTTACCTCTCCAATAATGTTCAGCCCAATCGGTGGTCATATATCAACAAAGTTTAATAGGACAAGATCTCATTATTGTCTCTGCTTGCCCCCACGAGTGCATGATCCGTACGGACTAGCCACATTAGACCCAAACATATATCACATGGGAAGGGCAATAATGAAATTGTTTCAAGAGTCGGGCTATGTACTTTTCATGCTGCCAACTGAACTAGGTCATGTGCTTTTCATGCTACCAACAACCACTAGAAAGCAATGTAACAAGCTCACGGAACAAGCATTACTAGAGCAAAACCATGATGGGACACATGTAGGTACTGGCGCTTGCCAGGTCCTCATACAATTTGGAAATATCTACTGATGGAGCATGAAGAAACAAGAGAAGTAAAGCACATTTCGTATTCTCAATTGATGAGCTCAGATTGGGCACAGAAAATAAAAAGGAAAAAACATTATACCATGCATAAATTATTCTCAATTGATGAGCTCAGTTTGGGCACATAAAAAAAGGGGGGGGGGGGGGGGGGGGGGGGGGGGGACAGTATATCATGCATAAGTTATGAGCAGAAACCTGCATTATTCCTATATCACTAAAGGATGCAAAGCTGCAAACGGAACGGGAAATATATTGTAAGAACCCCGGCGTATGAACTGCATACAAGGATCATTTTCTGTAAATCAGATACAGCCGTATGAACTTTATACAGAAATCATGTCACATAAATCAGATTCATCCATATACTCAATGCTTCACTCAAGAAAATTCTGTAAGCTTCTTTTCTTCTCCTTAGTCCTTTTTGGAGCAACCAGCAATAAGCAGAAACTAATTAATGAGGCAAACCAACCAAAAAACTGATCTCTTATTCGTCCTGCAAGAGACATTATGTTTATTCTCGATGTTAACACGACGCTTTAGATAAAAACAATGCGTGCACCCAACCTGCATCCTGTGTGCAAAAAACAATAAAGTAGAATATACTACGCCGATCCAAATCCCTAAGCTCCTAGCCAACACGCATATGAAGTGTTCTCGCGCCAGTTCCTAGTTCCCAGCAGGCCAGCAGACATCGTGGAGAACACGCGGCAGAGTACGAACCTCCGGCAATGCGGAGGTCGGCGGGAAACCGCCGCCGGGCAGGAAGCGGAGGCGAGGCCCGCCGTGCGCCGCTACGGCCGCCGCTGCTGGTGAAGGTGGAGGCCGGATAGATTCGTTGAGAGCGAGGTGGGCAACGGCCCATGGTAACATGATTTGGAGATTCGGGTTTTGTTTTGGGCTCCTTGCGGTAGCTTTATTTGGGCCTTGGCATGCGCGTCTGAGAGTTGCAGTTTAGTCGGGCCGGATTAATGTACCACCAACGGCCCAACAAGTTCTTTTTTTAATCTCGAGTTCTGCGATTTTATTCCAAAGTGGAGACAAATTCTAAATGAAAAACCTCATTCAGAAACCCAGGGCATATCTCAGAGCTGCTCGAAGTAGCACTAAGACTAAGAGAATGACGCGCAGTCGCGCACACACATGTGCTGCCTTATTTGCTTCTCTAAGAATAGAAACTAATTTAAAACTCTGGAACTTAAGACTAAACTCCCTCATTTCACGAAGGATATGAAATCCAGAAAAACGCAGCTCACAGCCTGAATTCCACGCTGTGACTATAGCTTGACAATCTGTCTCCACACTGACCTTGCCAAGGTTTCTAACTCCTGCACTATAAATTGCATCTCGACAGGCTAGCAGTTCAGTAGTAAACGAGTATGTACCAAAGTACTTCTTACATTCAGCAAACAGGAAGTTGCCTCCTTCTCCTCTAGCAATAATTTCAGCTCCCACTGAAATCCAACCAGAGTCTCGTGGTTGCCACTTCGGATTAGGGAGAGAACACGGCTTCTCCTCCACAAGAAATTCCAGTGCCCCGATGAGCTCATCCACTAATTCCATTGACTTTTTTTTGAACGGGAAAGGCCCCGAAGGGCTGAGACTATGCATTAAGCGGCAATGGGTGTACAACTTACAAAGATGACCCTGAGGAAAAAAATACACCATGGTCCGAAACTATTACACCTAACACCCTACAATCAACCGTAGAAACGTGACCGAGTCCTTGGAAACCGCCGAAAGCTCGCCTCTGAATCCGGCCACCACTGCAGGCACCGGGGACGGCACCATTTGGGCCTGCTGCAGCGACAAACGTCGGACAAAGGGAGATAGAAGGCCCCCCATGCTGGAGGTTGTAGACGCTCTGGTCGTCATGGCCATCGAGCCCGGCTTGGCCTTAATCTTGGCCAAAGATAGTGGTTACCCACCTGGGGCTCCGCTTGGGGAACGCCAGAGTTGAAGCAGAATCGTCCGGGATCGCCGGGCCATCCTCTTCACCAGTCAGAACCACCTTCCCAACACCTCCCCGCCACTCGCCCTCGCCGCCACGGCCGGCCATGAGCCAAGGAAGGAAGTCGTTCTTGTTGTTCCGTCGGTGAAGCACGAGAAGATCTTCCCAGCTGCACATACCATCCCACCTACCATCGGCTCCCACCAGAGGAGCGTCGAACAAGGGGTTGTGCTACAACCTCCTGGCGCTGCTCTAGGGCGCCAAGGAGGTAGGCCTGCCACACGCCGTCGTCATCCCCTTGCCCCCGCCACTTCGGCCGGCCAGCAGACCAACCCCCTCGTCAGAAGCAGCTTTATTAGCAAAAGTTGTGGCCTCCTCTGTTGTGTCCGCCCGCCACTGAGCAGAAGAAGGAAGAAGAAAAGGACCCCTATGTCGCCCCAGATCTAGCTTCTTAGACCCCAACGACAGCTTCTCCCTACGGGCATCGAGCCCAAACGCGCCAGCCAGCCGCACACCCTATCTACAAGCAGGGCTCCTCCATCCTCCCCTCCGGTCGGCGAGGCCGCCGGAGAAGGGAGGGGGAAGGAGCTGGAAGGCACTAGAGAGCACTCAGAAACTTGCCTCTCGTTTTGTGTCTTTGACTTATTGCTAGTGTCCCAATTCCATTGACTTGAGAGGCTGATATTGCACCTCTCCATGCGTGTATTTGTTCCTGCTAGTCCAAATTACCCACATTACTAAAACAACAATAGCCGCTTCCTTCTTGGGAACCAAATGGTTGTCCAAGATATCTTCCTTCCATGTGGAAGGGTCTAAATTCGGCAATTTGAATTGGAAAAACTCCTGCGCCTCTGCCCAGAACATGTTTGCATGATCACATTTAAGTAATGCATGATACAGACTCTCCTCCTCTCATGACCACATATTGGACATTGACTAAGTTCTTTTATATGTCTCCTCTGTAATTCTGCCTGGCATGGTAGAAATCTTTCGAGCACTCACCACCAAAAGATTCTTATCTTTGGCATCACTCTGAGCTTCCATAGAGCTTTCCAGTTAGTTGCTCCTCTATCAGAGAATTCAAATCGGTGTACATTGTCCAAGACTTCCTCCAATAGAAGTTTGTAAGCTGACCGTATAGTATAAGTCCCTGTCTTATCAAAAGCCCAGGCCCATACGTCGTGTTGTCTTGTTCTCGGTCTCGGCATGCTGAGAATAGCATCCAAATCAGGTGCATAGAACATCCTTTGCACTAGGTTGAGACTAGCTACACTAGCTCATCTGACAGTCTCCCCATAGGCCTCATGGATCCTCTACCATTGATCCACTGATCATGCTAGATTTCAGAGGTTCTGCCATCTCCAATCCTTCTTATTAGCCCTCTTTTCAACACTTCTCTACCCCGGAAAATTTCCTTCCATATAGGGGAACCACTATTTGGACAATGGGCAGTAAGTATATTGCTATTTGAGTAATATCGATCCTTCAATATTCTGGCACATAGAGATTCAGGCTTCTCCAATAATCTCCAAGGTTGCTTTGCTAGCATAGCATCATTGAATAATTGGAGGTCACGAAGTCCCATTCCAATTCCAGATCCTTAACAGATTCAATATTATCATTTATAGCAACCTCTGATTCACCTAAAATGATCCCAGCAACTCTAGCTTTATGCATTAAAACAACATTATCTAGAGAAGCAAATGAATTATTAATACCAGGGATTTGAGGCTTACATTTCGGAATCTCCAGATTTTTGTCCATCTTAAGAGCTTGAGCTCTTTTAGTGACCGTTTTCCCATCTTTTTGGATTCTGCAGCTTGTTCTTGTTGCAACCACAGGTCCCCGGTTCTTCTTCTTTCCCTAATTCTAGCAAATGTCAACAGCAAAATCCCCCAGCTCCAGCAACTGAACTCTTCTCCACTCCCTCTACTTCCAGCAGTTCACCACAAATATTATCTTTAGGAGCAAGGGAGATCATTTTGCTAGTTGCGGGTATGGAAGGATTGTCAAGCTGTAGTACTTTCTGCATAACAGATGCTTCTAGTTGTTTAGAACTACTTTTAGCCTCTATCATCACAGTATTACCACCTTTTGTGACTGTCCCTCTGCCCTCAGGTGTCTTGAGAGATGATTTAGAACTAGTATCCATAGGTTTATGACTATTGTCTTTGTCCTTGGAAAGGTGATCTATGAAGTCATCACCAAGTTCTTCCTCAGCATCAATCTCATTATCAGGATTATCATCCTCCTTTCCAGGATCAGTTCCCTCTTCCTCTTCTACATCAAATAAAATTAGGTAGAGAGACTGCTCCATCTCAAACAGCCTATCCTTAGGGATCTTGTCACATCTCTCACAGCCACCTTGATTCTGACTGTTCTGAAGAAGCTTCTAAAGATCATATGCCAATCAACATTAACAAGAACTCCAAGGGATGAGGCCACATGAGCAATCACTTTCCAAGTAGACCATTTGTTGGGTATCCCCTCCACTTTGACCCACACCTCAGTCAAGTCACCAAAAGGGTCCTGCTCTCCATCCCATTTAGAAAATGAAACACAGACACCCTTCTTCTTCAAATTGATTGATGGATATTCCACCAACTCATTTATATTTTTGGTAGGTGGAAGTCTGATTAGGAATTTTTGAGCACTCAGTTGCCTGATCTGCCAATACCAATTAGTTTTCCACATCTCTATGTTGGGTTCACAGCATAGAAAACAAAAATTCCTATGATGGGAACTATTATACGCCAAGATCTATCTACTAGATACAAGCAACAGGTGGATATACATCCATAGAGACATACGCTCGAAGAACAACAAAGCTTTGTTAACGAGATGGAACTCATGGATGATATAGTCGAACGCTTGCCGATCTCAAGATCGTGTGGAAGTCCTAGCACCGCAACTCAACAGCGCATCCATCCTTGCACACACGTTCAGGCCACCGAACAACCTCTCCTCGCATGTCACCCCTTGCTCCTTCTTCATTGTGCAGCATCTCCGACTCACGACATCTAAGGTGCCTCAAGTGAGGCCCCTCGTGGTTTCGCAAACATACGGCGTACGATGACGACCTCAGACTCCTTGATCCCTGTCGGGAGTGCGGAAGTAGATCTCTGGCTTGGAATCCCTGAAGCGCAATGGCGTGTTGCAGGTGCGGTGTCTCTTGCTCGGACAGCCCTTACTTGGGACCATGCCAACACATGGAGACGAGAGAGAGAGGGAAGGAGGAAGTCAACCAAGGGACTTCTCCAAATATTGGTGTGTTTATTCCCACCCATGGTCACCCCTTTATATAGGGGGCTTGTGCCCTCCCCTTTGGGTTTCCCATGTGGAACTAAACAAGGGAGAGAGGGGGAGGCGCATGGGCCCTTAGGGCACCATGGGCCGGCCAGCCAGGGGTGGGCCCCACCCCGCACATAGCTCTAGGCTGGCAGGGTGGGCCCCCTTAAGGCGGCTAGGCCTTGGCCCTTCCCCCTTTCGGTTTTCCCTCAGGGCCCTTTTTCCCTAGGAAGTTTGGCCCATTAGTGGAATACCCCTTAAATTAGATTTTAATATTAGATTTAATATTAATTACATTAATTAATATGTAAATACATATTACAAATCCGATTTGACCTGAAACACCTTTCGGTTCCCTTTTGATTTCCTCTGAATGACTTCGGATCTTTTCCGAAACGATTCCAGTTCTCTCACGGAACTTTTCCGGTTTCCTTTTCTCTTTCATATGGTGATTCCAACATACAGAGGATCTCTAGCTCATCGTACCCTTAAGTGTATTTCCCCACGGCTCTGGAATGGCACATACATGATCTCCATCAATGATCAATAGCGGGACCGAGATGCCCATATTGACCCTTGTGCATTCCACGATGATAATGTCATGTGAACCATAAATAGTCGTTTCCCATTCCCTTTACCACTTGATACCTAGTTCACCCGAGATTTGATCTACGGTATCTCCATACCTTCATCCGATCTCGTTACCGATGAACTTGTTTTTCTTGTTTCCGTGTCGTTGCATTCCGTGACCCAGTCACATGCTTGCAAGCTTTGTTAATGCAACGTCACCGAGATGGCCACTAATGTATCTGTCTGTTACATGGATGGCCAAATCGTGGTCTTGATATGTACTCCTCTACACGCCCCTTTGGGAAACCTGAGTGGCACCTTTTCGATCACTGATGACCCACAAGTGTAGGGGTGTATCGCAGTATTTTCGATAAGTAAGAGTGTCAAACCCAACGAGGATCAGAAGGTGCTGGATAGTGGCTTGGAGCAGGAATTCTCGGTAAATACTTAGCAAACGGATTTTTAGGGTTTTTTGATAATGTAGGTAAATAAAGTACGAGTAAATAAAAGACAATAAGAATAAATGCAGCAAGTGGCCCAATCCTTTCTTTAGCAAAGGACAAGCCGGTTGTATTACTTAAGATGACCAAATGTTCTCGAGGACACACGGGAATATCATCAAGTGCTTTCGCTTCATATAGTTGATTAATCTTCTTTAGCCTACTAAGTGTTGTGTGGGTGAACCTGTGCTAATGTACCGACCTTCCTAGGACTAATACATACTTGTGATTATACCCCTTGCAAGCATCGCAAGTATAAGAAAGTAATTAAGGTAGAAACCTAACCATAGCTTTAAACTCTAAGACCCTGACGTCCCTTGTGCAAAGGTTTCCTAACGGGGGTTCAGGTTTCTGTCACTCCGGCAACCCCTACGATTAGTAGCCAAATACACAATGCATTCCCCTAGGCCCATATAGGTGAAGTGTCATGTAGTCGACGTTCATATGACACCACTAGAAGAAGTACACCACAACTTAAATATAAAACCATTGAATCTTTCTCAACACAATTCCACTACTAACAACATGACTTCTCCCATGTCCTCAAGAACTAAACAAACTACTCACAAGACATCATATGGATCAAGATCAGAGATGATATAATGATATGTAACAATCTGAACATAAACAATAATTCAATGGTTCCACTCAATAGCATCAACTACAAGGAGTAATCAACACCGGGAAAGTTTCCCCTAAGAACTATGCAAGATTCAACCCAATTGTTACAGCGGTATGAAGTGGTGATTATGGTACTGATGAAGATGATGGTGGTGATGATGATGATCCCGATGAAGCCCAGCTTGATGGTGGTGTTGATGGCAATGATCTCCCCTCTCCGGGAAGGAATCCCCCCGGCAGAATTCTGTCTGCCGGAGAGATCTTTCTCTCTCGGTGTTTTCCGCCCCATAGAGGCGGCGGAATCTTTCTGTGGTCGCTCCCCGAGTCTTAGGGTTTCGGGAGGATAATATACGCCAGAGGGGAGATCCAGGGGTGGACCAGGATAGCCACACCACCTGGTGGCGTGGCCTGGGGTGGTTGCGCCAGGGGGTGGTGTGGGCCCCCTGTGGCCCATCTCCACTCCCCCTTCTGGCAATCTTCGTCTTCTGAAAAAATAGGATATTTCATGTATTTTCCTGGATTTTCTGATCTTCGCGAATTTTGCCTCCAAACAGCTCCGTTTTCATCAGAATCCTGACTGCAGCGGTCCATGCTCCAAAAGTCATCAACCATGCAAAAACAGATGAAATAACATAAGTATCATCTCTTAATATGAAATATATCAATGAATAACAGTAAATTATGATATAGAATAGTGATGCAAAATGGACGTATCAATCACCCAGTCATGGAGTGATACTTGATAACCATCTAAGCTCCCTCCAGAACGGTGATTTGCATTACCTCACAATCTAAGGATCAAGTTGCGAGGTTTTCTCAGTTTATCATTAATGGTGAACTTTGTAACTAGATCTCATTAAGATACAACTGGTTGGGTTGTTTGTCTATCACATCATTCAACTAATGACGTGACCTCATTGTCAATTGGCATAAATGCCCATGATCTCGAAACCCTAGATCATCCTCATGAGCAATGAACTAGTTTGCTAGAGGCAACTAGAGACTTAGTTTGTTTACATACCACACGTGTATTAACGTTTCGTATTAATATAGTTATAGTACAGTATGAAACTATTATGAACTAATTGAGATATGACAATAAAAACCTATTTATTATTTGCCTCTAGGGCATATCTCCTTCAGTCTCCCACTTGCACTAGAGTACAAATAATCTAGCTCGCATTTTACTCATCATAAACCATATCACATATGCGTTTATTGATCATGCATGCTTATGAAAAACGTCCTGTCCATGTTCTGTTTTACCAGATCATTATGTCTTTGCAAATCGTTAATGTCTTCCTAACTTTGACATTCATTCCATTATCTCATAATGGGTTAAAGTATTCGTTTGGCGACAAAGTGAGACTTTGTTTCTAGCGTTTATAATGACGGTCGTTTTCACTATTGTCATCTAAACTTCAAAACACACTTTGCAATCCTTTGTGTATATACGACAGTTATGGCAGCAGAAGAGCCTATAGTGACTTTAGATCAACCTCGAGGGCTTTTTCATGAGCACTGTGCCCTGGGACACATCATTCTACGTTAAAGACGAACTAGTCCCACCATAACAATATACATCAAATTAGATGGAGCCTTTATACTTCTATATCTATGTAGATCCTAGTGCATGAAATGCAACTATGCCACTTACTTTGCTTCTTACCATTTAAGTACAAACTTAATTCGGGTTCAGTGATTAACTCAAGGATCACTTCAAGACATGTTCTTACAGTTAAGAGCTTGTCCTTCCAACCAGAACTTCGGGTCACATTACGTCGTGTATACAATATGGTTGTATGGAAGAACCTATGACTAAGGCATAGGAGATGCAACACATCTCTTTCTTCCTTTTTAACCATCGTTGTAATACTAAGACAATGCGTCATATTGTAAGAACTTATTTCTTACCTTGTTCCATTTTGAACTTCTTCAGAATCTTGCTTAGGACATTTTGAACATCTTCAGAATCAAGTCTAAGAAGCATTCGACATTTGATTTTATTAAACTTACCAATCTATCTCGATAGATCTCATTGTTTAATAACTTCAACTTCATCCTTATTTATCTACTTAAATGTTATTAACACCAATCACATCATTCATATATGTCATCCACATATCCTAGAATGATTTCACGCCCCCACTCAAACATGGCATCCATATTTGAGATCCAAGGATTTCACTTAGCTCCCACTCAAAATATGTCTGATACTATTATGATTCAGCCAAGCTACTTAGCTCCCACTCAAAATATTACATATTAAGATTTGGCCAAGCTAATTAGCTCCCACTCGAATGCAGGTCCTCTCGATAATCTTGGATATTCCAAAATTCTTTGATCATCATCAAATTGAGAATTCTAACTATGAGACTTCAATATCCATATATTGCTAGCGTAAATCCAATAGACTCAAGCATCGCTACATTTGTAGTCAACTCCTTGAATTTGTCCATACTTTGTGACAAATCGAGCTTTTACGTCTCCATTAAGTTTCATTTCCATCTTATGAATTTGAAGTCATTTAGAAATATCAAGTAAACCTCTTTACTTAATAAGATCAAGTAACGTATTACTTTGCAATATTAAATGTAACTTAATATAGGATTTTATGACTCCTAGTCATTTCTCGCACTTAGGTCCATCACGCTTCTTTGTATATCATAGGCATGTCTTGTTCATAAACATGACAAGTGAATCAACAATATATTTCCACGAACTTGCAGAGTATATATTGTTGAATCCTACTTTCTTTAGTAAAAGTATTCACTGAAACTTTATGATCATTATCATTTGTTTCTCCTCTATTTGTAGAGTTTGGTTTCACGAAACAAATTCCACTGCGCCACTCAACAATTCGGAGGCAAGGTCAAATACCTTGTTTTGATCTTTTACTTTCTTTCACTTGTATCTTCATCAAGACACATCAACTTTGGACAACAACAGGTTTATCCTTTGTGGAAGATGCATTCATAACTTCCTAAGAATGCTCTACAAAGACTTGTTTATTTGCCACGACTTTGACTCATAGTTTTAAAAACCAGACCGGTTCGGTGGTTTAACCAGAAAAAACCTGAACCGATGGCCTCACCGGTTTTTTAAAAGGCACCGGTCCAAATAGCAAACAACCAGAAAAATTAAGAAGTTGCAAAAGGAATCAAACTCAAGACCTTATCCTACATAGAAATAGCACCACATGAGGTCCAATACCACTTGAACACACCATGTTTTGTGATTACATATTGAAATATATGCTTAATATACATTTTAATGTCATTTTGTTCCAATTTTTGCTTAAATTTTATTTAAAAGGAACAGTTTTTTGTCGCCATCGAACCGAATGAACCACTGGTCCGACCAGTAAAAACCTGAACCGATAGCCTCACCGGTTCAATCACCCGTCCGGTTTTTGAAACTATGACTTATCAAAATCTTTAGAAACTCGAACGTGCCATAACTCTTATCGTGTTGTTTCCACGAATCTTTAGATGCTCCTTTGTATTTCGACCGAGTGTTTGCTCATTTCGATCTCTAACTCTAAACGATAACTATAACCCCGATAAGAGATAATATTATACCATATGTATCTGATCCATAATGATTATGATATTTGGACATTTCCATACACTTTGAATTTTCCCTATTATCATAATTTGTGAAACCTCTTTCACATGTCCTTTTATGCCAAAATTAACTTAAATATTTTAGTCATGTCGATCAAATCGAAGAGACTTTTATATTCTTGTTAATTCAATATCCTTCATTTTGAAATCTTTTGAACAACTAAAAATTGTTTCAAACTTATGTTTCATTAAGTAAATGCGCCTATTCGCTTAAGTCCACAATTAAGTAATGATTTCCACTATCTTGTTGAAAATACGATACATCACTATGTATAGGATTCAACATTTCTTCGCATATCACCGTTTTACCAGAATGCGGAGTTTTAGTCATTCTGCCCAAGAGGCATGGTTTTGCAAAGTCTCTAGATTTAGTATCTAGTACCCCCGATCTTCATTTATACTGAAGAACATGCAATAACCAAAATGACTTAAACTATAGTGCCATATCATAATTAAACTTTGGATATCTTTTAGCATTCTAATCCTTTATAAATGCTTAAACCATTATCATTAACATAGTGATGAGAATAACTCATTTATAATCGTAATGTGACCATAAAGGTATTATTCATAAGAACAATACAACTGGCTTGTAACTTATTCATATGAACAATCGTCTTGCTAAAAGCAAGACACAAACAAGGATTACAAAATTATATTCAAGTCCACTAATCCAAATGATAATCTTTGAGGAAAGGGGTGATGTCGGCCATAAACTATTTTGCTTGCCGTCACCTTGCCACATTGCCTCATTTCCAGCAATTCTCAAGCAGACCATCCTGTTTTCACAAAACATGATAAGTATCCAATACTTATATAAACTACAACAAGTTTTGCAAGAATTACATCTATAACTTTGTATATCTAACATATACCTTTTTTCATTCATGACTTCCGTTGCAATCAAGCCATTCTGAGAGTTCATAACTCTAATGCAATATTGCTAAGTGTTTCTCCAAATATTCCCTTTTTCATCCATCATGGAAGAAAACTCATCCAACGGCTCATACTTTATATGCCTGATCTTGCAGAATACAAGATTGTAATCCAACTCTCCATCGAATGGATAATAGTTTGTTGGATGATTACGAAGAACACACAAACATTTCAGAGTCATCGGATTATCTCCTAATGGTCATTGTATCAAGAAGAGAAGATCACCTTTTACGAGGATATCCCTCACGCGTGGGTACTAATCTATGAAGTTGGACCCTTTTGCTAAGTTCCATATCAAGCAATAAATTTCCCATGGTCGTAAAGGACCTCAGTGGGATAGGCCATGATCTACTAAGATATTTGCAAACAGACATATAGACTAAGTTCATAATATGAGTTCAATCCTAATTGAGCTCCCACTAAAATTGTCATCCCCTGGACAATTTTAGTGATCACATGATCCCAATCCTCTGCACCTCCCCCGATCGTCACGGCCATCAATGCAACATCAAAGGTAGACATTCCCTAATGTCAATCACATAAACCATGTGACTCATGCTCGACCTTTCGGTCTCTTGTGTTCTGAGGCCATGTCTACACATGCTAGGCTCACCAAATCTAACTTGTGTGTATTTGCTGTGCAACATGGCTTATACCCACTATATGCGAATGTAGATATGTCTAGCCCCCGATCATCATGGCCGGCTTCATAACGGCAAGCTTTCTTGGTGGTGCACACACAAGGGGAACACTATCATTGGAATTGTATAGGGATTATCTTATTTGCTACTGTTGAGTATCTAATACTAGCATATAATAATACATAAAGCAGGTATCAATATCACATGTGTATTGTGATATGATATGGTCCTTCTTGCGCTTGATCTCCATCGAGTGCTCCGACATGATCTCCATCTGCCCTTGGTTTGACGCCAAGTCCACGACGCCACCACCCGGTCGTCTATCGGAACGATGGCTATTACTACTTAACTTAGTAAGATAAAAGTAAACTACTTTACCTTAGTTAACGACCAATACCATAACATAACACAAGCCCTCCTAGAAAATAAAGTTAGACGCCTCTACTTTATCTTTTGCAAGTTTTACGTGGTTGTTAGGGCTTTCGCAATAGAACCGTTTCTAATCTACGAACTTTCCAACTACAACATGGATCCAACAGTTGTCTCTACTACACCCCTTTTGGGGCCCTCCGTTGTAAATGCTATATCAACTATTGAATGAGAGACAGCCACCCGCTAGCCACTTATACGGAACAAGCCGTATGTCGAGCGTGGAACCAGTCTCGCGTACGAATACACGTAAGGTCGGTCCGGACCGCTTAATCAAACAATGCCGCAATATAAACAAGTACACGTTAGAGGGTAACAACTAAGGGATCAATGCCCACACAAAACTTGTGCGTACTGGCCGTATAGCACTCATACGCATAGATCGGCTCTGATACCACTGAAGGGTTCCGCAGCAAAAAACAAAAAATTTCCTACATTGGAACCGCCTAATACTGCCAAGATCTATCTATGTAGTAATGCGGTAACGGCCGAGTGTATAGAATACATACCCTTATAGACCGTACATGGTTAATATTCCGAGGGGAACGTGGTTGAAGTAGTCGAACTCGTTGCCGACCTCAAGGCCGCGAAGCTCCTCGCAGGTCACCCCTTGCTCCTTCTTCATCGTGCAGCATCTCCGGCTCACGATATCCAAGGTGCCTCAAGTGAGTTTCCTCATGGTTTCGTACACATACGGTGTACGATGACGACCTCCGACTCCTTGATCCCTGCCGGGAGTGCGGAAGTAGATCTCTGGCTTGGAATCCCTGCAGGGCAACGTCGTGCTGCAGGTGCGGTGTCTCTTGCTCGGACAGTCCTTACTTGGGACCGTACCAACACATGGAGACGAGAGAGAGAGAGGGAAGGAGAAACTCAACCAAAGTACTTCTCCAAATATTGGTGTGTTTATTCCCACCCATGGACACCCCTTTATATAGGGGGGTGTGCCCTCCCCTTTGGGTTTCCCATGTGGGACTAAACAAGGGAGAGAGGGGGAAGGTGCATGGGCCCTTAGGGCACTATGGGCTGGCCGGCCAGGGGTGGTCCCCACCCCGTGCACAACCCTAGGCTGGCCGGATGGGCCCCCTTGAGGTGGCTAGGCCTTGGCCCTTTGGCCCTTGGCCCTTCCCCCTTTCGGTTTTCCCTCATGGGCCCTTTTTTCCTAGGAAGTTTGGCCCATTAGTGGAATACCCCTTCAAATTAGATTTTAATATTAATTACATTAATTAATATGTAAATACATATTACACAATCCAATTTGACCTAAAACACCTTTCGGTTCCCTTTTGATTTCCTCCGAACGACTTCAGATCTTTCCCGGAACGATTCCAGTTCTCTCACGGAACTTTTCCAGTTTCCTTTTCTCTTTCATATGGTGATTCCAACTTATAGAGGATCTCTAGCTCCCCTTAAGTGTATTTCCCCACGGCTCAGGAATGGCACAGACATGATCTCCATCAATGATCAATAGCGGGACCGGGATGCCCATATTGACCCCTGTGTATTCCACGATGATAATGTCGTTTGAACCGTAAACTGTCGTTTCCCATTCCCTTTGCCACTTGATACCTAGTTCACCCAAGATTTGATCTACGGTATTTTCATACCTTCGTTCGATCTCGTTACCGATGAACTTGTTTTTCTCGTTTCCGTGTCGTTGCATTCCGTGACCCAGTCACATGCTTGCAAGCTTCGTTAATGCAACATCACCGAGATGACCACTAATGTATCTGTCCGTTATATGGATGGGCAAATCCTGGTCTTGATATGTACTCCTCTACACGCCCCTTTGGGAAACCTGAGTGGCACCTTTTCGATCACCCAGTCATGGAGTGATACTTGATAACCATCTAAGCTCCCTCCAGAACGGTAATTTGCATTGCCTCACAGTCTAAGGATCAGGTTGCGAGGTTTCCTTAGTTTATCATTAATGGTGAACTTTGTAACTAGATCTCATTAAGATACAATTGGTTGGGTTGTTTGTCTATCACATCATTCAACTAATGACGTGACCTTATTGTTAATTGGCATAAATGCCCATGATCTCGAAACTCTAGATCATCCTCATGACCAATGAACTAGTTCGCGAGAGGCAACTAGAGACTTAGTTTGTTTACATACCACACGTGTATTAACGTTTCGTATTAATACAGTTATAGCACAGTATGAAATTATTATGAACTAATTGAGATATGACAATAAAAACCTATTTATTATTTGCCTCTAGGGCATATCTCCTTCAAAAACAATCCGCCGCCCTGAACTTCCTGCTGTCAAACAACTCCTTCCTAATCCACACTAGATTTTATGACCTGATTGAAACCCTAGGTCGCTTTGAGGAGGCGATCTCCCAGAGCTGGCCACAGAATTCGACCACCTCATCCTTATCTCCCCCTTACCACGAGGAAGCGTATTCGTGGCATCCGTCTTCTCCAGATCCTTCCGAGCCCTCTATCCACCACGAGGACCGTCAGGTGGCTTGCATCCGCATTGCACCCTCCTGTCGTCACCGACAAGCGGTCCATCTCGATTTGAATTTCTCCTTCCCTCCACCGAAGCGATTCTCCATGGCGGATATTAGATCCCGGTTCTCACCGGTGATCGGCGGCAACAATCAGTCGACGAAGGTTGTCGCGGACCACAAAATCTCCTCTCCACGCCTCTCGAAATCCGCTGCATTTTCACCCTCGTCTTCTCTCCACAAACTACCCCCGCAAGGTGCGGTTCCTCACCGCCGGCAACGTCGAACGGGGTGGGGTCGGGTGGACGGGGGAGGCGGCAGAGTAAACGTCGTGAGCCGCGGGAAGGTCCCGTGGGAGCGTCTCATCCTATCCACTGGATAAATTGACCACGCGTGTCCTGGAATAAAGTTTTTCAGAAGGCCAGGAAGTCCCAGCTCTCCTGACATGTTGTCGATTTATATCTTGGAAAAAAAAAGTGCGTGTAATTCTTCACCCGGGTCTTCGGTAGATACTTAAAAAAATAACATTGCCTAGTCTCATGGGCGTCACAACGCCAGCCAAAATCTGACCATGATCAGCCGGTGGTGCGATAGACATCCTTGGTGCCGTGCGCCTTCACATGCAGGATATGGCACGAGCCACAAAGAAACGAATCACGCACATTCATATGAACCTCCCCAAACGATAATGCAAGTACCCGATGCCACCTCGTAGTGTATTTGTATGTGTACAAATCAAAATAGTACCTACTACAGTCGTAAACTGAATCGTTATGAACCACCACCGCATGTCGTCTCCCGATCTGTAGAGCGTTTTATATGTCGAGTAAGGGGGAAAAAAATGAAAATGAGGTTTTGGTTGTTTATCGGGCCGTGTTAATTGGCCACTGGCTGGAGGATGCACACGGACGGGGACGTACTACGATGACCCATCAGACGGGTCGGATGCCGTGCTTGAGCGCGGCCTCCCATACGAGGTCGATGCGGTCGACGTCAATGGCGCCCACCTCGTGGTGCGTGTACCCTTCGAGAAAGTGCACGACGCCGCCGGCGTGGCACGCGTGCACGACCCCGCGCTCGAGCGAGAACTCGCAGGATCCGAGGCCCCTGGCGTCCTTGGGGAGGCGCATGGCGGCGAGCTTGCCGTAGGTGCAGTCGCGTCGGAAGCCCAGGATGGGTGGCACGACGAACTGGTGGAAGTGCGTGCCGGGCGGCGCCCACCGCTGCTCCCTGGGCGACAGCCACTTGCCGACGATCCAGGTCTTGCAGTGGCCCGCGGACTGGAACTTGGTGACCTGCACGAGGTACTGCTGGTGCTCGGGCAAGGCCTCCTTCTGGATCCTCTGGAAGCGGTCCTTGGAGAGCGTCATCATCATGACGCGGATCCTCTTGCGGCAGAGGTAGAGCGCGATGGCCCTGCCGAGCTTGGACGTGGCGCCGGTCATGAAGACCTCGGTGGTGCCCTCGGGGATCTCGTTGAGGATCACGGCCGCCGTGAGGGTGTTGCCGTGCACGACGCGCACCCGCAGGTCCGGGTGCTTGTTCACGAACAGCGTGCCGCCCCCGTTGAGCGCCTCGTTCTGCACGCACGCACATATTAGTTCATTATTAGTCCAAACCGTCCGTGCAGGTAGTAGTACAGTTCAGAAGGGGACCGACAAACAAACCTTGTTAAGAGCTGCGAGGCTGACGACTTTGACGCCCATTTTGTCAGCCCTGAGAATGGCGAGCTCGATCTGGTCGTTGATGCCGTCCTTGGCGAAGGGCAGGAAATACTGCATGCATGCATGCACACATAAGGGAGATCATCGGTCGATCAGCAAAAAACGTTTTGGAGAAGCTAGCTAGCTGCAGTGAGCGAGGGAAGAATTGCGTGTGTAAGTAGTAGTACGTACGTGGAATCCGTATCTTGGGACGGCCCACGTCTGGTGAAGCTTGCCCCGGAGGTGGTAGTAGGAGATGACGAAGGTCTTGGACCAGGCCCACACCATGAACATGAAGCAGAGCGAGATGGGCCAGAGCGGCAGGAGGAACGCCCGCACGGCGAAGGGCGTGGAGGCGAAGGTCCGCATGACGAAGGGCACGTGCATGGACTGCATCACGTCCACCACGTGCGCCAGGAACACGAAGTCCGGCACCTCGTCCGCACCTGCACGCACGTACGCGTTTCGTTCGTTTCATACATCCATCGGAAATTCGATCATGTCAGCGTCAATCGTCACCCAGGTACTGTGCGAGCGCGGCTTCATTGATTGCGCGGCGGAGACCGGAGTGATGAGAAACGGTTGGGGCGCCATGCCACGGCAGCAATCAATCTGCTGTAGTAGCAGTCCTGCTCGCCTCGACATGGCTACTACTATACCACAGTCCACAGGCGACGTACGTACACGTCATCGCTAACTGCGAGCTGTAACGCTAATGATGGCATATCCCATTCGGCGCCGCTGCATAAACCATACTAGAGTGTTTTGCGAGGACAGACGACTTGGCTCGTCCTCTACAAGCTAGCTGTGACGACTAGGATCCCCTCGCGTCCAAACCTGCAATCAATTGCGCGCGAGACGTGCCACCCGCCCCTACAGCGAACCGTGAACACGCAGTTGCAGCCACGCAAACCCCCGCTACAGACTACAGTACAGTACTGCTAGTTGCAGTTTAATTAAGAAGCTTCCGTATCCGGACGAGCAGCGTACGTAGCCGGTGCGCGTACGGCTAGCCGGTCCCGCGTTCGAGGTTTACCCGCACGCAGACGATGCCCTGATTGTCCGAGGAAACGCACGCCGCGTGGCCCCGCCATTTTTGTACTAGCAGCGGCTTGGCTTACGGGCGGCAGCAACCATGCATGCATGGGGTGAAGTTTGAACCCGTCACGCACACGTAACTCCGAGCCTAGTAGTAGAGAAAAATGAGGAGGTTACCTGCTCTGTTCTTGGCCTGCAGCTCCCAGGACCTGGCGTCGAGCGTGCCACCGAGGCGGTCGAACAGCGGCATGAACAGGCAGAAGTTGGCTTCCTTCCCGGTGTGGTGGACGGTGTGGTACCTGCAGGCAGGGTACAGACGAAAAGCCAAGCATCATCAGCTAGTCGGTGTAGTACTGGTACGGCAACACACGGCCGGCCGGAAGCATGTCGTCCTGTGCTAACTAGCTACTTGATCGATCCATGGACAAGGGCGCGACCACGCAACGACCAGTGCTCGTCCGGCACGTGATCGAAAAGGGCGCGAAGCGCGACCGATCGATCGGTGGGTGGGAACGAACGATCGAACATTGTGTTGCTGATAGGTCAGGTGAACAGGGAAGCGGTTGGCGATGGGGAGCCGCCGGCAGTAATGCGAAGCAGAGCTTCGGTGGGTGCGGGGTGTACTTTGTGCTGTGCCAAAGTACGCCATATCTGATTGCCGTACAGTGTCTTGGTTAATTAGGTTCATGATTGCCAAACCCAAGTGCACCCCCAAATTAATCACCGTACGCGGTGAGTACTATATTCCGGTGTTTCAGCTGAATGTTTGGGGGAGAGAAGAAGATTATATAGTGTAGGAACGTACGTTGGTGTGTAGATGATGTATCTGAGGAACGGGAGCGCCCGGAAGAGGCCGGCGGGGAAGAGCTCGACGTTGCAGTGGCCCATGACCCTGAGGAAGTCGAAGCCCAGCACGTAGGCGAAGGCCAGCCCCGCCGAGCCGACACCCGCGGCGCACGCGCCCGCGAGCGGCAGCGCCATGAGCGCGCCCAGCACCAGGTGCTCCAGCGGCGTGGCGAACCCGGCCGTGAAGGGCGTGGGCACCTTCATGGAGTGGTGGAGCGCGTGGTAGCGGGGGAAGAGGCGGCCGCCGTGGAAGCCGGCCCTGTGCGCCACGTAGAAGAGGGGCTCCGTGGCCGCCACGTGCAGGAGGGCGGCCACGGCGAGGCCCCTGGCGTCCCATCCCGGGAGGTGCCGCAGCGACGGGAAGGCGTACAGCGCCGTGGCTGACATCAGGATCTGAAGTATCAGGAAGTTGTCCCTGCAGCAACACACACACACAGCCACGGCCGGAGCTGAATTTGTCAGGAAACTAGCTAGTCTTCGCTGGGTCGCGACAGAACAGAACGGATCATGCAGGTTGCACTTGGTCATGCGTACCAGTCCCACTCCTTGTCGATCTGCTCGAAGTCGACGCCGTCGCGGACGATGCGGCGGCGGCGGGTGAGGAAGAGCATGTTGCTGTAGGAGCTCCAGAGCTGGTAGGTGAAGGCCCTGAGGGCGAAGAGGGCGAGCAGGAGGAAGAGCCAGTGGTCGGGGCTCGACGGCTCCCACGCCCGGGACGCCACCGCCTTGCCCACCAGAGGCCCGTACAGGACATACTGCATGCAGTGCAGTGCACACACCACGTCAGAAACATCCAGAGAGAGAGAGAGAGGAAAGGAAAACCATACAAAACAACAACAGAGGTCGATTGATCGATCGATCATCAGCGCGCGTATGTACGTACCTTGAAGAAGCCGAGGTTATCCCATGGCCAGGAAGCCAAGAACGCAGCGCCCATATTATGGTGCTGCTTAGACTCGACCGGATCCGGCCGGCCTCTGCTCGTCGATCGTCGAGCCCTGATTCGCAGTGAGGGAGCGAGGGAGCGGCGAGAGGCGTGACGAGGGAACACGCACGCACGGCAGGGTACAGTTTTCCTGCAGGTTGCACCGCACGTCTTGTGTGGTCGTGAGCTAGCGCCGCGTCCGCGTGTTTATATACACATGGAATGGAAGTGGCCCGGTTTGATGAGGCAAAGGGATTGTTGAGCGGGGAGAGTTAATCCACCAGTATGGCAGTACCGGTCACCTCCGATCCGCAGCGCAGACGACCGCCCACGGTGTGCCTGCTGCGTATACGATACGACCGGCCCGGCTCTCCAACCAGACGGAGTTAAGAGAGCTACAGGGAGCCGGGCTAGTTAAAGGGATGTGGATGGATAATGCGACGGGAGCGACATGCACCGATCGGTTATTCAGATGGAGTATTGCACCCAGGTGTGCCTTCGTCCGAAAGTCTCCGCGAGCGGCGCCGGCGACCGGTCACATGTGGTTGCAGCGGGACGCGCACTGTTTTCACGCTCCCGCGTCACGCGATGCGTTTCGCCGGTTTCGTTTCGTTCGTCTGCGCGTGCGCCGGCCACGGCGTCGGAGCGGAAATGCATTTCTAGGCACGAAGGACGGTGCACAATGCTCATGGGCTGTCTGTCTGTCTGACGACTGGGTCAGATAATACAATACCGAGTACTCCCTCAGTTTCAAAATATAAGATATTTTAGCTTTGTAAAAGGAGTGTATTTACACCATTTTTAGTATATAGATTCACTACAAACCTAAATAAATCTACACCCTAAAATAATCTAGATATACTTCTTTCACAAAGCTAAAACATCTTATATTTTAAAACGGAGGGAGTATTGTTTATCAAAAAGGAGATAACAATTCTATAGTACGGCCATGATCGGATATTCACTTCGGCTCGTGCAAATACACTCATTGTGAGAAAACATATTTCAAAATTTTAAAAAATTTAAAAATAAAATTTGCATATACATTAGAACATTTTATGTTAGTTCACAATTTTTCAGGATGAAAAAATATTTTATATGTCATGTATAAAAAAGATAAAATGTGTCACAGGAATACGACTATTTACATGACATTTTTTGTCTTTTTAGTTTTTATACACAACACATAAAATGTTTTTTCATCAAAAAACTTGTGAACCAGCATAAAATGTTTGAATATATATTTAGAACTTTTATTTCAATTTTTTTGACATTTTAGAATATATTTTCTCACAGTAGATACATTTGCAACTATGAACCGAATTGCCGCCTCCGGCCATGATACAATATTGTTTATCAAAGATGATGTGGAGGGCACTACAGATTTGAAGCTACATACTAGTACTAGTATATTTTATCTCTATAAGCCAGTGGGGCTGAAAATCAATTTTTCAAAAAAGTGAAGTGCTAACAGTTCTAGAGGATGAAGAGAAACATGAAGAATATGCGGCTATGTTGAATTCTTAGAAGGGGATTTGGCCCATCAAATATCTAGGTGCCCCGTTAAGTTGCTAGAAAATAACAGTTCATGAAATTGGTTTTTTTTCTTTTTACTTTTTAGGAGAAATATTTAAGAAAAATTATGGAAGGATGGATTGGTGGTGCTCTCTCTTTTGGGGGCAGAGCAACCATGGTTAATGCTTGCTTATCAGCAGTTTGTTTCATATGCCATGTTCCGGCGGGTCGTTGATATCATTTCGTTTGGAGGGCGTACTCTGGCATAGACTCGCGTCCGCGTCGTTCGACCAGCAACGCCCAAACATGCCTCCCTCCTCCTTAGCCCCCTCGCCGTCGACGGGCAAAGCCCCGTGTGGTAGCGGGCGGTGGCGGGCCTTCCTCCCTCATGCGCGGGGGTCTTCGCTTGCAGCGGCGCGGCGCCCTGGACGACATGCTGCCGACAACGGAGCTTGGGCGTCCGGGCGGCAGCCTCGGGTTTCCTCGGCGAGTCCGGTGGCCGTGGGGGCGGTGCGGACTGCCGCAACATCGGCGGCAGGCCCGTGCAGGCAAGATCTGGTCTTGTAGGGCCCGATCTGGGCAGGGCGGGCGTGAGTGCTCGAGGTGACGCGGGAGGTGGTCGGCACAGCGATCTGTAGCATGGACGGAGACGTGTTGCTCCGGTGGTGGTGAGCTGCCGGTCGGCTACGGTCGGGCAGGCTTGGCTGCGCCTTTTGGGCTAGCTTTGGGCCTTGTCAGGCTCGGCAGAGGCAGTTTGGCCGTGGCAGTGGCGGTGCAACACAGACTAGGGGAGCGCGGGTGCCTCTTTGGTCCGGCGTGCTCCTACTAGGAAGGAAGCCAGGGCAACAGCCCTGGAATCAGCTTCAACATGTGCGGAGGCTGTGACTGTTGCATTAGTAGGGTTGTGTAGAGGATCTCCATGGCGTCGGCCAGGAAGTCGGGGTCCATGGATCAGCAAAGGGGTTTTCCCTTGGGGTCAGGCACCTCGACAGGAGATGTGCTAGGGATTGGTGGTACGCGACGGAGCCACGGTACTCGACTTGCTGCTCCCTAGCCTAGGCCCTCATGTGGGGTTTGAGGGTCGAGATCGCACTCCGAGTGAAAACCTTGTACTTCAGTGCCGGCGGCGGTGCCCTAGGGTGTCGTTCTCCTTCTTGATCGCATCGTTTGGGAGCTACAATCATCTACCGACGTGAGTGCCTGAAGTCTCTCCAGGTGAAAACCTATGCTCTCCAGAGCGGACGGGGGCGACACACACACGTCGTTACTTTGTTGGAGGCGCCGCCTTGGAGTCTCTTAGCCTCGTGGTGCGAAGGGTTTGAGGTTGTCGTGTGCGGTGGCTCCGTGGTCCTGATGGTGGATGTCGGACAGGTGGCTCCGGACCGTGGAAGTGCGCCGAGGCGGCGGCCTTAGGAAGTGTGGCTTCCATGGCCCTACGAGGTGGGGTCGTGGTATTGCCCCATAGGGGTGACGAATTAGTGCCACGAGGGTTGCTGGTTTGTTAGCATTTTCATTTCTTTTATTTTTCTTCCGTTTTGCCTAGTGCGAGCATGCACATATTCTACCTACTAATGAAATCGAAAGCCAGCACTTGTTAGATCTTTCAAAAAATATGCCATGTTCCTCATGCGGACAATCCTAGAAGAACTTCTATGTGGAAGTGGCACAATGGTTTGGCTAAGAAAATATATCATTTGGTCAAGTGGAAGTTGATTTTCAAACCAAAGAAGAAGGGAGGATTGGGTGTGAAAGACCTGCCAAAGTTCAACATTATGATGCGGTGGAAGATGGACCCCGACGGCTGTTTGCCATAGCCAAATATTTCGGTGAGGAGGGCACTGGAAATGTTAAACACGGAGCTATGACTCTTCTTGCTGGTCTGATATGCTTCATATTAGACAACTTATTTTTTTGGAAAGGAGCATATATTAATATCAAGAGATACCAATTACACCTGGCCTCTACAACAACACAATACCTTATTGGCATTACGGATGCACACAACCAACAAAAGAGAAAGAAAACTAAGAAAATAAAAGACCCGCTACGGTGTTCTGGTCCTAGCAGCAACAATACAACCACCACCAATACAACACCTGAACTCCAGGCTCTTCAAAAGCGACGCCTCCAAGAAGGGAACAGTGCACAAGCGCCGTCGTCGCCCGATCAAAGATCTAGGTTTTCACCCTGAAGATAATCCGCACTCTCAAAACAATGCCTTCAACAAGGCCATTGCCAGGCACAACCAGCCAATGACAGACCTTGGATTTTCACCCTGAAAGGTAAGATTCTAAACTTCACCTATGTTGCCGCCCCCACTTACATACTGCTGCTGTGAAGCCCATAACACCAAGCAAGTCCCTCAACATTGCGGCTACTCGAACCTCCATAGATAGACCTCCTGAAGGGTTCCGTAGCAGAAAACCAAAAATTCTAACTATGCGAACACTAATACTAGGATCTATACTATGTAGACATAAGTAACAGAAAGAGAGAGATTGTATTCATACCCTTGAAGACCCAGGCATGCCTTAAGCAGGAAGGCGTATGTTGATGAAGACGAGCAGCGTCAAGTACCCCAAGTGTGGTGCCTCCGAAGTACTACACACGTCCGGTGTAGGCGACGTATCCCGGGCTCCAGTCCAGTCAAGCAGCGTAAAAATAAGATGACGGATCAAAGATCACACGATGGTAGTGTGAAGGTGGAGAACTCAAAATCCGAGAGGTCCTTTCCAATATTACGGAGAAGTCCTCAATGGAAATGAGAGAGAGAGAATGAGAGAATGGGATGCCTCCAAGGGGAGGGGATACCCCTATATAGTGGGAGGGGAGGGTGCACCCCCAAGGGGCAGGCGTGATGGGTTCGTAGCATGGAAAACAAAAAATTTCTACCGCAAGAACGAACAAAACCCAGATCTAATCTAGATAAAAGCCAAGATCTAATCTACCAGACATGTGC
This sequence comes from Avena eriantha, assembly GCA_910589775.1. Taxonomy (NCBI): domain Eukaryota; kingdom Viridiplantae; phylum Streptophyta; class Magnoliopsida; order Poales; family Poaceae; genus Avena; species Avena eriantha. Next base: position 77,443,353 of record OU342743.1, read on the forward strand.
AACGAGATAGATATGTACTAACCCTCATAGATCTGAAAGCGTTACGAGATTAGATCTCGTGGTTGATGTAGTCGATCACTTGCCGATCTCAAGATCGTGTGGACGATCCTTCCGGCGCCGCGTTCCGGCAGCGCTTCCGCAGTCGGTCACACGTGCGGAGTCGAAGCAGACCTTCCTCTCCTCGTTCCAGCGAGCAGCGGAGGTAGTAGATCTTCTCCACGGAATCCCAGCAGAACGACGGCGTGGTGGTGGTGGTGGAGTAGAGAATTCTGCAGGGCTTCGCCTATGCCTGTGCAGAAGAAAGGAGGAGGAGAGAGGCGGCGGAGATTTGGAGTTGTGGAGGAGGGCTTGGAGGTGGCGCCCCCACCCCTCTATTTAAAGGGGGGAGGCGCCATGGGAGGGGGAGTCCTAGTAGGACTCCCCTCCCTCCTATGGTCGGCGGATTGGGGAGGGGGGGAGGAGTCCTCCTCCCCCACGACTCCTTGTCTTGCCCCACCAGGACTCCTTGATCCCTTTCTTGGTTTTCAAGCAAACTCTAAGAAATCTTCCAGAACCTTCCGGAACATTCCGAAACCTTCTAGAATCCTCATACAAATACTCTGGAACATTTCCTAACTCAGAAAATGATCCCCAATATATGAATCTTATTCTCCGTACAATTCCGGATCTCCTCGTGATGTCCCGGATCCAATCCGAGACTCCAAACAACATTCGGTCTCCAAAGCACATTCCATATCTACTTAAAACAACTTCGAACCTTAAGTGTGTCACCCTACGGTTCGTGAATATGTAGACATGACAGAGACACATCTCCTATCAATAACCATCAGCGGGACCTGTAGATCCATAATGGCTCCCACATACTCAACGATGACTTCGTGATCGATTGAACCATTTACATACGAAACCAATTCCCTTTGTCACGCGATACTATACTTATCCGAGGTTTGATCGTCAGCATCTCCATACCTAGTTCTACCTCGTCACTGATAAGTACTCTTTACTCGTTCCGTGATATGTCATCCCTTGTGACCCAGTCACATGCTTGCAAGCTAACTAGATGACATTCCACCGAGAGGGCCCAGAGCATATCTATCCGTCATATGGATGGACAAATCCCAATCTTGGTCCATGCGCTTCAACACATACTTTCAGAATACCCAATGACACCTTTATAACCACCCAGTTACGAAGCGGCGTTTGATGTCATCAAAGTACCCATCCGGTGATGGTGATTAACACAACCTCATGGTCGAAGGATTAGGTTACTATGCATTTTAAAAGCTTATAGCAATACGAACTTAATGACTTGATCTTATGCTACGCTTACTATGGGTGTATGTCCATCACATCATTCTCCTAATGATATAACCTTGTTATTAATCACATCCTAATGTCCATGATCAGGAAACCATGATCATCAATTAATTAACAAGCTAGTTCAACAAGAGGCTTACTAGGGACTCTTATATGTTTACAAAACACACAAGTATTAGTGTTTCCTAATAATACAATTATAGCATGGGATGTAAACATTCATCATAAATACAAAGATATAATAATAACCACTTTTATTATTGCCTCTTGGGCATATCTCCAACAAGGCGGAGTGGGACTAATGCCCACACCCGCCAGCCACCATGGGGCAGCCGCCAGCCCTAGGTGGCCCACCAAGCCCTGGTTGGCTGGGCCTCCTCCCAAGGCGCCTTGCCCCTTTGGGCCTCCCCTCCGGGTGAGGCCCACTAACAATGGGTTGCCTTTAAAAATAAAATAAAAAATATATTTTAATATTAGTTCTCCATCAACATAAAATAAGCATATTATTATATTCCTTCACTCCGGAACACCTTCCGGACCCCCTCCGATCAACATCGGATGTTACCCAGAACTATTCCAGTTTCTCTCTCTCTATTCTCCTACGATACTACATCTATCCCTAAGCGTCCCCACCCTTAAGCGTGACATCCTTCGGTTCAGAAACACTATGGACATGATTGAGACATCTCTCACATCAATGATCATCAGAGGGACCTGGATGGCCATGTTGATCCCCGTGTGTTTGACGAATCTTATCGCTCGAACCATAAAAGTCGTTTCCCGTTCCCTTTGTTATTCATACCTAGTTCATCCGAGACTTGATCTTCGGTTTCCCCATACCTTAGTTCGGTCTCGTTACTGATGAACTTGTTCAATCGTTCCCATGTCGTTGCATTCTGTGACCAAGTCACATGCTTGCAAGCTTCGTTAATGCAACGTCACCGAGATCGCCACATGTATCTATCTGTTACATGGATTGACAAATGCTGGTCTTGATATGTACTCCTCTACGCGTCCCTTTGGAAAACTTGAGTAGCAACTTTTTGATCACCCTGTCACGAGATGATGCTTGATATCACCAAAGCTTCCCCTAGAATAGTGATTTGCATTATCTCACAGTCTAAGGATCAGGTTGCGAGGTTTTATGAGTTTATCATCAATGTCAAACTTTGTAACTAGGTCTCATTAAGATACAACTATCGGATGTTTGCCTATCACATCATTCAACCAATGATGTGACCTCATTGTCAATTGGCATAAATGCCCATGATCTTGAAACCTAGATCATCCTCATGACCAATGAACTAGTTTACTAGAGGTAACTAGAGACACGGTTTGTTTATATACCACACGTGTATTAACATTTTGTATTAACACAGTTATAACACAGGATGAAACGTATTATGAACATACAAGAGATATATCAAACAATACACTTTATTATTTTCCTCTAGGGCATATCTCCTTCAGTCTCCCACTTGCACTAGAGTACAAATTAATCTAGTTTACAATAGGAAGGAACCTAACACCGATGGCATGTCGATGTTGTTCGTGCTTGGCTTGTAGGATAGCTTTAGTCAGTGGATCTTCCACATTCAGATCCGTGTGTACTTTGCAAATCTTGATTTCATCCTCGTCAATGTTCTACTAGATAAAGTGAAACCGTAGCTTGATGTGTTTGGCCGTGGAATGAGTCCTGGGTTCCTTTGAGTTTGCAATAGCTCATGTGTTGTGACAATAGATTGTCACGGGGTCTTGCGCACTTGGAATGACTCCTAGTTCGATGATAAAATTCCTTAGCCAAATAGCTTCATTCGCCACATCATCCGCAACAATGTATTCAGACTCCATTGAAGACTGCGCCACCACCGGCTGCTTCTTGATCTTCTAGCTTACCACCCCACCATTCACTAGAAACACAAATCCTGTCTGAGACATCGAATCATCAAGATCTGAGTTCCAGCTCACATCTACATATCCGTGAAGGGAATATGCCCGAGAGGCAATAATAAAGTGGTTATTATCTTATTCGATGTTTATGATAAATGTTTATTTTGCATGCTATAATTGTATTGATCGGAAGGTCAATACATGTGTGTTTAATAAACAAATAAAAGGTTCCTAGTTATGCCTCTCTTATAGACTAGCTCGTTGATTAACAAGATGATCAAGGTTTCCTGATCATGGACATTGGATGTTGTTAATAACGAGGTCACAACATTGGTGGAATGATGTGATGAACATTCATCCGAAGTATAGCATTATGATCAAAGTCATTATGTTTATATTGCTATAACATCATACGGAGTAATCTTTATCCTTAGACCATGAGATCATGTTAATTGCTAACACCGGAAGAGTATCTTGATAACATCAAACGTCACACCGTAACAGGGTGACTATAAAGATGGGTTCAGTGCTACGAAGGTGTTATGTTGAGGCTCATGGATCAAGAGTGGAATTTGTCAATCCCGATGACGGATAGATATACTCTGGGCCCTCTCGATGATATCACATTGAAATAGCTTGCAAGCAAGTGATGTGATCACTAGAATGTTATATCACAGGAATGAGAAAAGAGTGCATGTCGGTAACGAGATCAAACTAGGTATGGAGATATCGATGATCGAATCTCGGACATGTAATATATCGCGATACAAAGGGATTTAGTTACTAGCGTTAAATGTTCTCACGATCACAGAAGTCATCGTTGAATGTGTAGGAGTCAGTATGGATCTCCAGGTCCCGCTGCTGATTATTGATCGGAGAGGGGTCTCGATCATGTCTGCATTATTCGGGAACCGTAGGGTGACACACTTAAGAGTTACCGGACACCATTTTGGAGCACTCATGTTTCAAACGAAAGAATTGCAAAGCGCATGAATTGTTTCGATAGAAACCGGAAATTGTTTCGGGTGAAATTGCAGAAAGTGGTTCTGCATGTGATATTGAAATATTGCAAGGGGTTTTATGTGAATGTTTGTTAATTAAAGTAATTAAAAAAATTCTGAATAAAATTAATAAAAGAGTTTTATTAAATGAGAGAGCATTAAATTTGGAGAAATTTAATGCATTTAAAGTGGAGACTTTAAAAGGGAATGTGAAGAGGCATTTTAATGTGGAGGGGTTACCACCACATGAATGGAGGAGGTGAAGAGACACCTTCTCCATGCGCCGTCCATGAAGGAGGGGCACCCCCTCCTCCTATAAAAGGCCCCCTCTTCCTCCTTCATCCTCACACCTTCTTGTGAAGGATCTCTCTCCCCCTCTAGTATTATTCCCCATGGTCTCGGATTAGCGAGATACATGTTCCCAGTGGCATTTCGTCTGGAAGGAGTTGCTGCTTCCGCTGGATCGCTGGAGCGAGGAGGTGGAGGTTGTCCGGTGGCTTGAACGTGTGTGCGAGTACGGATGCGCTGCTGAGTTGGGGCGCTCGGACTTCCTCACGATCTTGAGATCGGCAAGTGTACGACTACATCAACCACGAGTTCCTACTCGTTAACAAAACTCGTTGTCTTCGAGGGTAAGTTCTCGTTGGATGTATGTCCACCCGTTGCTTTGTACCTAGTAGATAGATCTTGGCGTGTAGTTCACATCGTAGGAACTTTTTTTGTTTTCTATGCTGCGGACCCAACAGTGGTATCAGAGCCTGATCTATGCGTAGGTGCTTTGCACGGGTAGTACACATATGTTTATATGTGGGCGATGATGATCATGTTATTGCATATTCTATGTATTTTGGATATTGGTGGCATAGTGGGATGAAGCGGCCCGGACCAACCTTACATGTCATCGTACATGAGACCGGTTCCACGACTGACATGCAACTTGTTTTGCATAAGTGGATGGCGGGTGTCTTTCTCTCCTACTATAGTCAATATCTGATTTACAACGAGTTGCTAATAACTTGGTTATCCTCGTTGTGGTTCATGTTCGTAGGTAAGAACGTTTCTATCTCCGAAAGCCCTAAGCCACGTAAAACTTGCAATTGATAAATTAGAGGCGTCTAGATTAGATCGTTGCTGGGCTAGTGTCTTGATATGGTATTGTTGTAAGTAGATGTATGATAGATACTCTTACTACACACTCAACGTGTAAGTTCCATAGACCTTGGCCTTACACACAAAGGAATGATAGAGATCATACCATGATGCAAGTGATAGAGATCAAATGCATGGACCATATCATCTCACTTTACACATTAGATGTTAGCATCTTATACTGCTAGTTTGGCGCATTTGGTAGCATTGTAAGATGATCCCTCATTTAGATATCAAGATAAAAAATGTGTTCTTCCTTAAGTATGCACCGTTCTGTGGATCGTGTTTCGAGACATCACGTGATGATCGGGTGTACTCGAATCTACGCTTTCATAGGAACGGGTGTAAGACAGTTTTACACATGCAAATACTAAGGTTCTTACTTGGCGAGCCTAGCATGTACATACATGGCCTCGGAACACAGACCAAAAGGTTGAGTCATATAGTTGATATGATGCCCATATAGATGCTCGCCTTTGAAGCTACATCAACTCACGTGATGATCGGACTTGGTGTAGTGGATTTGGTTCATGTAATCACCAAAAAGGCACAAGTGATGTCGTTTTTGAGTGGGAGTTCATTTCTAATTTGGATTAGTCGAACCGAATTTGTCATAAATTAAATCAAAGTGTATTTGCATATTTTGTTGTAGTCATTGGCATTCGTTTTCTACCTTATGCTCAGTTTTTATTTGAGATAATAGAACTATAGAATTCTGGATATTTACTTTACGAACTGGTATCGTATTGTTTTGAATGTCAATTTAAAGTTTATAAGTCCTATTGCAAACTTTCAGCAAACTCTATTTACTCCATGAAGTTTAATAAGTAGTATTAAATCAAGAGTAAGAATTCCAATGTTAGTATCTAAAGTATCATGTTTGCCTCCATGATTATTGATATTCAAAATGTTGTTTCAATATCAAGATTATATTGGAGCTGAAAATTGTTTCAGAAACCATCATGTGTGAAAGATATTGTGATATCTGAAACAATGTTTTTGGTTGCATTATGATAGAGTATAATTTAGCAAAATACATGTTCTCATATTGTATGAGAATTTGTGAAGGATGGAGATGCTAGGCATCCAAATCTACCAAAAAGGTTTTGGGAACTGATATTATACTCATGATTCTTCCTTATAAGCTATAGTATCTTGATCATGAAAGTTGTCATGATAAGGATGAATAGAAGATGTAAGTAAAATGTTTACTACACTAATAGATTACTGAATAATGGATTTTTGAAAGAACACCAAACATTTGATGATGGTGATCCACTTCAAAGTGCAAGTCCAAAGGTATTAGTATTTGACTATATACGCTTTGTACCATGTGTCATGTTGATGATACCACTATTGATGTTGATAGATTCTTTTAAAAGAAAAGGAATTGCTGAAAGAGAATCTATAAAATATTTGGCAGAAAATAAAAGGTTGGAGATGTCCAACTTAGGTATATAGAAGATATACATGTTATGGCTGTATTCCTTGCTTGTTAAACAATGTGGTTCTTTGGTATTGGATACCGAATTGGTTGGTATGAAGTGTCATACAGGACAACGCAATTCATGAACTACAATGGCCTAAGTAACTAGCAAGAGAATGAGTGATGATGTTCATCGAAAAGAAATAAAGTGTTATTGTGTTTTTCGTTGTCATCAAACCAAGCCTTCAAGATTTGTTTAAATAATTGTTATTTTGTTTCGGTATTATGAGAACAATGGCTGTTCAAATAATTACCGTATTCCATAAAGGATGGATGAACTTTTACAAGTCTAGTTGGAGAAATCACATCCATAAACACTATTGCTAAAATGTCGCAAGACAAATGATTGAAAGATCACTTATAAAGTGACATCGCTATTTAAATTATATTTGAAAGAAAACATGAAGAAACTCCATGTTGATAGATTTTTGGAGTCTTTGATTTTGATCAATTGACGCATGTGAGGCTTTCCTCGAGATAATTGAAACTCCGTCCATAGGCCAGAGAGGAACGGATGACTAGCTTATTGGAAATTGTGCATGCTGATGTGCATAGTCCATTATGTGTAGCCATATGCGATGGATCTTTTTGCTTCATATGCTTTCTTCAAAAAAAATTTGAGTGAATATATCTGTATAATTACTTAATAAGGAAGAAGTATGAAACATTTGAAAGTTGTTCAAAGACTTTCAAGATGAAGTAAAAAATCATTGTAACAAGAAAATAAAAGAGTTTATGATTTGATCTTAAATGAAGATATTTGAGTTACATGTTTATAAAAACACCTAAGATTTGAGGAATTGTTCCATGAATTTGGATTTCCCGGTAAACCATAGGAGTATGGCATATTTGAGAGTTGAAATCAAACCATGTTTGACATGGTAAGATCAAAGGTGTCATTTATAAAACTGCCATTATGTTTTAAAGATTGAAACTTTAGAGACTACCGCTTTTACACTGAAAAGAGCACCATCGTGATTCGTTGAAATGACACCATATAAGTTATGGTTTGGGATAAAACCCAAATTGTCTTTTCTTAAATTTTGGTATGCTATGCATAAGTAAAATGTTTACAACCAAAGTCGGATAAACACGTCTTTGTAGGTTATCCCAAAGAATTTGTTGGGAATTTCTCCATAACACCGAGGACAAAAGAGTTTGTTACTTGGAACGTCAAGTTTCTTGAGAAGGAATTTTTCGCGAAAAGTTAAGTGGGAGGACAATAGAACTTTGATAAGGTTGTTGAACCTTAGCTATATGTGCTAAGTAGCGCAGCGCCGGAAAGTGTCCCGGTGGCGGCCACAATGCTCATGGCTCTCGTGATTACAAAAGGTGTGATCTCGGAGATTACAGTTCCTATAGAACCATATGGGTCGGTAAGAATCAAATAGTAAGATTTGATAAGCAAGTCGTTATTGTTTTGACAATGATGAACCGACTACATGCAAAGAAGCGATGATGGGCCCTGACTCCATAAAATGACTAGAAGTCATAGAATCCGTGATAGTATCCATACACGAGAAATCAAGTTTCTGAACTTGGAAGACCCTCCATAAAGGCGTGAAGCCTATCGGTCGTGTTTGGATCTATAAATAAATAAGACATGGGTGTTTAACATCTATGAAATAGTCGACATGTCGGAAAGAAGTTTACGACAATGTTCAAGGAGTTGACTGTGACAAGATTTGTATTAACACGGTTATAACACAGTATGAAACGTATTATGAACATACAAGAGATATATCAAACAATACACTTTATTATTTTCCTCTAGGGCATATCTCCTTCAGTCTCCCACTTGCACTAGAGTACAAATTAATCTAGTTTACAATAGGAAGGAACCTAACACCGATGGCATGTCGATGTTGTTCGTGCTTGGCTTGTAGGATAGCTTTAGTCAGTGGATCTTCCACATTCAGATCCGTGTGTACTTTGCAAATCTTGATTTCATCCTCGTCAATGTTCTACTAGATGACGTGAAACCGTAGCTTGATGTGTTTGGCCGTGGAATGAGTCCTGGGTTCCTTTGAGTTTGCAATAGCTCATGTGTTGTGACAATAGATTGTCACGGGGTCTTGCGCACTTGGAATGACTCCTAGTTCGATGATAAAATTCCTTAGCCAAATAGCTTCATTCGCCACATCATCCGCAACAATGTATTCAGACTCCATTGAAGACTGCGCCACCACCGGCTGCTTCTTGCTCTTCTAGCTTACCACCCCACCATTCACTAGAAACACAAATCCTGTCTGAGACATCGAATCATCAAGATCTGAGTTCCAGCTCACATCTACATATCCGTGAAGGGAATATGCCCGAGAGGCAATAATAAAGTGGTTATTATCTTATTCCATGTTTATGATAAATGTTTATTTTGCATGCTATAATTGTATTGATCGGAAACGTCAATACATGTGTGTTTAATAAACAAATAAAAGGTTCCTAGTTATGCCTCTCTTATAGACTAGCTCGTTGATTAACAAGATGATCAAGGTTTCCTGATCATGGACATTGGATGTTGTTAATAACGAGGTCACAACATTGGTGGAATGATGTGATGAACATTCATCCGAAGTATAGCATTATGATCAAAGTCATTATGTTTATATACATCATACGGAGTAATCTTTATCCTTAGACCATGAGATCATGTTAATTGCTAACACCGGAAGAGTATCTTGATAACATCAAACGTCACATCGTAACAGGGTGACTATAAAGATGGGTTCAGTGCTACGAAGGTGTTATGTTGAGGCTCATGGATCAAGAGTGGAATTTGTCAATCCCGATGACGGATAGATATACTCTGGGCCCTCTCGGTGATATCACATTGAAATAGCTTGCAAGCAAGTGATGTGATCACTAGAATGTTATATCACAGGAACGAGAAAAGAGTGCATGTCGGTAACGAGATCAAACTAGGTATGGAGATACCGATGATCGAATCTTGGACATGTAATATATCGCGATACAAAGGGATTTAGTTACTAGCGTTAAATGTTCTCACGATCACAGAAGTCATCGTTGAATGTGTAGGAGTCAGTATGGATCTCCAGGTCCCGCTGCTGATTATTGATCGGAGAGGGGTCTCGATCATGTCTGCATTATTCGCGAACCGTAGGGTGACACACTTAAGAGTTACCGGACACCATTTTGGAGCACATATGTTTCAGACGAAAGAATTGCAAAGCGCAGGAATTGTTTCGATAGAAACCGGAAATTGTTTCGGGTGAAATTGCAGAAAGTGGTTCTACATGTGATATTGAAATATTGCAAGGGGTTTTATGTGAATGTTTGTTAATTAAAGTAATTAACAAAATTCTGAATAAAATTAATAAAAGAGTTTTATTAAATGAGAGAGCATTAAATTTGGAGAAATTTAATGCATTTAAAGTGGAGACTTTAAAAGGGAATGTGAAGAGGCATTTTAATGTGGAGGGGTTACCACCACATGAATGGAGGAGGTGAAGAGACACGTCCTCCATGCCCCGGACATGAAGGAGGGGCACCCACTCCTCCTATAAAAGGCCCCCCTCTTCCTCCTTCATCCTCACACCTCCTTGTGAAGGATCTCTCTCCCCCTCTAGTATTATTCCCCATGGTCTCGGATTAGCGAGATACATGTTCCCGGTGGCATTTCATCTGGATGGGGTTGCTGCTTCCGCTAGATCGCTGGAGCGAGGAGGTGGAGGTTGTCCGGTGGCTTGAACGTGTGTGCGAGTACGGATGCGCTGCTGAGTTGCGGCGCTCGGACTTCCTCACGATCTTGAGATCGGCAAGTGTACGACTACATCAACCACGAGTTCCTACTCGTTAACAAAACTCATTGTCTTCGAGGGTAAGTTCTCGTTGGATGTATGTCCACCCGTTGCTTTGTACCTAGTAGATAGATCTTGGCGTGTAGTTCACATCGTAGGAAATTTTTTGTTTTCTATGCTGCGGACCCAACAATCCGGTTATGTTTAGAGCTTCATCACTTCCTCCATAGATTAGGAACATATCCTTTATTCCCTTGAGATACTTTAGGATAATTTTCACAGATGTCCAGTGATCTGATCCTGGATTACTTTGGTATCGGCTCGTCAGACTAAGAGCCAATGCCACATCTGGTCGAGTACTTAACATTGCATACATGATAGATCCTATGGCTTAAGCATAGGGGACGTAAGCCATTTTTCTCTATCAGCATCTGTACCGGACATTGAGTCAAACTCAGTGTGCAATTCTTCATCATAGGCGCAAAACCCATTTTGGCATCTTCCATTTTGAACCTTTTCAAAATCTTTTCAATGTAAGTACTTTGACTTAATGCAATTAGGCGTCTTGATCTATCTCTATAGATTTTGATGCCTAATATGTACGCAGCTTCACCTAAGTCCTTCATGGAAAATTGACTACTCAAATATGCTTTCACGCTTTTCATAATATCCACATCGTTTCCCATGAGTAATATGTCATCCACATATACTACTAGAAAAACTACTGAGCTCCCACTCGCTTTCTTATAAACACATAACTCTTTTTGATTTTGGATGAATCCAACACTCTTGATCACTTGATCAAAATGCTGGTTCCAACTCCGAGATGCTTGCTTCAATCCATAAATGGATCATTGAAGTTTGCAAACCTTTCCAACATCCTTAGGATCAACAAAACCTTCCGGTTGAATCATATACAATTCTTCATCAATGTATCCATTGAGGAACACGGTTTTGATATCCATCTGCCATATTTCATAGTCGAAATGAGCAACAATTGCTAGTAGAATACGGTCAGACTTAAGCATCACTACGGGAGAGAAAGTCTCATCATAGTCAACTCCTTGAATTTTTCAAAAACCCTTTGTGACAAGTCGAGCTTTGTGAATGGCCACATTGCCATTCACATCTGTCTTTTCTTAAAGATCCATTTATTTTCCACGGCCTTGCGGCCTTTCGGAAGATCTACCAAGGTCCAAACTTGGTTTTCATACATGGATCCTATTTCAGATTTCATGGATTCTAGCCATTTCTTGGAATTAGCACTATCCATAGCTTCTTCATAGTTTGCAGGTTCTTCCTGTTCATCTAGTATGACAGACATCACAAGGCTACTGTACCAATCAGGAGTGGTACGAACTCTTGTAGACTTGCGACCGCAGGAGTTTCAATGTTGTTGTCTTGATCATTATCATTAGGTTCTTATTCCAAGTTGGAGAGCGGTTTTGGAATGACTTCCGTTGCACTACTCGGAATTTGGAGAGAAGGGTCAACAACTTCATCTAACTTAATTTTCCTTCCACTAACTCCTTTAGCGAGAAACTATTTCTCAAGAAAGGTGCCGTTTTTCGCGACAAACGTTTTGTCTTCGTCTTGGTTGTAGAAGGTATACCCAACTGTTTTCCTTGGGTATCCTACAAAGACACATTTTTCTGCCTTATGTTCAAGTTTCTCAGGCTGTAGTTTCTTGACGTACGCCTCACATCCCCAAATTTTCAGAAATGACAACATTGGCTTCTTGCCATACCATATCTCATATGGGGTTGTCTCCACGGATTTGGACGATGCTCGGTTTAAAATAAAAGCGGCGGTTTCTAATGCATATCCCCAAAACAACACAAACAAATCGGTCAAAGACATCATGGACCGGACACTATCCAATAGAATACAGTTACGTCGTTCCAACACACCATTACGTTGTGGTGTTCTGGCTAGCGTAAGCTGTGGTATGATTCCACAGTGCTTAAAGTGCATGTTATAACTCAAATACTCGCCTCCCCGATCTGATCGAAGATGCTTGATTTTCTTGTTAAGTTGATTCTCCACTTCTTTCTGAAATTTCTTGAACTTTTCAAAGGTTTCAGATTTGTGTTTCATTAAGTAGATATATCCATATCTACTCAAATCGTTAGACAAGGGACCAAAATAACGATAACCATTGCGTGTTGAGATGCTCATTGGTCCGCATACATCCGTATCTATGATTCCTAGTAGGTCTGCAGCTCTCTCCATTATGCCGGAGAAGGGTGTCCTAGTCATCTTGCCCATAAGGCATGGCTCACATGTATCGAGAGATTCAAAATCCAACGATCCAAGAAGTCCATCTGAATGGAGCCTTTTCATGCGCTTTACGCCAATGTGACCAAAACGGAAATACCACATAAACATGGAGTTATCATAATTATGCTTACAATGTTTAGTATAAACATTATGGATGTGAGTATTGCAATCAAGATCTAGTAAGAATAAACCATTACACACAGGCGCATGAACATAGAAAACATCATTCATATGTCGGAAAGGAGTTTACGACAATGTTCAAGGAGTTGAATAAATGCTACTATGTACATAGTAGCATTTATTCAAAACTAAAATCAATCCTGATGGCAGACGTAGAGATAAAGTGCTGACGGCCATCACATTCACTTTCGATCTATTGCCAACACGCATCGTCACCTTGTCCTTCCTCAGGCGCCTCTTACTCTGTAGTACCTGATGAGAGTTACAAATGTGAGCAACAAAACCGGTATCAAATACCCAGGTGTTACTCCTAGCGCTTGTAAGGAACACATCTATAACATGTATATCACATATACCTTTGTCTTTGGCGGCTATCTTGCTGTCTTTCTTGTCTTGAAGGTACTTGGGGTAGTTGAGTTTCTAGTGCCCATCCCCTTTGCAGTAGTAGCACGTGGTGCCGGGCTTAGGACCATGCTTGGAAGTCTTAGAGGTGTTGGCACAAAACTTGCCATCCCTTTTAGGCTTCTTGCCCTTTCCTTTTCCCCTTTGCCCCAGTTTACTAAAATTGGTGGTCTTGTAGACCATCAACACCGTGTGTTCCTTCTTGATCTCTATCTCAGCAGTCTTGAGCATCACGAACACTTCAGCAAGGGTCTTAGTCATCCCTTGCATGTTGTAGTTGTAGGGGTTCGCGTATGAAAACAATAAAAATTTACCCTACGCCCCTAAACCCGTGATGCTTTTAGGACCTATCTATTAGTAATGTAGTAATGGGAGGAGCTTTTCGCGAACTTACCCTTGAAGACTGAAAAGCATTGTCAATGCTTAGGAGAGCGTGGTTGATGTATACGAGCCGAAGCCGACCTCAAGGTCGTGTTGAAGTCCTTGCGCTCCTGTGGCTCCAACGACTCCTAGTGCCTCAAGTGTGACTCCTCATGGGGAGTTACATGCATCTGGTGCCTGGCGATGACTCTCACTTCCCCGAGCCAGTAGCAGTTGCGGAAGTAGAGCTCTGGATCTGAATCCCGCAGTGCGACGGTGCTCCACGGTGAAGATGTTTCTCGTTCGCGTAGTCCGAACTTGGGACCACGGTCACAGGAGAGAGAGATAGAGAGAGAGAAAACAATCAATTGGAGATCTCCCCAAAAGTGAGGAAACCTTTATTGAATATTGTGTTGTATTTTCTGGTCAAAATACCCCACTATATATAGGGGGAAGGGGAGATACTACCTCCCTCAAAGTCCCGGGGTCGGACTAAAGGAGAGGAGAGGGGGGCAGCCACCGGCCGGCCCTAGTGGGCCCCACGCGGGTGGCCAAGGCCCAGCCGACCACCCCCTTCCTCCTTTCTCCTCTTGCCTTTCCCTCTTGGGCCCTTCTCCCTCCGGAATTTGGCCCATTAAGGCTTTTGACCATTAATTGATTTTCTCTTTATTAAATAATTATGAATAAATGATTAAATCAACAATTAACATTCATTCACATATTATTCAATCTCCGTGGCTATGTGACACCTTCCACCTCCACTCCGAACATCCTCCGGACTTACCGAAACCCTTCCGGTTTTCTCTCTTCTCTTCTTTTGTGATTCTACCGATCCTGTAAACACTCTCTAAGCATCACCAAGCCCTTAAGCGTGATACCCCACAGTTCGGGAACACTCCAGAAATTGTCGGTACACTCCTGGACCAATGATCGACAGAGGGACCTGGATGGCCATGTGACCCATGTGCATTCCACGAAGATCTTTTGTCGATTGAACCGTGACTATCACGTCCTATTCCTTTTGTCTCTCGATACTTGCATTGTCCGAGATCTGATCAATGACATCACCATGTTGTTTTCAATCTCGTTACTGACATATTCTACTTGACTCATTTCGACAAGTGATATCACTGTGATCACATCACACGCTACACAGCTATTGGATATAACTTCTCCGAGTGGGCCCTCGAGTATATTTCCATCACGCGGATGGAAAAATCTCGCTCTTGACATATATTGACTCTATTGTTCCTCCGAATACATGAACACACCTTTATGATCACCGTATTACCAAGTGACGTTTGATGCTATCTAAGCACTCTCGGGAGACAGTGATTGATATAGCCTCACGGTCTAAGGAATAGTCTACTAGGTCTATTCTAATCATCGTAACTTGAACTTCGTGACATGATCAGGTCACGATGTTTAGGTTGGGTATTGGTTCATCACCTCATTCACAGAATGAGATGACTCCATTTCCAACTGGCATAAATGCCACACGATCAGAAAACCTTGATCACTATTGACTAATGAACTAGTGACTAGAGTTTCACCGGGAACCCCTGGTTGTTTATATATCACACGTGTATTGCCGTTTCCTTTCAATACAGTTATGGCATGATATAAAACTTAATCATAAACTTTATGAAATATGATAATAGTCCTTATTACTATTTGTCTGTAGGGCATATTTCCATCAGTCTCCCACTTGCACTAGAGTACAAATAAACTACCTGCATTTGTTCTTAATCATTGGCACCATATATCCCGGTACCCTGAACATGCTTGCTCATGGAAGAGGTTGAGTCTTGGGCCTGTACTTTACAGTCCCAAATCCTTTGCAACTTACTACTGTCACCTTGATTGACATTAATACTTTATCATCACATGATAACATCTTTGTGTATGCATGGTCGTTATGGCAGCAGAACGAGGCCGGATTCTAGGAGCCTACAGTGACTTTAGATCAACCTCATGGGCTTTCTCATGGGCACTGTTCCCTGGGACACATCATTCTACATCAAAAGAGAACTAGCCCCGCCATAACACTATACATCACTTTAGATGGTACCCTTATGTTTTATTATAAATGTAATCATCGAAACACTAGTGCACCCTGTGCAACTTTTGATGTTTTGTTCACCTCGCTTCCTACTTGACTTTAGTCGGTATTATCGATAGAGGAGTTTCCAACATATTACCTTATAGCATAACCCTTTATGCTTCAAGATATGTCATCCTTTATGGATTTGGAATTATGTCTATAGTTCACTATTAGAGACTGCCGACAAACTTAGCACAACGTTCTATGATTCGAACTTAATCACTTTTCAAATGTTCCTTCTTGGATCATATATTATGTTAAGTTAAGGTGGTTATTTATTCGTTTGCTAGTTGAGGCTTCTATGTACTCAGTTTTGCCACTAGAGCCAAATTGTCCTCAGTTTTACCACTGCCTCGGGCACATCTGCTCTGGCGAGGCCAAACGGCCAGTTTTGGCCCGATTCCGTCTTGTGTCGTTAGTGGCCAGGTGGGTCCAGATCTTACAGGTGGGATCGTGAAATGGTGCTCCCGCCCCTTTTCTGGCCCCCTGATTTTACAGGTGGGACCACGAGCACCATCGCCCCTGTTCTTGCTCTCGAACCACCCCTGCTCCCGCCACCACCAGCACCGCCACCTGCGCTGCCGCGGCCATCCGGCGTGTCCACCTACTCCACCTCCACTTGCTCCACTGCCACCTGCTCCGCCGCCATCGTCTTGAGATGCCACCGATAGGGAGCTCGTTCCACCAGTGCGCCCGCCACCTGCTCGACGAAATGGCGAGCAACAACGACGGCCTTGACGAGGCAGGGGTCGGTCCGGAGACCCTCCGCATCCACGACAGAGTTCCCGAGGGGTAAGTATTGTTAGCGCTGAGCTTTTTTGTGCATTGCAATAGTCGATTCCACATGGTTTAATTAGTTTTGTGGTTGATTTTGGTATTGGTGTGCTAATTGTCTCTCTGTTTTTCATGGGTTAGGATGGAGTTGCGGTTTGCTTTCTTGGTGAACATTAGAAGGGACAGGTACATCGTGGATGCAAATGATAACAAGAAATTCCAAGGAGGGTTCGATTATCCGTTGCCAATGGATTGTAATTGGAGTTTTAGACAGTTTGGGGAGGTAATTTGCAGTCCATATCCTTGGGATTTGCATGATGAAGTGGAATTCATATACTATGCTGGAGGAACTGAATGGGTGAAAGTTAGCAATGACGTAGAGATCGCTACCATGTTTGCTAAGCATAAGGAGAAAGGGAAATTTCATGTGAGGCTGCAAAATGACGTGGTTATGCCAGCACTTGGACCTTCTCAGGAAGAATCATGTCGTCGTAATGGTAGCTCTAGCCAGAACAGTTCAGTTAGGGGACCTTCAATTAGTGCACGGCGACATGGGGGCTCGACAAGCATGGGCACCAGCATTAGGGTCCCCCGAGAAGTGGAGCCTGACTACGTAGATGATGAAGAGAGGCTATATTCTGATGTTGTTCAGAACTTACGATGGGCATGTCATGTTGAAAACCAAGATGAGGCTGACAATGATGCTTATGTAATTTATGACGAGGAGGGTGAGCAGGAAGACCTTCCACCTGTTCAATGGGACCCTGAGAACCCTCAGATGGAAGAAGGTTCCATTTTTTCATCCATGAGTGAGTGTAGAAATGCACTTGTGACGTACTGCATCGAAGCAGAACATACATTCGTAGTTGACCATAGCGACACTGTTTGTTACAGAGTGCACTGTCCGACTGATGATTGTCCATGGAGGATGCACGCATCTAAAATGCGAAATAGCACGAATATCCAGGTCAAAGTGAACCCTTTTAGACACACATGCCTAGAATCAAGCCTTAGAAAGGAAACAATTAGTAGAGCCAAGTCAAGATGGGTGGCTGATGAAGTAAAGCGGTGGGTGACAGAAAACCATCAGGTGGGTACAAAGGAGTTGCAGAAGAACCTCAAAGAAAAGTTTAAGATAGAGATACCATACATGAGGGTGTTCAATGGTAAACAACATGCCATGGAATCTATTTATGGTAATTGGCAGGCAAGTTTTAAAATGTTGTATTCATTCAAAGGTGAAGTGGAGAGGACCAGCCCAGGTAGTATTGTAGATATTGACCACCACTCCATTGAGTACACATTGAGGGGAGTGACAATGACCAAGGAATGCTTCAGGAGGGTTTTTGTCTGCTTTGAGGCTTATCGCCGGGTTTTTTGGAAGGCTGTAGGCCTTATTTAGCTATTGATGCAACTTTCCTCATAGGGAGGTTTAAAGGACAGTTAGTAGCAGCTTGTGCAGTTGATGGACACAATTTTGTATTTCCAGTTGCGTACGGTGTGCTGGAGATAGAGTCTGAGAAGAGCTGGACTTGGTTTTTGCAGAATCTGCGCCAGGCTATTGCACATCCCAATGGGTTGGTAATTCATACATATGCCTACAAGGGTTTAGAAGTGGCCGTGGACAATGTGTTCCCTAGAGTAGAGCATAGGGAATGCATGCGTCACCCTGCTGCAAATTCTAGGAAGAAATTCAAAGGAAAGGTGTATGCCGACAATTTGTGGCCAACATCTTTGACTTGTAGTGTGAAGAAGCACAACTACCACATGAGGCAGCTATACAAGAATGACAAAGTGAAGGAATACTTGGAAACACACCGCTCCAAGTTATGGGCCAGAAGCCAATTAAGTGAACTGAGCAAAGTTGACTATGTGCACAATAATCTTGCAGAGTCTTTCAATACAATGATCCGGAAACTAAAGGGTCTTTATTTGGTAGATTTTCTTGACAAGATAAGGATAGAATACATTAAGAAGTTTCATGTTTGTGCAGGAATAGCCACGGCAAAATACATGGGCCACATTATTATCCCTTCCGTGATGAATGAATTGAAGCACAAAACAAGAGGCTTGGAAATGGACATGACTCTTTGCTCGGCCACCACAACAGAGGTGTCATTTTTGGATAAAGAGAATAGGGAATGGAGATATCCAGTGGATTTAGAAGCTAGAACTTGCAGTTGTAGGCAATGGCAGATAACTGGGTTGCCATGCATTCATGCCTTGTTTTTCATCACAACTCTCTTTGGTCAAGCAGGGAACATACAACAATATGTGCATGAATACTGCTCTGTTGCAAGGTTCAAAGCGACATATGCACATGCCTTACCTACTCTAGAGGGAAAACAACAATGGGACATAGTGGACCCTGGTTTGAAACTTTGTGCTCCAGTTTTGAAGAGAGCAGCAGGTAAACCGAGGAAGAGTCGAATAAGACCTCGCAACGAAGGAGCTGGACTTGGAGCAAGGAAGCGTAAGTGCACAAGGTGTGGTGGGTCTAGTCATTTCGCAAAGTACCGTGAGAACGCAGTAGATCCAGTATTCAGATAGTATTTCAACGATGAAAATGATGGTCAGCAGCCGGTTGCAGACGATGATAAAAATGAGGCTCCAAATGATGATCAAAATGAGGCTTCAGATGATGATCAAACTGATGATCAAATTGAGGCTCCAAATGATGATCAAACTGATGATCAAATTGAGGCTCCAAATGATGATCAAATTGAGGCTCCAAATGATTATAAAAATGATGATCAAATTGAGGCTCCAAATCATTATCAAAATGATGAGCAAAATAATGCTCCAACTGAGGCTCCAAATGATGGTGACCAACCTTCTGTGGTTGTGAGTTCTACTTGGTATGTAAATCTTGCCAATACTATTTTACATTTATCACTTGACATGATCTCACAACCCTTTATGTTAGGGTTGTACAGCTCTGTGGTAGGTTCGAACCAAGTGGTGGTAGTGAGCTCTGAGGTACTGGAGGTACCTCCAAGAAAGAGGAGAAGAGTAGAAGAGAAGAGCACAAGGAGGAAAGTGGTGGCAATAAGCACAATTATCACAAGGAGCAAAGTGCTGGCAAGAACCAAGTATAATGTTTGAAACATTATGAATGTTGTTGTATTTGTGTTGAATAATGTTGGACCTATGCTATTTGGATGTTGCAATGCTTATTTGGACCAATATTGTTGTATTTCTGTTTCCAAGTATGTAGACTTTATTTATATGACATAAGAAGACTATTTGGTCAAACCTAACTTTGTTTATATGACCAAGGTTTTTCATTTTTTTTTGAATTTTTAAGATGATTTGACTATTTGGTCAAACCTAACTTTGACTAACATTTAAACAAGTTTTTCAAAAGAAAATGAAAAACTAAGCCTGGTCCTTCTTAGTCACTCCAAAATGAAGCTTTGGTGTGGTTTTTGAAACTTAAAACTATTCCAAACCTAAACCCCTTCTCTTCACCCATGACTTCGTACAACAGAGTTCGAGATATCGCATATTGTACACGAACCTTCTGTTTGAAACTATGTAGACCTTGTTTATCAACTTGAATCCTTAGTATATGACATAAGAAGACGATGTGAGAAGGTTTTTCATTTTTTTGTTTTTTTTGAATTTTTTATGCTCATTTGATTATTTGGTCAAACCTAACTTTGACCAACATTTAAACAAGTTTTTCAAAATAAAATGAAAAACTAAGCCTGGATCCTTCTTAGTCACTCCAAAATGAAGCTTTGGTGTGGTTTTTGAAACTTTTCATGATCCAAACCTAAACACCTTCTCTTCACTCTTGACTTCGTACAACAGAGTTTGAGATATCGCATATTGTACATGAACCTTCTGTTTGAAACTATGTAGACCTTGTTTATTGACTTGAATCCTTAGTATATGACATAAGAAGACTATGTGAGCAGGTTTTTCATTTTTTGAATTTTTTGAATTTTTTATGCTCATTTGACTATTTGGTCAAACCTAACTTTGACCAACATTTAAACAAGTTTTTCAAAAGAAAATGAAAAACTAAGCCTGGATACTTCTTAGTCACTCTAAAATGAAGCTTTGGTGTGGTTTTTGAAACTTTTCATGATCCAAACCTAAACCCCTTCTCTTCACCCTTGACTTCGTACAACAGAGTTGGAGATATCGCATATTGTACATGAATCTTCTGTTTGAAACTATGTAGACCTTGTTTATCGACTTTAATCCTTAGTATATGACACAATAAGACTATGTGTGTAGGTTTTTCATTTTTTAATTTTTTTTGAATTTTTATGCTCATTTGAGTATTTAGTCAAACCTAACTTTGACCAACATTTAAACAAGTTTTTCAAAATAAAATGAAAAACTAAGCCTGGATCCTTCTTAGTCACTCCAAAATGAAGCTTTGGTGTGGGTTTTTGAAACTTAAAACTATTTCAAACTCATTTGAGTATTTGGTCAAACCCTAGTCAAACTCGCTTCGAAACCCTGAACGATCCAACCCTACCGCTGAACAATGACCGTTGATGTAACCCTAAGGCTGAACCGCAGTCGTCCAATCGTCCTTCTAGAAGGAATCTGTGGGCAAGCTTGGGCGATCCGCGAGAAGCTCATCCAACTATTTGATTGGCTGGATGCTTTTTTCTCAACACAGATGGGTGTTCCGAGCAGGCACGCTAGATGGACTGTTGGGCCGTGTCGCGGTCTGTGCTCGTGTCTGTTGTGCAATGCGCGGGCACGCTAGGTCTCAGCCTTTCTAGGCATGCGCGGGAAGCGACGACATGGCCATGCATGCACAGGAAGCAAGGACGTCGCCATGCATGCGTGCCTCACCGCGGTGATTCGTCGCACCAGAGCCATTAAGTCGATTCAGATGTGCCATCCGCATGCATGCGCACCTCGCCACAGTGACTCAGCCACCTCCTCGATTCAGATTCACGCGCCGCTGCCTGCTCGATTCAAATCCACGTGCTGCCACCTGCTCGATTCAGTTCCACGCGCCGCCGCCTCCTTGATTAAGACACACGGATACACACGCGTTAGTACGCCCATCGTTTCATTGCCTAACCCTAACCCACCATTTCTATCCTATTTATACAACCCTTTTCCTCTCCCACACACCACCCAAGCCAGAGCAGAATTCTCCACTCCAAACACCGAGCTGGCCCTCCATCCTCTCGCCCCAAGCACCACCGAAGATGCAGTTCAATGGACCAACCTTTTGCCGGCCGCCTACCGTGCCGGAGCTATGCTACCCGGGAGGTGTCCTTGTGGAGAGCACACTCCGTGTGTGGGCGCAGTCGCGGTGGAGGGGCCCCGTCGAGCTCGCCCGCGGCTTCCTCACCTCCGGCTTTTCCCACCTCCTACGGGGCTCACCGGTGATGTATCTCCTCAACGATGTTTATGATGGCGTCGCCCTCAAGTTTCTCACGGTCACCTTCAGCAACCCGTTTGACGCGTACGCGCTGCTCGGCCAAGTATTTTGGTGTGGCTGCGAGTCAATCTTCTTCATGACGTACAACATCGCATCTTCCCGACCCCAAACCAAATGTACTGCCTCCCCTACGAGGAGGATGAGTGAAGTTGAAGATGGAGGTGGTGAAGGTGGCCAAGGTGCAAGATGAATATGTTTGTGAATCTACCTTCGAGTTTTTAGTTTCATCGTGTTTATTATGTTTTTCTATGTTGTGTGTCGTATCGTGTCCGTGGACTTATCTATGTAATGGTGGTCGCATTTGCATCTTATTTATCTTGTGTAACCATTTGTGTGTTCAAAAGTGTTCGTGTTCGTGTCCAAAGATCTCATTATTATGTGTTGAAAATTTTCACATGGTTACCAAACTAGTCTATAAATTGGGTAACAACTAACTAGTAGTGGACGTGTTAGAAGTTTATTACCAAGTTAGTCTACAAATAAACACTACCTTTATTACCAAGCTAGTCTACAAATAAACACTACCTTTATTACCAAGCTAGTCGCACCATCAAGTTATTCAAATGAATGGTGTGTTAAAGTTCCCAAAGATAAAAAAGTGGTGTGTTGAAAAATGTTTGTGACCAAATGATCTTTATGTGTGTTGAAAAGTGGCCAAAAATCATTTATCTATGTATAAAAATACAACATGCTCGTGAAAATCACAAACACGACATGTGTTTTTAAGCCCTAAACCCAAGCACGATCTATAGGTAGCGTTCTTCCCTTTGCTTCTCGGCATATTTCTATCTGTCCCACTAGTTACCAGTGCAACCCTTCACACTATCAAACCACGCGGTCATGTGTTCGAATCCTAGCCGCACCCCACCTTTTTTGTTTATTTTCCAACCCTTCTCATTTGCTCACTCTGAATGTGCCTAATTCGATGGAGTTGGCCCATTAGTCAAGCCGACACTAGCCTCTCGGCTCTGGGATACTTTTTTACAGGAAGTTTTTTCCATTTCTTTTCCCTTACAAATGATAACAAGCCATTTCTCATTTCAAGCATTTTTCATACTATTTCAAACTTAGAAATTCCTCCCAAATTCATGCCTTTTCATACAATTTCAACATTACACCCAGTGCAATTACCATACCACCTACAAATGCCTGAATGTAATTGCAAATTTGTGATTTCTCTTCGATCTCTCTAATCTTCTGGTTCATCCTAATTAGCTCAGTAACTACCTCCCTATCAATGAGTTCTCTGCCATCTGTCTCCTCTGCTAGAGCTCGCACTGCGACCGCTATCGTCTGTGGCAGGATTGGCAACCAGTCTTTGTGCTCTTCGATAAGCTCATTCATCAGCTTCTGCGCTAGAACATCGACCCAAAGGAAGAATCATTTCATCTTCAAGCACGCTAAACAGATCAACCCCCGTATTTCTCAAGGATCCCGATCACAAAAATTGCGAAAATGCGCTTAATTCTCTTACCCCATTCGCGCTGCACATGTAGAACGGACGATTGGTGTTCTTGGATGTGCGTGAAAGCCTCCGATGGACGCCCGCCCGACACCGCGGATAGAGGAAGATCGACATCTCCACGCACACTAAATTCTCGATCCGCGAGGTGGCACGGGAGCTTGAGGAAGACATGGAGATCGATTCCTGCTCACCGTTGCGAGCTCCTACCCCGTCCCCTACCTCCAACCCTGTCCCCGGCCTCCAATTCCTGCTCAACGTTGCGATCTTCGCCGACGTGTTCCGCTGGTTTTAACATGCACGGCCAATAGTTATCTACGCGGTCCCACAGGCGGCAACAGTGATATTTTTGAAATGTGTCTCCGCCTGGCCCCACGTGCGCAGTCCTACAGGCGACAACGATTGAGTTAAGAACATTGACCTGGCAGAAACGGCATCATCGACGGAACGAGTTCGGCCGCCCGAAGCAGTGGTAAAACTGAGAACGATTTGGCTCTAGTGGCAAAACTGAGTACATAGACACCTCAAGTGGCAAACGAATAAATAACCGGTTAAGTTATCATCATGGTTTTCTAAGATAGAAACTATGTCTCAACATAGTGGATGATGATCATCCTTTTCTTTCTTTGAACCATTGATGTTTAACTAAATACGATTCCTAATTTGAGTTATCAAGGACAAGTTCCTTAATTAACTTCTATTCTGAAACTCTTTTTAGAATGCTATAAGGAATACTACATAATATTGTAATATACTTATTATCAACTCCTACTCCCTATAAATCATTATTTATCGGTACTTGCGCTTTTATTCTTAATGTGTCTTATACACACTTGAGAATCACTCCTTTAAGCTCCCACTCAAAATATGTTCCCAACATATTTGGGTATGAGTCACTACTCTTACTCAACATATGTTCCTACATATTTCAATTTGAGACTTATTTTGCTCCCACTCAAAAATATGGCATTCACATATTTTTTTTAGGAAGACTTTCATAGCTCCCACTCAATTTCATGCAAATTGCATATCCACTCACTATTTTGAACAACTTCAAAATCCGTTGATAAACTATCAAACTAAGAGTTTTATTATGAGACAGTAGTACCTTACTAGTTTTAAATCCACTAGCCTTTCAGCACACTTGAATTAAATTCATTTGAATTTGTCCAATACTTTATTCATGACAAATCATGCTTTTGGCATTCACCCCTTTTTCCACTATGGCTTTGCAGTCATTTGGGAAAATCCAAGTAACCCCTTTTTACTTGTTAAGATTCAGCAACAAGTTGCTTTCTAATCTTAAGTGAATTTTGCTTTAGGGTTTCTCATAATTTTAGTTTACCATTATTTCCGTAGTTGTTCGTAGGTATGTCACATTTCGGTAATCATGACAAATGATTCACAAATATCTCCATACGGGATATGGGGTACATTTTGAATCCTACTTTGTGTAGTGAAACCATCAGTGGGGAAAACACAATGATCATTATCATTGATTCATTCCTTTTTGAAGAGAATCGTTCAGGAACGCTTTCCATTGCGCTTCTCAACACTCTGATGCAGGGTTTTGAATCCTCATCATGTTTTCCACTATCTTCCAATAGCTTCATAATCGATAAATATCACTGAATGTAAACTTTCCTGAGAATGCACCAAAATTCAAGCAATACTAGTTTTGCTTCCCTTTTGGTTCTAGCCATGGCTATCATATTCATAATTTCCAACGAATACTCTACAAGGATTTATTATCTATTGTTTTTGTTATATCAAATAACCCCAAAACTTTCACGACGATCCATACAATATATGGCACCGATCTCATGAATTTAGATGGTTCACTATATATTCTAATTGAGTGCTAAGTATTTCTAACTAATGGTCTTTACATCTACACTACAACGATTTATTTGGTGCCATCTATTCACCCACTTCATATCTAATATCACATTATGATGCTTTGCATTTTGACGTTTCAAACGCTTTGCATTCCACAATTTTATTTATGCCACTCTTATAAAGTCGAATTTCATTACTATTGATCAAATCGTAGTAATTAGATTCTCTTTTATCTTCAGTACCCTTTATTGATGAAATAATTTGATCATATCAAATAGTTTCATGCTCATGTTTCCTTTGGTAAACATCTTTACAAAATTTAAACAATCATATAATGATAATTACCATTTCGTTGAAATATAATACATCGAATATGTAGTTTCTTTCAACCATTCACCAAACACTTTGTATTCATGCAATACAGGGTGTTCAAGTTATCTTTGCCGAACTTAGGCATGATTCATATGTGACAAGAAATCAAAATGACTTTCACATATTATCAACATAACTTTGAATTTAAACAATGGTTTCATTCAAAATGAATGTATCATTAAGTTGGGTAATTTTCAAGGTATTTTCAAGATTTTACAAATGTTCATGTATTCTAAATTAGTTTCATAACCAGGACAATTCACAAAGAATCAAACAAGATATGACCACGAATAGAAATCATTCATAAAAGTGGAACAACTATTTGTTACAAACTCTTATGAATAACCGTCTCACGAAGTGTGAGACACATTAAAGAAGTTCATAATCTATCTATTACAATAATCATCCAAAAACATAAACTAAGTGATAAACGTCGAGGGAGAGTGTTGTTGGCCATCATCATCATGCTCTCCATCAACACACAACGTCACCTCCTCTCCAGCAAGCACCTCTCATGCAGAAGGACCCGTTTTCAGCAAAACAGAACAAGTATCAAATATACTTAACACTGCAATATGTGTTTGCAAGATTATACCATTTATAAAACTATATATCAAATATATACCTTCTTCATCGATGACCTCTCTGACAACGGGTTCAACCATCACATCCCTGAAATGTGATATGAACTCGTTGAAATCCTGTGTTTCCGCGTCGCCTCTCATAATGTAAATCCTGACATGTGCTTGGTAGCTTGGTGGTAGCGACCACAACAACACGCCTATTGCAAAAGAGCTTGCGAACCAGTTGTCCAGGAAGTATGCAAGACTCATGTATGCATCATATATGCGTACCAAGTGATCATCAAGTGAAGAGTTCTCCTCCATCTTTATGGAGAGGAAATCTCCCATCAGCTCATACTCCCATATGCGCACTTGTTCCACGAAATGTGATCTAAGCTATGCCATAACCATTTGGGGATTAAGACTTCCCACAATCGGCCATAGCCCATCATCCATTTTGAGGCGCATCGTCACTGATATGAATGTGGCCATCACATGACAACAGCAGCGGTGATCCCGCTGGTCCTGGGTCTCATGAAAATAGGGCTGCTCCAAATACATCTCGCAGATCATGTAGTCGGCGACGTCATAATCGCTAAGGAGATCATGGAGACGCATAACCCACACAGAAAGTTGGATTCATCTAACTAGAGATTTTCTCCTTTTAACCACTTGTCAACAGGGAAGGTAACATTGGGGAGAACCATTTTCAACATTTATAATTGCAAAAGGAATTTAGACTAAGTTTATAATTAAATGAGTTAATAATAACTCCACTAAAAACACCTATTCCCTAAAGGGTTCTAGTGATTACACGACCCCTTTTCCCCACATCTCCCCCGATCGTCACGTCTATCAGTGTGGGTGCTAGGGTGGACGCCTAAATGTCGGTCACATCATTCATGTGACTCGTGCTCGATCTTTCGACCATCCGTGTTCCGAGGCCATGTCTACACATGCTAGGCTCGCCAACTCAACCTTAGTGTATTCGCTGTGCAACGTACATGGCTTACACCCACTATATGCGAATGTAGATATGTCTGCCACCCGATCATCATGGCGATGCCTCATATCGAAGAACTTTCTTGGTGGTGCACACTAAGGGAGAACATAATCATTGGTATTTTAATAGGGATCATCTTATTAGGCTACCATCGAGTATCTAATACTAGCACACAATAAGATATACAAACAATAACATTGAATGTAAATGCAATGTGATATGTTCCTTCATGTCATCATCTCCATGGCATCACCGGATTTCGGTGCCAGGGTTCCGGCGCCATAGACACCAGGGTACCGGTGCCTTTCCGGCAGGGTAGTCTGTCACCTCCATGACTGTCTACTACTACTTCGTAACATAAGGTAATTACTTTAACTTTGCCACAACCATATGACAAAGCAACGCCCCATGCAAAACAAACTTAGATGCCTCTACTTTATCTTTGCATGTTTTACGTGGCTGAATGGGCTTTCGCACAAGAACCGTTCTTACCTACGAACTTTCACCACAACGCTGATCAAGTAGTTGTCTATACTACACCCCTTTCAGGGCCGTCCATTGCAAATGGTATACTAACTAATGCGAGAGAGACAGACACCCCTAAGGCACTTTATACAGTACAAGCCATATGTCAAGCGTGGACCAGTCTCACGAATGAACGCGTGAAGTCGGTTGGGGGCCGCTTCATCAAGCATTACTGCAGTATACACAAGTACACGTGGGAGGGTAACAACTAAAAGATCAACACCCACACGCTACATCTTGTGTGTTCTACTCATTCTAGCAATACTACACATAGATCTAGCTCTGATACCACTATAGGGGTTCGTGTATGAAAACAATAAAATTTTACCCTATGCCCTTGAACCCGTGATGCTGCCAGGACTTATATATTAGTAATGCAGTAACGGGAGGAGCTTTTCGCGAACTTACCCTTGTAGACCGAAAAGCGTTGTCAATGCTCAGGGGAGCGTGGTTGATGTAGATGAGCCGAAGCCGACCTCAAGGTCATGTTGAAGTCCTTGCGCTCCTGCGGCTCCAATGACTCCTTGTGCCTCAAGTGTGACACCTCGCGGGGAGTTACATGCATCTGGTGCCTGGCGATGACTCCCGCTTCCCCGATCCAGCAGCAGTTGCGGAAGTAGAGCTCCTGGATCCAAATCCCGTAGCATGATGGTGCTCTGCAGTGAAGATGTCTCTCGTTCGTGCAGTACGAACTTGGGACCACGGTCATGGGAGAGAGAGAGAGAGGGAGAGAGAGAGAGAGGGAGAGAGAGATATATATCAATTGGGGGTCTCCCCAAAAGTGAGGAAACCTTTATTGAATATTGTGTTGTATTTTCTAGTCAAAATACCCCACTATATATAGGGGGAAGGGGAGGTACTACCTCCCTCAAAGTCCCGGGGTGGGACTAAAGGAGGGGGGGGGGGGTGATGGCTATGAAATATAGCCATCTACGTCCACATTTAAACTGGATATTATTCATATTTTTTATGAAATATCCCTCTAAACCCTACCACTAATGCCTAATGATCAAAGGGGTATGCAATCCTTTCTTTCTATTTTTCCCTGCGCAGATAATGACGTTTGATGATGGGAATCACAACATTAAAGTCAAAGATACGAGATTACTAACAACCCGAAGAAACCAGGGGTCGTGAAGTGGTGACAAACGCTTTAACGACCAACTATACGGCGGGAATAAAATTCCGGCCGTATAGTTCTGGTCGTATAGTTGCCATCGACACTGCTAGGACAAACGGAACAACTTTCGTGAAGGGACCCCTATATAAAGAGGCTTCGAGCAATGAGAAATAGCCTCGCTAGATCGCCAATAGCCCCAAGAAACCTACATCCACCATACCGAAGAGCCACCGGAGGAATAGACTTAGATCTAATCTCCAAACCCTTCTCCACCACCATAGCCATATTCCACCACTTGTAATAGCATATCTCATCTTAGATTGGCGACACTATAAGAATATTCGATATCAATCTCATGATTTCAATTGCAGTGTTTATGATTGTTGATTTCATCTCTATACGCGAGTAATTCTCATTGGGCTAAGGGCTTCGGCCTAGCCATGTAGCTTTTGTGTATGTTATTTATCATAGATGTGATCATGTATTAGTTTGTATGACATGATGCTTATTGTATCCTCTCTTGCCTCAATCCAAGGACTTGTCGGGTACCCAAGACCCCGAGGATTGAGCCAGGTATAGGGAGTATGAGTAATGACTAATCTGCAGGTTGGGAACCCTAGTGATATAAGGGGTATTACGACTGTATGTGAGGGATTTACTTGGGATTAACGTTGACGTAAGTATGTATATCATTAGTTCTATTTATTCTATGGATGAGACTAGTAGGTTATTGCTATAAACAGTTGCGAAGGCAATAGAAATTATGGATGCACTACCCACATATAATTATCTTGCTCTAACAATTACATGCGTACTTTATTATTATCTTTTGTTCCCATCAGATGTTTTGTGCAGCTACAGGTGAAACCGAAAGCTCTAGGCCCTCTCTCTCCATCATCGACAACAACAAAAGACAGCAAACTCTTGGTCTGGTAAAACACAAAAGAATTCTAAAACTCCCGAAGGTCTGTTAAAGTAACTTCACTACGCTTTCTGCTTCCGGAGGATTCGATGACCTAGGTCTACTAGGGAAAAAGACCTATACTACATCTATAATCCGGATCAAAGGTATTAGGGGCAGCCGCCGGCCAGCCCTAGTGGGCCCCACATGGGTGGCCAAGGCCTAGCCGGCCACCCCCTTCCTCCTTTGTCCTCTTGCCTTTCCCTCATGGACCCTTCTCCCTCCGGAATTTGGCCCATTAAGGCTTTTGACCATTAATTGATTTCTCTTTTATTAAATAATTAAATCAATATTTAACATTCATTCACATATTATTCAATCTCCGTGGCTATGTAACACCTTCCACCTCTACTCCGGACATCCTCCGGACTTACCTAAACCCTTCCGGTTTTCTCTCTTCTCTTCTTTGGTGATTCTATCGATCCTGTAAACACTCTCTAAGCATCACCAAGCCCTTAAGGTGATACCCCACGGTTCGAGAACACTCCAGACATGGCCAGGACACTCCCTGACCAATGATCGATAGAGGGACCTAGATGTCCATGTGACCCCTGTGCATTCCACGAAGATCTTTCGTCGTTTGAACCTTGACTGTCGCGTCTTATTCCTTTTGTCTCTCAATACTTGCATTGTCCGAGATCTGATCAATGACATCACCATGTGGTGTTCAATCTCGTTACCGACATATGCTACTTGAATCATTTTGACAAGTGATATCCCTGTGATCAAATCACACGCTACACAGCTATTGGATATAACTTCTTCGAGTGGGCCCTCGAGTATTTTTCCGTTACGCGGATAGACAAATCCCTCTCTTGACATATATTGCCTCTACTGTTCCTCTGAATACCTAAAAACACCTTTATGATCATTGCATTACCAAGTGACGTTTGATGCTATCTAAGCACTCTCGCGAGACAGTGATTGATATAGCCTCATGGTCTAAGGAATAGTCTAATAGGTCTATTCTAATCATCATAACTTGAAATTCATGACATGATCCGATCATGATGTTTAGGTGGGGTATTGGTTCATCATCTCATTCACAGAATGAGATGACTCCATTTCCAACTGGCATAATGCCACATGATCAGGAAACCTTGATCATCTGTTGACCAATGAACTAATGACTAGAGTTTCACTGGGAACCCCTGGTTGTTTATATATCACATGTGTATTGATGTTTCCTTTCAATACAGTTATAGCATGATATAAAACTTAATCATAAACTTTATGAAATATGATAATAGTCCTTATTACTATTTGTCTCTAGGGCATATTTCCAACAATAGTTCATCACAAAGCTCTTATAGCTAGGGCATCGAGTGCAACACCCTATCAATCGCAAGCTCCATCGGGATTTTGCAATCCAGGGCATTCAAACACTTAACGTAGCCAGACATTTTGACTACGTGTTCACTAATACTGCTATGCTCTTCCATCTTGGCAGAGAAGAAGAGCTTGGAAGCATCATACCTCTTCGCCCGAGCCTGTGGAGCAAAGATAGCTTTGTGATCGTCAACAATCTCAAAAGTATTCATCTTCTCAAAATGCTTTTGAAGCTCCGGCTCCATGGCATAGAGAAGTCCACTCTGGATGAGGGAGAAAACATCCTCCTTGGACAGACAGACATTCTTTTCATCCTGGGAGGCGGAATCTACAGGCTTAGTTGGAAGCTCAACCTCGATGACATAATTCAACTTGTAGGGGACTAGGAGGATCCTAATATTCCGGAACCATGCGGTGAAGTTGGTTCCATTAGTTTTCAGCTTGTCCTTCTCGAGGAAAGTGCTAAGGTTGAAGGTGGGTGGGCGAGACATCTACAATGGATTTGCAAAGTGTTTAGATGTTCATAATAATGAGTTAAAGTTTTAAATTATCTTCCTAAACTAAAACAAATGAACTCCCACTCAAACGAACACCCCTCCATTCGTCACATGACCCTAATCCACTACTCCACCCTCGATCGTCAGAGCTGGCAAAGTAGTTTCAAAGGTGGACATTCCCTAATGTCGATCACATCAACCATGTGATTCATGCTCGACCTTTTAGTCTCTTGTATCCCGAGGCCATGTCTACACATGCTAGGCTCGCTAGCTCTAACTTGTGTGTATTTGCAGTGCAACATGGCTTACATCCACTGTATGCGAACGTAGATATGTCTGACACCTGATCGTCACGGCGTACCTCATACCGAAGAACTTTCTTGGTGGTGCACACACAAGGGAATACGATAACTGGAATCCTGTGAGGGATTATATTACTATGCTATCGTCGAATATACTATCATACTAGCATAATAAGATGCACGAAGTGATACTTCATAAAGTAAACGTGTTATGACGTGGTTGCAGCATCTTGATCACCATCAAGAGCTCTAATGGAAGTTTCACAAACTTGTAATTGCCACATATCAACACAAGCCCCTATGCAAAAATAAATATAAACGCCTCTATATTACGGATCGAAGATCACACAACGGTAGTGTGAAGGTAGAGAACTCAAAACCCAAGAGGTCCTCTCCAATATTACGGAGAAGTCC
Organism: Avena eriantha; assembly: GCA_910589775.1. Lineage (NCBI taxonomy): Eukaryota > Viridiplantae > Streptophyta > Magnoliopsida > Poales > Poaceae > Avena > Avena eriantha. Next base: position 77,475,863 of record OU342743.1, read on the forward strand.
TCAATGAAAATGAGAGATAGAATGAGAGCGAGAATGGGATGCCTCCAAGGGGAGGCGGGAGACCCCTATATATAGTGGGAGGATAGGGTGCACCCCCAAGGGGCAGGTGGTGTGGGACTAATGCCCACACCCGTCGGCCACCATGGGGCAGCCGTCAGCCCTAGGTGGGCCCCACTTGGGTGGCCCACCAAGCCCTGGCCGGCTGGCCCTCCTCCCAAGGCGCATTGCCCCTTTGGGCCTCCCCTCCGAGTGAGGCCCATTAGCAATGGGCTGCCTTTAAAAATAAAATAAAATATATATTTTAATGTTAATTCTCCAATTAACATAAAATACATATATTAGTATATTCCTTCACTCTAGAACACCTTCCGGACCCCCTCCTATCAACATCGGATGTTACTCGGAACTATTCCAGTTTCTCTCTCTATTTCTCCTATGATACCGCATATATCCCAAAGCATCCCCACCCTTAAGAGTGACATCCTTCGGTTCGAAAACACTCCGGACATAATTGAGACATCTCTCACATCAATGATCATTAGAGGGACCTGGATGGCCATGTTGACCCCCGTGCATTTCATGAATCTTATCGCTCGAATTGTAAAAGTCGTTTCCCGTTCCCTTTGTCATTCGATACCTAGTTGATCCGAGACTTGATCTTCGGTATCCCCATACCTTAGTTCGGTCTCGTTATCGATAGACTTAGTTACTCGTTCCCATGTCATTGCATTCCGTGACCAAGTCACATGTTTGCAAGCTTTGTTAATGCAACGTCACCGAGATGGCCACATGTATCTATCTGTTACATGGATTGACAAATCCTGGTCTTGATATGTACTCTTTTACGCGTCCCTTTAGAAAACCTGAGTAGCACCTTTTTGATCACCCTGTCACGAGATGATTCTTGCTACCATCAAAGATTCCTCCAGAACGGTGATTTGCACTATCTCACAGTCTAAGGATCAAGTTGCGAGGTTTTATGTGTTTATCATCAACGTTGAACTTTGTAAAAAGATCTCATTAAGATATAACTGTCAGATGTTTGGCTATCACATCATTCAACCAATGATGTGACCTCATTGTCAATTGGCATAAATGCCCATGATCTTGAAACCCAGATCATCCTCATGACCAATGAACTAGTTTACTAGAGGTAACTACAGACACGGTTTGTTTACATACCACACGTGTATTAATGTTTCATATTAACATAGTTATAGCACAGTATAAAACATATTATAAATATACAAGAGATATATCAAACAATACACTTTATTATTTGCCTCTAGGGAATATCTGCTTCACCTCCAACCCGGCCTTCATGATATTCTCCACCTCTAACTTCACCATGGATCAAAAGTCACCTGGTGGCAACAAAGGACAGAGCTTCGCACCACTCCCTCCTGAACAAAATGGTCGGAATAAAATATGGGCGCGCACGACCGAATACCACCCGATCTAGTGAACTACAGGCATAGGAGCACTGGTACATCGCCGACGAAGCCTTCCAGAACTTCCCCCTCCAGCTAGATCAATGACTAGCCTCAGGAAGGTAATCATCTTCACACAAGAGGAACCCTAGGTCGAGCCACCTTTATTCGACCGATCGACCAACTTCGACGGAGGAGAGGCCACCACCACCATGCCCAGGCTCGAAGCCCCAAGTGACCTCATGAAGCCGGACGAACCCAGAAGCCACCATGTCACCGGCGATGACAGATCCGATAGAAACCGGCCGAGATCAGGCTCGAGGCCAACTCCCGCTCCTTCCATCACCATCTGGAGATGAGGCCAGGGGGATAGCGCCGCCCTTGCCGACAAACTCCCGCCGCCTACTGTCTAGGCCGCTGACCGCTGTCGTCCGCCATCACCGTCCTTGGCGAGGGCGTGGGGGCGCAGCCGCGTCGCCGAGGCTTTGCCTGGCGACGGAGCCGATGCAAACGTGTTGGGGGAGGAGTGGTGCGGAGCTGTTCGGGACGGCCGGTGGCTACACCCCAGTGCGGCACGGGCGCCGCCGCACGGGGTCGGGAGGGGATATTAAAAATTGGGATAATTAGACAATTGAATAAGCCTTGGAGAGTGATGTTGATTGGGAATAAAAGGAACAGATTTATGTGGTGATACTTGGTGTGGATCTATGCCCCGGAAAATAAAATTTCCAATTTCTTTGAAAACTGTAATAAATAAATGATCTATGTGGCCTATATGGCAAGTATAAGGTGGATAGTGATCTTTAGAAGATGGTGGAATCCTACTTTAGTAGATCAATTGAGGAAGTTGCAGAGTATGCTTGATAGTTTTGCTCTTAATGATCCCCGAGATGTCCCCAAGTGGAAATGGAAAAAAATTGGTCAAAGTTACTGCCGAATACACGTATAATATTTTTTTTTAGTAATGGCATTGATAGATCATTTAGACACTTTCCGAAAATTTAAGATTCCTTTGAAGATTAAAATGTGGATGTTGTTGATATGGCACAATGCTACTACCACAAAAAAATATGGCAAGGAGGAACTAGATAGGTAACACTAAATGTCGGTCTTGCAATGAGAAGAATACCATACTTCATCTTTTCTTCACGTGCGCAACTGCCAAGTATGTATGGGTGTGGTGGGGAGAACTATTGGTGCCAACAATAGACCTGGTTCATTCTCACAATATTTCTGGTGGATTTCCATCTTACCTACCAGCAAAAATGTTACCTTCTTGGCAGTGATCTGCTAGGATATCTGGAATTTGAGAAGCAAAAGAATGCTTTGCAACAAAAATAGATGCCTTATAAAACTATTATGTATATATGCTTGCATGTCCATAAACTACTGGGCTTGTCTTCCCTCTAAGAATGGTCAACAAACTCTACGAATTGGTGATGCTGCTCCACAACATATGGCGATGGGAGGAGAAGCGTCTAGAGAAGTTATTTTTCATTCAAGCCGTGCAATGATTCTAGATACTCATGTGGCAACCATGACACCTTATTAGACAAGACATGCAACGGATGAGGAGGGAAGTTGATTGGAGCAGTGTGATGCTACTTTTTTGAGGTTTAAGGCAGTCGTATTTGTGGGCTAATTAGATAGAAATAAGAGTGTTCATGTACATAGTTATGCTTTTATAATGATGACACTACAAAGCTACCATAGGAACATCTCTAGGATCTGTGGAGTGGGCATAAGCTAGTTGGGAGATTTCATCCTTTACTAACATCGCCACCTCTTTGTGCGAAAGATGTTAGAAATATGCCCTAGAGATAATAATAAAGTTATTATTATCATATCTCTAGCTCATGGTAAATTTTTATGTTCCATGCTATAATTGTATTAACATGAAACGTAATACTTGTGTGGTTTCATAAACAACACCGAGTCCCTAGCAAGCCTCTACTATGCCAGCTTGTTGATTAATGTTGGTTACGATTTACTAAGCATGGACATGAGTTGTCAATTAATAATGGGATCATGCCATTAGGAGAAGGACATGATTGATAGACTTAAACTAAGCAAAGCAATTAGACGGTGGAACAATGTTTCAATTGCATAGTTGTTTATTGTCTAGTATCCTATTCCCCAGACCATTAGATTATGTTACTCCCGAGTAATGTAAGAATACTTTTGGGGAGTCAACCATCACTTCATAAATGGGTAATCACAAAGGTGTTTTTCATGTATTTCGGAAAGTTCTTACTGAGTTGCATGAATCAAGATTGAGATTTTTCCATCAATGTGACGAAAAGATATACTCTGGGCCCACTCGGTAATGCACATTATATATCTCTTGCAAGATATACCAATGTGTTTGATCACAATAAATGGTGTGTTACGGATAGAGTACAAAGTACTTGTTGGGAACGAGATTGAACTAAGTATGGAGATACTGATGATCAAATCTCGGGCAAGTAAGATATCTCGAGAAAAAGGGAATGGAATTCTAGACATCATGGTTCAACCAATGATGATATTCGTTGAATGTGTGGGAGTTAATATGGGCATCCAGGTCCTCCTAATAATTATTTATCATAGAGGTGTCTCGATCATGTTTGCATGTTCTCAAACCCATAAGGTCACACACTTAACGTTTAGTAACGCTAGGGTAACTCTGAGATACTAATGATGGTGAGATCAAATATTGCTCTTACTCTCAGATGGGATCCATGACATCACAACGAGCTTTTGGAATGGTATGGAGATAAAGATTCACATAAGGAAATATGGATTTAGGGTTCCATAAAAGTTTAGGATTTTTTGGTATTGTATCATGAAGGTTCTTAGGGTCCCATGGTGGGGCCTACATTCTCAGAGGATACACACTAAACTGAAAGGGGGTCACCCCAGCCTACATGGGCCAAGGCGCCACAACTCCAAAGTCCCATGAGTCAAAGGGAAAGGAAACCTTAGGGGATGATGAGTGGGAGGTGCCTTAGGGAGAGGAGGGGGGTTTCCCCCTTGGCCGTTGCCCACCATCGTGGGAGGCAAGGAGGCCCTCTTGGATGGCCCCTACCTATCTAAAGAGAGGGGAGGGTCGCATAGGGCATCCCTTTTGGCCACCAACCTCTCCTCTGCTCCACCTTCCTCCTCCTCTTGCACGAAACAAAGCTCTATTGGTGGATCTCTCCACCATAGAACTGCCACCGTTCAGATCTCATCTACCTCTCATGTATGCTTGTTGAATTAAGAAGGGGACATGTTGCTGCGCCATACGTGTGCATATCTCGGAGACGCCGCTCATTGTAGTATTGGATCGGTTGGATCACGGACGGTGATGGGTTCGTTGCATGAAAACATTTTTTCCTACAAAGTAGCAAGAGGAAACTCAAAAAGATCTAATCTAGGAGATGCAAGTAACGAGAAGATATATCTAATATACTTACCCCCGAAGAACACGAGCGGTTAATGGTCTATAGATCGTGGGTGATGTAGTTGTTCGCTTGTGTAGGTTCAAACCAATGGAGTCCTGCAACCCGGCATCACCTCCATAGTATGCACATGTTCCCCTTGGTGGCGTATCCTCCTTATTGATCTCGCAAGAGAGATAATATTGTGCAACTATGGTGGAGAAGGAATTCTGCAGGGCTTCGTCGTGCTCTATTCCAGAGGAGGAGGGAAGTATTTGGAGGAAGAGGGGAGGCGGCAGCCATAGAATTTGGGTGTGGCGCCTCCTGCCCGTCCCCTTCCTTTTATAAGCGGGAGGGGGATGCATTAACTTGCCCCCCTCCAAGTTGGTGGGTGCCGACGACTAGGAGGGATGGGAAACCCTCTCCATCCCACGCGCCCCTTCTAGGTTTTTCATACCCTAGGCTGCATGGGCCTAGGTGGCAGTGGCGCCTTGGCCCACTAGGGACGAAGTGCCCCCACCTAGGCCCATGTGGCGCCACCTCGCAGGTGGACCCACATATTGACCCTCCGGAAACTTTCTAGAACATTTTGTCTCACAGAAATATTTTGAACTTTTCCCGGAACCCTAAAATAAACTGTCTATATACTTCTCTTTACCTTTAGACCATTCCAAAGCTCCTCATGGTATCAAGTATTGGGAATATGCCCTAGAGGCAATCATCCCAATTTATTCATAAAGTTATTAAGTTGTCCTAGTATGAATATTTGATATGTATCATTGAATATGTGATTCGGTTGTGGAACTATATATTCATGTTGTTCATACTAGATGTGCTTGGCCATTGAGGTTGTGCTAGACATACAACTTAGACTAATTTGAAAGTTGGTTGATGACTAGGTTCCACTTGTCATGGGCATGGTGATGCTATTCCGACTTACACGAATTTGGCTAAAGATTTTAGCAAGTCGGACTGACCCATATTGAGATACGACAAACATTTCATCATTTGTATGTCTTAATCAATGTAATCCTTAGACCTGAGGTTGTCACACAATCCAATTTGTGGATCAACTGAGACTTAGGTTCTATCAAACGTTGTCCTGTAACTGGGAAGTTATAAATGCAGAGTCCGGGTCGGCTGAGAATCAAGCTGCGTGATGTGGATAACCAAGATATAATTTTGTTGAGAATCAAACAACTTGATTCTCAACTTGATTCCATCCCAGTATGTATAAAGTTATTTTGATTCTCAGCCCGAGTGCTGACAAGCATCTGCTTAGTTTCATCGTCAGGACTCTCTCATACGGCTGTCGCCTCACCAACACCAGCAAGCTCAAGCTGATCGGCTAAAGCAATGCTGACATGGCCGGCGACATCGAAGAGCACTAGTGGCTTGATCTTCTTCCTTGATGGAAGTAGGTGAGCTGGCAATCCCAGAAACAGAAGGTGTTGACATTGTCATCGTGCGAGGCGGAGTATATCTCTACTACCATCGCAACATGCCAGGGCGTGTGGCTCAGTTGGATGCTAGGTGATCTCATTGGAGAGGAACCTGGAGAAACTACCATCCACGTCGATAACAAGTCGGTGATTCAACTCTGCAAGAACCTAGTGTTCCACGACAGAAGCAAGCATATCGAGACGCGATACCACTTTGTCAGGGAAAGCGTCGAGAACAGCAAGACCGTCGTGGAGTACGTGCATACCGATGAGTAGCTGGCAGACATTCTCACCAAGTCCCTCGGGTGGCTCAAGTTCCAGGGTCTGCGCCGAGAAGATCGGCATCGTTGAGGTCGGGAACAAGTAGATTAGGGGGAGTTTGTTGAATAAATCTATTGTTAAGGTTTTAGTTTCAGTTAAGTTCAGATAAATATTTAGGGGTTCAGCAATATTGAATTCGATTAGGACCGAGCCACGACTTGTTTGCGCCGCGTGGATCTGCTGCGCCAGATTCGTTCACCTTGATCGTGGGATGGCACGATTGCGGATAAATGACGAGCAAGGACACGATCGGTTACCCTTACTGTTGTCGAGTAAGAAAACCTGAAAGCTAGTTGGCAGCACAAAAAAACCTCTCCTAATTTGTGTTTAATTTGTTTAAATTATTTTGTGATGAGTTTGATATAGTTTGTTGCCTATATGTTGCGTTTTGTAGAAGAGAGACATGTGTGTGGTGTCCTAGTTTAAGGCATCTGAAATTAAAATAGTGCCTTATTTTACATCGTCTAAAACGACTGCCCGCATACTTCGTGTCTACTCTCTCCGTTTCAAAATATAAGATGCTTTAGCTTTGTGCAAGTAGTGTATCTAGACCACCTTTAGTGTCTAGGTTCATTCTAAATCTAAATGAATATAGACATTAAAAGAGGTCTAGATACACTTCATTCGCAACGCTAAAACGTTTTATATTTTGAAAGGGAGGAATAAAAGCTAAAAAAAAAGTTGCTCATTTTTTGCCATGTGTTGGAGGTGCTCTGACTATGGGTATTTGAACAGTAGGGCAGGGTTCCACGAGAGAAACCACTCTCGGCATCGGAGAGCGCCTCCATGCATCTTTCGGTGTTGCTGGCGAGCTGGTGAGTGATCACGTAGGGGTCGTTTCATGCAGCATTCGCCGGTATTAATTCGGCACGCATGCATAGCTCGTTCGCTCGCTGTAGCGGTCTCGGAAGCCGGCCGGAGCTACAACTACCGGATCCGTCGTCCATCGGTTCTGATAGCGCAAGCAAGCTTTCAGCAGCCAGGCGCCGTGACGACGTATCAGCTACTACTCCCTCATCCGTTCGGAAATATAAGCCCTTTTAGATTTGTGAATCGAATGTATCTAGATATTATTTAGTATATAGGTTTCTAGAGGTTTGAAGTAAACCTGTACACTAAAAAGTGTCTAGATACATTCGTTTTATAAAGGTAGAATGTCTTATATTTCCGAACGGAGGGAGTACTAGGCTACTGGCTAGCCTGGCGTTGAAAAAAATGAGTCTGTTTTGAAGCTTGTACTAGTAGCCTGGCCGAATTTGATCTACTAGCTAGCCGCCGGTGCATTGGTTGGCCGGAGCTAGTTGCCGAGTTTTGATAGGCCCCATAAATACACTAATCTTCATTAATTTACCTGATTTTGGCCGGCCCGGATCGACCGGAATGAGCGATAGGGGAGTAGGTCGTCGACGTCGTGCATTGCACGCCACTAATCAAACACACGTGTGCGATTCTTAGCGAAGGGTTTCATAGATAGGAATCGATAGAGATTCGGTTACTATCGTTCCATACAACGTGTCTATCAGATTATTTTTCACGAGAATGACCCGAAAGATGACACGTGCACGCATCTATCGAATTTTTAGTAGCTTGGATTGCTGAGTCAATTCAATTATATTCATGCGCTTACTCTGTCTAGCCTCTATGATTTTTTCGTGATAAACATATTGTCAGGTTCGGGCAGATACACAGCAGAGTTCTGTGAGAGTTTTGGGGAGGTTATGAAGAAAGACTTTTTTTGCAAAACGAGACGGAAGCTTTGCCTATTTCGACTTGCTCGAGTGGTTTGATGACCTCTATGCTCGTAATTGATCATTGTGTCAAATTATTTTGCTCCCAAAAAATGAAATAAGCTTGTCGCATTCAACGATGATACAACCTCGTAATGCCCGGTCAGTGTCAGATTGAAAGAATTACCAAGATTATTGTCGTTGACTAAGTGGTTTGACCTACTTAAACGACATTAATGCAAGACATAGAAATGCCTGATGGGATGCAACAAAACTGAGTGGAGTGACAAAGCAAAATGACATTTCTCGGGTAGAGGCTATGTATGAAAGGTGTCTTTCCTAAAACTGTAAGCATTCTATTAATAACTGTGTGGATGTGGTACTGTAGGTACTGTAGTCGTTGAAGATATTGATCGCTACTTTCTCATCGAGGATTAATACGATTGTACCTCACAATGTAGATGACGAGTTATCCAATCTGAAATCGCCGACGATATTATGCTTTTCAAATAAACATGGTGTTCAGAGGGTAGGTACACACCCATGCATTACACGGCTTCTTTACTTTGTTTTCCTACTAAAACACGGATTTTTGGTGTACAAATGCGGTTTCAGAATTTTGGCTTGAAACTTTTGTGATCAAAGTCAACACAGAAACCAAAAAAAAAAAATTATTCTGGAACTACTTTTGTACACTAGGTCTAATTAGTAAAATAAGCTAAAACGGGATTATACAGCTGGGTATCGACGGCAAACCAAAGGATGTGTACCTATCATTTTTGTGGAACATAACTTGGAAAAGACAAAATATGTCAAATTGGAGCTACGCTTCTGAGAAAAATCCGACCGTCAATTTTCTTTATACTTTTTTCGAAATGTGGAGCGGAACCCCGGCCTCTGCATCAGGCGGTACACACAACCTTTATTTATTATTAGAGCAACACAGTGTGGTAAAAGTCATTACAAAGCTCATACAAACTGGAACTGACAAACTAAAATACCAAACAATACGATAACCGTATCGCCAACACATGCTCTGGATGTCGCCGCCTCTACTATCTTCCGCCAAACCATCATCAACATGTATATCGATGTGCGGACGCTCTCCACACCAGCCACCGCCACAATGCCAAGTAGAACCACCTCCCCACGCACTATCTCCAAGGCATGCCGCGGTTGCCACCGGTACCCCGCAGCACCATGCTTCCAAGTACCACCAACAAACACAGCTTGAAGTATCTGGAGGGTCTGTCATGCATAGCACCTGCCGAACAGGCATGACTCAGCGTAGCACCTATCGGTCAAGCATGACTTAACATCACCACCGAAGCTCCGTGAAATAAAAAACCGCTCCACCTCTCCTGCCTTTTCCATCCAGCGCTCCTCCAAGCGATGCTCCAAGAGAGAACACGACACCGCAGCGTTGCCATCGTCCGTCCCGAATATCTTAGGGTTTTCCCGGAGTAGCACGATTGAGGTCGACACTAGGTGCACGACGATGCCTTCATCAAGGTAACGACATGGTAACACTGCCATCGCCCGCCAACGGCTCAGTTTTCACTGGCACCTAGGTCTCCCTGCCTCACTGCCGGGACTAGATGACAGAGCCCATGGTTCGCCAAACCAGGCTCAGGCCAACCACCTTCGAAGGAGAAGATTCCCACACCCACCACCCAGGGCCTCTACCCCGGGCGTCCTCATGATGCAAAGTAGAACCAGGAGGACCTCCTCGCAACGTCCCGGTCGAAGACGGGGAGGGCAGAATTGCAGGGCTGCCGATCCGGGAAACCCTAGATTGACCACACTGCCTCCAGCCACCACGCCGCCCTCATCTCCGCCGTCGGTGATTCCTAGATGCCACCACAATGCCATCACCACCGGAGGTCAGTAGGCAGGTCGCCGCTACCGCCCAGACACACCAGCTGCCGCCACCATCTGAGGAGACACGAGGACGAGATCCCGCTGCCGCCGCGCCACGGGGACTTTGCCCAGTGACGGTGTTGGCAGCGGTGGGAGGGGGTGGCTCGAGGTGGGGGTAGCCGAGAGAGAGGGATCCACCCAATGCAGCCCGGCGGCCGCCGCACGGGGTCGGGAGGAAGGGAATTATTCTCCTTTGATAGTCGTGGAAGCTAAATCTCGATGTGTAAAGATCTTTGATTGCTGAAAAGTTAGTTTGATGTTCGCTGTCTAGGGTTTCCAATTTATTATCAAAAACTTAAGAATACATAGTGAAAATATGTGGAGGAAAAGTGGAAAAGTGACTCCTAGCTAGAAAGGAAGTGCATTTGTCTTCTGAAGGCCGGGGAAGTGAAATTTTCCCCAAGTTTTAAGGGAAGTGAGCCAAGCTCAACTGGTTGGGGATGGATGTACAAACCCAACACCTGAGTTCAAATCCTCACGGACGCGAATTAAAGTTCCTATTTATACTTGAGGACCAGACTTTCCTTGTAATCATGCAATTTATCCTAAGGATCATGCTTGGTATTTTACTGAAATTAAAAATTATGGACTCATGCTTAATGGTTGTATGCATCCCTAGTTGGTGCACAGGCCCGGGAAGTGAAATTCTCCCTCATTTTAAAGCTTGGGAGTGAGCCTAGCTCAACTGGTTGGGGGACTGGATGTACAAACCCAATACCTGGGTTCAAATCCTCATGGATGCGAATTTAGGTTCCTATTTATACTTGAGGACCAGGTTATCCTAGTACTCATGCAATTTATCTTGAGTACCAGGCTTGGTGTTTAACCAAGTTTTAAAATCCTGGTACTCATGCTTAATAGTTGTGCACATCCCTAGTTGGTGTAGAGGCCCGGGAAGTGAAATCCTCCCTCCTTTTCTATTTCCAATTCAGTATTTGGGCATTCCGATTCATTATTGGAGGCTTACAAATGCTGAATGGAAAATCGTCGAGCAAAGCTTGCAGTTGGGATTGAGTAGTTGGAAAGGTAAATTACTCTCCATAGGGGGAAGATTGGTACTCATCAATTCAGTACTAAGTAATATGGCACTGTATATGATATCATTCTTTCAACTTCCAAAAGGAGTCTTGCAAAGGTTGAATTATTTTCGATCATGATTCTCTTAGCACGGAGATAGTGAGAAGAAAACATATAGACTAGCTAAATGGAGTATGCTTTGTAGACCCAAAGAACAGGGGTGGGCTGGGTATTCATGATCTGGAGATCAAGAATATAGCCCTACTTAGTAAATGGCTCTTCAAGTTATTAACTAAAGAGCCATTTAAATATATGGCAAACTCTATTAAATATAAAATATGTTGGTTCAAAACCTTCGTCCCAAATGTTTTGGAAACCTGGTGACTCTCACTTTTGGGCAGGCCTGGTGGCAAGGAAGAAATATTTATTTCGCTTTGGCACATTTTCTATTAAGGACGGTTCACAGGTATGGTTTTGGGAGGTTAAGTGGCTTGGTATTATCACCCTCTTGAATAATATCCCGCATTGTATTCCATTGTCCGTTATAAGAAGGAAACGATTGCCACTGTATTGGAATCTTTTCCCCCAAATGTGACTTTTAGGAGAGATTTGATAGGTACCAGACTTGACTCTTTGATCATGTTGCTACATCAGTTAACAATTGTTCAACTCTCAGTTGGGCCTGATGAATTTCATTAGAACTTGATTGAGAATGGTTTTTTCTCTGTTACTTTCATATACAATGCTTTAGTCCAACCAGTCATACTTATCTTAGATAATAGGATGATCTGGAAGATGAACATGCCTCTTAAAAAAGTCTTTGCTTGGTATCTTCGCCGAGGAGTTGTCCTTACTATTCTTATTAAGCAAAATTGGCATAGGAATCCTATGTGTGCGTTTTATCATCATAACGAGACAATCAAATACCTATTTTTCCAATGCAATTTAGCTAGTTCTATATGGTCAGTTACCCAAGCAGCTTCAGCCTTCAGGCTTGTATCCACCACGTAGTATTGCCAACATATTTGGGAATTGGTTACATGGTATAGATCACAAGTATAAGTTACTTCTTAGGGTTGGAGCGATTGCCATTATATGATCGCTATGGCTATATAGAAATGATAAAGTTTCTAATGATAAAAATTATTTTCTCTTGCAGGTTATTTACAGATGTACCAACACCCTACGATCATCGTCAGTACTGCACCGTGCAGACTATCATGACTTATTTATAGAGGTGTGTACGAGGCCTCAGGATATGGCCCGGGATCTGTTTACCTGATATGGATGGCAGCATAATCTGCGGATAGGCCCTCCTTCAGCATCCTAGGCATTTTACAATTGCTCATTCTGATAAGTAAGTCGCCATTTATCTTTCTTTGTTTGGACTTGTGGACGGTGTCGGTCATGTGCATCCTAATTATGTAGAGACCGGGTGTAATACTTAAACTTTTTGAGTAATGAAGCACCCTTGATCGAAAAAATAAGGGGCTAATGATTATACTAAGTGTATACAAGCGATATATTCCAATCAAGTAGGTTTCACCTATTGATGTTAATGCCTCAAAATATGAGGAAAATATGGCTTGGAGATATAAGAGTAGAGATGGTTGTTCTAATAGCTTTGTGGTTTGAAGAACTGCATTGAGTATAGAACAAGCCGTACTAAAAAAGGGTTATCAGGATGACCAGTATAACCAGGTTGGACCTTGACATAACCAAGTGTGGTTTCCCTTGTGAGCGCCACAACTTTATAATGTCGAGACTCATCGAGCTTCAAACCGGTATGACCGGTTGTTGAGTGCTAGGCAACCAAGAATGGTCACTGTTGTCCAAGGAGTTAGTGAACCTTGCCTATGATTGCTAAGTATTCTACTTCATGATTGGTGTAACTGGTTGATAACTTCGATTCGATTTCAGAAAATAGTAATGCTTATTTTCCTCTGGAAAATTAGGTTTATTGAATCCGAAAGTATTAGCTTGTAAAGGTGATTTCTAACATGTTCTTATTAGTTCAAATCTGAAATAAGAGAGGCGACAAGGAAATCTAAAAAACTAACAAGTGAAAAATATTTGATAAGAAAACTTGATGCCTCGGTCCAGCAACTCGTTTATAGGATGCTGAGTAGCCGGCCCATTTCATTTATAGCAGCCTAAAAATGGGTTGTGGTATTTCCCTCAGTTAGACACGTGGGGTGGGGTGTTTAGTCCTACCTGGCCAGTTTATGGTGCGTCTGAACGGTTTATAAACCCGAACTGACACTAGTTTTTGAATTTCACTAGACGATAGTATGATCTTGAAGGGAATATGTCCGATAGGCAATAATAAATTATTTACTATATTATTTCATATTTATGATAAATGTTTATTTATCATGCTATAATTGTGTTATATGGAAACATTGATACATGTGTGTTTAATAAACAAACAAGAGTTTCGAGTTATGCCTCTCATTTAACTAGCTCGTTGGTTAATAGATGATCAAGATTTCCTGATCATGAACATTGGATGTTGTTAATAACAGGGTCATAATATAAGAGGAATGATGTGATGAAGATGCACCCTAAGTATAGCAATACGATCAATGTCATTATGTTTGTATTTCTATAACATCTCATACGAAGTAACTCTAATCCTTAAACCATAAGATCATGTTAATTGCTAACGTTGAAAGAGTGGTTTGGTAACATCAAACGTCACACGATAATAGGGTGACTATAAAGGTGGGTTCGGGTTCTTCGAAAGTGTTATGTTGCGACTCATGGATCAAGAGTGAATTTTTTCCATCCCAACAATGGAGATATATAATCTAGGGCCCTCTTGGTGATATCACATTGATACAGCTTCTAAGCACGTGATTAGATCACAAAGAATGTCATATCACGAGAACAAGAAAATATTACTTGTTGGTAACGAGATCAAACTAGGTATGGAGATACCAGTGATCGAATCTCGGACAAGTAATATATTGTGAGACAAAGGGATTTAGTTACAATGTCAATGGTTCTCACGATTGTAAGAGTCATCGTTGAATGTGCGGGAGTCAGTACAGATTGCCAGGTTCTGCTGCTGATTATTAACCGGAGAGGTGTCTCAATCATGTCTGCATTATTCACGAACCGCAGAATGACACACTTAAGGTATACCAACATCAAATGGGGCAGATATTATCATAGAAAGGATTTGAAAGCGCTGGAATTATTTCGATAAGCACTAGAATTGTTTTGGGTCAAATGGCTGAAATCGGTTTCAAATATAATATCAAAATAATTCATGGGGGTTTATGCAAATGTTTGTTAATTAAAGTAATTAACAAATCCTGAATAAAAGAAATATTTTTTTATTTAATGAGAGCTTGCATTTATTTTGGCGGAAGATTAGTGCAAGCTGATTGGAGTTCAGATTAATGAAAGTGGGCTTAGTGGAAGCTCCACTCACCATTAAGAGGGGAGAGGTGGGGGCATCACCATGGCCTTGGGGTTATGGCCCTCCCCTATAAAAGGAGGTGGTGCCCTCCTCTCCACTCACACCTCCTCGTGAAGCATCTCTCTCCCTCTAGCAAATATCTCGTGGCTTCATATTAGCGAAGTACATGTTCTGAAAGTTTCTCTGGTGGGATCTGCTGCTACCGCTGCTTTGATGGAGTGAGGACTCGGAGATTGTCGGGGTGTTGAACATGTGTGCAATCATGGATGCGCTATTGATTTACAGCGCTCTACAACTCGATCTTGAGATCGGCAAGAGTATGAGTACATCATCCACGAAATCAGATTTCGTTATAGCTTTTCGGTCTTCAAGGGTAAGATCTCAATGGATGTATATCCACGCATTGCTTGCATCTAGATAGATAAATCTTGGTGCTTAGTTGTTCTATGCTGCAAACCCAACAGATTTGCTAAACACATTTGTCTATTTTTCAATACAAATAGTTAGAGATAAATATGGTTTAGTTACATTCATTTAGCTTTTTTGAATTGTATGGCAGGTCTAGTAAGACCTCGATGCTTCATTGATTAAGCTAGGTGGATGTGAGACCCTAGCGCATGGCTTAATAGGATTGATAGCATACACATATCAACAAGTTGCAACTTCATTTCCATAAGCTCATGTGAAAAGAACTCTGAGGTTAAGCGTGCTTTGCCTAGAGCAATTTGAGGATGGGTGACTGACATGGAAGTGGTTCTTGGGTGTGCATGAGTGTGGACAAAGTGCGTAGAAAAGGCTAGTGTTGGTATATAGGGCCAGCATAGATATCCTATTAAGCTGCCAAGAGTGAGAGCCCGGGCATGAAGAGTCTGTGGTGTTATAAGTGGTATCAGAGCCGATCCTCGCGGTTACATGGGCGTGTGCGGGTCGGTGGCGGGACATGTGGAGCATGGCGCGTGTGGCCCAGAGTGGAAAAAGCATGTCACATGTACTGGCACTAGACGCATAGACGTGTGCCAAGAGGGGATGTTCCTGGCTTGTGGTTAATCGACGAGGGCGTCGATCTTCTAAGGGTGGGTGTATGTGAGACCTTAAAGCATGGCTTAATAGGATTGATAGGATACCCATATCAAAAAGTTGCAATTTCTTTTCTGAAATATCATATGAAAAGAACTCTGAGGTTAAGCATGCTTGGCCTGAAGCAATTTGAGGATGGGTGACCGACCGGGAAGTGGGTCCTAGGTGCGCATAAGTGAGAACAAAGTGCGCAGAAAAGTCTAGTGTTGGTCTGTGGGACTAGTCTAGATATCCTATTAAGCTTCCAGGAGTGACAACCTAGGCACGGAGAGTCCGGGGTGTTACAGTGAAGTACATATTGCAGAAAGGACCTCAAAGGAAAATAAAAGTACAACTAGGTCCCTCATTTTTGCACCGAAGCCCCTAGAACAAGAAATGGAAAAGCAATCAGGTCCATGGCATCTTTTAGCTCCATCTCCACTGCCATGAAACATGTTCCAACTCCAGCCAACTGGTCCACTACCGCCATCCGAATTGGCGTCCAGGCCTGGAGGAAAAATGCCCCTCGTCAGCCATGCGGTGGATATGGGGTAGCGGCTATCCTACAACCATGAATTTCACTATCTTGATGGCGACACACCATCTAAGAAACTTTGACAAAGAAGATATCACAACCCAACGGAGCGACTGTCCTTCATCTTGGATCATCGCCGGTGCACACACCAACGAGTTTTGCTCCAAATATACGCAGTACCAGTGTCAGGACTCATCTAACCTCCCGATCTGAAGATCAAGAAGCCATCTACACTCCGCCCCTTGCCTCCACGGACAACCATAGAAAGAACGGAAGCTCCCTGCTGATAGATCGAAGGGTTGTGACATCAAAGACCTTATGTAAAGCTTGACATAGTGCCTTGCATCCCCCCTATCCACCGAGGCTAGCCAGAGGAAACCGACCAGCACCATTAGTACTCCAGAAATCTCGACGAAATACAATGGTCTTATTCATAGGAGCATCAGAACTCCGCACCCTATCCATCTTCGACCATGGGAGCAAGGAAAGAACAACAAGAAATCCCACCAAGCTCTAGAGCATCATTCCTAACTACAGGCACAAAGGCCCCTACCGACAAACTGCAAAGACTAGAACTCCTTAAACTACTTTGTACAAGCTGAGCTCTCCATCATCGTCTCCTCCGGGCGGTGGAGGCACCAGATTCAAGTCGAAGAGAGCTCGGGAGGGAGGGTCGAATCTCAAGACTATTGTAGCTACTTGAGAGACGAGAGGGGGCGATAAATGTGGCTATCTTATAGGCTATTACACGCTCATCATGATTTGGTATCTTATTTTCTTATCAATGTGCTTGTTCAGCATGTCATTGAACCATCTTTCTAACCATCACACCCTGGGGAGAGCAAATGGGGTATAGTGTCGGTTAATTGGCTATGAGGCATACCCCCTCTAAGTATAAATCACATATCCTTGTAGGAGCGACAACCTACGTTTACAATTGTGTCTTTGTAAGAATATTGTGGTGTTTTCCAAAATGAATATAGGAGGATCCGAAGGATATGAGAGTGAAAAAGATGATACTCTTCATGCTTAATTGGTTGCCGTGCGTCCATGCTGTTCTGCTTAGCCATGCCTTTGGGCTCTAAAAACTTCCACTCTCCTTTGCATGAGCTGCTCCTACACCTCCGCGGTATGATGAACAATGCTGGATTAGGTTAAATACCAAATACATCCATGTAGGACGTCTTTGGTAGCTTGCATGAGGTCTAGCCTTCCCCTGGGGACAAGAAAACTACCTGTTTGGATTCCTGCATGCGATGTCGGGCTGCACCGGAGCAAACTTTAAAACAGCCCGTAGCCAGAACCAGCGGCAACGCTCAAATTGGGTATTTCTAGGGAGTCACCACCGTGATGCACTCAGTTGATACGAAAATCGGCGCTCCCTGCATGAGCGCGTCTGACCATGGTGCTGGCAGGAGCTTTCTGTTGCAGCAAAAAGGGGTGGGAGATATTCAGTCACCTCACGCCGAAACCCTCACCTATTTCTACCCTCCCCCCTCACCGCCGAAACTCAAACCAGCATCCCCCCAATGAGCTCTATTTTACGGTCGGTGTGCGCCAGGGTAAGACTCTCCCTCATCTCCAGTCATTAGCGGCAGCAGCGACGATGTCTATACTACTACGTCCTCTTCGTCCATCTATCAGTTGTCGTCCAAGTCCAGCGATGACGGGAAGTAATCACACCTCCAACTAGCGTTCTTAGATCTGCGATGTTGATAGGGCCTGTATATCCTGGTTCACGGTCTTCATGTGTAGTTTTTTGGTTGATTCATAGCTGTAATGTGTAGTTTTTATATTGATTTCATAGACTTGGTGTGTATTTCGAACTTGTTCTGCAATCTTGCTGAGGTAGAATTTGTTTCTTGAGCTTGATCTCGCAGACCGTTATCGGCTATGGCCCACTATTTATGTTCTGTAGATGAAGCATATTGTAGACCATCTTTGTTTTGCTAGATATGTTTACATGCACATGTCTTGGACGATGACTGGAGGACTTGTTCTACGAGGAATTTAGTAGGCTATGATTCCTATTAATAACTCCCAAATCCCTTCCAATATGGATGAGAATCAGTTTTGACGCCAAATCCAGTGGCGCCTTCCATGCCCCCGCATGTGAGTGCAGTTTTTTATTTGAACCTCAAAGTGCAAATCTTTGTCACCTCCGTCGCTATTAAAGTGACATCAGAGCTTTCAAATGCACATAAGAAGGCGTAGTTAAAAGGGACTATGAAATGACTCACTCGTACATGTCCAAAAGAACAATGACACACGACTTCTCGTTGTCCGTGGACACTGCACATCAATTGGGTGTGTGCAAAAGATTTGGAGCGCATCTTTTTTGAGATGCAAGATAAAACCTAAGTTAAATAAACTTAGAGGTCGTTTGGTATCGATCATTTAGTCTGGAATTTTGAAATTTATTTTGCAATTCCAACCCTACTGTTTGGTTGGCACGGAATTGGGCCGTTATTTTATTTGGCAAATTCATCGAAATATTTCCATGTGTAAATCCGATTCCTATCTCAGACCCGTCATTTGTAAATTCCGGTGACAACCAAACATGTGGGTGTTTTTTGAATCATAATATACATGGAATGAATCTATGTATTCATTTCATTTCCACTAAATGAAATGAAACCTGGGTGCCAAATGACCTCTTAGGGTTGCGTCTCATCGACATGTTGCTACCCCAAGGGAGACCATGAATTAGCCAGAATGATTCAACCATGTCGAGTAGCCCAACGGTGGGCGATATTACCACGGTCTCATGATCACTTTCGGCCAAGTTGTATGTTATTCGTTTCAAGCCTATGTGGTACTTTTTTGGCCACATATTCCATCTACTTAGTTGGTCATATATATGAGGCAAAACGAATCTACTAGTATTGGAAAAACAAGTATTGTGTCTTGCATTTTTTTGCGTCGATGGGTGTTAATTAGCACTCCCTCCATTTCACATTTTTTATTATTGTTTGAACTAAAATCACGACAAAAATTATGGAAAGGCGGGAGTAGATGCATGGATGACTCAGAGCCCCTTCTGAGTTTGTAATGTACTTACTGAACAAACTAATGGCTGGTGCAGATTCATCGCAATAGAAATATGATTCCCTTTTTTCGCTAAAGATTTTTTTTGCTTAACTCAATAGTTAGCATATACAAATATATAGGATGCCTAAACCGTGGATATTCATCTATACTTTAAAACACGGACAAACTAGGCGATGACATGTGTAGTAGTAGTACATCTTCAGTGTCGATATAGGCATTCCAAAGCTTATGTGCAGCGGAGCAATTGAACAAGATCGATCAACGCATGGGCCATCACCAGTAGAAAACGATCCTTTAGTCCCGATTGCTCAATCTGGACTGTGAAATCGGGAGGTCCCCTTTAGTCTCGGTTATATTATGCACCGGGACTAAAGACACTCCACGTGGCCGCGGTTGAGTGCGGGGATGGAGGACCATTTGTCTCAGTTCGTAACACGAACCAGGACTAAAGGAGTTCTGGCGCGGTAGCATTTTGGGGGAATAGGCTATCGCGGCAGCAGATGGCGCAGTGCAGCAGTAGGTTCTGCCGCGACAGCGCTTTGGGGGATTCGGCTGCCGCGGCAGCGCGTTCTGCTGCGGTAGCGTTTTGGGACGGATTTCTGCCGCGGCAGGAGGATAAATAGAGGAGGGGGGAGTTTGACGTAAGTGACGTGCCGAGAGACGATATATATATAATTTCAATTACGAGCATACATATATATCATATTTTATTACATGGAGATCATTACGTGGAGCGAGAATAGTGTTCTTCCTCTATATCTATGACCTCGTAAGCAAAAATCCCATCAATTCCTCCTGAATTGCTTGTAGGCGGTCTTCGGTAGGAGCTTATCCCGCATATCATGGATCGTTATATTTATGCGCCGCTCACTGACCGACTCCCTTATAAACTCGCAGACATAGTATCCACATATTAGTCACCGGTGGCTGCCTCATGCACTTTACGAGAAATAGAATGCAATCAAATAATAATAAAGCATGGTAATGATATTGAAACTAGAATTAAAGAGATGCATGGACCTAGATAGTACTACTACTTACCTTGAGCCGATTAAAACGCAACTCCTTTTCCCATTGACCCCTTTCGGTCTTGATGAACTATTTTCAAACCCTACCCAGCAAAGAAAATGAATACATGAGTTATTAATTACTTGATATCAGGAAATGAACTAAAGGGGTCGGTATAGTGCGATACTGATTGAACTTAGTTCTGGAGCATTGTAATCAGGCTCTCGTACTCCCTAGGGTCTTTATCTAATGAGTCCATGACATCAACTTTTTCAGTGTCATCAACTTGAATGATTAGCAAAATCTAGTGGAAACTGCGTACATTTATATACGCAGTCATGCATAAATCATTAATTACACTTAACATCGAGTAAGCAAAATAGAATGTGCACAAGAAAGTAACACTCACCTAAGGATGGCAATGTGCAGGGTATGGGCAGGGTAGAGCAATACCATATCCATACCCGTGTAGCCAATGGGTACAAAAAATTATCCATACCCATACCCGCGGGTATAAAACTTTACCCATACCCATACCTGGCGGGTACCCGTACCCATGGGGTACCCGACGGTTAGATCCAATAGTACTCAAGTTATTCACAATTTTACTTTCATCAATAGCATATTTGATACAAATACATTATATCTAATTACTAATAGGTAGAGGACAACATGAAAGTATCAAAGTTTAGAAGTCGCAACCTCATACTCATCTCTAGACTTCTCCATCGCATAGGTTAAACTCTACAGGTAAATTTGACATGCCAATTTAAATGGGCAGGGTATGGGTATACCCATGGTTAGAAGTATATACCCGTGCCCGTACCCGTGACTTAACGGGTAGGGTATGGGTATTACCCGTGGGTATAAATGTGTACACATACCCTACCCATGCAGGTACAATACCTGTGGGTACCCGTACCCGTGGGTAAAATTGCCATCCTTACACTCACCTGAAGTTGTAAGGAAATAGTATTTCCTTTTTGAAACTTGTCTCTTTAAAAACAATAACAAGTTAGCCTCTATGTCCTTGGCGAAGAGTTCTATCATACGAAAATTAATGACATATGGGTCAATGAACCGAACGTCAAAGATTCCCCATGTTTTACATTCGAAAATCTTCATTCTGCATAGCGTACAAAAGAATATAGTGAGGATAATTACAGGCACTGAACGAGCTGAGGTAGAGACTTAATTACATAAATAAATTAATCACTTATATACAATAGCAACTGAAGAGATATTTTTCGAGGGTGTCTTGATTGTAGAGGATAAAAAATTCTTTAAGATCAATAGATATATCGTCTACGCGGAAGTAATGCTCGTCTCTAACTGCCACCATGAGCCTTTATCGATCTTCGTCCTTTGCGACTTTCAAGTACCAGTCATGTAATTTTTGCATTTGTGTTGGTAGATGCCAAAGTTGCTCAGGACTGACCAGAGGATTCCCACGGACATATGTCCATGCTACATCAGCCTTGGGGATATCTGCACCGCCTAGCATTTGATCAACTTCTTCCATATCTATTTTCTGTTTGGGTAACACCTTGAGTGGGGTGATCGATTGTATTTCCTGTTCTCCGAGCTATAGAATTGTTTTCCCCGTGTGCTTCTTTTGGTATGTCTTCACAATACATCGGTCATTGTCTTTTGGCCTATTTAACACATATTGTGGTGGTTGCAAAAGAAAATCCTTAAAGTGCTGCTTGACTTTCGAATCTATTGGTTCCTTTGGCTCGAGTCGTTTCGGTGCTAACTGGCATTTCACATCGGCAGCCACCCACTCTCTATTCTCCTCCTCATTCATTTCGTAAGCTAACTTGGGAGGAGCCGGCTAGGCTTTCTTCGTTGCTATAGCTTTCTTTTGAGACATAGTACTAGTCGACGGAGTGGTGGTACTCTTCCACTTTTGCCCCTGGGACTTAGTGGGCGGAGTCGGCTGAGGCGACAGAGATCGAGATGGACTCACAATGCAGTCCTTCTCGGGGTGGGGTGGACTTGGAGGTGATGGATTGCTACTCGGAGGAGATGGTGGCCTTGGAGTTGGGGGATTGCTACTCGGAGGAGACAGTGGCCTTGGCAACGATCCTGGAAACACAATGGTTTTCTTGTTCCATAGAATGAAGCCACTCGTGAATTCTCCCCGTGTCATCTCCCCTTCACCTCCAGGGATGTCAAGATCCAGTGACTGAAATCCCGGTAGAACTTCATCCACACAGACACAAGCATAGCCAATTGGAATCTGACAGCCATGGTAGGTCGCTCCAGGTGCACAAGGTAAGGAAAATCCAACTGCCACCTTCATGGATATGTTCTCCAGTGATAGATGTAGCTCACTGTTGATGGCCCAAAATATATCGATCTCATTGGGGAACCCCAAGAGGAAGGTATGATGAGCACAACAGCAAGTTTTCCCTCAGTATGAAACCAAGGTTATCAATCCAGTAGGAGCAAGGAAACACCCCAAAGGTGTTGCTAGCTGAGCCTTGGCAGGGCGCACTACTGGTGCCAGTAGCAACGTGGAGACCTGCACAACACAACCACCGAACTTTTCCCCCAACTTGCGATGAGGTTGTCAATCTCATCAGTTTTGCTGAAAACAAAGGATTAAACGTATCGAATGGAAGGAAGTAATAGTTTACAGAAAGTAAACACAAAGCAGTAAACAGTTTGTAGATTGAATGTAAAAGAAAGGACCGGGGTCCATAGTTCAATAGAGGTGGCTCTCCTTAAGATAGATAACATGCTGGGTGAACAAATTACAGCGGGGCAATTGACAAACATCGAGAAAGCAATACATGCATATACTAATCATCTTGACTCCTTTGAGATTCGATTGGGCATTACAACATTATACATAGACCACCATCCAACTGCATCTATGACTAATAATCCAACTTCAGGTTATCATCCGAACCCCCTCCAGTATTAAGTTGCAAGCAACAGATTATTGCATTACGAATTGCGTGTAAAGTAAACAATACGATTGTTATGTGAACAAAGGATTGTTGTTTTCTCCCTAGTAGCAACAACACATCTAGTACATTAGAGATTTCTGTCACTTCCCCAGATTACCAGAGGCATGAACCCACTATCGAGCATAAATACTAACTCTTGGAGTTGCTAGCATCTACTTGGCCAAGATAGCTACTAACAACGGAAAGCATGCAAGATCACAAATAACAAAGACATGATAGAATCAATAATCAATCTAAAATAGCATCTCAATATCCATCGGATCCCCGCAAACACAACATGTATGGATTACAAATAGATGATCTTGATCATGAAAGGAGCTCACAAGATCTAGACATGAAAGCACAAAGGAGGAGAACCAGCCATCTAGCTACTACATGGACCCGTAGTCTAGAGATGAACTACTCACGCATCACACCGGAGGCTTGCGTGATGATGAAGAAGGCCTCCAGGGTGAATTCCCCTCTCCGGCAGGGTGCCGGGAAGAGCTTCAAATCCCTCCCGATCAAGGGACAGAGACAACGGTGGCTACATACTCTTTCGTGGATTTTTGATTGGCTACTTAGGGTTTCTGTATCAGAGGCAATATATAGGCGGAAGGAGAGGCCTCGGGGGTGCCTCGGGCGGCCAGACCATCCCCTGGCGCGGGCTAGGCCTGGCCACGCGGCTAGGTGGTGTGGCCAGGCCCCAGCCCCTCTCCGTCTCGTATTCTGGCTCTAGATGTCTTTCGGTAAAATAGCGACTTTGGATTTTGTCCCGTCCAATTCCGAGAATATTCCTTTTCTGACTTTCCTGGAACCAAAAACAGCAGAAAACAGGCAGCTGGCACTGTGGCTCTTGTTAATAGGTTAGTCCAAGAAATCATATGAAAAGTACTCCAAAGTGCAGACGAAACACAAGAAAGTAGATAAAACCAAGCATGGAACATCAAAAATTATAGATACATTTGCAATGTATCAACACCCCCAAGCTTAACTCCTGCTCGTCCTCGAGTAGGTAAGTGATAAAAAGAAAGAATAATTTTTGAGGTGACATGCACCATCATAAACTTGATCAAAGTATTTGTAAAACATTGAAAGTTGGGATCATAGTACTTCAATCATAACATGAAAGACAAAGTTCTAGCAATAAGACAAAGAAACTATGTTGCAACATGAAAAGGCACAAACAAAAGATTCATGAATAACAATGCTTTGCAAGACGTTTGTTTGTTTCACATAAAGAAAACATAGGATAGTAGCATTCCGCTTGTCCCTCATAGAGTAGCAAATATAAATGCATAAGACACCTTCAAAGTTCATAAGAGTGACTAGATACAAATAGTTTAAAACAAGCAATATCAAGATATGCATCAATCAGCTAGTCTTGGGACAATGCACATTGAACTAAGAATGGCCACTATGCTCTCAAAGTAGGTGCATAAAGGTAGAAGGTGGAGACTCAATATATAAGTGGAAGAAAGGCCTTCATAGAAGGAAGCAGAGATTCAAGTTTCATAAATAGCTTCCAAAAATTATGGTACTTATAGCTTTCAGCTCTCATTGCCCCTATCATAAGCATCTCGAAGTGATTAAGGTTAAAGTGAACAAACTATGGTGTACATGCTTGAAAAAGTATAAGTTGGAAATCTCATGTCCCTTGAATACGAGGGCCGCTCCTCATGCTACTCAAGTTTAGTCACCGGTAAGTTCTTGTCATCGTAAGTTAATGTGTATCATAGAGAACCGCCAACGGGGTACCCCTTGCCCGATGATACGGAAGAATCCCCATATCAAAATGACAAGGCAAGCATACAACGAGCATCTCGACAATCTTCTTATTTACCATGGGAATATGGTGCTTTTTTCTCTCTTTCCTCTTTTCATATTTTTTATTTTTATCTTTTTTTCTCAATATCTGACTCTTTTTTTATAAGAAGAATGCTTCATAGACAGCTCATTATGGTTACGCTGCAGGTTTCCACCATGTCAGCATGGATTAGACCAGCGGCCCAGGCGTTTCTCTAACACATATACATGACTCCATGGACTTACAAACTCCCCTTTTATTTCACACCGATGACATCCATAGACAAAAGAGCATGATATCAACTAGGTACAAAGTACAAGTGCAATGTTGAAAGCGTTCCCCATGAAAGCATGGTTCTGCTAATCCCCAACAAATAAGTGCAAGCATATACAACATAGACGACACAATGGTTCAAGTTTATTAAGGGCAAGAAAAGTAAAGTGTGCCATCAAGTTCGTGAGAGCTTTAATCACTAGTTTTCTCATAACAAGTTTAATTTGGAAGGTAGATAAAAACATGAATATACTTGGAATAGCATATGCTAGTAGGTAGGTATGGTGGACTCTTTGGAATAACTTGGTTTAGGGAGTTGGATGCATGAGTGGAACTCATACTTGGTTGTGGAGGCTAGCAAAAGACTGGAAGCGACCAACTAAGAGAGCAATAATAGCCATAATCATGCAGAGCGACAAAACATCATTGATCAAAGCATAAAGTGATACTACAAGTTGAAAACTAAAGGATCATAAAGGCTATTGTGACTTGGGATAGTCATAACATGGTGTGAGCATGCGCCAAGTCAACCCAAATAAAGCATTAAAGGAGAATACCACTATACTATGCTTTAATATGCTAAAACAACGCATGATTCATCCAAGGCACATTAAGCAATCTCAATTGTTTATAACAAGTCATGCTACATCAAAGAATACTAAGCATAAATCCAAAACAATATCAAGCATGGCATGACAAAGCATAGGCCACAGTCAAAAACAAGCTCTCTTTACCACTTAAGCATGAACTTTTCTACTCTTTTCCAAACCAAACCAAACTATTTGAAAACAAATGTATGAAAGAGGGGGTCCAACCAATTTATTCTTCAAACTAATCAAAACAAGCAAACAAAAAACCAAAATGAAAACGAAAAAGAAGACGTTCCAAGAACAACACAACTGTGCATGAAACAATAAAAATGAAGCGTTTGGAAGAAACTTGGGATTTTTATTGATGAAGAGGGGGATGCCTTGGGCATCCCCAGGCTTTGACGCTTGTACTTCGTGGGGTGACACGCGTGGCATCCCCAAGCTTGAGCTTTAGTCCATCCTTCATCTCATTACTCATTCCTTCCATACACCTGAATTTTTTCCTTCATACAAAACTTCACACAATC
Organism: Avena eriantha; assembly: GCA_910589775.1. Classification (NCBI taxonomy): domain Eukaryota; kingdom Viridiplantae; phylum Streptophyta; class Magnoliopsida; order Poales; family Poaceae; genus Avena; species Avena eriantha. The sequence goes on from OU342743.1 coordinate 77,502,352, forward strand.
TTTATTAGCAACATTAGTGCACTCAAGATAATATGTCTTTTAGGTTCAGTTCTAACACAAATAAACTTCCATTAAAACACTATTTACTGTAGCAATTCTCTAAAAAAGCTAAATTCCCCAAAAGAACTCAAAAAGGAACCAACAAGAAGCAAATGCAGAAAATGGCAGAAATCTGTCAAAACAGACCAGCAGGTAAAGACGAATTTTTTGGAAGACCTTATGTTGCTCAAATCAAAAAGTGTTGAACTAACGAAAGTGAGATAACGACCTGGGGCAGGAGCACAAAAATTCACGCCTCAAACAGACCTACATAGATTTTACACGAATTTTTACGGTGAAGCACATAAATCTGTTTCGGAACAACAACTTTCCCAATCATTACTTCTCTGTCATTAGAGGTTACGCTTGGCACAAAAAACAAATAAAAAGGATAAGGAGAGATTATTACAGAAGTAATAACTTCCAAGACTCATCTAAAACTTTTGGATTATCTCCCAATAAGTACTTTTTTTAACGCCTTTAAGTTAGGCATAAGAAGCAAGAAAAAGAATCAAGTGTTCTCAAATGAAGAAGCATTAAGAGCAAATTTTGTTTTCATAGGTGAGGCAAAAAAATCTTCTCTCTCTTTTTAGGGAAATGTTCTATACCTTTCTTGAGTAGGAGTTCATATTTAATGGTGCCTTCTTTCATATCAATAATGGCACCAACAGTTCTAAGAAAAGGTCTTCCCAAAGTAATAGGACAAGAAGCATTGTATTCAACATCCAAAACATAGAAATCAACGGGGACATAGGCATTGTTAACCATAATAAGAACATCATTAATACTCCCCATGAGTTTCTTTTTAGCATTATCATCAAGTGGGACATTCAAATAACAATCTTCAAGTGGTGGCAAATCGAGCATATCATAAATCTTTCTAGGCATAATAGAAACACTACTATTAAGATCACATAAAGCTTTGAAATCAAAATCATTCAATTTTATATTAATGATGGATTCCCAACCATCTTCTTTTTTATAGGAATAGAAGCTTTATGTTTCATCTTTTCTTCTTTAATCTTTATGAGAGCATCAGTAATGTGTTTTGTAAAGGCCATGTTCATAGCACTAGCATTAGGACTTTTAGCAAGCTTTTGTAGGAACTTAATAACTTCAGAGATATTGCAACCATCAAGGTCAAAGTCAAAATTATCATCTAAACTAGTATAACTATTACTAGCCTCAACACTAGTGGTAGTGATAGTAGAAACACTAATGTTTCTAGCAATTTCATTCTCTCTTTCCCACTTAGCATGCAATTCAGCTAATAGTCTAACATTTTCATCAATTCTTACTTGTATGGCATTAGTAGCTGCAAAGGGATTATCATTAGTTTCAGGTTTAGCAGCCATTTTATTCAAAGAAGATTGAGCTTCAGCCAGTGATGCTATATTTCTTTCAGCATTAGAGAGTTTTTCCTCAATAGTTTTATTAAAAGCAGTTTGTTTACTAATAAAGTCTTTAAGCATAACTTCAAGTTCAGAGGGAGCACTCCTATTGTTGTTGTAGAAATTTCCATAAGCATTACCATTGTTGGGAGGATGTGGCTTATAATTGTTGTTACCAAAATTATTCCTGTAGGCATTGTTGCTAAAATTGTTATTTCTTATAAAGTTCACATCAACTTACTCTTCTTGAGTAACCAAAGAGGCTAAAGGAACATTATTTGGATCAATATGGGTTTTCCCATTAACAAGCATAGACATAATAATATCAATTTTATCACTCAAGGAGGAGGTTTCTTCAACATAATTTACCTTCTTACCTTGTGGAGCTCTTTCAGTATGCTATTCAGAGTAGTTAACCATCATATTATCTAGAAGTTTTGTTGCAGCACCCAAAGTGATGGTCATAAAGGTACCTCCAGCAGCAGAATCCAATAGGTTCCTTGAAGAATAGTTCAATCCTACATAAAAGGTTTGGATAATCATCCAAGCAGTCAGTCCATGAGTGGGACAATTCTTTACCAAAGATTTCATTCTTTCCCAAGATTGAGCAACATGTTCATTATCAGATTGTTTAAACTTCATTATTTCACTTCTCATAGATATAATCTTAGCAGGAGGATAGTATTTTCCAATGAAAGCATCTTTGCATTTAGTCCAAGAATCAATACTATTCCTAATTAAGGAATTCAACCATTCTTTAGCTTTTCCTCTCAAAGAGAAAGGAACCAATTTAAGCTTAATAATATCACCATCTATATCCCTATGCTTTTGCATCTCACAAAGTTCCACAAAGTTATTTATATGGGCAGCAACATCTTCATTACCAATACCAGAAAATTGTTCTCTCATAACAAGATTGAGTAAAGCAGGTTTTATCTCCAAGAAAGTAGCTTCAGGAACCGGTGGAGCAATAGGTGTGTTCATAAAATCATTGTTGTTGGTGCTAGTGAAGTCACACAACTTAGTGTTTTCCAGAGTAGTCATTTTTTGTGTTTTTAATAAACAAAGCAAACTAGTAAAACTATTTTTTTGTTTTTGAAAAAGAAACAAGCAAACAAAACAAAAAGAAACTAAGCAAATAAAAAATAACAAAGTAAAGAGATTGGTTATGAGGGACTCCCCTAGTGAAGATGTCCTTAATATATCGAGCTCGTTGGGGAACCCCAAGAGGAAGGTATGATGAGCACATTAGCAAGTTTTCCCTCAGTATGAAACCAAGGTTATCAATCCAGTAGGAGCAAGGAAACACCCCAAAGGTGTTGCTAGCTGAGCCTTGGCAGAGCGCACTACCGGTGCCAGCAGCAACATGGAGACCTGCACAACACAACCACAGAACTTTGCCCCAACTTGCGATGAGGTTGTCAATCTCACCGGTTTGGCTGAAAATAAAGGATTAAACGTATCGAATGGAAGGAAGTAATAGTTTGCAGAAAGTAAACACAAAGTAGTAAACATTTTGTAGATTGAATGTAAAAGAAAGAACCGGGGTCCATAGTTCACTAGAGGTGGCTCTCTTTAAGATAGATAACATGCTGGGTGAACAAATTACAGCGAGGCAATGGACAAACATCGAGAAAGCAATACATGCATATACTAATCATCTTGACTCCTTTGAGATTCGATTGGGCATTACAACATTATACATAGACCGCCATCCAACTGCATCTATGACTAATAATCCAACTTCAGGTTATCATCCGAACCCCCTCCAGTATTAAGTTGCAAGCAACAAATTATTGCATTACGAATTGCGTGTAAAGTAAACAATACGATTGTTCTATGAATAAAGGATTGTTATTTTCTCCCTAGTAGCAACATCACATCTAGTACCTTAGAGATTTCTGTCACTTCCCCAGATTACTAGAGGCATGAACCCACTATCGAGCATAAATACTAACTCTTGGAGTTGCTAGCATCTGCTTGGCCAAGATAGCTACTAACAACGGAAAGCATGCAAGATCACAAATAACAAAGACATGATAGAATCAATAATCAATCTGAAATAGCATCTCAATATCCATCGGATCCCCGCAAACACAACATGTATGGATTACAAATAGATGATCTTGATCATGAACGGAGCTCGCAAGATCTAGACATGAAAGCAGAAAGGAGGAGAACCAGCCATCACGCTATTACATGGACCCGTAGTCCAGAGATGAACTACTCACGTATCACACCAGAGGCTTGCATGATGATGAAGAAGGCCTATAGGGTGAATTCCCCTCTCTGGTAGGGTGCCAGGAAGAGCTTCAGATCCCTCCTGATCTAGGGACAGAGACGACGGTGGCTATAGACTCTTTCGTGGATTTTTGATTGGGTACTTAGGGTTTCCGTATCAGAGGCAATATATAGGCGGAAGGAGAGGCCGAGGGGGGGGTGCCTGGGGCAACCAGACCACCCCCTGGCGCGGGCCAGGCCTGGCCGCGCGGCTAGGTGGTGTGGCAAGGCCCTAGCCCCTCTCTGTCTCGTACTCTGGCTCCAGATGTGTTCCGGTAAAATAGCGACTTTGGCTTTTGTCCCGTCCAATTCCGAGAATATTCATTTTCTGACTTCTTAGAACCAAAAACAGCAGAAAACATGCAGCTGGCACTGTGGCTCTTGTTAATAGGTTAGTCCAAGAAATCATATGAAAAGTACTCCAAAGTGTGGACAAAACACAAGAAGGTAGATAAAACCAAGCATGGAACATCAAAAATTATAGATACATTTGCAATGTATCACTCACAATTTGTCTTCTCCTTGACTTCATCCGCGGGGTAGCGATCCATCGGTGCACCATCCATCGTCAGTGCATCCTCCATCATTAGTGCATCATCATCCCAGACCTCCCTGGAAGCCACGCTGCTGCTCCACTGAGATGGGCCGGAACTATCGAATGCAGGATCTTGCTGTCGGCACAGTCCTCTAATTTCGTCAATCTGCTCTTGTTGTCGCTCCAATATGGCTTGCAATTCCTCATTCTTTCTTTTTAACATCGGGAACCGGTCTGCCTCCTACTCATGATGCCACTTCCTTGCTCTCGATCAACTTCTATAAGTGTCACTGTACTCGGGAAACCCAGTCCTCCACGGAAAAGAAGGTCGAAGGCCTCGTGTTCGTCCTTCATGTTCACGATTCTCGAGGGCCTTTGTCAAATTGTAGTTCTCTCTCTTGGGACGGATATTTCCCTCTTGAACCTCTTTCATCACTTTAACAAGTTCTTTCTAGGGTACAACAATTACTCTCTTTCCAATAATGTCCTTGTTTGTGGGTCATACGGTGCCCCATGCCCAAGTATCCAATTTATTGACCTCAAGGGCCAATCATGTGTAGCTAGCCTGATCCCTTTAGCAATCAGGTCGGCCTCAGTTTGATCCCATTTAGGCATGGCACTCTCATAGCCACGTGTCCCCATATTATGGTGATATTTCTTTTTTTGCAGCATTTTCCTTATTATTTTCCGACCTTTTATTATCTTCTTCCGATTCATTGTACTCCACAAATGCATCACAGTGATCCTGGTGCTTCTCTAGTGGGCTAGTGAATTCTGGATCTTTTTTCCTTGAGATATTTTTGGTATAATGTTTTATTAAAGCTCTGGAATTTTGTGGACATGTCCTTAACAGTCCACTCCTTGACTTTCAACGTCATTGCCTATGTGAGCTCAGTAGTCGACAAGACTGGTAGGCTGAAATGTGACATGAGCTCTTCCCAAAGACAATTTTTGGATCTTTCTTCAACAAAACTTACACAACTGCCTTTGCTAGCTTATTCCATTCTCCAGTGGTTATCAGGATGTTTTGCCTAACAATAACTTTGCATTGATGTACAAATGCACTTGCGTTCGCTTTGGGATCCAACGATTCACTATCTTTAGAGATTAAGTCAATTGTGAGATGCGCACCATCAGCCATCTTTCTGGCCGGGCCTCGTTTCCTTTTAGAAGATTGGCTCAATACGGAAGTCTAAGAGAAGAAACATTCATGTGTAACCATAATATGTGTCCTTTTCCCCATTGTCGTCTGTTGCATCAAAGCGGACACCACTATTTTGGTTGGTTCTCTTTTTATCTTGGGCGACCGTGTAAAATGTATTCCCATTTATCTCATACCCTCGGAAAGTCAATATAGTCAAAGATGGTGACCTAGCCAATAAATACAGCAGATCTCCAATAGTGGTATTGTTCATGAGATGTGTGTGCAACCAACCGCCAAAATTCTCCATGTGTTCAAGTTTAATCCAGTAGTCAGACTGTCCCGGATTTTTGGAGCATACAATATTCTTATGTTCCTCAATATACGGAGCCATCAAGGTGGAATTTTGTAGAACTTTGTAGTGTGCTTGACTGAAAGAATTTCCATCCATACTTATCATTGTTTTCTTTCCTAGCATGCACTTTCCACTCAGTCTCCCCTCATACCACGATTTAGGAACACCAATCGGCTTAAGGTCAGGAATAAAGTCAACACAAAAATCAGTGACCTTCTCTATTCCATAGCCCTTGGAGATGCTTCGTTATGGCCTAGAATGATTATGAACTTATTTTTTAAGACTACCATGAATCTCTTCGACTAGGTGAACTAGGAGGTGTGTCATAATATTGAAGGATGGTAGGAACACCAAATTAAAGCTGACAAGACATTGGACCATATCATTCTGTAACCTTGGTAGAATTTTTGGATCGAGTACCTTGTGAGAAATTGCATTGAGGAATGCACATACCTTAACAATGGGTAGTCGAACATTTTCTAGTAGAATCCCCCTCAATGCAACCCGAAGCAATTGCGTCATAAGCACGTGGCAGTCATGAGACTTTAGGTTTTAGAATTTTTCTCTACCATTATTATTCCCTTTATATTCGACGAGAAGCCATATGGGACCTTGATACTTCTCAGGAATTCAAAAAAGATTTCCTTCTCTTGTTTGGTAAGAGCATAGCTAGTAGTACCTTGATACTGCTCTATATGCATGTCGTCTCGTTCTTTCATACGCTGCTGGTCTTGTCGTGCTTCCGGTGTATCTTTTGACTTCCCATACAAGCCCAAGAAGCCTAACAGGTTCACGCAGAGATTCTTCATTAGGTGCATCACGTCGATTGCAGAGCGGACCTCTAGGACTTTCCAACATGGTAGCTCCCAAAATATAGATTTCTTCTTCTACATGGGTGCATGTCCACTAGCGTCATTCGGAACAGATTGTCTACCAGGACCCTTTCCAAAGATTACTTTTAAATCCTTGACCATATCAAATACATCATCACCAGTACGGAGGATAGGCTTCCTCCGGTGATCTGCCTCACCATTGAAATGCTTGTGTTTTTTTCTTAAGGTATGCTTGGGAGGAATAAAACAATGATGCCACGGGTACACATTCTTCTTATATTTATCCAAATATATACATATAGTCTCATCTAAATAGTGCGTGCATGCATTGTATCCCTTATTTGTATGTCCTGAAAGGTTACTAAGAGCATGCCAATCATTAATAGTTACGAACAACAACACTCGTAGGTCAAATTCCTCCTATTTGTGCTCATCCCACACACGTACACCTTTTACGTCCCACAATTGTAAAATTTATTCAACTAATGGCCTTAGGTACATATCAATGTTGTTGCTAGGTTCCTTCGGGCATTGGATGAGCAATGGCATCATAATGACTTACGCTTCATGCATAACCAAGGAGGACGGTTATAGATACATAGAGTCACAGGCTAGGTACTATGATTATAGCTCTGCTCCCTAAAAGGATTCACGCCATATGTCTTTAGACCAAACCATAAGTTCCTTGCGTCACCTGCAAAGCGCGGGAACTTTCTCTCGATTTTTCTCCACTGTGACCCATCAACGTGGTGTCTCAACATCGTGTCTTTCTTATGGTGTTCCATGTGCCATCACAACAACTTGGCATGCTCTTTTTTCTGAATAAATGTTTCAACCGTGGTATTATAGGAGCATACCATATCACCTTAGTAGGAACCCTCTTCCTAGGGCTCTCGCCCTCAACATCACCAGGGTCATCTTATCTGTTCTTATAACGCAATGAAGTGCATACCGGGCATGCATCCAAATTCTTGTACTCCTCACAGTGGTAGAGGATGTAGTCATTAGGGCATGCATGTATCTTCTGTACGTCTAATCCTAGAGGGCAGACAACCTTCTTTGCTTCTTACATACTGACGGGCAATTCGTTATCCTTTGGAAGCAGCTTCTCCATTATTTTTAGCAACTTTTCAAATGCCTTGTCAGTCACATCGATCTTTGCCTTCCATTGCAGCAATTCCAATGTGCTACTCAGCTTTTTCTGGCCATCTTCAAAATTTGCATACAATAATTTTTTGTGATCCTCTAACATCTACTGAACTTCAAACTCTCCTTTTCACTTTCGCAGTCTCTCTTTTCATCAGCAATGGGCCGACCAAGATCATCAGCAGGCTCATCTGATGCATGTTCTTCAGCTTCTTCTTCTTCATTGTCTTCCATTGTAGTACCACTATATTCAGGAACATAGGATAGTTGTCATCATTCTCTTCTTTTTGCTGTGTTTCATCATAACCCCTCTTTCTTCGTCCTTGGTTCAACAATTATAGACGGACATGAAACCGTACCGAAATAAGTGGTTGTGGAAGATTTTTGAGGAAGAGTAATCCTTCTGATTCCGACAGACACCACATGGACAACACATAAAACCATTCTGCTTGTTTGCCTTAACCACATCGAGAAAAGAATGCACGCCTTTAATGAACTCGCTAGAGTATCGGTCAACGTACATCCATGGCCAACTCATCTGCATTATATAAGTATATCAAACACAATCACGATGCTAAAATTAGTCCCGGTCTAAAATTATATGCTCACAATGATACTTTGGCTTAGAATGCAACGACATACTACGTACGAACTAAAAACAATAGGAATCAAATACATAATTAAACTATGAACTACACATGCATTTTATCAACACCTACCTAAAAATCATCGTCCATTGCAACAATCAAGAACATGCCTCGTACTTACAACACATGGAATGAAAAACAAAAAAAACTATAGGGCTATAAATGTTATTATTTCAATTACGAAGTAAAGGACATCTACACATACGCAAACTAAGTAGTCAATTTGAGCTCAGATTGCATATCAATCAAATAAACTCCAACATAATTACTCTCAAACTAAAACCAACAAATCCCTGTACTTTTAGAGCATGAAATAAGCTAAACTAGCAATGAAAGATGAAAGGATGAAGTTGCTAATCTTTTAAAACCCTTGGATAGATGGGGTGACACCAAATATTGAACAATCTTGGAGAAAAACGGAGATGAACTCGAGCTCATGGAGAAACAAAGGAGAAAATGGCTATGGCTCGGGGAAGTGACAATGACATATATATGAATCCCCTTAGTCCCGGTTGGTGTCAGCAATCAGGACTAAAGGGCTGGCACCATCCGCGTCCTGGTGCAAACCCTTTAGTCCCGGTTGGTGTCTCCAACAGGGACTAAATATCCCGTTTGAACCGGGACTAGAGGTGGTCGTACCCTGCGACGGTTTCTAGCCATTGGAACCGGTAAATTAGCCCTGTGCCCAAACACGACCGACACTAATGCTTCAAACGGAAGGCCTATTTTCTACTAGTGCATACAAGACATTGAGACATATAACACCCTCTCCGCATGCGCGATGAGAATTTTGGTAATCTACCACGTGTTTATATGCATGCAGAGATCGCATGAAAGCTCTCTATGATTCTTTGCCCAAGAACTACAAATATTGATGTCCGAATACCCAACATGAACATGATGGTTGTTAATGTGATGGATCTACTAACTCACTCCACATGTCTGTTTGTGCATCCATGCAGTGTATGCGTGAAAACATGTGAAGGTACTTAATACTCCCACACTAAACTTTCAGCTTGGGATACTTGTACATAGATAGGAAGGTACCTTGTGCGGGGATGATCCCCGGTACCTCAAAGACAGAAGAATCCTGACAGCCTACAAAAATCCGGCTGGATCCTTCCTGGCAAATCCTTCTAGAGCATGCATGGTGGTTCAATCCGTCTGGAACTTGCCTAGCTTAATCCGGCTGGAACCTGCTAGGTGGTTCAAATCGGATGGAGCCCGCCAACCTGCCCGATGTCAATGTTGTGTCCCATTGGACATGATGAGAGATCACTGCAGCCTCGCTGATGTAGTGACATCGTAGCCATGCTACTGTATAGACATTGTTCATCAGTAGTGCGGTATTGTTCACCGCATCATCCTGTGACATATGCAATAGTGTAGTTAGGGCGGCTGGGCCCCACCTTGTCCCCCAGGCACCCCCTTTATAAGGTGCACCAGGGAGCCTCTCATAGGCAACCTTTCTCACACTCATGATCACTTAGGTTCTCTTCTCTCCGTCTATCTTAGCACCATTGCTACACAGCTCAAGGAGCACCATTGTAGCTCTAAGATATACACCGCATATAGATCAAACATGTAGGAGTAGGGGTTTTACCTCACCACAAGGGATCCAAACCTGGGTACACCATTGTGCTTGCATGTCCACAGTCCCGTTCCGGACACCGTTGACGTGCCATATGCTCCTGATGGTTGCAAGTTCACAGATTTTTTGTAGCTAGTTTCGAAATAAAGATATCGATCCCATGGGGAGCAGGAGTCTGAACTCTAATAACTCTTGAATTAAATAGTACAATAGAAATGCTAAATAAAGTTCTAAGTAACAAGATAAAATGCGAGTATTATGTAAAAATGTGTTTTTGGGTTTTTGGTATAAGAGAACAATAAGTAAAGTAAAACAACCGAACACAGAAAGTAAGTATCGCGCATGTAAAAGAGATTTGAAACTACAATAGGAAAAAGACGTTCTCAAGGAGTAGCGGATACACCTCTAGCATTATAAAGAACTAAAGTAAAGATTATTATCATGAACATTCTCAACTATGTATGTGTGGGAGGAACTCCGTATTTGGAAAAATAGGCAGCAACCACTGCTCACATCATCCTCATAACCACATTAGTCAGCAATCAACATCAATCGAATTACTGCGCTATTAAGGGACCTAATCCCGTAGGACGGATCCCATGGTATTGATAGTGTTTCGTGAGTTTCCTCGGTTCCCAAGTTGATACGTAAGGGGTGCCAATAGCTTTAGAGTCACTGTAAGTGCTAACACACCTCCGTCTACCAACAAGTAGTTCCCTCAATCAAGTCCCGACAAGAGGCAAATATTGAGAGGTCGACTTCTCCCACCATCAAGATGAAGACAATCTAACACATGGTCACTGTGATGAATATCATAATAAACTTTATCTTATTTCAAACTCATACTAGGGTTTCTCCATCTCCCCAAGAACTAATAATCTACTCAGACATGGAGGCACTCAACATCATGGAAATAACAATGGAATCTATCATAGATGAATAGTACTTGTATAAATCCACAACGAGTACGGGACTTACAACAAGATCTATACAAGATGTAGATGAGATGGATGGAGATGGTGGTGATGCAGCGGTTGATGATGAAGATCGATGCCTTAGCCTCCCGGATCTGCATAGGGCAAAGATGGATCCCCAATGGACGAGTTCCCCCTCTAGATGCCTTTTGGAGGTGAGGTTTCGGTGATTTCTAATTGTTTTGTATGTCGTCTCTTCGATCCAGTTGCACGGGGTGAAACTATTTGAGGAGGCGGTGGCAGCGCCAACTATACAATGGGAACTATACGTTCGGAAAATTATTCCCGCTGTATAGTTGGTCATTAAACCTTCCGGATGCCTTGATCGCTTCGGGTTTTCTTCTGGTGTTATTGATATTTCCCAAATAAGCGATTTACGTTGTTTTTGACTCCTTTTCTCCCCAATACAACTATTCCAAGAATTGTGTCCATTGTATCCATCATCTGTCCTAATCCTGGTGAAAATAGGCATAAAATATGCGTGCGAACGCCGTAAAATACCAAGATCCTACAACTACAGTGCAAAATAATAATATAAAACAAGATGCAATTATGCACTCATCAGCTCCCACACTAAAATAGTAATGTAATACTAAAATAGTAATTTGAATTAATGCAAAACTAAAATAGTAATTGTAAAACTTATAAGATAGATTACAAGGTCTTAAAGATCTTCCCAAGGTTGGAATCAAGCTAGGCGGGATCAAATAATCTCTTGCGATTATTTGATACCGTGATTATTATAGATCACTATGGAGTCATGGCATGTAACACCGCGACGCGTACCTTCTTGTTGGTATTCTCCAGAGTAGTGATGCGGCTATAGCTACCCTATGCAAATCAGATTGCAAAGTGTCCACTTTATCTGCGAGTTTAGTCACCAATGGGAGAAGATCATCTTTCTTCTCTATCTCCTTGAGATGGCGACAGACTTCAACGCGATGGAGTAGCTCCTGATTCTGATATATCTGCAGTGCTCGCACATAGTCCTTGGTCCTAGGAACAACTTCTTCTTCCTCATCCATAATTGATGGATTGGGGAAGTGGAAACCGTTCCTCCACTCTTCTTGATGCTTCACTCTCATACGAGCACCAATGGTAGGCTTCAAGAGTGGCACCTTTGATCCCTTGCTAGCACCTGCACCAATATTAGGTAATTCCTTACGCTTGTGCGGCCTAGATCCGTGGCGATGAACATGACCGTCTCCACACGCCCTTTTCCATGCGGCTTGTGATCTTCTCTCACTTGTTGAGCTCTCTTCATTGCCGCCTAGTTGATCTCTGGGGGATCATAGACATCACGACAGATGTAGATGTCACTCCAATCTTCATAGGAATAGTTGTTGTAGAACCTTGGCTCGACATACTCCTTGTACCCCGGGATAAACCTCTCCACCTCCTTGTTGTCGTCCTCCATGGACGGGCTGCGAGAGCAGTCCCTGGAACGAGCAATGAGACCTAGGGGTTTTCCACGGCCTGGGACGGAATAGAGCATGGTTGGATTGGTTCCTGGTGATTATGATTTAGAGAGAAACACAATGGCAGTATATAAGGGGTGTCAGAGGTCGGTAAAACTCGCGAGAAACACCAAATTCACGCCCAAGAAAAGAATCTTAACGAAACAGGGAAAGAAATCACAGATTTGGAGGAGTCCTGTCGCGTAACGACCAACTATACGGGCGCAACCCATATAGCTCCGGCCGTATAGTTGGTTCTAGGCAGATATTTCCAAATATCTCGAGTCCAGGTCGATTAAGTTACCGACTTGGAACCGACAAAGCTGTTTTTTAATCTAAAACAAAAAAGGAAATCGAAAAATGTCTAAGAGTTTAACAACCAACTATACGATGGGAGGATTTTCTCCGTCCATATAGTTGCGACCGTATAGTTTCTAGACATTGAAAATCAAAAATGTCTGAGAGTTTAACGACCAACTATACGACAGGAGGATTTTCTCCAGCTGTATAGTTGCGACCATATAGTTTCCAGACATCGAAAACAATTTCGTGAAGAAGGTACAGAAGGTTTAACGACCAACTATACGGCGGGAGATTTTTCTTTGGTCGTATAGTTGCGACTGTATAGTTGGTAAAAACCTTCAGAAACGTCAGAAAAACACGAGGAATTCAAAGGCAAATTTTTCAGAAGTAAAATTTGTGACAACAAATAACTTATTTGAGTAAAAACACTTACCTTGCACTTATCGTTTACTTATTCGGGGATGACAAGCTCCTCCAACAACAAAGACTTCTTCTATTTTGGAGGAATTGACCTTAGTTCATTTAATAATTCTCGTAAATGAAAATCACCAGGACTAAAGTTCCTCTCAATAAGATTGGTGTCTTGCTGGGCGAATATGGGCACTGCATCCAATATCTTTATTTCTTGCCTCTGCATAATCTGCAACTCAAATTCTTGAAGTAAAAGGATCCAATGGATCAGTCTTGGCTTATGATTTTTCCTCTCAAGGATTTCTTTTAAACCATCATGATCCGTATGAACTCTTACTTTTACATCAACTATATAACAAGAAAATTTATCGCAAGAGAAAAATATAGGAAAAAGTTCCCTTTCTTCCTTAGGATAATTCTTTTGAGCACTATTATGAGTTCTACTAGCATGATGTATAATATTAAATCTGTGACCTATATGTTGTCCTAGATTTACTCCTATAGCATCATCACTAGCTTCACATATTAAGTCAAAAGTCATATCCCAAATAGGTGGTTTAATGGTAGGAGCATGGGATAAAGCATATTTAAGTTTATCAAAGGCTACAAGACATTTATCATCAAAATTAAATCTTACTCCCTTTTGCAGAAGGTTAGTCAAAGGTTTAGATATTCTAGAGAAATTCCTAATGAACCTTCTATAAAAACCCACATGACCAAGGAAACTTCTTATACCTCTTATATCCCTAGGTTGTGGCATTCTCTCTATGGCCTACACCTTAGCTCTGTCCACTTCAATTCCTTTACCTGATACCTTATGTCCAAGGACTATAACTTCTTTACCATAAAATGGCACTTCTCCCACTTTAGAACAAGACTGGTTTCTTTGCAACGCTGCAAAAATCTTTTGAGATTATCCAAGCAACTAGTAAACGAAGTTCCATAGGCAGAAAAGTCATCCATAAATACTTCCATTATCAGTTCTATAAAATCCGCAAAAATAGTAGTCATGCATCTTTGAAACGTAGCTGGAGCATTACATAAACCAAAAGTCATATGACGGTAAGCATGTAGACCATAAGGACTAATGAAAGTTGTTTTAAGTTGGTCATCAGGATGAACAACTATTTGAGAAAAACCAGAGTATCCGTCCAAGTAGCAAAAATGAGTGTGGTTTGCTAACCTTTCTAAAGTTTGATCTATGAACAGTAAAGGATAGTGATATTTCCTAGTTTCTTTATTCAATTTCCTGAAATCTATACACATCCTATGTCCAACAATAGTTCTAGTAGGTATCAATTCATTGTTTTCATTAGGAACAACAGTAAAACTGCCCTTCTTAGGGACACAATGAACATGACTTACCCATTCACTTTCTTTTACATGATAGATTATACCTGCATCCAATAGGCATACTATTTATTTTCTTACCACTTCCTTCATTTCGGGCTTCAGTTGTCTATTAAATTATGCAACTGGTTTAGCACCTTCCTCCGTGAATATTCGATGGACGGTTATCATGGGAGTAATGCCCTTCAAATCATCCAGTGAGTACCCAAAGGCCTTGCGATACTCCTTAAGTATTTTCATGAGTTCTTCTTCTTCATCTCCTGAATGTTTAGAACTAATAATAATAGGAAATTTATTTGTATCATCTAAAAATCTGTATTTAAGATTATCTGGTAGATTCTTCAATTCTAGGGGTGGTAATTCCTCGTCCCCTCTATTTTTTGGCTCTTCAAAAGCCTCATTAGTTGGAGGCCCTATAATGGGAAGTGAATCGAATTCACCTTCTAGTTCTTCTAGGGACTTCTCCTCCATAACTATTTCTTCATAATTTGAGTCTTCATTTATTTCTTCTTCTTGATCACTAAAGAAGACACTTATTATTTCCTTAATAGTTTTCTCGTTCTCTTCTTCTTGTATTTTTAGAGGTCTATCTTTAAATTTGGAAAAGTGGAATTCGTTTTCCGCTTCCCCAAGCTTAAGAGACACAATCTCCTTTTTGAAATCAACTTTGGCACCTGCATCACTCAAAAAGTTTCTTCCAAATATAATTGGGCAAAGAGTGTTAGTTGGCATATCAACAACTACAAAATTGATAGGAACGTTTTTGTTGCCAATTGTGATAGTTGCATCTTCAATTACTCCCATTGGAATTCTAAGAGTTTTATTGACTAACATGATTGTCATATCAGTATTTTCAATTGTAGCTGGTTCTATTTCTTCTTTTATTTCTAAAATAAAAATCATAAGATATAACATTAACTTCGGTGCCAAGATCGCATAAACCATAATACGAGGTTTCCTTAAATATGCAGGGAAGAATAGGCTTACCCGCATCTTTTACCTTTGTTTTACCTTCAACCAATACGGAAGTCTCTTTATCAAGTTCAACTATGTTACAATGTGCATACATAGCCATAATTGCTTCCTTGGTTACCTCTTCATCTTTTTTCTTCTTCTAGATGTTCCTCAACTTCTGGCATACTTCTCTCTTCCTTCTTCTCCTGTACTGCTTTGACCTGTTCATATTCAATAATATGCTTCTATGTAGTGTTAAGGAAAGGTATCTCATATATTGGTTCTAGGGAGGCCAGTGTTTCTTTAACTTCTCTTTTCTTCTTAGGTTCGGGTAGTGGATCATACTTGACCAAACCCTCTTTTGGAGCTTTGATGTGTTCTGTAAAAGCTTTAACAACATGCAACACAAGATATGAATCCAAATAAAGTTCTTTAGATAATTCGTTAACATGGCCCTTTTTATTATAGTCATGAATACAATCATAATCTATTTCTATGCCTCCTTCGCATATTAAAAGAGACTTGAAACTACAATGGGAAAAATGCATTCTTAGGGAGTAGCGAATACACCTCTAGCATTATAAAGAACTAAAGTAAAGATTATTATCATGAACATTCTCAACTATGTATGTGTGGGAGGAACTCCGTATTTGGACAAATAGGAAGCAACCACTACTCACATCATCCTCATAACCACATCAGTCAGCAATTTACATCAATCGAATTACTGTGCTATTAAGGGACTTAATCCCGTATGACGTATCCCATGGCATGGATTGTGTTCCGTGAGTTTCCTCGGTTCCCAAGTTGATATCTAAGGGGTCCCAACAACTTTATAGTCATTGTAAGTGCTAACACCTCCGTCTACCAACAAGTAGTTCCCTCCATCAAGTCCCCACAAGAGGCAAATATTGAGAGGTCGACTTCTCCCAACATCAAGATGAAGACAATCTAACACATGGTCACAGTGAAGAATATCATAATAAACTTTATCTTATTTCAACCTCATACTAGGGTTTCTCCATATCCCCAACAACTAATGATCTACTCAGACATGGAGGCAATCAACATCATGGCAATAAAAATGGAATCTACCATAGATGAATAGTACTTGTATAAATCCACAAAGTGTATGGGAATTACAACAAGATATAAACAAGATGTAGATGGGATGGATGGAGATGGTGGTGATGTAGTGGTTGCTAATGAAGATTGATGCCTTAGCCTCCCAGATCTACACAGGGCGAAGATGGATCTCCAATGGACGAGATCCCCCTCCAGATGCCTTCTAGAGGTAAGGTTTCAGCTATTTCTGGTTGTTCTCTATGTCGTCTCTTTGATCCAGTTGCACGGGGTGAAACTATTTGAGGTGGCAGTGGTGGCGCCAACTATACGGCGGGAACTATATGGCCGGGAAATTATTCTTGCCGTATAGTTGGTCGTTAAACCTTCTGGATGCCTTGATCGCTTCAGATTTTCTTCTGGTGTTGTTGATATTTCCCAAATAAGCGATTTATGTTGTTTTTGACTCCTTTGCTCCCTAATACAACTGCTCCAAGAATTGTGTCTATTGTATCCATCATTTGTCCTAATCCTGGTGAAAATAGACATAAAATGTGCACGCGAACACCGTAAAATACCAAGATCCTACAACTACAGTGCAAAATAATAATATAAAACATGATGCAATTATGCACTCATGAGCTCCCATACTAGCTTTGCCATCTCGCATGGCTAGGCCATCGAACAAGGCGACAACATACCTAAATGTTGGTCTTTGAGTTTTAGTTGACAATACTTGCTTGTCTATCGATGCCAAATAAGATTATATTTTTCTTGCACACATGTGTTAACAAGTGTAAATGAAAATCTCTTAACATGAAACCCTGATGTTCGATCTTGTGCCTCTGGGAGGACGACATCCTCTTAGACGACCAGAAGGATATCTCCTCCCATATTTACGCTTTCTATCAAGATCTTTTGTCGGCGTCATTGCGTTCGGGGCTCTCGCTGGCCCCTGACTTTTTGGGAGAGGGGTACAAGGTTATCGATACCGAGAATGTAGAGATCATGCTCCTAGTTCTCCAGGATGAGGTTGCTGAGGCGATTAAGTCCATGAAGGCCAACTCTGCCCCCAGACCAGATGGCCTTCTGGTCACCTTTTTCTAGACTTTCTAGGAGCATATATAGTCGGTCATTATGCCAATGTTCCAGGAATTATATACCGGGACTCTCGTGACGTCTAGGCTGAACTTTGGCATGATTACCTTGATCCCCAAAGTAGCGGGGGCCATGGATATCTGCCAATTTAGACCGATCATGGTGATCATGTCATCTAGCGCATCTTCTCCAAGGTTTATGCTATTAGGCTCACCCCGGTCATGGAACGCCAAACCCATCCCCTTCAGTTTTCCTTCTTAAAGGGGCGCCTAATTCATGATGGTGTCCTTGCCCTCCATGAATATTCATGAGGTTAAGGTTCTCCACCATAAGGGCGTCTTCCTCAAGATGGACTTTCATAAGGCTTACGATCGATTGGATTGGGCCTTCCTTAGGCAAGTCCTCTAGAGAAGAGGGCTTCATGACATGGTGATTAGTTGGATTATGCAGTTCTTCATGAGTGGTAGCACCGCGATTAATGTCAATGTGGATGTTGATCGTTATTTCAGGCCAACTTGCGGAGTCAGACAAGGGGACCCTATCTCTCCCCTCCTGTTTAACTCAGCGTTGGATGCCCTTGCAGAGATTTGGGATAGAGCCAAAATCACTGGCCACATCTCGGGTGTGGTAGGGAATCTCATCCCTATAGGAGGGATTACCCACCTCCAATATGTGGATGATTCTCTGATCATGGTTCAGGGCTTGGAGCTTGATATCATCCACCTCAAATTTCTTCTCTTGTGCTTTAAATCTATGTCAGGTCTCAAGATCAACTCCGACAAGAGCAAATTCATGATCTTGGGATAGTTCAACGAGGACACGCAACGTATTGTGTACAAACTTAACTGTGGGTTGGCTCCTTCCCCATCACCTATCTGGGGATGCCTATCCGTGATATGAGGGTGCTAATCAAGGACCTGGCTCCCTTGGTCGTGAGGGTGTGGTCTAAGTTTGAACCCTAGCGAGATAGACTCACATCCAAGGGAGCAAGACGATCATCATCAACTCATTCCTATCGAGCCTCACCATGTATCAGATGGGGCTCTACCTCTTACCTGAGGGGACCCACGCCGACTTTGCTAAAGAGTTTTCTAGGTTCTTTTGGGTGGCTAGGGATGGTCATCAGAAAGACCATATGGTGAAACCGACATTTGCGGTGTGGGTGTGGTGGATACTTCAGGAAGATGGAGGCTTCAGCTAGTGAAAGCCAAATATCTCTACGGTCGCCCCTCTTGGCATGCGTGCGTCAGGAGGGCTCCCAGCTTTGGCGAGCCATCCGGGACATAAAACATGTCATCTGAAGGGGGGCACTTTTCACCCTTGGCAACAGACGAGAAATCCAGTTTTGGCTAGACCTGTAATACCCCTAGTTTTAGTAATCCTTATTTAGGGTTTGTTTGTGCATCATAAGCATTGCATGCATCCTTTTAACTGAAGAAATGTTGCAAGAAAAATCACAAAGCCTAAACCCTAATCTCCCCCTCCCTATTTGAAATGTATTCAAAAGGGTTTTGTATTTTGAAAACTACCAAAAATATGGAGCCCAAATGGATTATAAGGGCTCTGAGGTATTTTGAGCAGTTTATAAAAGTTCTAGTATTTTATAAATATTTCAAACAGAAGAGAAATTGAAATAAAAAAGAGATAAATAAGAAAACAGAAAAAGAAAGAGGTTTTACAAAAAAATAGAATCCTACCTACCCAGGCCGCGTAACCCAACTAATCCTCCCGCTAACCGCCACTCAGCATGCAGCCAGCGGCCTCCCCGCAAGCTTTACCGTAGCTCGCTTGCAGCCTAGTATCCAGCCCAGACCGGCCCACCCCAGCCTAGTACCCCTTCGGCCTTTCTTTCTGCGCCGTCTTCCTCGTGACCGACGAAGCAGCTGCGTGGCACACCGGATGCCGTCACCTCGCCGTCGTGTTGTGATGCGTGCTGCCGCCCTAGAGACGTGGATAAGACCCTCCGCGATGCCCTACCCCTCCCTTATCCTCACTCTCTGGAGCTCTCCCGCTCTCAGGCCGCGCAGGACCCCGAACCCTAGCCAGCCGCTCATCGTCGTTCCCTTCATCGCCGACTGCCCTAGAACCAACCGAGGCCACTTTCGAGCTCCCCTTGCCGTTCTCGTTCTCCTCCGCCACTCCACGGAAGCTGGAGTGCCCGTAGTTGCCGCAATCGCCACCTTGTTCCTGCCGGGCGCCACAGCCACCGTCATCAACTCCGGTGTCATCTGCGTTCGCACCGTAGCCACCATCCTACCGCGTTCCTGGTGAGCTCCAGAGCACGCTCGTGGTCATCATCCTCTCCCTTGCTTCCTGGTTTGTTCCCGCGCCGTGCACGTCCGCTGCCCGCCACAGATGCTTGCCGCCGGCAAGCTTCTGATGGTCAATCCATAGCGGCGCCACCATTACAAGGTCGCCTACTCTCGCTAGCCCTCGTGCGCTCAATCGAACGGAGCTTGATCGACCTGAGGAGGAGCTCCATGGCCGACGTCAGCATGATGACAGCGTGATGCAATAATCCCCTTTTTTTAAATGTTTTCTATAATTGTATTAATAAATAAATATGCTCACAGGTGGGTCTGTAATGTCAGGTTTTTTATCTTTTTGGAAATTATTTCTGAAATTACTAAAAGTCTGACATGTGGGGCCAGCTGGAAAATAATTTATAATATTCCACAAATGTTTAATTGTTTCAAAATGAATTAAAATTGGGGAAAACCATAAATAATTCATTTTAAGTCAGAAAAATATCTATAATATATCAAAATGTTCAAAAAAATGAGATTTATCTAATAGACTCATAAGCATGCATTGTCCAATAACTTTAACTACAAGTTTAATTAGAAGAACCAATTGAACCCCGTAGGTGACTCTGAGGTTCGCCTATTCTAGGGTTTGTACCCCTTGGACAACTCTTAAATGACCAAGCATGCTCTAGGGTTCATTCCAATACACCTTAACTTGTCATATGTAACACCCTCGAATCATCCCTATGCAGATCTTAGCGCTTCCTACAAAACCCGCATAGAAACAATTCAAAGATGCCCACCAGGCACTTGCATGCGGGTGGAAAACGAAGGAATACCATTACAGAATAGTTCACGATGGAACCCACAGAACAGATATATACAACAACATTCCATGAGTCAAGAATACAGATATACAGTACAAAGATCCAAATCACCTTGAGAATGATACAACATCTGAGTATGGATAAGATGCAAATGGGGCTAAGAGCCCTGAAGAATAACCAATGGCGTCCATAACCCTACCTAGGCCAAGCCGGAAGGGTAACCCTGCTAATGACGTCGAACTCAAACCTGCTAAAACAAAAGTGGTGCCGACAAAGGGCAAAGGAGAAAGAGAGTGGCTAGTACTGAGGCCAGTACACGGCAAGTCTAGAATTCGGCGGCTCTCGCCTACATAGGTATGGTGGACTGAAGCAGCATCGAAGCATGCACTAAACAACCTATAGAGACTCGGTACAATTGTCGGCTATTAGAGAGGGGTAAGAAAACCTATTCGGAACCACCCTGATACTAACACCAAACATACCCATCCTAGCATTTTCCCCCTTGAGACCAACGCGGAAGTCACACCGAGGAACTCACACAGTTCGCAGTTTTATTCACTCCATTATAGTTACAACACTTACTAGTCAGATATAGATAGCATGAGTCATTCTGATATCATAAGCAGTGGGCAGTTTTATTTAACCATTCCGTTGTACTTACAATACTTACTAGTCAGATACAATTAGCTAGAGATATCCCAAATCTAGCAGTTGTTGGCACTTTTATTTACTCATTATGTTGTAGTGAAACTGATTACTACACATGTCAAAGTCAAATTTATATCACTACTTTAGTTATGGTTGTCTATGATCAAGATACTGTGCTCCAAGTCGTCTATAACCGTGGACACGGCTTTCAGAAAGATTTACCCTGTAGGGGTGCACAAATAGAAACACACACACGATTAACCTCGGGAAGAACCAAATAAAACACAACAAGGCCTCACGACAAAGCATTCACAGGATTCATAAATCATTTCAGCGGGCCACCCCACTAAGCTACCCGCAACGAAGTTGGCCGGCTTTGAGACGGATCCAGGGTTTGTGACAATGGCTGTAAACGTTTGGGAACCCGAAAGTGTGACTAGGCTTGTCGATACTGTGAAAACATTCCATGTTCCAAAATAGTACAGGTGCTCCACGCACAATCGTAAATAAAGCAGTAAAGTATGTCATAAATATGGGATAGTAATAAAGCCCCAAACTAGTTTGTGGCCCCAAGAAATAAAGTGTGAATCAAGCTCATGCAAAGGGGGGTCCATAGGGTCTCTCGTATGTGGATAGTGCGAATAGTCAAGGAACAAGTATCAAGTACTCGGGGCCTACGGGACACAAGTGAGCATGGAAGAACCAAATATTAGTTATTGCCCACCGGTGCCTCTGCATTAGTTATATCTATTCCCAGCATTTTAATATCAAGTTGTAATTAAAGTAATGATCATCTCAAACATAAAGCATATGGTAACCTTCCAACAATTGTGGTACTTGATGACACGAAGCAGCACCTGAGCAAGCGACTACGACACATAAGACCGACTATCTATCAAACAACAGGCAATAGGATGTGTCCAAGGTAACATAAAGGCTGTAAGGGATATCACGGGTACGGAAAGACTAAGCATCACAACACGGACAACAATAGACCATTAGGAGGAAATAAAGACTAAAAACGCAAAATAGGTAGAAAGGGGTAGGATGCTCGCCTGGGAAACACTGCCGAAGATACATTATCTGAAGAACTTGCCGATACTCGCATGCACTCAACAGCCTAATCCGCGAAGAACCAAAGTACTAAAAAACACCGGATGCACTATTTAATACTATGGTAGAAGATCGAGCATGTTGCATGTATGATGTATGACATGTCGAAGGTGTAATGCAGTTAGGCAATATTAAGCGGAATCGAGGTCCCAACAATTAATTAGAAGGTTCAAGTTATTTAGATACCCCGCAATTTAAATGTTGTATGAACAAGGCAAAACGTGGCATCGGTTCGCTACACAATTTAAATGGAGGCGTTAATAAACAGGAATATCCCGCATATGTGCTCCTTATTTAATTATGAGGTGAATCGGCATAATGCCCCAAACACACATGATGAGATATATGCAAGCATGAATAATTAATGTGCAACAAGTTTATAGCATTTAATAAAATAGGGGCTCGGATAGGGGGTCACACATCTGGTATCGGTGATCTTGGGGTCTGGGGGTTTCACTGGATCGGTCTTTGGGTCCGGGAGGAAGATCTTGGCGCGCCTGGGAGTTTGGCTCGGCGAGATCGGTCTTCGGATCCAGGGGATCGGAGCTTCGGTGTCTCGGCCATCGAATAGAGAACTTGGTGTACCGCAAAGGGACTTTTCGGGTTCCGACTACAAGCATCGGTCTCGGTCGCTCACGTGGTATGGAGATCTTGGTTGCCTTCTCGGTACGTCTTTATGAAGAACTCTCTGAACAACCTTATGCTCTTTGTGACCTCGTAGAACTTGTCGAGAGGATCCTCGGGGAGCACACGGCCTGGTCTTTAACTTGGGCTCACAAAGACCCACAAGAGTTGTCTTGTGCAAGCCTCGTCCCTATCTTCGTAGTGGCAGCACCGGACGGAGTCTATCCGAGGTGGTGACAAACGGGGAGGCGCCTCTAGACGAAGAAACGTGAGCCCAGGGACCTACGGGGCTCGACAGCTGCTCGACGAGGCCCTTGTCGGATACAGGAGGCATAGCGCCAACGCATCACGAGCTAGAGGAAGTGGAACAGAGGACGTCGGCACCGAGATCGCGAGGGGAACATTGGAGACGCAGGATGGCCGGAGGAGGGGCGTGGTCGCGCCAGGAAGGGTAAGGCCGACCGGAGGCGGGCGACGCTCAGCGAGAGAGGCGGACGGTAGCGCCATGGGTTAACTCGAGCGGCGGCCGAGAAGAAGCTCGGGGCAGCGATGCAGGCACGCGGAGAAGAGGAGGGACGGGCCTCGCGGCTGCAGAGGATGGCCAGAAGGGGCAAGGGCGGTGCCTCAGTTGGCTCGCAAACAGGGAAGGGAGGGGCCGCACGGGCTGTTCTGCGTTTGGTGCCAAGGAGGCAGCGGGGCCGGAGATGAAGAGAGGCGAAGGGCGAGGACATGCTCGCGACAGGCGGCTTGATCTGCAGGGCAGCTATGCCGCACAAGCCGGCTCGAGCGGCGGGATCCAACACAGGGGGCCGACATCTGCGGAAGGAATCGGGGAGGGCGGCGGCGGTTTCTCACGAGGAAGGAGGCGGCTTGAGGCAGGACGAGATAGGGACGAAAGAGAGAGGGAAAGGGACGAGGTGGTCGTGTGGTGGGGCTAGGCTCGGACCGAGCTAGTGCGGGGCGGGTTGTAGGTGTATGTGACAGTGCAGGGGCGCGTCGGTCAGGTTGACAGGGGTGTGTGTGGCGTGCGATGCGCGGTGCGGTGCATCGCGGGGCTAGGGCGGGCGGTGTGTGGCATGACAGGATAGGTTGAGTACGGGTGTGGCTGCGATGGGTGGGGTTGAGGATTAGGGTTAGGTTAGAACTAGTTTGGGGTTTGGGGTAGTAGGTGGCCGGCCGGGCTTTTGGGCCTGGCGACTGCCTCCCCTAAAACACTTTAACTATTTGTTTTATTTTTAAAAGACCGGGGTTTGACTTTTAATAAAAGAGGGGGGCAATCAGAAAACAAAGATAGGCTTTTGGAAATAGTTTTAGACAAAAATATGCATACAGTCATGATGATGCTCAAATGCAATGTGGCATGATGACATGAGCATGTAGTCATGATGATGCACAAAACAAAACACAGCGATTTTCTAGTAGTGATTTACCGGGGTGCTACATCATATCATCATCTTTGATTGAGCATTGCATCGATGCCATGTATTGATTGTTGCTTTCCTTTCCGTTGTTTCTGCTTCTTCTCAGTAGACCTCGGAGTTCATGTGAGAAATTATAGCAAGTCCAAGATTGAATATTGAGATTAACACCATCGAAGATCGACGAGCAATACTTGATCAACTATAATCAATTCCAGTACAAGATATCTGAAGATCTGCTTTGAGTATCAACAGGCAAACGCAAGCATAGCCCCACACATGATATAATCCTATGATTTCAAAGTATTTCATTCTTGTCATGTGCATACGATTCCAAAGTTTTTTATCGATGGATAGAGTAATTCTATCTGATGCATGTTTCCTTTGTAGCCTATATTCCCTAATCCACTACTCCTAGCAGAACTAGGGTTTGGCTTATGAGCTTTGCTAGAGCTATTTATATCTGTTGTTCTTAGCCAAGCTTAATTGTTACCGCTAGTCCATCCGATTGATGAATAGGAGCTTAATGAACCTACTTGGACAGGATGACGTGGTATGATCAGTGACGAGGGTTTAACTCATCAATTCCATTGTTATGGACTTGGGTTTTGGAGAAGGAGGGAGCGCTGGAGACATCTATCAGCTAGCAAACAAGCACACATGGGACACAGATTTACCCAGGTTCAGGCCTCGTAGAGGTCCCTACTCCTGCTTGTCTGCTCATGGAATTATGGAAGGAATCGAAGATTACAATGGTGCGCAGATGTGATCTGGCGAGGGTTGTGGAAACTAGGGTTGCGTGTGTCCTCCTCGCCGCCCCCTCCTAGCCTTTATATAGGTAGGCTAGGTCTCGGGTAGCAGGTCGAGTCGGTTACAAGTTAGGGTTTTCCCCTTCAAACTTTCTATCTTTAGCTTCTTCTTGTTCTTCAAGCAATCGAGAGTCCGTAGGTTACTCGAGTCCTTCATGTGGGCCTTGGTGACACCGTGGGCCTTTACGTATTTAGACCGTATATACCAAGCTCGAGTACCTGTAGGGTATACCCATGTCAGTAGCCCCCGAGTGTCCAGTGGAATCGCAAATTTGACTGGGGAATTTTTGAAGTCTTTCGAGTGCATGAATGAGTATATTTTCGACTGCTTTATTTGTGTCATAAGGATTTTTGATGTGCGTGCCTGATATAACCGAAGTATCGGTATCAGTTAACCACCTTAGGGTGAAACTATTGGGGGGATACCCCCGGATAGGGTCACGTCGGGGTATAAAGGCCGAGTTAGCCGAGGTATGGCAAGGTCAAAGCGAATGCTGGCCGAGTCGCTTCAAGGCAGGACGAATCTCGGGGTAACCCGGACTAGGGGATGTCCACCTAACTGGGTCTCAACCGACTTAAGCCGTAAGTCGGATGGATGAATCTAGCTTGTATGTAGGAACAGGTGTAGCCGGATCAACCACGACCCGGGTCATGTCAAGCTTCTAGGAGAAGGAAGGTATCTCGCTGGTTAAAAGTAGCCCCGGTACGCACGACATGAGCGAAGCGGACAGAGGCAGGACCACCGAGGCGTGGCCGACAGAGGTGACGACGCCAATGTCGGCTGACACAGGCGCCGCAGAGGCTCACATAGCCTCTACATGGGTGACGCGGGGAAAAGCGACCCGGTCGGCTTACTATTTTGGGAGGAGGCATATTCCCTGGAATATGCCTCCACGTATGCCCTAAGTAGAGACCTAGCCACCCCTATATAAGGAGGGCTAGGGCCTCTGTAGAAAGGGTTGGTCTGGAACGGGTTGAGTCTTGCTAGGTTGATGTCTATTGGCTAGTTCTTACTTGGTTCCTGAGGGCTATCTAGCGGTGAGAGTAAGAGAGTTCCTTCTTCCTTCTCTCTCCAATACAGCTCTAGGAGCACTTGTAAACCTTGGAAGTGAATCAAGTATAAACCTTCTGCGTGTGGAATCACCTCACTATCCCTCCCTAGATTCCCCTAGTGCATTTAGTCCCCACCATTAGCCTATCCATGGCATCTACCATGACACCACCACGACAGTTGGCGCCCACCGTGAGGAAAGCGGCGCTAGCAGGGGTCAAGATCCAGATGGGAAACCTCATCGGCACCGGCGAACGCATTGTCTCCAGGATCGTTCAGCGCTTTGGAGCGCTGGACTTTGTCAGCGACAACGCTGGCTGCTTCCGCATGCGCCCACTTCCGCACAATGGCCTCTTCGTCAAGCTCGGCGCGCACAAGGTCTACGTTGCTGTCGATGTGTCGTGCGTTCATCCGCGGCACGTCGTCGAGGAAGGGGAGCCACCCCTTAGCGTGGTTCACGGGGCGCGTATCACTCGCTCCCCAGACCGTGCTGAGGTGATGATGACTGCGCCTCGTGCAGGCGCAAGCAAGGATCCGGCACCAGATCTAGAGCTAACGCCTAAGGCACCGAGGAAAGGTAGAGGTCCTCCACTAGAGAGGCCTGAGAATGTGCTGCGGGAAGCGATGGATAGCTTGGCAAACCCTGTAGTGGCAGCAGTAGATCCGGCTCAGCCACAGGCCGAGCTAGAGGAAACTAGGCAAAAAATACTAGAGGGTGCGAAAAAGATAGCCGCGGCTCAGCAGTTGTTGAACATGACGCTGTGTGAGTACGCAAAGGCATATAAAGTTGATGCTGTAAAAGTGAAGGGGAGAAACCTCATAAGCGAAATGAACAAACAGGGAGACACTAGGATTGAGGAGTCAGAGAACTGTTTGTCCGTGGGGCTGCCGAAGTATGGTACCCCGGCTAAGAACCTCAGAGCAGCAGATGCAGCTGCGTCCGAGTTAGAGGGTCTAACGGGTGAAGCCCGTCAGAGACAGCAAGATAGGGTCAATGAGTTGGTTCGAATCGCGAACAGGCAAAATGAGGAATTGCTCAGGGCTAACCCGGAGAGAGCTGGGGCCTCCAAGATCGTTCATTCGGCGGTGGGTAACCCGGAGAAATCCGCTGGAGCCGCATCATCTCCTCATGGTGGTCCTAGGAGAGAAGAGGTAGTAACCTCGGCCAGAAGAAACAAACAGATCGTCCCGTACGACCCGACAAGGGCAAGGAAAGGAAAAGAAGTATAGAGAAATGACGATCGACGAAGTGTGAGCCGAGGTGAAGCTGGCAGAGGTAACTGCGACCAAGGCAATGCCGGTCAAGGAAACGCTGTAAATGGCAATGCCAGACAGCGTAACTCAGCAGGACAACCGCATCATCGAAATATACCGAGGCAAGAGCAAAGTGCCGGCCGAGGTATACAACAGAGAGGTGCTCCACGAGAGCATGACCGGTATAACGATGGAGATTTGGAAATGGTGAACGCAGGATACCCAAGGCCGGACTATCATGTGATAGGGTCAAGATTGGGAAGCAGGGATTTGATGCCTGATGATGCCAGGTTAAAACTGGATCGACTATATAGGTCGGAACAGATCGAATGTCAAGGTCCACCGGGTCCTGCGTGTTTTGGGCCCCGGATCATGAAGGAGCCGCTGATACCTAACTTCCAATTACCCAGAGGCACAAAGACGTATGACGGCAGTACTAAGCCGGAGGATTGGTTGATAAACTATGCTACAGCTGTGAAAATTGTTACAGGCAACTTGAGATGGGCTGTGAGATACGTACCCCAGGGATTCGAGGGGCCAGCAAGGGTATGGCTAAACAATTTGCCGCCTGGAAGTATTAACTGCTGGATCGATTTTGAGGAAATGTTTATCAGCAATTTCTCAAGTACATATAAGAGGCCAAATAGGCCACAGACCCTAGCTATGTGTAAGCAGAGACCGAACGAGACGGACCGGGAGTTTTTAACCCAGTGGTGTACCATGAGAAACTCGTGTGAGGGTGTGATAGAGTCACAGGCCATAGCGTGGTTTGCGCAAGGGTGCAGATATGCAAGCGAGCTATGGCAGAAGTTGCAAAGGAAAATGCCAACTACATTGGCAGAGATGAACCGGATTGCTGATTCATATGCTTTGGGAGATCCGACTCAACCTAGGCTCGTGTCAAACGAGTCAAATGAGCAGTACTACCAGAGAGATGGAGCCGGATCATCCCGGAGGAATGATTATAGAGGTAAAAGAAGAGATGACAGACCGGATCACCGGTATAGTTCGCAACAAGTTGCAGCTGTGAATCAAGATCAGCCCGGAGCAGGAGGCAATCAACGTCAGAAAACTGGAGGGGGACAATGGACACCAAGAAATGATGGCAAGAAAACTTGGACGCCAGAGCAAAAGAAACAGTGGCAAGAAAAGAAGGTCGTCCGAGGTACACTTATGAGTTGATGTTGGATCAGCCGTGTAAATTTCACACGCCAAATCCGAGTAACCCAGCGGGTCATACGATGAGGCAATGTGAGTGGATGCGTAAAATAGAACAAGGTGGTTCGGGGAATGCTCAGGTACCCCGGAATGATCAACCTCGGCAGGAGTTACCCCGACAGCAGTTGCTCTTCGGAGCGAACACGCAACAGCTGATGTTGCCTCCCCCTCCGCCGAGGTATGATAACCATGAGAGTAGGGATGCAGTGCATCAAGTAGATAACCAGCATCAGCCGGATCAGAGGTACCCCGGAAATGAGGGGAGGAATGAGTACAGAGAGCATCATCAGAGTTACTGTGTGTTTACCACTGAGGAAACAGATAGAAAGAGCTTGCAGCACCGACATATGGAGGTGAATGCGGTAATGCCAGCAGTGACGAGGTATATGCCTTGGTCGGACCAGGAAATCACCTGGAGCATTAAAGATCATCCCAAGCTTATGCCAAGTCCTGGTTCGTATGCGTTAGTGCTGGATCCGATATTCATCGGGCCAAACATCAATATGAGGTTCTCAAAGGTACTAATTGACAATGGCAGTAGCATTAACATCATGTATGCGGATACAATGCGCAAGTTGGGTATCTCGGAGAACATGCTCCAGGCTACAAGGACAACTTTCCATGGTATTGTGCCCGACATTTCTTGTGAGCCCATAGGAAAGGTCCGGGTTGACGTATTGTTCGGCACGAGAGATAATTGCCGAACTGAGAATTTGGAGTTTGAAGTGGTGAACTTAGAAAGTGCATATCACGCGTTACTCGGAAGACCAGCACTGAACAAGTTCATGGCAAGTTGTCACGTCAGTTACTTGAAGATGAAGCTGCCCGGGACAAATGGAGTGATTACCATTGCTGGAGATTTCCGACGTTCCATTGAGTGTGTGTCAGCCAGGTCTAACCTAGCCGAGTCACTCGTGATTGCGCAAGAGAAAAGAAAAATCCAAGAGGTGGCGACATTGGCTCAGTCCGCGCAACAGTATATGCCGGCGCAGAGTGACCCGCATGGAAGTGTCTCATTCGAAGCCACAAAAGATACCAAGAAGGTGCCTGTTGATGATATGTTCCCAGAGCGCACCGTAACAATTGGAGCCAGATTAAATGACAAATAGGAAAGCGAGCTCGTCAACTTCCTTCATGAGAATCGGGACATTTTTGCTTGGTCCACACAGGACTTGTAAGGTGTTCCGAGGGAGTTGGCTGAGCACTCTTTGAATGTGAGACCCGGAGCAAAGCCGGTGAAGCAACCTCTCTGCCGCTTCGGCGAAGATAGGAGGAAAGTCTTCGGAGATGAGATAGCTCGGTTGTTGGCTGCAGGATTTATCATGGAAGTTCTTCACCCGGATTGGCTATCTAATCCGGTGCTGGTGAAAAGAAGAAGGATGATCCGAATGTGGCAGTGGTTTGGCGTATGTGTATCGATTACACGAACCTGAACAAGGCATGTCCAAAAGATCCATTTCCACTGCCAAGAATAGATCAGGTCATAGACTCGACTGCTGGATGTGAACCGTTGCCATTCATTGATGCATATTCTGGTTTCCACCAGATACCTCTGAATCCGGATGATCAAATAAAGACTGCATTTATCACCCCATATGGGGCTTATTGCTATCGCACCATGCCGTTTGGTTTACACAATGCAGGAGCAACATACCAAAGATGTATGCAGAAATGTTTGCACGACCAAATAGGTCAAAATGTATAAGTGTATGTGGATGACGTGGTTATCAAGACCAAGGAAAGCAAGACGCTCCTTGACGATATCAGGCAGACGTTCACGAACTTAAGAAGGTTCCAGATGAAGCTTAACCCGGAGAAATGTACCTTCGGTGTCCCGGCTGGAAAGTTACTCGGTTTTCTTGTCTCCAGCCGAGGTATCGAAGTCAATCCAACTAAAATCCAGGCCATTGAGTGAATGGAACTGCCGAAGTGTCTTAACGTTGTCCAGAAGTTCACTGGTTGTCTGGCATCGTTAAGTCGGTTTGTGTGTCGGTTGGGAGAAAAGGC
Organism: Avena eriantha; assembly: GCA_910589775.1. Taxonomy (NCBI): domain Eukaryota; kingdom Viridiplantae; phylum Streptophyta; class Magnoliopsida; order Poales; family Poaceae; genus Avena; species Avena eriantha. The sequence goes on from OU342743.1 coordinate 77,533,134, forward strand.
ATTGCCTCTCTATCAACTCATGAAAAAGTCGGATAAGTTCATTTGGACGCCGCAGGCCAATGAAGCCTTTGCTCACTTAAAGAAGATGATAGCCACTGCACCAGTGTTAGCCTCTCCACTATCAAAGGAGCCAATGTTTCTCTATATAGCCGCAACCAACCGAGTTGTAAGTGTAGTAATTGTGGTAGAGCATGACGAAGAGGGTAAGTCAGTGCAAAGGCCAATGTATTATCTGAGCGAGGTGTTCTCTGCCTCAAAGAAGAACTACCCACACTATCAGGAAGTGGCATATGGTGTGTATATGGCAGCTAAGAAGTTGAAGCATTACTTTGAGGAGCATCCCATCAGGGTAATATGTGAGGCTCCCATATCCGAGATAATGAGTAACAAGGATGCGAGCGGTAGGATTGCAAAATAGGAAATTGAACTAGCTCCCTATGCACCACAATATGATAGAAGAGAAGCAATCAAGTCTCAGGCTGTGGCCGACTTTTTTGTGGACTGGGCCGAGGTACAATACGAACCACCGCTACCAGATTCGAATTACTAGAGTATGCACTTTGATGGGTCAAAAACAAAAACCAGGCTAGGCGCTGGAATTGTACTTACCTCGCCAAAGAAGGACCAGCTGAAATATGTGCTATAGATCCATTTCATAGCATCAAACAATGTCGATGAGTATGAAGCACTTGTGCATGGGCTCAAAGTGGCAAAAGAAATTGGGATACGTCAGATCCTATGCTTTGGCGACTCAGATTTGGTAGTACAGCAAGTGTCGGGACTATGGGACGCCCTTGATCCAAACATGGCGCTGTATAGATTTCATGTGCAGAAGATATCTGGTTACTTTGAGGGATGTGAATTTCACCATGTACCCCGGGTGGAAAATGAGGCTGCCGACGTACTGTCGAAGCTCGGATCAACCCGACAAGCAATTCCACCAGGGGTAGCATTGGAACACCTCAGAAAACCGTCTATCAGGCTGTCCCCATAAACGGACTCAATTTACGTCCCGGAGGATACAGAATCCGGAGCCGTGCTCATGGACATTGACACGGGAGGTGGTGCGCGAATCCCGGGGACTGCCTCGGCAAACCCGGGGACTGCTCAGCGTGATCCGGTTGAAGTTATGCCAGTGGACCAGATGGAAATTGATGAGGATGTGTTCCCTGTGCGAGCCATACCAGCTTGGGCACTGCCTGTATTTCAATTCCTGAAAGATGGAACGTTACCCACTGAGGAGGTGCTATCTAGGCAAACTCAGAGGAGAGCAAAAGCATACACAATCATCAATTCCGAGCTATACAAAAGGAGTGTGACCAATGTCCTCCAGCGATGCGTTGACCCGGAAGAAGGGCTTGACATCCTCCGAGATATACATCAAGGGGAGTGCGGGCATCATGCCTCGTCCCGAGACTTGGTGGAAAAAGCTTTCCAGCATGGATTCTACTGGCCAAGTGCCTTAGAACAAGCAGAAGATCTGGTGAGAAAGTGCAATGGTTGTCAGAGGTATGCTACCAAGACACATATGCCAATGTTGGAGATCAAGACCATACCAATCACCTGGCCATTTGTCGTGTGGTGTTTGGACATGGTTGGCCCGTTTAAACCAGCAAGGGGAAATATGACTCACATTTTGGTCATGGTGGACAAATTTACAAAGTGGATGGAGGTGAAGCCAATAAGAAAATGTGATGGAGCTACGGCCGTGACGTTTCTCAAAGACATCATCTTGAGATACGGTTATCCTCACAGTATCATAACTGATAATGGCACAAACTTTGCGGAATGAGCATTTGCGCGTTTCTGCCGGGATAAGAAGATCCTGTTGGACGTTGCCTCGGTAGCCCACCCCGCTTCGAACAGACAAGTGGAAAGATTCAACGGATTGGTATTATCCGGGATAAAACCCCAGCTCATTGAGCCGCTGCAAAGATCAGCGGGGTGCTGGATAGAAGAACTACCAGCGGTACTGTGGAGTTTAAGAACAACTCCGAATCGATCAACAGGCTATACGCCATTTTTTCTGGTATATGGGGCAGAAGCTGTGTTACCAGCCGACATAGAGCATGATTCGCCTAGGGTCACCCAATACACAGAAGACGAAGTGCAAGAAGCCCGGCAAAATGATGTTGATCTGCTAGAAGAAGCGAGAGAATTGGCACTGTCCAGATCCGCCATATATCAGCAAAATCTCCGACGCTATCATAGCCGGAAAGTAAGCCCTCGAGTTTTCCGGGAAGGCGATCTGGTGCTCCGGTTGGTACAACGTACTGCTGGCATGCATAAATTATCTCCTCCATGGGAAGGGCCATTCATTGTGAGCAAAGCATTGCACAATGATTCTTATTATCTTATAGATGCAAAGCCACAGGAAAAGAACAAGGCGGACAGGTCCGGCGAGGAATCTAAGTGTCCGTGGAATGTAGCTCTACTTCGTCCTTTCTACACTTAGCAGAGAAGTGTGTGTATCCGAATCTTCTCATATGTCGGTATGTATGCCGGCAATGAGCTTATCAATGAAATGTTGGCACCTCGAGCAGTAACTCGGGGACTGCCTTAATAATATTTGTCTTCTGTTATTTATACGTCAGCTGGAGTAAGTTGTTCGACTTAACTCGGATTAGTAGTGTGTGAGCACCAAAAACCCAACTCTTCGACTTACTGCTGTCCAACAAGAATTGGCTTCATGGGAAGCAAGAGAACAAGTTTGGAATTGCGTAGCACATGAAAAACGACTAAGGAAAAGAACTTAATCGAGCCGACGTTTGTTTTTCGAACTAAGCTTGTGTATTTTTAGTTTATTATGTTGATTTATTTTGAGCTAAGCCTAAAAGTTTCCAAGTATTATTAAGACAATTTTTGAAGCTCGGATTCGTAAGTCGTAAAACCGAATCAAGGTAGACACGAGCCGAGCCAAAAGATTGGATGAACAAGAAAATGAAACTCGGGGACTACGCCCAAGTTAATCCGGCATAAAAACTTAGTAGCAAAATATCACATGTGTACTCGATACAATTCCACCCGGCATACCGGGGATCTGATAAACTTTAAAGTTTTTTTACTTAAGGAGCATCAGGAGGAGGGAGTTCGGCGTCATCTTCGCTGTCTTCAATGTCCGAGGCATCGCCCTCTTCGTCCTCATCTGAGCCATCTTCAACGTTTTCAGCGTTTTCATCACCGGCGGCTTCCAGGAAACTTGGTCCCTCAGTCCATTCATGAATGGGAGCGTAATTGATAAGGCTATGGGCGCAAGCCTTGTGCCGAGCTACCCACTCCGGGTCACTGGTCCATTTGGATCCGGTGCGCATGCGCGCTAAGAGGTTGAGGTCGATCTTCTCGTACCACGTAAGTACGTAGTGGAGAACGGTCTCAGCTGCGGCGCGTCCAGCGGATTCCCTCCAAAGGTCGAGCTAGGTATCGCATTCCATCAACTTTTCAACAAGAAGTGCGGTTCCCTCTGGAGTGTTTTCTGCAGGCCAAAACGTGTTGAAGATTCGGACTGCAACGTCAAGGATATCCTCGCCATAGTTCTTGATGATTTCCACGCGAGATGACAGGCTGACCAACAGGTCCTCCATGTCATAGAGAATCTCTTCAGCGTCTGGACCAACGGGAGTACCCCTCTCTCAGCGGAAATCAGCAACAGCGGCGCTCGCGATGGCAGTGCCCTCTGGAAATTTGCCCGAAAACGAGATAACAGAAGCAGGTAAAGAAAAGACATGTGAAGTAACCCGGAGAAATATGCCAGATAAGGGAAAGGAACTTATGTGAAATATGCCCGAGGATCCGAGTCAACTCCCTGGTACAGTCATCACGTCTTTTGCGAAGCTGCACAAGTTCAGCGTTCGCTGACTCAAGCTTGACGTCAGCCTCCTAGAGAAGTTCTCGGTCCTTGGCCATTTGGAGGTTGAGGCGCTCGCGCTCCTTAGTGAAGTCTTTGGCCAGCCTTTTGGAGCTCGGATTGATGTTGTGCCTTCAATTTCTTCATCTCGGCCTTAAGCTTGGCAATCTCATCATCCTTGGTCCGGAGGAGGGAAAGCTCATCGTCTTTCTTTTTGAGCTCGGCCTGATGCTGCCCTGCTTGTTCGAGAAAATGCAGCATCAAATCAGGCACGAGCACACTATCTTCCAGCGATACTGAAATGGTTTGTCAACCCGGCAAAGCTGAGGTATGAATGGTTGCCGAGCCAAGGAGGAATGGAGATGGAAAGCATAGCAAGGTTGAGTAGATATAACTTACCCTTGATCTGATCTAGATTCTTCCTCATAAGCGTGTTCTGAGCCTCCGCCCCAGCTGCGAAAACTGAATGATGGATTAGTTCGGCAGAAGAAGATGAAGGAAAATGGAGAAATGCTGAGGAAGAAACTTACCCCTCTTATCATGATCAGCCAGAAGTGAGTTATGCTTGGTGCGCAACATCTTGTGAGTGTCCAGGAGACGCTGAAACTCAGTGCTCCGGCGGTTGGTGGTCACCTAAAAAGAATACAAAAATACAACTTAGCCTTGTACATATTCGAAGTGTACAAAATCCGGGCCAAGTGGAACTTAACCCGGCTCTAGGTGTGTGCATATTCGAAGTGTACAAAATCGGGGCCAAGTGGAACTTAACCCCGTTCTAGGTGTGTGCATATTCGAAGTGTACAAAATCCGGGCCAAGTGGAACTTAACCCGGCTCTAGGTGTGTGCATATTCGAAGTTATCAAGGAACTACGTTAGTTTTGTAAGGAGCATCCGGCCGAGTAACAAGTTACTCTCCCGGAGGCTCGGGGACTAATGGTTATATCATTAATATCTACAACATGCTAAGGAAAAGGGGAAGTAACGTACCTCCATCATCCGACCCGCGAGGTTGATTGCCTTAGTGGTTGTGTTCATTTGAGCAGAAAATTTAGTGGGGCCAAACTTCTCCGGAAGATCGTCGTTGTGGACGAACTCCGCCTTGTTCCAATTCATGACGAATTCTATCAGGGTCGGAGGGTATCGCTCGCCGCTGGGCATATGGGGCGCCACCAAGCCCTTCGCGTGCGCCTCCCTCCTCTCAACCAGGGCAAGAGCCGGGCTGGTGTGCAAAACCATCTGTTGTGCATCAGCTGGCTCGGCAGGGGCGTCCTTCGGTGCTGGAGGCTTCTTGGAAAGCATGGACGCGAGAGTACGCTGTCCAGCCTCGACGGACGCTGCCCTGGTGGTGTCAGGGGCCTTTTTGCCCTTGGGCTGCTGAGAGGAGGAAGTGATTGCAGCAGATTTACCCTTGGGAGCTGCCTGGGTACTTTCTCGCCGAGACTGGGAAGTCTCGGACAAGGCGAAGGAGCTTGGCGCTGCTGCTGTTGCTCTTGGTGTTGCTGCTGTTGCTATTGCGGCTGGGGTTGGTGCTGGTGCTGAAGTTGGTGCTGGTACTGGTGTTGGAGTTTGTGCTGGTGCTGCTGCTGGTTTCTTCTTCGGTGGAGGTGCTGAGGTAGCGTCGGTTGTAGCTGGTTGCGGCAAAGCCAAAGTGGTGGATGCCACTGCCACGGCTGGGCTTATCTCCCCCGCTCCAAGGTTGCCCCCCTCTTGACGAGGTGGTGTGGAACCCGGAGCAGCCGCTGAACCCTCCGGAATAGGGCTCAGCGGGCGTGAATCATCGCCACGAGGGGGAGAAGGGCTGAGACGGAGCGGAGAAGCAATGCTAGATCCACTCTGGGGGACCTCCACCGCGGCCCTGCCGAATGAAACAGTGTCAGATGAGGAACTATAACAATGCAAGAACAAGTGAATGGCAAAGGGAAAAGAGGCTTACGCATCCGAGGTCAGGGGATCCTTGGGCTTCTGAGCCCTTCGTGCTGGGGCCGTGGTTGCAGGCTTGGAGGAAGTTTTGTCCCCGGACTTCTTTCGCCTTTTGGATGGCTGAGAAGGTCCGGAGGAAGAAGTTGATGCAGCTGCCCGCTTCTTCTTCGGTGGAACCGGAACAGGGTCACCCACGGCAAGGGGAGGGTCATCATGGATCTGCCCACCGGGGTTAGCTGATGCCGGAAAAGCATAAGAAAGGGGGACAGCGTCAAATGCTTCCATCACCTCGACATCCGAGTCATCTTGATCACCGGGCCAATCTCTAATGGAAGAGAGTTTACCGGCGGGTCGCTTCGTCGCGTCGGTCATTGGGAGGAACATCTCCTGATCCGGCTCTTCCTCGTCCAAGATCTCCCGGTCAGGCGCCCATTTGAGGGAGGGATCGGTGCCATCTTCGATGGTTTGCTGAAGGAATTGCTAAAGGAGAGAAAAGATGACAGAGTTAAATATACAACAGCAACCGACATAAGATTTAATTCGGAGAAAGTTTGCCGCACGAAGCTTACCACAGGAGGAAGCCTATCTCGGCAATAGTGCTCAATTCCCCACATCCACTCAGAGGAGAATTCCTTGTGGGTGGTGAAGAGGGCCTTGACCCGGCGATAGATCTCTATGTTGCTCAACTCGAACGACGAGGTCCGGTTGGGGTCGCGGCCCTAGCTCATATGGCACACTTTGTGAGTGCGCTGCTGGAGGGGGAGATTCGGTTGCGGACGAATGTGATCATGGCGTCCTCGTTGCGCAACCCGAGCTCCTTCAGCTCCACGAACCTTTTGTTGACCTGGTTGGCCAAGACCGTGGGCTTTTTGGGGATAGCGTCCCACAACTCCGGGTTAGGAGGACCCGGAGCATAGGGGCGCAGCCGGATCAGGTCTTCAGTGCCGTCGTTCCGAACATAAAAGAAAGTCCGGGCCCATCCCTTGCAAGATTCTAGACCGGTAACCCAGGGGAAGACAAATAGCCTCCGGGGAGAGATTGACGCATCCCCGAACTGGGTAAGCTGCTTGTCCTCCGGATCAAGCTGGGTGTTCGGAATCACGTTACGACGAAGGCCGAATAACCGGATCCATAGCTCCTTTGTGGGCCATAATCCGGCATAGCCTTCGATCGTGGAGGCGAAAGCAGAGAGAGAGGTGATAGCATTGGCGGGAAGGTGGTGCGGCTGGAGTTAGTAGGTGTTCAACCAATCGTGGAAAAAATCGCTGACTGGCAAACCGAATCCCCACTAGAAATGTGATTGAAACACCACAAACTCACCCGGATTGGGTGAGGGGGCAAGTTCGGCGGAGGCGAGGCGTGCGGTGACGCCTGCGGCTATGCGCCTGGTGCGGTAGAGCCAGTCCAGGTCATCCTGGCAGACCCAGGATCCGGCCCACGCACCGCGATCCACCATCGCAGCGTCTTCCTCCATCTCCTACTCGGCGACGACGAGCTCCTCTTCAGTCATCTCGAGTTCGCTGCCCTCACTAGTACTAGCGGGGTTGGGGGGCAGCAGCCTAGACTGACAGCGACCCGTGGCGGAGGAGGTGTGCAACAGCGGCGGCGACGCAGATGCGTGTGGAAGCAGTGCGGTGGCGGCGCTGCTACTCAAACGCGGTGGCGGCAGCGCTGTCGCGGGAGAAGACAAGGAAGAAGAAAGGCAGAGGGGCGCGGAACTGGGGAAAAGACCCAAGGGGCGCACCCCTCCCCTATTTAACCGCTCCCTCAGGGAGGTAGTGGGATCGTGTCTACGGGCAGGCCACATCGTGTGGCCGTGTACAAACCGGATTGACCAATAAGCATCGAGCCACACGGAAGGCCACAGGGCGCAACGGATCCCATGACGTGACGTTATGATGCAGTTAACGAGGAGGCAGGCACGATGTGACGTGCGCTACAGTGATAACTGGCAATTACTACGGCGGTTACTGTGGCTGGCCCATAAAATGAGGCGATGTGATGATTAGCCTCCACGTGGGGAAGCGTACGAGAGAAGGAAGAACAACCCGGATGAGAATGTGGTAACCCGGCCAGCAAGTGAAAACTTGGAATGTGCCAAGGGAAAGTAAATCCATAGAATTCGAGATAAGGGGGTAACTCGGAAATAAAACCCAGAGCTCAGTGAAACTGAACCTGCTGTGGCCTTAGCGGCCGAGGCAGCTAAGACCGCACCGGCTTCAGGGACTAATGTTGGGGGGTACCCCCGGATAGGGTCACACCAGGGTATAAAGGCCGAGTTAGCCGAGGTACGGCAAGGTCAAACCGAATGGTGGCCGAGTCGCCTAAAGGCAGGCCGAATCTCGAGGTAACCCGAACCAGGGGATGTCCACCTAACTGGGTCTCAACCGACTTAAGCCATAAGTCGGATGGATGAATCTAGCTTGTATGCAGGAACAGGTGTAGCCGGATCAACCACGATCCAGGTCATGTCAAGGTTCTAAGAGAAGGAAGGTATCTTGCTGGTCAAAAGTAGCCCCGGTACGCACGGCATGAGCGAAGCAGATAGAGGCAGGTCCATCGAGGCGTGGCCGACAGAGGTGACGACGCCAATGTCGGCTGACGCAGGTGCCGCAGAGGCTCACGTAGCCTCTGCATGGGTGACGCGGGGAAAAGCGACCCAGTTGGCTTACTATTTTGGGAGGAGGCATATTCCCTGGAATATGCCTCCACGTATGCCCTAAGTAGAGACCTAGCCACCCCTATATAAGGAGGGCTAGGGCCTCTGTAGAAGGGGTTGGTCTGGAACGGGTCGAGTCTTGCTAGGTTGATATCTATTGGCTAGTTCTTACTTGGTTCCTGAGGGCTATCTAGCGGTGAGAGTAAGAGAGTTCCTTCTTCCTCCTCTCTCCAATACAGCTCTAGGAGCACTTGTAAACCTTGGAAGTGAATCAAGTATAAACCTTCTGTCTGTGGAATCACTTCACTATCCCTCCCTGGATTCCCCTAGTGCATTTAGTCCCCACCATTAGCCTATCCATGGCATCTACCGTGACACCACCACGACAGAAACAACGCAATCTACTCGAACTCGAGTCCCCGGACTCAAATCTAGAAAAGTGCTGGTGTAATTCGACTCAAGCCGTGGAGGTCTTATATGAGTCGAATTCCAGTTATATGGGTGTGAGCACTCGACGCGTCCGTCAAGGCATGTTCATCGTACCTGTAGGCACGGATACATTTTTGGTAGTGCGTAGCGGATGCTTTGCCAGGCCTTATTAAGTTCTTACCTTCACGCTGTAAGCATGGCATCCGAATTTTATCATCGCGGAGACGATTCGGGTGACCCAGGAGACGCAGTCTCTTTGTAGGGAAGAATTATGAGGCGGTGTCGCCATGAGATTCGAGTGTGGATGTTATCAACACACAGTTTTTTGTACAAATAATCATAGGGTGCGCGACCAGCGCTCCCTATGGGAGTAGCCCTAAGTTCCTGGTTGAGTCGAAGACTCAGGCAGGGACTAAAGAACTTTTGCGACTGCTGTCGTCTTTTGTTTGCTTGTTTCAGTCGAATTTGTTTCCGGTGCTCCATATGGGAGTAAGTCCGTAGTAAAGCCATGCTTTGAGTGGTTGGGTTTGCTTTGATTATCCATGTTCCTGAAAAAGAAGAAAGAAAAAATCGTAGGGTGCGCGACCAGCGCTCCCTATGGGAGTAGCCCCCGAGTTCTTGGTGGAGTCGAAGACTCGAGCAAGGACTAAAGTAGTCGAAGTCTTCTGCTGTGTAGCTTTTATGACGTCAGTACTGATGATTTCATGACCTCAGTTGCCCGCGTGATCGAGTTTGACGGGACGTGACGAGCAGTGGGTCCCACTCTCTGACTTTGATTTGACTGGGCGTGCGTAATCTTTTATTTTAACTGCGTCTCCTCGATTTCCACGCGTAATGGGAGTAGTGGAGGGACAGTTCACGCTTCCACTCCTCCACGTGTCCAGCACGATGTTTGCCACGCGTCCAGTAGGGTTTTTCTAAGCTGTTGGATTGCATCTTCCAGTGGTTAAGTAGCGGTGATGCGACGGTAATTTTCTCATCTGCTCTCATTCATCCTTTGCTTCCATCACCATTGCCGCTACTCCTCTGCTTTCTCTGCGCTCGTTTCTTCCACGACGCTGGACCAGCTCCGCCCGTTTCCGAGCTACTTCCTTCGCTCGCATCGCCGCCGCGCAATGGGGAAGAAGAAAGGAGGTGCTGCGGCAGATTCCGCGGCTACCGCTACTGCGGCGAAGAAGAAAGGCGGCTCCGCCGCTGCGGGGACCAGCACCGCCGCCGGCGGGAAGAAGAAGGGCACGGGCACCCGCGTCACGAATGGCGCCATGCGTCCCTCCATCATCAAGTCATCGGATCTCCGTCTTCTTTGCCAAGACGGAGTGCTGTCTGACGCAGTCACCGATGCACGCTTCCCCGGCGGTGAGACAATTCCTTCTCCTCCCGCTGGTTTTCGAGTGATGTTTTTGGCATTCATCATTCGTGGTCTCTCCTTGCCCCTTCATCCGTTTTTTAGGGGCCTCCTTTGCTTCTACGGGCTCCAGCTCCATCAGCTATCCCCGAACTCTATCCTCCATATCTCTTGCTTCATCACCTTCTGCCAGTGCTGGCTCGGAATCGAGCTGCACTTCGGCCTCTTCAAGCGCATCTTCAAGTTGAAGTGCCAATCCGCTTCTGGCTCCTTAGTATGATGTAGGTGGTTGCGGAATTCACGTCGACCCGTCCTCCACCTATTTCAATATCAAACTCACAGCGTCCGTCCAAGGGTGGAGGGACAAGTGGTTCTACATTCGCGACCAGAAGGCCGACGGAGACCACTTCGGAGTCGCGCCGTTCGACCCCGCGACGCTGTGCAAGAGGAGGCGCTCCTGGAAGAATGTAGTCATGCCTGGCGAGTCCGCGAAGACAGATGTGTTGTACGAGCGCGTCTGCGACCTCGAGAGTCGCATAGGCAAAGAGGAGGGAGGCTGCACCCTCATTCGCACTTGGCTGCGCCGTCGTGTCCAGCCCCTGCAGGCCAGAGTCCACCCCATGTTTCAGTGGGCTGGCACTGACGATGCCACTCGCGTGTCTACCGATGGCATGTCCGCGAGTGAGGTGGACAAGAGGGTTCGACTGGTCACCAAGTACACTGTCAAGGATGTGCTCCCCAGTGAACCAGTTGTTCCTCCATTTGATGCTACTAACCCTCCTCCCGAGGTATAGTTGTGCTATGCAGTAGCTAAGTTTGTCGATTGCTTCTCTGTTGTTTACTTGCTTCTTGCTGAATTTGTTGTCTATATGCAGGATTGGGCGGTGTCACCTTGTATGCCCCCTCTTCCTGAGGGGATTATCCCTCGCGAAGCCTTGGAAGAGGACGAGTCGGAGTCGACCGTCCCATCTGATGTGGAGGAGGAAGCCTCCGAGTCCGGTAGTCCGGATACACGCAAGCGTTCGCGCAGCAAGGATTCCGACGTGTCAGCTCCTTCGACTCTGGAAGGTGCAGGTGTTGGTGTGGAGTCGCCGATCCCTGCCATTCCTGTGAGCGTCGTGGCACCATCCTCTCGCAAGAAGATGCGATTGCCCAAGGAGTCCTCATCGGAGTCGGGGGAGGCCACTTTTGACTTTGACAAGTTTGATTGGTAAGTTTTCTAGTTGGCTTGTTCTTCTCTGGTTTTTGCTCTTGTTGGTTCTTATCTGGATTTTTGTCTTGTTCTTGATGTTGATTTTGTCTTTGCAGTCAAGAGGCGTCGTCATCTTCTGGCGACGTCCATTTTTTGAAAGAATCAGGAGTCACGACTTCAGGGGCCAAGAAAGATGTCGAGCGTGCTCCTTCCCCTCCATTGGCGGCCCACTCCAGGCACAACTCTTCCATTTCTCCTCATGCAGGGGAGCATCGAATGGTTGCGCGGATGACGGTACAGCAGACATCTTCGGAGTCATTGGAGGATCATGTAAGTGTGGATATTCTTCTTTTTAATGTTGTAGTCGATGTTATCTTATTGCTTCAGCTGATCCTTTTGTTGTGCGACAGCTCCTTGTGAAGGAAGCTGCTCATTTGGCGGAGCAAGTGCTTGCTATGGGCCGCCAGCATGCAATGCTAGAGACGCGTCATCACGTGGTCGAAAGTAAGTGTTTTTCACTTCCTCTTCTTCTTCTTTTTAGATGGTCGACTGATAGTCCACCCCCTTTGTTTTGTAGCTGAGCATAACGCCCTCCTGCTCAATGCTGCCACCATGGAGAAAACTCTCGCCGTGGCTGTGAAAGGTCGCGATGAGGCAATCGCGGTGCATGACGAGGCGCAAAGACACGAAGAGGAGCTGCGTGCCTCCTTCGCAGCCAGTGAGAAGTTGTTCGAAGAACAGCTTTTCTCAATCGCCAAGGCCCTTTCAGGTACTTTGCTTTGGATATGGTTGTCCTTGTCTGCTCGACTTTTTGCCGTTGGCACTGATGCTTTGTTCATGTGTGGATTTATGTATAGATGCTGGCGACTTGAGTTTCGACCCGCAGGCCCTTCGTCGCGATGATGCTCTGGCGGGTGCACTGTCGGCAGTCGAAGACCATAGCGCTGCCGTCCAGGATACGCTCTCCAAGGCCAAGGGCGCCCTCAGTCGCCTCTGGGAGGAGCTGATGCCCAAGGCGGAGCTAATCGAGAATATAAACGAGCTGGTGGAGTCACTCGTCGGGGGTGTGCCTTCCAGCTACAAGAATTCACTCCGCGCGGCTGGTGTGTCCATGTCGCTTGCCATGGTGCAGGCCCATGGAGTCGAGATGGACCCTGCCGTGGTGTCGAAGACGATGCCTGTTAGCACGGATGGCTAGCAGGTAGTCTTCACTCCTTTCGTGACTACCTGTGGCAAATATGGGCCTCAGCTTATAAACACTATTGCGAAGTATTCTGAGGAGCTGCAACGCGCCAAGAAGGCGGCGAAAGCTGTGGCATCAGGGGCTGGCGAAAAGTCAGTGGCATCTGATACTGCCACGGACTCGATGAAGCCCCTGAAGCTGTCAAAGTCGAAGAAGCCAATCGCTCCTTAGTAGCTTTGTAATAGTTAACTAGTTTATGTCCTTAGTTAAGAACATGCCTGCTGGCGTGTGTATCTACTGATACTTTTGCTAGTCTTGAATGCACTTGAATCTTTTGTCTTTGTCTTGATTTGGTCATCTTATTTTGTCTCTATCTTGGCTTGTGGTAGGGTACATCAAGTGATCCTTTGAGGGAAACTCAGGACTCGCCGCCTCTTGATGATACTGTGGCACCGCCGCGCTCCAGGGTAGATGAATTGTCGCAGCTTCCGCGACTGCGTGACCGCGTGAAGCACCTGGAGCGTGAGTTGCCCGTGCTCCGCGATAACGCGGATGTATGGAAGTCGAAGGCAGAGAAAGCCGCCGCCCGAGAGCAGTATCTGCTTGGCGAGGTGACGCAGCTGGGAGACCAATTCAAGTGTTAGTTTGCTTGCTCTTATCTTTTCCTTGTAGTCACTCGCGACGGTGCGTTGTACTTATGCTGCTATTGCTGCTTCGTGTTGTTGTTAGCGCGCGCCATCCGCATGAGGAGAAGGATATAATTGCCATTCGCATGCATGATCTCACCCAGGAGCAACTTCAAGAGAGTGGATACTTGTGGGTAGATCATGATCGTGCGACTGCGCTGGCGACCCTGCAGGATCGTGCGTCGCGAGTGCTGCACTTTCTGAAGAAGTCACAATCATGCTTGAAGAACATTTATCGGACGATGTTTCCGCTGGATGATACTCCATCAAGCCTGCTGGCCCTTCTTGCCAAGTTTCAAGACCTGACCGCGGTTCGCGAGTGCGTGAGGAAACAGTTGGTGGCTGGTGCCAAGGCTGCTCTATCGATGGTGCGGCTGCATAGGCCTGACGTAGATGTTGCGGAAATTGCGGCTGGGCTGCCTGCGCCACCAGCAGGTTCTTCCTGGAATATGGTGCCACACTACCAGGCTGTGGATCGCCCAGCAGAAGAGATCGTCGACTTCTTTGAGGAACAAGCCAACGTTCTCTTGCTGCAGTAGTGGCTTAGTTTGTATCCTGCACATAAGTGTACCCGTGTTGTAAAGTTCGTATGAATGTTGTATATGATTTATTATTGAATATGTATAAAGAGCTTTGTTAGCATGAAGTGCGTTGCGCTATGCGAGTCCTTTTCGTTAGCCTGGCCATGCTCTTATCTCAGTCCCTTGTCAACCTATCAGGTGCGTTGCAGCTGGGTTGATGTTGTGCCAAGGGTTTCGATTGATGTGCCAGCTACTCAGGATATCGCGTTTTGGTTCGTCGAACAGATGTATATAGGGTGGCGCAACCCCCGAGTAGATAAATTGGAAAAAATAAAGGAAAACATAGAGTTTTTGGGGCACTTAGCTTTATTTATTTGAAGGACACCACAAAGTACATTGTGTGGCTAAGTAGCCTTGGCTGAGTAGCCTTATTTGCATTGTAAAAAGTAAAAAGCGAGTAGGGGTAGAAGCGTCGCAGCTGTGCGACGTTCTAGGGGTTGGAGTATGCGACTCCTATCTCTAAATCTTGAAGGCGATAGGCGCCACCTGGGATTACTTCTGTAATCACGTATGGTCCTTCCCAGGGGGACTCGAGCTTGAGATGTCCCTGCTACTTCAGTCACAGGACCAGGTCGCCTTCGACGAAGGATCTGAGGCGTAGCCTCCTACTGTGGTAGTTGCGTAGGTTTTGCTGGTAGATCGTTGATCTTTCCGTGGTGATTTCTCTTGCCTCGTCAAGGAGATCGACGGAGTCTTCGAGTGCGAGGGATGACTCTTGTTCACTGTAAGCGAGCACGCGCGGCGCCTTGTACCGTACCTCGGCGAGCACTGCCTCGGCTCCGTGCACCATAAAGAATGGCGTGTAGCCCGTGGCACTGTTTAGAGTTGTGCGTAGGCTCCAAAGTACGGATTGCAGTTCGTCTGGCCAACAACCCGCGGCTTGTTCGAGTGGCCGGAGGAGTCGCTTCTTGATGCCGCCACAGACGAGCCCGTTTGCTTTTTCCACCTGACCGTTGGTCTGTGGATATGCGATGAAGGCGTAGCTGATGTTGATCCCCAGATTCTCGCAGAATTCTTGGAACTCCTTGGATGTGAAGTTCGTCCCGTTGTCGGTGATGATGTTGTGTGGTACTCCGAAGCGGTAGACGATGGATTCGAAGAACTTAACTGCGTTGTGTCTTGATTGGTTGGTCGCTGACATGGCCTCAATCCACTTGGTGAATTTGTCGACTGCGACCAAGAGGTAGACGTAGCCTCCTCGTGAGGACCTTGGGAGTTTGCCAACCATGTCGAGTCCCCATTGCGCGAAAGGCCAGGCCAATGGAATTGGCCGGAGCTCTGCGCCCGGTGCATGCGGCTTATCCGCGAATCGTTGGCAAGCGTTGCATTTTTGGACAATGTCCTTGGCATCGCGCATGGCCGTAGGCCAATAGAATCCAGCTCGTAGAGCTTTGGCAACGAGGGCGTGACGGCCCGCGTGGTGCCCGCAGGTCCCCTCATGGATGTCGAGGAGAACAGCTCTTCCATCGGCCGTGGAGACGCATCGCTGGAGTACTCCTGTGATGCTGCGTTTATACAATTCACCATTGATAACAACGAATGCCTTGGATCGCCGCGCGATGTGCCATGCATCAGTTGGATCGTCCGGGAGCCTTTTGCTTAGGAGGTACGTGATGTACGGCTGCGTCCAGGATTGCTCAATCATCGTGACGCTCATTGGTCCCTCGATTCCTATGTCCAACTCCAAGTCATCAAGTGCCATTGACTCATTGGGCGGCGTAGCCCCCGAGTCCGTTGCTGTGCTTGTTTTCTTCTCTGTGGCCTTTGGCTTGATTGAGCATTCGCAGATGCGCTCGAGAAATATCCCGGGTGGTATGGGGGTGCAGGTAGAGCCTATGTTGGCGAGTGCGTCCGCCTCTTTGTTGCTTTCGCGACCTACGTGCCGCAGCTCGCAACCGTCAAAGTCTCCTTCGAGTGTGTCGTAGAGGTCGTGGTACACGATCATGTTGTCGTTCAGTGCGTCACACTCATGCATTGTTTGGTTGACGACCAACTTGGAGTCGCCATATATGATGAGCCTCTTTGCGCCATAGGATTTTGCCATCCTCATCCCGTGCAACAGGGCCTCGTATTCAGCCTCGTTGTTGGAGGCTGTGAACTGCATTCATAGGATATACTTCAGCTTGTCCCCTTGAGGTGATGTCAGTATGACACCTGCGCCTGCTCCGTCTTTCCGCTTGGATCCATCGAAGTGCATTGTCCAGAGGTAGGACATATCTGGCTTGTCCGGGAGCTAGTTCTCCATCCAGTGCATAAGGAAGTCAAGGAGAACTTGCGACTTGATTATGTAGCGCTTTTCGTATGTGATGTCTCGTGGAGACAATTCTATTCCCCAAAGCGCGACTCGTCCCGTGGCGTCGGGGTTGTTGAGGATATGACCCAACGAGGCGTCATTGACTACCACGATTGGGTGTTCCTGGAAGTAATGGCGCAGTCGTCGGGCGGTCATGAAGACACCGTACGCCAGCTTCTGGTAGTGCGGGTACCGCTGTTTTGTTGGCGTGAGGACCTCACTGAGGTAGTATACTGGGCGTTGTACCCCATGGACTTTGTTTTCCTCGGCTCGCTCGATGACGAGCACTGTGCTGACCACCTGGTTGGTGGCGGAGATATATAGCAATAGTGGTTCCTTTTCTCGTGGGGTCACCAGTACTGGCGAAGTGGATAGCAGGCGCTTGAGGTCTTCGAATGCTTCTTGCGCTTCATTGGTCCACTCGAATTTTTCAGCTTTGTGGATGAGTTGGTAGAAGGGTAGCGCCTTTTCACCCATCCGACTGATGAATCGACTAAGGGCCGCGATTCGCCCAGCCAACTGCTGAACGCCCCTTATGTTTTTCGGCTGCTCCATGGCCAGTATGGCTTTTATTTTCTTTGGGTTTGCCTCGATTCCCCTCGCGGAGATGAGGTACCCGAGTAGTTGCCCAGATTGCACGCTGAAGGCGCATTTGTCCGGATTGAGCTTGATCTGGTAGCGGTCGAGGTTGGCGAAGGTTTCGCGCAAATCATCGATTAGGGAGGCTTCCTTCTTGGTCTTGATTACTATGTTGTCGACATAGACTTGAATGTTGCGACCCAGTTGTTCCTTGAGGCAAGCCTGCATGCACCGCTGGTAGGTGGCTCCCGCGTTCTTTAGCCCGAAGGGCATTGTGTTGTAGCAGAACACACCAAAGGGCGTTGTAAATGCTGTTTTCTCTTGATCTTCCTCCTTCATTCGAATCTGATTATAGCCTGAGTAGGCGTCGAGGAAGCAGAGGCGCTCGCATCACGCGGTGGAGTCGATGATCTAGTCGATGCACAACAACGGGAAGTGATCCTTTGGGCAGTGCTTATTCAGAGAGGTGAAGTCCACGCACATCCGCAGGATATCCGTGTCCTTTTTGGGTACCAGCACCGTGTTGGCGAGCCAAGTGCTTTCCTTGATCTCGCGTATGAACTTGGCATCGAGGAGTCTGTTGATCTCCATTCCAACTGCTTGCGCTCGTGGCTCATACATCGCCGAATTGTTTGCTTGACTAGCCTTGCGTTGGGATTGACGTTGAGTGTGTGCTCGACGAATTCCCTGGGAACTCCTGGCATGTCCGCAGGACACCAGGCGAAAATTTCCCAGTTCTCACGGAGGAATTCGACGAGCGCGAGTTCCTATGCGGGACTCAAGTTGTTGGCGATGAGGGCCGTCTTGGCAGGATCCGATGGGTGAACCTACACTTTCTTTGTGTGCACCAATGAGTCGAAGGAGAGATCAGGTGAACTTGGCCGGCTCAGGGGAGGAAGACTGTTGTCTGTCGACTCCTTTAGTCTCGCGAGTTCCTCCTGCATGCCGAAGGACTGGGAAATTCTGTTGAATTCCCTGTCGCAACTATCTGATCGCTCGAAGCTCCCGTTGATCGTGATGACTCCATTGGGACCTGGCATTTTCATCTGCAGGTAGGCATAGTGGGGCACTACCATGAACCTAGCGAACACGATGCGCCCTAGGATGCAGTGGTACTGTGAGGGCCAGTCGACGACCTCGAAGTCGATGCGCTCGCGTCGGAAGTTCCTCGGCGTGCCGAAGATGACGTCGAGGTTGATTTTGCCTAGGGGGTATACACCTTTCCCTAGGACGATGCCGTGGAATGTTGTGTCCGAGGCCTCCAGGCAAGTTAGAGGGATCCTCATTGCTCGCAAGGTACTCGTGAATATAAGGTTGATGCCGCTCTAGCCATCCATGAAGACGCAGCTCATGTCGAAACCTCCAATTTCCGCCTCGAGTACGAGGGGGAATGGCCTGGACGGGGTACCTGAGGCGGATGTTCGCGTTTGTCGAAGGTTATGCATGACTCGCTTCCACTGAGGTACTCAGTGGTAGATGGTGGCGAGTGTGTAGCCAAGTTGACTTGGCGAGTGATGCCCATCTGCACCCGATTGGAGGGGCGTCCCTTTTGGATCATCATGGTGCCCATGGCTCGTGGGTACGGTTCACCTCCGTGGTGCTGGTCCGGTGCAGCTGCATTCGGGGGTGGCCTAGGTGGTGGTGGCGGAGCGCCATGTGCCATGGCGCCTGGAGCGGCTCCGTAGCCTCTTTCGATTGCATTGCGGTTCATCCGAACCAATCCCTCATGTAGCTTGAGGAACTCGTGGCAGTCCTTGAGGAGGTGGCTAGACTTCTTCTTGCCATCATGCTTGTCGATGTAGAAGTGTACCGTACATGGCCCGGATAGTTCGCCCTCGATGGAGGTCGCGGGTGCCTCGTCGCGAGTGCGGCGTTGCCACACTTGCGTGGTTTTCCCAGAGTCGTGGTATCCTCCGCTATGGTATCCGCTATTGCGGTTATCATCACGTCTTTCGGCGTAGCCAGCCGCGACCATGTTGACGTCGTCACGGTCATCGTAGATGCGCATGCGACGCTTGCCTCGGCGATCGCGTCTGCGCTCGAGTTCCGCCTCCTCGTCGGAGTGAACGCGCTTCTTCACCGAATCTTCTCCATCGGCCCACCGATTCGCGATCTCCATTAGGTGGTCGATGGTCTTGGGCTTTGAGCGGCCCAACTCCTCCCTGAGTTCTAGGCGGCGGACGCCACCGTTGAATGCGTCAATCACGTGATCCTCCGAGATGTTTTCTGTGGAGTTCTTGATGATGGACCATCTTTGGATGTAGGAGCGCAGCGATTCGCCAGATCTTTGCTGACAGCATCTCAGCTCTTCGATTGATGCGGGCCGCTTGTATGTTCCCTTAAAGTTGCGCACGAAGCTGTAAACCAGCTCATCCCAACTGCGACTGGATCTGCGTGGGAGGTTGTTGAGCCATGCTCGGGCGGCGCCCTGCAGCTGTAGCTGCAAGCATTGCATGGCCGTGCTTCGACTGCCTCCGTGGAGCCTGACAGAGGAGATGTGGTCCTCCAGCCAGATCTTCGGGTCCTGTAGGCCGTCAAACTTCGGGTTCGCTAATGGGAGTTTAAACCCCTTTGGCATTCGCTTCTGCCTGATGGACCTACTGAAGCATCTAGCGCCGCAGAGCTCCATGTCTTCCTCTTCTGAGTCAGTCCACCGAGCATGTCGTGCCCTTGATTTGTCGATCTTCTGCTGCGTGATGTCATCACGCGCGTCGTAGTCGTGGTCATGTCGTCGTGAGCGGCGACGTCGAGACAGGTCGTGAGTGTCATCACTAGATGAGGGTGAGGAGTAACGCTTTGCTAGCGCTTTTCCCTTCTTTGGTTCCGGTGTTGGCTCCTTGTCGAGGGCGGCCTCGATTAATCCCAAGCCCGTGATCATAGATCAGTGCATGGCGGCTCGGGGATCTCCAACCGGTGGCTGGTTGTTGAGGAGGTACATGATGGCCGTTGTCACCGCAGCCTGCGGCGTCTTGGGGACCACATTGCCCCTGGTGTCGATTGTCATAGAGCCGAAGTCGAGGACCTTTGCGGCTTCTATGCGTTCTTGCTCAGTGAGATGGGCCATCCGAGATTGCCTCTTTTTGGCAACATACTCGTTGCCTCTTGAGGAGGATCCTCCGTAGGAGGAGAGCCCTGCACGACAAAGGCTCGACTCGTCTGCCGTCTTTTTGCGCGCTTCGAGTTGCGTGATTGTTTATACTTGGCGCTTAAATTCTTCCTTCAGGAGCCAGTGATAGCCCATCAGCAGCTCTCGCGGGGATCCGAAGGGTAGAGGGCTGCCTCGCAGGGCCTCACGGCAGCGAGCCCATTCTTGCTCGTTGAGCTTGATCATGACGCGCTCGCCGGTTTGCTCATTTACTATGGTTGGAGGTTCGACTGCTCCTCCATTGTCGACGGGGGTGCGATTGCCACTGTTACCACCGTTGCCGCCATTGCCACTGTTGCCGTCGTTAGGCGGGTCGATTCCGTTGCCGCGATTGCCACCGTTGTCACGGTTGGCAGAGGTGTTGCCTGCATTGATGACGGCGCACATGAAGTGATTGGGGAAGCTTCTGCTTCCACAACTCTCAGATCCGGAACCGTAGGTTCCATCTTCAGTGGCCAGATCGCTCCGATCGGAGTCACGACTGCTGTCGCTGACCGTGTTCTCGACTGTTGTCGGGTCGTTGAGCTCACTGAGAGTGCCGATCGATGGAGGGAACCACGATGTTGGGGCAATCGATGGTGTCGTCGGCTGATCAGGCATGCGAAGCGTGCCCATCCGACCGACTTGGAAGCGGAAGCTCCCTATCGCCAGGCTGACTCCGTCGCCCACAGACTCGAAAGGCCGGGCGAGTGGCCGGCGTGTGGACGGTGAAGTCGAACGCGTCAAAGAGCTGGCGGATCTCCGTTGTTGCGGAGTTGTAGATCGCGGTTGATGGGGCCGAAGAAGCCGCAACATCAGCACTCCCAATTCCCACAGACGGCGCCAATTGACGAGGGTTTAACTCATCAATGCCCATTGTTACGGACTTGGGTTTTGGAGAAGGAGGGAGCGCTAGAGACATCTATCATTAGCAAACAAGCACACAGGGGACAAAGATTTACCCAGGTTCAGGCCTCGTAGAGGTCCCTACTCCTGCTTGTCTGCTCGTGGAATTATCGAAGGAATCGAAGATTACAATGGTGCGTAGATGTGATCTGGCGAGGGTTGTGGAAACTAGGGTTGCATGTGTCGTCCTCGCTGCCCCCTCCTAGCCTTTATATAGGTAGGCTAGGTCTCGGGTAGCAGATCGAGTCGGTTACAAGTTAGGGTTTTCCCCTTCAAACTTTCTATCTTTAGCTTCTTCTTATTCTTCAAGCAATCGAGAGTCCGTAGGTTACTCGAGTCCTTCATGTGGGTCTTGGCGAAACCGTGGGCCTTTACATATTTAGACCGTATATACCAAGCTCGAGTACATGTAGGGTATACCCATGTCAATCAGAGATGAATGTTAAACATGCTAAGGCTTGTATGGGAGGCCACAGTGGGTAGTGGTTTTTGTAGTCCCATACTTGCCAGCACTAGGACCCGAGTTCTTGCCTTTGGACCAAGACCGAGCGTGCAACCACATGGGGGTTTATTGGGACCCCCTTGACCCCAACTTGCCTAGTATGATCCATGAGTCCGTAGTTTGAGATTTGGAGTTGGCATCTACATATTTGGATGGGTTGAAGATGTTGCATCATATAGGATGTGGTCGGTGAAGGGTGCATGGCACTAAAACTAGATCCCAGTACACAGAGTCGAGGACCTCCTCGGAGTATGGCCAACTGCCATAGCAGGGACCCCTTCTGGGTGACTCATGGATTAGGCAAAAGTAAGGGAAAGGTTTTGGCCGACCACCCTCTATCAGCACACCAAGGAAGTGTGTCAAGTGGCATTAAGAGTCGATCGGCGCGTGTGGGTAAAGTTGTACACCCCTACAGGGTTAAATCTTTTCGAAAATCCGTGTCCACGGTTATGGATGACTTGGTGACCAGATCCAAAGATCATAGAGAAGAATAACCTAATCATAAAACTTGGCAAGTAAAGTGTGCTTAAGGATGGTTCCTCAGGGATCGAGGGGTGATCCTAGATGGTAGGTTCAGCTGATAAAGTTTTGGTGGATATCAAGAGATGATCAAGGTAGAGATATTGCTTTTTATCCCCTTTTAAAATGATCTATTTAGTCGATCTTCTTCTCCTCCCTCTTGTTTTACAAACAAAGATTTCTTTATGCAAAATAACCCCACCAGCCATAAGTCTTGCAGAGTACACCCCGTACTCACCCTTGCTTTGTTGATACTTTTGCAGCAGGTAAGTGTTACCATAAGAGATGAGCTCTATATGACATCGACATCGACGAGTAGCTTGGGGTTCCGGTCAGCAGCCTGGAATCTATGGATTGTGATGTCATCTTTATGCTTCGGGCCTCTTAGGCCATTTGTTAAGTTTGCTATACTTAATAGCATAATTTTCCTTCCGTTGTTTGATGTTTGTGGTCAGTGACCTCTTCTTGTAATATTTTGGTCCTCTGCTCAGTTATGAGCTTGCTATAATAACTTTTGTGTCGTAGGGCCACTGTAATGTTACTAATTCTTTCTCTGTATGCTTTCGAGATTTAGGTTAGGCTTATATCAGACGGAGGTTTGTGATTTGTCTAGCCCTAATCCCCGGGGTGTCACAAGTTTTGGTATCAAAGCAGTACCGACTATAGGAAAACCTTTTTACTGGTCGATGTTGAGTCTAGTGCTTGTGAAAACTATTTTAAAGATGAAAAGTAATTGTGAAAACTCTGGTGTGCTTCTTTTTCTCCTTATCTAGTTTCACTCTAACTCTGGGTCATCTTATCTTGTGTTGACTTTGGAAAACATTTTGCTACCCCGTCTCTTATTTCAAAGCTTAGGTGCCCTTTAGGCATGTTGGTTCTCAACCAGTTGACCTAGTGTTGAGTTCTCTAGAGTCAGTTGTGTGTGTGTTCCTTGTTTCCCTTTGCTCTGCTTTAGTTGAGAGATCCTTTCCATCATGATCTCCCTATCTTATGGGCCCACAACATTACGTTGATGGTTCCACAGTGATCTATTCTAGGCCTCGAAGTTTCCTTTCACCTAGGGTGCCTCCTTTTTGCTTGTTTGGGTACTTCAGAAGTTGTTTCTTCTCCTGGAAGGTACCTTGTGGTTACTACCTTGTAGTACCCTCTGTACTACTAAGATAGTAGTTACTCCTTTCTTCGGGTTTTAACCCACGGACTTGAACCGAAGATCCCTGACCGTGGTGGATTCTAGTATTGAGAATCTTGTACATGAAGGTGACCTTTAACCCAAGATCCATTTTGTTGATCCCTGTTGTTAATGACTAAACATTACCTCAGGATGGCTAGTACCTTCTAGTATAGCCTTCAAGCTTGTGGTATTTGTCGCAATTGCATTGTGACAATTAAGGACTTTCCCTACCACATGCTATGACAGATGTTCTTTAATGGAACCAAATAGATCACGACAAGAGTACTCCTCGTGAGTACCACATTTATACTCGTGACTATGCCACACATACCCTTTCTGCATGGGTTTTCAGAAGATTGCTGACTTATGCATCCACATCTTGGGATTCTATCATAAGCATGTTCCTTTTTCCCTTGTTGTTTTCGACCTTTGTCTACCAGTTGGTATCCAATTAGTAAATGTGCATCGGTGTCTTCCGGTGTAAGATACTCTTGTGGTCCGTCAAGACAAAACATTTTGGAATGTCAGGAGAAACAAACTCCAGAACCTTGTCATATTGATACATTGCAAATGTATCTATAATTTTTGATGTTCCATGCTTGGTTTTATCTACTTTCTTGTGTTTTGTCCACACTTTGGAGTACTTTTCATATGATTTCTTGGACTAACCTATTAACAAGAGCCACAGTGCCAGCTACCTGTTTTCTGCTATTTTTGGTTCTAGGAAAGTTAGAAAATAATATTCTCGGAATTGGACGGGGCAAAAGACAAAGTGCCTATTTTTCTGGAAGACATCTGATGCCAGAATACGAAACGGAGAAGGGCAGTGGGCCGGCCACACCACCTGGCCGCGCGGCCAAGCCTGGCCCGCGCCGGGGGTGGTCTAGCCGACCCCAGCACCCCCTCGGCCTCTCCTTCCGCCTATATATTTCCCTCGGGACCAAAATCCTAAGTACCCGATCCAAAATCCATGAAAGAGTCTGTAGCCGCCGTCGCCTCTGTCCCTAGATCGGGAGGGATCTAAAGCTCTTCTCGGCACCCTGCCGAAGAGGGGAATTCACCCTGGAGGCCTTCTTCATCATCATGCAAGCCTCCGGTGTGATGCGTGAGTAGTTCATCTCTGGACTACGGGTCCATGTAGTAGCTAGATGGCTGGTTCTCCTCCTTTGTGCTTTCATGTCTAGATCTTGTGAGCTCTGTTCATGATCAAGATCATCTATTTGTAATTCTGCATGTTCTGTTTGTGGGGATCCGATGGATATTGAGATGCTATTTCAGATTGATTATTGATTCTATCATGTCTTTGTTATTTGTGATCTTGCATGCTTTCCGTTGTAAGTAGCTATCTTGGCCAAGTAGATGCTAGTAACTCCAAGATTTAGTATTTATGCTCGATAGTGGGTTCATTGAAGGGAATATGCCTGAGAGGCAATAATAAAGTGGTTATTATCTTATTCCATGTTTATGATAAATGTTTATTTTGCATGATATAATTGTATTGATCGGAAACGTCAATACATGTGTGTTTAATAAACAAATAAACGGTTCCTAGTTATGCCTCTCTTATAGACTAGCTTGTTGATTAACAAGATGATCAAGGTTTCCTGATCATGGACATTGGATGTTGTTAATAACAAGGTCACACCATTGGTGGAATGATGTGATGAACATTCATCCGAAGTATAGCATTACGGTCAAGTCATTATGTTTATATTGCTATAACATCATACGAAGTAATCTTTATCCTTAGACCATGAGATCATGTTAATTGCTAACACCGGAAGAGTATCTTGATAACATCAAACGTCACACCGTAACAGGGTGACTACAAAGATGGCTTCAGTACTACAAAGGTGTTATGTTGAGGCTCATGGATCAAGAGTGGAATTTGTCAATCCAGATGACGGACAGATATACTCTTGGCCCTCTCGGTGATATCACATTGAAATAGCTTGCAAGCAAGTTATGTGATCACTAGAATGTTATATCACGGGAACGAGAAAAGAGTGCATGTCGGTAACGAGATCAAACTAGGTATGGAGATACCGATGATCGAATCTCGGACATGTAATATATCGCGAGAAAAAGGGATTTAGTTACTAGCGTTAAAGGTTCTCACGATCACAGAAGTCATCGTTGAATGTATAGGAGTCAGTACGGATCTCCAGGTCCCACTGCTGATTATTGATCGGAGAGGGGTCTCGATCATGTCTGCATTATTCGCGAACCGTAGGGTGACACACTTAAGAGTTACCGGACACCATTTTGGAGCACATATGTTTCAGACGAAAGAATTGCAAAGCGTAGGAATTGTTTCGATAGAAACCGGAAATTGTTTCGGGTGAAATTGCAGAAAGTGGTTATGCATGTGATATTGAAATATTGCAAGGGGTTTTATGTGAATGTTTGTTAATTAAAGAAATTAACAAAATTCTGAATAAAATTAATAAAAGATTTTTATTAAATGAGAGATCATTAAATTTGGAGAAATTTAATGCATTTAAAGTGGAGACTTTAAAAGGGAATGTGAAGTAATGTGGAGGGGTTACCACCACATGAATGGAGGAGGTGAAGAGACACCTCCTACATGCACCGTCCATGAAGGAGGGGCACCCCCCTCCTCCTATAAAAGGCCTCCTCTTCCTCCTTCATCCTAACACCCCCTTGTGAAGGATCTCTCTCCCCCTCTAGAATTATTCCCCCATGGTCTCGGATTAGCGAGATACATGTTCCCTGTGGCATTTCTTCTAGAAGGAGTTGCTGCTTCCGCTAGATCAGTGGAGCGAGGAGGTGGAGGTTGTCCGGTGGCTTGAACGTGTGTGCGAGTGCAGATGCGCTGCTGAGTTGCGGCGCTCGGACTTCCTCACGATCTTGAGATCGGCGAGTGTACGACTACATCAACCACGAGTTCCTACTCGTTAACAAAACTCGTTGTCTTCGAGGGTAAGTTCTCGTTGGATGTATGTCCACCCGTTGCTTTGTACCTAGTAGATAGATCTTGGCGTGTAGTTCACACCGTAGGAAATTTTTTGTTTTCTATGCTGCGGACCCAACTGTGGTATCAGAGCCTGATCTATGCGTAGGTGCTTTGAACGGGTAGTACACATATGTTTATATGTGGGTGATGATGATCATGTTATTGCATCTCCTATGTATTTTGGATATTGGTGGCATAGTGGGATGAAGCGGCCCGGACCAACCTTACATGTCATCGTACATGAGACTGGTTCCACGACTGACATGCAACTAGTTTTGCGTAAGTGGCTGGCGGGTGTCTGTCTCTCCTACTATAGTCAATATCTGATTTACAACGAGTTGCTAGTAACTTGGTTATCCTCGTTGTGGTTCATGTTCATAGGTAAGAACGGTTCTATCTCTGAAAGCCCTAAGCCACGTAAAACTTGCAATTGATAAATTAGAGGCGTCTAGTTTAGATCGTTGAGGGGATAGTGTCTTGATATGGTATTGTTGTAAGTAGATGTATGACAGATACTCTTAAAACACACTCAACATGTAAGTTCCATAGACCTTGGCCTTACACACAAAGGAATGATAGAGATCATACCACGATGCAAGTGATAGAGATCAAATGCATGGACCATATCATCTCACTTTACACATTAGATGTTAGCATCTTATATTGCTAGTTTGGCGCTTTCTGTAGCATTGTAAGATGATCCCTCATTTAGATATCAAGATAAAAATGTGTTCTTCCTTAAGTATGCACCATTTTATGGATTGTGTTTCGAGACATCACGTGATGATCGGGTGTACTCGACTCTACGCTTTCATACAAACAGGTGTAAGACAATTTTACACATGCGAGTACTAAGGTTCTTACTTGGCAAGCCTAGCATGTACAGACATGGCCTCGGAACACGGACCGAAAGGTTAAGCATGAGTCATATAGTTGATATGATGCCCATATAGATGCTCGCCTTTGAAGCTACATCAACTCACGTGATGATCGGACTTGGTGTAGTGGATTTGGTTCATGTAATCACCAAAAAGGCACAAGTGATGTCGTTTTTGAGTGGGAGTTCATTTCTAATTTGGATTAGTCGAACCGAATTTGTCATAAATTAAATCAAAGTGAATTTGCATATTTTGTTGTAGTCATTGGCATTCTTTTTCTACCTTATGCTTAGTTTTTATTTGAGATAATAGAACTATAGAATTCTGGATATTTACTTTACGAACTGGTATCGTATTGTTTTGAATGTCAATTTAAAGTTTATAAGTCCTATTGCAAACTTTCAACAAACTCTATTTACTCCATGAAGTTTAATAAGTAGTATTAAATCAAGAGTAAGAATTCCAATGTTAGTATCTAAAGTATCATGTTTGCCTCCATGATTATTGATATTCAAAAGTTGTTTTAATATCAAGATTATATAAAAGCTGAAAATTGTTTCAGAAACCATCCTGTGTGAAAGATATTGTGATATCTGAAACAATGTTTTTGGTTGCATTATGATAGAGTATAATTTAGCAAAATACATGTTCTCATATTGTATGAGAATTTGTGAAGGTTGGAGATGCTAGGCATCCAAATCTACCAAAAAGGTTTTGGGAACTGATATTATACTCGTGATTCTTCCTTATAGGCTATAGTAGCTTGATCATGAAAGTGTTCATGATAAGGATGAATAGAAGATGTAAGTAAAATGTTTACTACACTAATAGATTACTAAAGAATGGATTTTTGAAAGAATGCCAAACATTTGATGATGGTGATCCACTTCAAAGTGCAAGTCCAAAGGTATTAGTATTTGACTATATACAAGCTTTGTACCATGTGTCATGTTGATGACACCACTATTGATGTTGATAGATTCTTTTAAAAGAAAAGGAATTGCTGAAAGAGAATCTATAAAATATTTGGCAGAAAATAAAAGGTTGGAGATGTCCAACTTGGGTATATAGAAGATATACATGTTATGGTTGTATTCCTTGCTTATTAAACAATGTGGTTCTTAGGTATTGGATACCGGTATTGGATACCGGTATTGGATACCGAATTGGTTGGTATGAAGTGTCATACAGGACAACGCAATTCATGAACTGCAATGGCCTAAGTAACTAGCAAGAGAATAAGTGATGATGATCATCGAAAACAAATAAAGTGTTATTTTGCCTTTTCGTTGTCATCAAACCTAGCCTTCAAGATTTGTTTTAATAATTGTTATTTTGTTCCGGTATTACGAGAACAATGGTTGTTCAAATAATTACCGTATTCCATAAAGGATGGATGAACTTTTACAAGTCTAGTGGGAGAAATCACATCCATAAACACTATTGCTAAAATGTCGCTAGACAAATGATTGAAAGATCACTTATGAAGTGACATCGCTGTTTAAATTATAGGGTTTTCTATTTTCGTGCCCTCAGGTCCTTAGTTGTACTCAGTTTTCCCCAGCCCCTTAGTTTTTCCTTAGTTTTCCCCTCCCTCTAGTTTGAAACCCCTCGCAGACGCTCGGACGGGAGGGTTGCCGTTTGGTCAGAGGCCTTGACCGTTACCGGTGACGGCTAGGGAGCCACGGTGGTTTTGAATTGACCGTTGCTTTCAAATTGTGTTGACTGTTGACTGGAGGAGCTCACCCAAAGCTTTCCCCTCCGCCCGAGACTGGAGGAGCTCACACACCGCCCCTCCGCCGCCACGCCGTCCTGCCCTCCTACCTTATGGCGTCGTCCGCCGCTGAGCCGCCCCCCGCCACCACCCCCGGGAGGCAGAGAGGGCTCTGCCTCCACCAGATCTGGATCTACCCTTGTCGCGGAGTTTGTATATCCGTCTGGTGTGCCTTCTCTTCCCGTCAGCCGCGGAGACGATTGGGAATCGGAGGGATCTAACGCATGGATTCCATCTAGGTAAGCATCTTCTGCCTATGTGAATTAACAGTAGGCAGTTTTTGAGCGCCAATCGTTGTTGCTCAACTAACTACGTTGCTTTTCGAATAGGATTGATCGAGCGCTGGCTTTTCGGCTGGTGGTTAGGCTGGATTCTAGCTTTAAGCGTGATTGTAAACGCTATAAGAATGGGTTTTGCTTCCCTGCGGTGGTTGCAACCACCATCTCGTTGAGGGATTTGAAAGCTAACATCTACGATAAGTACACCTGGAGCACTCGCGATGCAGTTCATTTCGAATATTTCAACAGCACGCTGCGAAGATTT
This sequence comes from Avena eriantha, assembly GCA_910589775.1. Classification (NCBI taxonomy): domain Eukaryota; kingdom Viridiplantae; phylum Streptophyta; class Magnoliopsida; order Poales; family Poaceae; genus Avena; species Avena eriantha. The sequence goes on from OU342743.1 coordinate 77,562,239, forward strand.
GTTCCACTAATTTCCGACGACGATCTGGGAATTCTTTTTTGCTTTGAATGCTTCTTGCCGGTTCGGTAAAATTCGTATCCATGTGGACAGGGGCCAGGCATCATCTGGTGTTGGGGCATCATCAGGTGGTCGGGCATCATGTCTCTCTACTACTGCTCCCTCTGCTAATAGTGTGCGCCGCGGCGCTCCTTGTAGGTCCACATCAGCACCATCGGTCCCCAGTGCTAGTGGTAGCCAGATCGTTCCTGCGGTCGATGTGGAGGACGATGTAGAGATTGGGGATCAGTCTCCTCAAGATGATGATGATGAGTTGATGTTTCCTGAATTGGTAGATCGATGCAGTAAGCAGGCAATGGAGGATCAATACATGGAAGATATTCCTTTTGGTGCCAGATTTGATGACACTGATGATGAAGAGAAGAATGAGAACAATGATAGCCTCGTTTTAGCCGATTACGAAGGTGATCACTTGCCAACAATTGAGTGGAACAGGGAGGATCCTCAGCTTGCAGAAGGCACCGTATTTCAAACAATGATGGAGTGCCTTCTCTCTAAGAATAATTATGAGGTTATTAAAAGTGAGCCAGGTAGGTTCACAGTTAAATTCCCATACAAGAGGTGTAGGTGGAGGCTACATGCATCCACAATGCGCAGAAGCACCTTGGTTCAGGTACTACGCAAACCAGTTGTGTATTTTAGATCACGGTGTAATATTTGTTAACTGTTACTGACATCCCTTATCATTATGTTTCAGATAAAGAAGAATGAGCACGTCCATGCTTGTCCACCTCGAGGGGGAGAGCCAGAGGTGAAAACAAAGCTAGAGAAGACTAGGTGGTTGGCAGATATAATCCTAGATTGGCTGAGAGAAACTCCTTCACTTGGTCCAACAGCACTCCAGAAAAAGATGGTTGAGAAGTTTCAAATAAAAGTACCTTACATGAGGATGTTCTATGCAAAGGAAATGGCTCTTGACAAGATCAATGGTCCATGGAATGAAAGCTTTCAGTTGCTTTACACTTTCAAAGCTGAAGTGGAGATGGCTAGTCCAGGCAGTGTTGTAGCGATAGACAAGCATACAGTTCCCTACAAATTGAAAAGCGGGAAGGTAATGCACAAGGAATGTTTTAGAAGGGCTTTTGTTTGTTTCAAAGCTTGCTGGAAAGGCTTTCTGGACGGTTGCATGCCTTATTTGGCCGTGGATGCAACAGCTCTTCATGGCAGGTTTAAAGGACAGCTAGTTGCTGCTACTGCAGTTGATGGACACAGTTGGATGTTCCCTGTTGCTTATGGAGTTTTGGAGGTTGAGTCAGAGGAAAGTTGGACTTGGTTTCTGCAGAATTTGCGCGACCTTATAGGTCATCCAACAGGACTTGTTATCCACACAGATGCTTGCAAAGGTTTGGAGAGTGCGGTAGAAGCAGTATTCCCTGGAGTGGAGCATAGGGAATGTATGCGACACTTGGTACAGAATTTTACAAAGAAATTCAAGGGTAAAGTTTTTATTGACAACCTATGGCCAGCTTCATACACATGCAGCTCTAGGAAGCATCTATTTCATTTGGATGTGTTGTATAAACAAAAACCTGGGATGAAGGAGTACCTGGATGAACATCATGGTAGGGTGTGGTCAAGAAGCCAATTCAATGAAATTTGCAAGGTAGACTATGTAACAAGTAACCTTGCAGAGAGATTCAATTCAAAGGTCAAGTCATTGAAAGGGCTTATGCTATGACAAATATTTGATAAGATTAGGCAGATGATCATGATAAAGATCGATCTGCGTCAAAGAATTGCATCCAAAAACTATGCTGGCCATCTCATGCTCCCATCTTTGATTAAGTCTTTGCATGACAGGGCAAAACAATTGAAGATGCAATGCGTCATAACAGGAATGGAGGCTGAGGTAACCTACACTGACAGTACAAACGGGCAGTGGAGGTATCTGGTGAGTTTGGTTGATAGGAAATGCCATTGTAGGGGATGGCAGATCCGTGGGATACCCTGCATACGTGCATTGTTTTTCATGAGTGTTGTAGGGGGTGAAGAAGGTGAAGTTGATCAGTATGTGTCAGATTATTTCTCTGTTTCCAAATTTAGGGCTGCATATGCTATGAATGTTCCTACCTTGTTGGGAAAAGACCAATGGATGACAGTTGATCCAGGCTTCAAAATGTACTCTCCAGTTTTGACTAGACCGGCAGGTAGGCCGAGGAAGAATAGGATCAGAGCTAGTGCAGAGGGTGGTGCACCGATTCGAAGACGTAAGTGCAAACGTTGTGGAATCCCTGGACACATTGCTAGGCTTTGTAAAAATGATGTTGACCCAGCTCTTGGAATGGAAGATCAGGCGGGAGCAGCAAATGCAGAGGAGAATGAAGCAGCAATTCAACATGAGGAGATTGAAGCAGCAATTCAGCATGAGGAGATTGAAGCAGCAATTCAACATGAGGAGATTGAAGCAGCAATTCAACATGAGGAAATTGAATCGATGGATCGAGAGCTGATTGAACCGATGGATCTAGAGCTGGTTGAACAGATGGATCGAGAGCTGCTTGAACCAATGAGTCTAGAGGAGAGGGAACGGATTCACAGAGAGTGCCTTGAATTTAATATGGCCCAGCTGAGTGCTAACTTCAAAGAGCAGATTGCAGAAGAAAAAGCACAAGCTTCACAGAAGAAGAAGAAGAACAAGAAAGAGGGCAAAAGGAAGGTAGACACCGGTAATATCCCTGGTAGGGTTACCCGGAGTAAGGTGGTGGCCCCAGCGAATCACACCAGGAGCAAGAGAAAGATTTTATTCTGAACAATTAATTTTAATTTGTATGAACAATTTGAATTTGTATGAACAATTTGTATTGGGGATCCCTTTGTATTGAACAATTTGAATTTGTATGAACAATTTGTTTTGGGGTTCCCTTTGTATTGAACAATCTGAATTTAGGGATCCCTTGAATGTATGTGTTAAGCCACATTTAAGCCACATTTATCATTTTCTCTAGGGTTTAGGGTTTTAGGGTTTTAGGGTTTAGGGTTTACGGTTTAATTCAAAATAATTCAAAACATGGTGGAACCTTCCCATGGAGTCTTGTTATGTTACCTACAACCTAGAGAAATCATAATGGAAAAGGAAATATAGAGATATGAAATTTTTATGCCAAAAACTTCAAAACCACTTCCTAGTCCATGAGCTACTAGCTATGAAGATGCAGGGCTTTCTACTCAACACACCTCCCATATACCCACTATGCTTACAAACTTTGTCCAAATGCGTCCAAATTCGTCACACTTGTGTATCTTTGAATTGCAAACAATATCACGTCGGCCAAAATGTACTATACTGTTCAAATAACACAATTTTACAATTTTTATGCCAAAAGCTTCAATTTCCCTTAGTCCCTTTACTATTTGGGTGCCCCTGTTTTACTTAGTGTTACTCAGTTTTCCCCCTTCGGGCCCACTTGTTTTACTCAGTCCTACTCAGTTTTGCCCTTCCGATAAACATTCCTCACTTTTCCCCCTCTTAGTTCTACTCAGTTTTCCTCACTTGTACTCATTGGCTGATCTCTTATTGGTCGAGATGTATGTCACACGGATCTTGGTTGGTTGAAAGATCAACGAACGCTTGCACCGTTCGATCATTTATGATCGGACGGCCTGTATATATCTCTCTCTACCACGATGGACGCATACGGAGAGAAGAGCAGAGCACATACCTACCAACCCTGGCAGTCGCATATTCCAGTCGCATCTTCCTCTCTCCTATTTCCTCTCTTACTCCAGTGGTCACGGCGGCGCGGATCTAACCGTGCGTGCGGCGGCGTGCGGCGGCGCGGATCTAACCGTGCGGCGGCGTGGATCTAAGAGTGCCGGTGAGGATCTAACCCTCAGAAATAGTTGAAATGTCTCTCTCTGTCCCACTTTCATTTCTCTTCTCAGATCTGTTGATGATGAAGAACACCAAGACGGTGGCCGTGCCGACAGTGGTCATCGATGGCAAGATCATTGAAGCCATCGCCTACAACATCGCTT